>OW964567.2:36421539-37621539 GCA_943138885.2 Tholera decimalis
AATATTATAGTGAAACGAAAAATTCAGCATAATAATCCTCCTTCACTTTTTTCAACGTTAGTAGCGTTTGAGCACGCGTCTAACTGGCTAATTGGCTAACTATGCTTTTACTAAAGCACAGTTAGCCAACAGCATTTCTACAGCTAGGTCACGTGCGATAACTTTATGATTGTGTACCTGTATCATCATATATGCTAAGCCTTTTCCCAGCTATGTTACAACAAGAAACATCTTATCAAGACTGGTTTCAGATTTTCTGGCTATTGAGTAACGACCGTCAAAGATGTATAAATGACAGCAGCGACCTTCAGCTGCTTAAGGTTATTTCCGATGCGCGAATCGCGATAATTATGTCGAGATTTCACACATCTATGGACCGACTTTGGCAAATGATGCTAAACATAGCCCCTTGCGGCTATTTTAAATCAGCCACGAGCTCTTATATAGAGTGTATGTATATGCAATATAATCCAAGAAAGTACGAAACCCAAGAAGGCTTGTTCTAATAAAAACTTCTCTTCCTCTCAACTCACCAATCCAAGATGCCTCCCCAATCGTGGCGTGGACTTCCATTCTGTTAACCTTGTCATTCCTAGTAATAGCTGGAATCAGGATCGCAGGGAAGGACAGCACAAACCCAATGGCCAGGTGGTGGAAGATGAGGGGCACCATCACACACCACTGAAATATTTATGACGCAGATATGTTAATTAATACTTTAAAGTATCTATAATTGGGTGTTGCGTGGATATAAACATAATCATTATAATATTAATTAAGTAAATTAGACTCATTATTTTTTCTTTCCAATGAATAACATATTGATATTCTTTCCAATCCTCCAATTCTTTCCAATGAATAACATATTATCGCTTTCAGCGATAAGACCGCCATTGTAACCAATTTTATTTACAATATTGTTTTTTAAGTGTGATTCCATTATTGCTGTACAATAAAGTATATTCTATCTATAGTGTTAATAATAAATCTGCAATCCTGGACACAGGGAAGCCCAATGTGTAACTACATAACAGTTTTTATTTATTTTATTATTAACGGTCCTATCAAACGTCGTCTTACTCGGAAAAGAAACGTCCATTTCAGCTAGAATAGAGTAGAGTCCAATTGTGTTTTAAAATCCGATTGACATAATTATGCAGATATTTATTAATCAAAATCGGTTAGGCCGTTTATTAGCAGTCAGATGTCTAACACATTTACAGAAGAACTTTCTATAATAATTAATACGAAATTAAGCCTGTCCGTCTATTACGCTTTAGATACATACGTTAGGTACTTTATGTATTAGGATGTGTTAAGTAAGAAGGCGAATAACGATCTCTATGGTTTATTTGGAGGTGCTCCTTATATACAATGACAATCACACAATAATCAAAATAGATGGGGTATATTAATATGGAATCAATATGGGTATTTTTTTTCCTCACGAATAGCAACATTGAATTTTTTGTTTGATGATCGATTTACGTAAAAATAATGTATAAAGTGTAGTAAGTATTTACTTATGAAATGTAAGTTGATTACACGTTTTTTGTTTTCCTGAAGGACTATGACATCCCTTTACGCTACAAACGATCGTTTTAAATTATTTACTCACGAGCTCTGTTCGGCGGACTGTGACCTTGAGTACTGACGGTTCGTCGAGAAAAGTAAGCCAAAATGGCTAAGTTTTAACTGCCTCACTTTTTGCACTCGTACTAGTCTTCTATGCGTTATTCTTCTAAGGCGTAAGTATTAGCTGTTACAACGCTTTCACGTTTAAACCAGTCAACAGATTTTAATGTTATTTGATTAAAATACGCTTCTAAAACATAATATGTATGTATATGTGACCCAGCCACTATATACACTTGAATTCAAGAGCAGAACTTTCCCACTACCCCATTCACGATGCTTCCAATCATCCAAAGAGATTACAATGTACAAAGGCCCACAGGCCGTCTTTGTCCAATACTCTTTTAGTCCGATAGGTTCGTTAGTACAAGACCTAGATTTTCAAATTGCTCAGCAATTTTAGGAGTTCTAGGCACTGTTAGATCTTTTAGATTTTACATCAAATTAATAATATTAATGAATCTTTATACGCTCGCCACAATATTCATTTTTTGTGACACAATTCATGCTGTAAACATATTTATTGTGTGAAACTGGTTCCTGAACTAAGCTAGAGACCTGTATTTCAAGACACCAGGACTCCACCATTTTGGTTACTTAACTTTTGCTTGTACTCTAATAAGCAGTGATCAGGAATCATTTAATAATTTAATTTACAAAATATATAATTATAATTATAGTATGATTACATATAATAAAACGGTAAAAGTACAATATTTACGAAAGAATAATTGGAGGGAGTTTTTGAACAGTAATGGAGCAAGAATTTTAAATAAAATATTAGTCTGTTAGTCTGTTTATACACGCTAATCTCCGGAACTAGGTACTAGACAGATTTGAATGAAACTTTTATATATATACCTAGCTATTAAGTCTGGGCAACATATAGATTATAAGTATAATAGATTTTGGAAACTGGAACACCTCATGCAGAACTTTACACGCGACCAAAGCCGAAGCAGAAGGTAGTCTATACTAATATTATAAAGTAAAATTGTTGTAGAATTTGTAAGTTTGTAAGTTTGTATGTAGGGGGTAATCTGCGGTCGCCTCCTTCTGCGAAGCAGTCATGCTAGCGAAGGAGAAGGCCGAACGCGCGAGGGAGAGGCAACTCTCTTCCTCACGCCCCAGCCGCCGCGGGAGACGCCCCGGGCGTCGGGGATCACGAGCCGATTTCCGGCCACCGTAGGCGCGGGCCTGCGGACGGCGAGCAGGGGTCACTCACCGTCCGGTAAGGACCAGGCCCGGGTCGGCGGCGCGTCGTGTTCCACGCGCGCCTCAAAGAGCTGTCAACACCAGTGACGGGGCCTCATAGGGCCATTGCCTGCCGGGGTTTGCGGGAAAGTTCTACCGAGTTACCGCGGCCCCGGAAATTTAGGGCAGCTGAAGGAACAGGGTGGGTTTTTAGTCAGTAGAAATCTGACACACCCTTCCGCTTGACCCAGAGCGGAAGAAGTCATTTGATGATTTTCCCACCCAAAAAAAAAATTAAAAAAAAAAGGGGGTAATCTCTGAAACTACCGAACCGATTTTGAAAATTCTTTAGCTTACATGTAGCTGCATTATCCCTGAGTGCTATAGGCTATAAAATATCTTTATATCATGCATATTAGCCGAGCTATTATAATCTTTGTAAAGCAAGTCGGGGACGGGATCCCGTAGAATATTTTCGACTACTACGCGGACGAAGTCGCAGGCAGAAGCTAGTATGTAATATATTTTTAAAAGTAAGGCTATTATTATCTGGGGATGTGGATGAATGTGTGATGGATGAATGCAAATGTAGTTTATACAAATTAAATGTTGTAAAGTAATGGATACTTTCTAAATTTCATATTTTATAAAGCCAGTCACTCCTAACTGGAATTTTGGCTGGGGAGAAAAAGCGAAATCAACGTTTAAAGAAACCATTAGTTCACCTACCCCAGTGAATATAGGACCAGGGTAGTTGATGATTACTTTAATCGTGAGTTTCTTCTCTAAATATAAGAAAATTCATAAATGTATTTTTTATTTTTATTACTAATATATTAGGTTTATTTATCAAAACTAAAATATTTAACATACAAACTAGAATAAAGCATTAAAAAATTGATCCTCAACGCTGTCGGCTGGTACCGTACCCAAGATACTGGCGGCATTGCCTCGTTGTATGGCAATGCTTATAGCCTTTGGCCAAAGAAATAGCCAGCCTTTGGGTTACGGGAAGGGTCAAGGAGCCTTTTTGATGTCTTTAAAAAGGCTGTGAGCATACGGGCCCCACGGTCCGAGAGTTTCGACCCCAAACGGCTCGAAAATATAGTTAGCACCGCCGCAGCGGGAGCGCTAGCACAACATGATGAACTGGGAAGATGGGATGGCGCGTGAGTATCGACACAAGTTGCGATGTATTTCATGTATTAGTAGATATATATAGGTAAACCAGAATGTTATAGTTAGTTTCTTTTTGATTTTTACCTTTTTCTTTACCTTGATAGTTGTACCTACATTTTTAGGGTTCCGTACCCGAATGGCAAAAAACGGAACCCTTATAGTTTCGTCATGTCTGTCCGTCTGTCTGTCAGTCTGTCCGTCCGTCCGTATATCACAGCTATTTTATTCCGATACTATTAAGACTATACATGTGAAACTTGGTAGGTAGATGTATTCTGTGAACCGCTTTCCGATTTTAAGAAAAAAAATTAAATATATTCAAAATACAGAAATGAATATAAAAATAAAGTTTTTTTTTACCAAAATTGGTTTGAACGATATCAGGTTAGCAGTTTTTGAACTACAGCATATTTTATAAAACTGCAAATATAACTTTTTAATTCATACGAATACTATGAAAAACAAAGTTATTTGGCGTAGTTATAAAAAATGTAAATAAGGTAGTTTTAAGAAATTTTAAAGCTTTTTTTTCGTCAAATAAATATACATATTGTATAATATTAATATAGTTACTACGGAACCCTTCATGGGCGAGTCTAACTCGCACTTGGCCAATTTGTTTATTATGTGCACGCTTTTTTTTAAATATTTTTTTTTTTAACGTGGTAAAATTATCATATAAGTCCTCCCACTCCGGGCAGGGTTGGAGGGACTGTCAGACTTTTACTGACTAAAATCCACGGTGTTCCTTCAATAGACCTTTACGTACCGGGGCCACGGTAACGGGATGAGTCCCACGACCCCGGCAGGCTTCGGCCCTCTGCAGAGGGGGCCTCGTCATGTTGCTGACGCTCTTAGAGGCGCGCGTGGAACACGACGCGCCGTCGACCCGGGCATGGTCCATGGTCGGACAGCGAGTTGCCCTTTACTCGCTGTCCGCATGCCCGCGCCTACGGTGGCCGGAGACGGAGGACGCCATCCTCTCCCACACGCGGCCCGCCTCCTCCTTAGGAAGCATGAGTGCTTCGCAGAAGGAGGCGACCGCTTCCCACTCCCTCTCGCCCCGCAGCATGGCCTTGACCAATGCCGGGCGCGAGAGGTCTCCGCCTATCGCCGCCGTGAGGACACGTCGGTGCTCTGCCCAGGCGAGGCAGTCTTGCACCGTGTGCTCTACGGTGTCCTCAGGGCGACCCTCGCAGTGGTGACATCCAGGCGTTTCCTCCTTTCCCATCAGACACAGGTACCTCCCGAAACTTCCGTGTCCGGTGAGGACCTGCGTCATGCGGTAGGTCAGGACGCCGTGACGCCGATCTAGCCACTCCTCAAAGAGGGGTCTTACCGCCGTAATTGCGGCGTGCCCGATTATGTGCACGCTATGGTCTCCTATCAGTGAGGGAGTACACTAACCGCATACCTATTGTACCATATTTGTCGTGTCTCGAAATTATCTTTTGTTGGAGGTAAAAAATAAATTTTCAATCCTCCGAATAGCTAATAGTTCGATTAAGTGATAGTTTCAGAAACGACACAAAACATTATTGTCACTTACTTCTCGAATTAAAAACGTATCCATATTTATTTCAATAACCACCACACGACTGTACAAACACTAACGATACATTACATTTATGTTAAAATGATTAATTATTAAATAAATTAATGGTAGGTGATAAGAATATTATTTTTGTACTCAATACTAATGGTAAAATATGTTTAACAAGTATAACGAAATAACAAACCAACAGGGTTGACCAAGGTTGCCAGATGCCGAATGTTTTTTCTCGTACTAGGGCTGTCAAATATCTCGTACTTTCAATACAAAATCTCGTAAAAGTATACATTTTAAAAATCTCAGACCTTAATTTAGGTACACTATGTACTATAACTAACTAGCCTGGCGTAGGAATATTCTTTAAGTTTGGGATCGCCAAATCAAAAAAGTTTAGGTGATTCATATTTTTTTAAATTATTTTACCAAAAACTTCAAAAAAAAACAAATTATTTACTTAAGTAATAAATTTTGTAGGTCATCTAGCGGGGTTTCCCCGGTCAACGACTAAAGATACATTTAGTGATGAGGTAATGAATCTAGTGATGAGCTTAGTCGAGTTTGTGGCATGGACATGCATTCTTTTCTTTAAATGTTTTTGGTTTGTATTAACAACATTGTTAAAATCTCGTAATATTACGAGATTTCTCGTACATCTGGCAACGCTGGGATTGACCTTATCTCGCAACGCTTGTTATTATTAAAAATTTTGACTTTTCTAATGTAACACAATCATATTTTATTTTTTTTCCTATTGGAAATATTTTTGTTCTAATAATTCATTCAAATTATTACAATTAAGAGGGTAATAAAGAATTTATTTACATACGAGTATAGTTTTATAATATTGCAGGCAGAACGTTATTATTGTTATGTTAGCCCATGACCCACTGCTGAGCAGAGGCATCCCTCCATTTCTTCCAGCGGTCACGATTCTTCGCCTCGTCGTTCCAATTTTGAAAGAAGCCAATCAGTTCGTCCTGCCATCGGGGTGAGGTGTGGCTCACGTTTTACCACCATCTCATTTGATGGTAGTGATGATTTGTTCGAAGATAGAGCACGCTTATCAGAAGTAGGTAACCTAAGATCCCGATAGCTGTAACCTGGGGGAGGTTATAACTAACGAAAAACACACACTCCGGCAGGAATTCTGGGGGCCGACCATAAGCCCTTAAAGCAGTACTGTTTTAATCTTACTTATGCTTTTCGTACTATTACGAAAACAGTCTTTTTACCATCTTAAAACAAGAATGTTTTCTAAGCGTTGTTGTAACGTCACTATTAAAAAGTTCATTCTTTTCATACTCTAACGTGATTTTTGACTCCTAGCAGAATTGTTTTTTCGTCAAATTAGCAGGCTTAAAAAGTTGCTCGGACGAAGTGGATTTGTTAGGTATTGTTTTCCAAATAAATACTATTTAAAGTGTTTTTCGTGACATATAAAGTAAGTAAAACTTATTTGGATGCCTAAACGTGTCCATTAATTGTTTAATCTAGTGATTTTAGTACATACGTGGGTTATTAATTTATTATTGTATTCTAGATGGCGAATATAAATGAAATTTTTGAGTTTCTGGAAGCAGATAACACTGCACGAATAACAAGTAAGCGGCGTCGTTTGGAACTACGTGATCAAAGTGACCCCTTCAATTTGGATGACAGAGAGTTTGTAAAGCGATATAGACTCACGAAGGGGCAAGTTCACGAACTGTGTGATGAATTGAGGCCACATATGCCCAATACTAAAAAATCTACAGACTTGTCTGAAATATACTCGTCTACATTTAAATGAATATTAATAAAACTGTGTTATAGTGCCATTGCAATACTTTCATGTAGGCTATGTATCTCAACTATGTTACGTTTTGGAAGGTGTTGACTGCGTTCTCCTTCTATGCGACTGTATCATACCAATGTCCTACAGGCAGTATTGAAGGACATTATGTGGCTCAGCAGACTGTTTCTTCAGTCATCACACAGGCAACAGCCTGTCTAAATGTACCGGAGCTGAGGGAAAAATATATTAAATTCCCAGTAACTGACCAAGAACGCAACAAAATTAAAATGGAGTGAGCACCTATGCATACTTTTTGCATACTATATATATCTTAATGGTGAACTAATAAACAAACAAAAACTAGGTATCAACTACTAAATACTGATTAAAACTCTGAATTTGATTTTTGATTTTACATACTCACATTGTAATTTAGTCTTGTAATTACACTTTTATTTGTTACAAATTATACCCTTGTTTAAAATTGTATTTATTCCCAGTTTAAATATAAAATTTAAAATAATTGTTATATTATTTATTACAGATTTAACAATAAATTTCATATTCCTGGAGTTTCGGGATATATAGATTACACCCATGTTGCTATAGTACGGCCAGTACTACGTGCTGATCGATATTTTTGTCGCAAACAATACCATTCATTGAATGTTCAATTGGTAAGTCATCAATTATGAAGTAAGTGCTACCTAAATTAAGCAGTGCTGACCGGTGTTGCAGTCAGCAGTGTTTAACATAAGTAAAGCTAAAATATAAATTAAAAAAATATACATATTCTGCCTTTGCACGAGCGCAGACGTATCGCAGATCTCACTTTCGTATTTAGTTTATTGAACGGGTCCGCTGACGTCCCCGAGCTGGTGGCCAAGATTGGACTTCGCGTACCGTCTGTGTTTCTTAGACGACCACATATTCTTCATGTACCACGTGTAAAAACTGCCTATAGGCAAAATTCGTTTATGTTACGAGCTTCTCGAACTTTCAATACGGTGTGCCAGGACACGGCGTTGGGTTTATTCAGAACCAGTTTACAGCAATTAAAAAAAACGCCTATGTAGCCTTTTTTTGACAAATGATGATTTAACATTTTTTTTATCTCTTTCATTTCTATCAAATGATGTATACATTTTGTACTGATTTATGCATGTTTGACTTCCTAATATGTATGTACGCGTCCCTGACCGTGCGACATCCGCCGTCATACCTATGTTACATATAACTGTTTACTAGTGGAAGCTTGTATTTGGCCTTTTTCTGCATAATGTCAATGATCACTCAAATATATTAGCTGTAAGTTTCCTTAAAATTTATAAAATAAAAGAACGACTTCTTTATTTACTTGTTTACTCAGTCATTTAAAGAGCACACATTTTTCTTTTAATGACCTTTTTATATAAGTTGTTACCATTTCTTTCAGATTTGTGATGCAAACATGAAAATAATGAGTGTAGATGCAAGTAACCCTGGTTCAACTCATGACTCTTACATATGGTCTACACATCCATTGAGTTCACGTTTGCAAAATCTCAGTAACAAAGAAACTTGGTTTCTTGGTATGCAGGGCCGAGCAGTCCCTATGTGCGAAGTGTGCGGTGCACACAGGCGCCAAAGCAGAAGGGGCGCCGGATGTAATGCCAGCATTAATTATTGAAATTATTTTTGTAAAACTACAACATATTATTCTTTACAATTGAGTAGGTACAAACAGTGTAAAGTTAAATCACAGGCATGAGTATTGTCTTTGGAGACCCCAAGACAATACTCATGCCTGTGGAAAAAATCTTAGGCGCTTCATAGATTTTGCACACAGGCGCTGTCTTAGGTCGGCGCGGCCCTGTTGGTATGCATTATAAATGTCATTTATTTATTTACTCTTTCATGTACAATATTATGGTATGTAAGGCAGCCTTAATAAAATATATATACATATATATATATATATATTTAATCATGTCACATAAAATTGAATTACAAAATACACTGAATTAGCCAACAAATATACTTATTTAAATATTTAAGTATTAAAAAACATTATTAGAACATTTCAATTAGCAAAAAAAAATGTAGTAAAAGGACATAAAAAATTCAAGATAAGAATAAAAAATAATAATAAGGTATTAACAACTTTGAAACTTTACAAAAGATACCTATTTACCTTAATTATATAATTGTAACGTAGCACAACAATAATAAATCTTCTAATTTTTTAGGGTTCCGTAGCCAAATGGCAAAAAACGGAACCCTTATAGTTTCGATATGTCTGTCCGTCTGTCTGTCTGTCTGTCTGTCCGTCCGTCCGTATGTCACAGCCATTTTATTCTGAAACTATTAAGACTATACATGTGAAACGTAGTAGGTAGATGTATTCTGTGAACCGCTTTCCGATTTAAAAAAAAATAATTAAAAATTATTTAAATTAAAGGGGGGTCCCCATACATGGAACTAGAACTAAAAATTTTTTTTTTTCATGAAACCTATGCGTGTGTGGTATACATGGACAGGTCTTTAAAAATTATATAAGGGTTTCTAAAATCACTTTTTCATAAATTCAATCGTTTAAAAGATATAAGCTTCCAAAGTGGTAAATTGTGTGTCCCCCCCTCTAAATTCTATAATAACGGAGTGAAAAACCTAAACAAAATATATGTCTGTAGATCTTAATGTAAACTTTCAACCAAAATTAGTTTGAACAAAATCGGGTCAGCAGTTTTTGAGATACAGCATATTATCTAGAACCGCAAATATAACTTTGTAATTCATACAAACACTATGAAAAACAAAGTTATTTAGCGTAGTTGTAAAAATGTAAATAAGCTAGTTTTAAGAAATTTTTAAGGTTTTTTTATTCGTCAAATAAATATACATATTATATTATATTATTATAGTTACTACGGAACCCTTCATGGGCGAGTCTGACTCGCACTTGGCCATTTTTTTTTATATTGAATAGATTCCGGGTACCCTTTAAGAAAGAGCATGATGACTCCAATACTGGATGCAATACCTGAGCCACCAGAAGCACACTACATGAATGTACATGTTCATGCCAGGAACATCATCGAGCGCACTATAGGGCTACTCAAAGCACGTTTTCGTTGCTTACTTGTGCACAGAGTTTTGCATTACTCACCACAAGTGGCTGGCCTTATTGTAAATGCTTGTGTTATATTACACAACATTTGCAATAGGGCTATGACACCTGTATTACAGTTAAGTAATGATGATTTGATTCGAGATGCCCAATTACAGCCGCAAGATAATTTGAGTGAGCAGCCACGCACACGTAGAAGCAATTGCTCTGCCCTGCAAGTAGCTATACTCTGCTGAACAGCAATGTTTTCACATTGCTGTTCAGCAGGATATAGCTACTCGCAATGCTCTTATTCAGCGGTTATGAGAAAGGTGCCGCGTCTGAAACGCAAAAAAAAACAATATTTTTAGACATGTGGCGTTCCATGACATAGTTATTATAAAATGATAATTTTGAGTGTTGATCTATATTTTATTATTATTGGACATTTATTTGTGTCAGTGTTTGTTGTTTTGTTTTGTTTATTAATTTTATTTAAAAATTATCATTATATTGCTGCATATATTTTTTTTATTGTAATGCCTATTTATATTTTGTTACAAACATAGTTTTTAAGTGTACTAATACAAAACAGACCCAATTGAAATTGTGTTCTAAATCGAATAAATTAAATTAAATATACTTAGAAGTCCTCTTTTTACTGCAAGATGTTTACTAACTGTTTGCCCATTAAATTAGTAGATAGTATGTAAATAATAAGTAAATATTTAAATGTCATCATTACATTGATAACTGTGATAAACTTTACTGATTTTATAAATGTATTTTTGTAAACATTGTACCCAAAGAGCGTCAAGGGCTTTTACTTAGATTTTGCCATCTGTCCGTCTATCATAGGGCTTTTGAACCTTAGTTTAGGCTTTGAAATATTTACAGAAAGTGTAATCAACAATAAAAATTTAAGGGAGTCCCCATATATGGCACAAGCAGTGGCACGAAATGTGGCCAAGTGAGAGCTTATCTTTTTTACTCCAACTGAAACTTAGACCCAATAAAAGAAAAACTGGTATTGATTACCTACCTACCTATTCCTACCTATTATATATTAAGTAAAAATAAAATTGGAAATTAATGAGTATCAAATAGCATTTTTTGGATTTAATAAATGGTAGGTTAACATAACATAAGTAATTGCTTAATAATTTCAGGCCTACCTTTCAATCCTCATGAATATATTTCTTAATTCGGCCAATATCTCCACACCGCTCTCCACCGCGTCAGCTGTCCTCACAGCAGCTTCAGCATAAATTTGCGTTTTGTGGACAAGGGCACGTCTTGCAGCTTCTTGAGTCATCGGCGGCTCGCGCCTCCTACGCCGATGAAGCGGGGAGCGGCCTGCAGGTGTTCTTGCAGGACGTTGATGTGTGGTGGGTGGCTCTTGGATAGTGGGTGGTGTAAGCGAAGCGAATATGTAGCTGAGTAACACGATACAACTTGGCAAGACTAATATCAGATTTTCTGAATTCTGATTGCAAGATTCTAGGCTAATCTCTTTCTGCCCGGAACATAAGGGCACTGAAGGAACAGAGTGGGTTTTTTGTCAGTAGAAGTCTGACACTCCCTTCCACTCTACCCACAGTGGTAGGAGCCATTAGATGATTTCTGACCACCGGTAATGACTGAAGTACAATGACAGCCGGGACCATCACCAACAACGGCTTTTAACTAAAGATGTGATAAACGACTTAAAACTTTTAACGAACTTATTCGTTTATTTTTTATCAAAAGTCACTTACGTAAACTGCTTAATTGCTTAATAGCTTAATTTGCTTATTTACTTTCTTACATTAAAAATAAAGAAATTATGTTGTTTGCTTTTTTAGTTGGTTAAGTTTAAGTATTGGTTTTTAAACGAAATCAATGAATTTTCTTTCGTACTTGGCAGGCTTAGGACTGTCTGAATGAATAATATTATATAATTATGAAACTAAACTAAGTAGGTTAGTATTATTCTAAGATCTGTATTTATTAATAACTTGTCAAATAATAAACTGCATTTTATTAAATTCAGGCGTACTTAAAAGTTCATTGATCTATTATCTAGTATATGTACATTTTAATTATTTACAAAATGTCCATTATTTCCTCAAACCATCAAGTCATTTATTCACATTCAGAAACATAATTTTTTCTACTTTGCTCGTCAGCAACCGGGTCCTCCGTTCCAATATTTTGCTAGAATCGGAATACGATAAAGTTTTTTTTACAAAAATTACACTCAGCTGTTTTAGTCGCATGATTTCTCAAAAAAAGTTCCAAATTATGTTATTCGAACTTCTTACTCGTCATTTTGATACAGTAATTATTCGAATTTACAGTTTAATTAAATCACCAATTTATTTTTGTAGAAAAAGTAGTCAAAATTAACACAATAACTTACACTGTAGAATATGCTGATTTATTTATATCCATAGTTGACACATATCCATAGTCCATAGTAGACACATTTCCATAGTCCATAGTAGACACATATCCATAGTCCATAGTTGACTCGCCAACGCACCACCGCACAGGACGACAGTCCGACAACGACTGACTTCCCCATTTTTTTTTTTTTTGTGTGTGGCATCTCGCAGGTCAACCTCTGAGGTTGTCGGCTGCTTAACCGGACTTGCCTGTGGTTGCCTTAATTAATAAATTAATTAAAGCCTCCAGCCAGGGCTTATTAAAAAACTTACAAACTAGGCGACTACACGCTAAGGGCACCCCCTGTGGGGTACGGACCTCGGCTTAGGGCGTCGCAGGGGAGGGCAGCTAGGGACAGGCTGGATCATATCATTATTATTATTAATAAGGGAATTTAAAGCTACTGGCTCAGCGTCGCGGGCTGGCTCTGGCAAGGGTCGGGGTGGACTATTACGGGGACGTCGCGGTGGGCCTCGGCGGCGAGGACGGAAGGACGGTCGGTTTTTGTGTTTGTGTGCCACTGTACTTGTTTCCCTACGGCTCTCTTGGAGCAGGGTGATTGCGTCATCGGGAGTGACTAGGGTATGCCTTGGTCGGCGAATCTTAGAGATACGCGAGGGTTCGTATTGGGCGGCCGATACGATAAGGGGATTCCTATGTTGGATTGAAATTTCAAAGAAACGCTTGGAGACACGTTTCATGAACTGCTGGATGGTGGGCATCTTGAGATCTACGTGAAGAAGCTCATTTCGAACATAAAAGGGGGCTCCCGTGACTCTACGGAGGAATCGGTTTTGGAGGGTCTGCATCTTGTGGAGGAGGTAGGGCTTTGCATGTGCGAAAACAACGCAGGCGTAGGTCATGATGGGACGGATGACCGCGGTGAAAATACGCAGCTTGCACCTGAGTGATATCTTGCTGCGAGAGCTAAGAATGAAGTGGAGCCTACCTAGAGCGAAAGCGGCGCGCGAACGTGCCTGCTTTATGTGCTCAGCGAAGGAGAGGTGTCTATCGAGGACCACGCCTAAGTATTTGGCTTGCTTTTCCCAAGGGATCGGCTTGCCGTACATGGTAATCGGACGGGGGGAGGGTGGGTTTATCCGCGGTTTAGAAAAGAGGACTGCCTGGCTTTTATCTGGATTGACTTCGATTCTCCATTTCCGGAACCACTTGGCCAGAGTGTTTGCGGAAGTTTGGAGAGTGCGAGCGATGGCATCGGGTTTAAGACCGGTATAATAGATAGCCGTATCGTCGGCGAATAGGGCTAGCTGGGTATTTTTATGCTTGGGAATATCACTAGTGAATAGCGTGAAAACAAGGGGGGATAGTACGGAGCCTTGAGGAACTCCTGCGCGAATGGGATGGGGGGAGGAAAGCTCCCCCTCAATTCGATAACGAAAGGTGCGATTCGATAAAAAGTCCCGTAGGATGAGCACGAGACGGTCAGGCACGCCGAGTTGGTATAGCTTATAGATTAAGCCATTGTGCCAGACTTTGTCGAACGCTTTCGCTATGTCGAAGAATAAGGCTCCCGTTATTGCGCCCCGTTGGAAGCCGGCGCTGACGTGTTCTACGATGCGGTGGACTTGTTGGATACATGAGTGTTCGGTTCTAAATCCGAACTGCTCATTGGGTATTAGACTCTTTGCTTCGGCAAAATCTTTGAGCCGCTTATATATAAGCCTTTCATAGATTTTACCGAGGACGTTGAGTAAGCTAATGGGACGGTAGCTAGACGGGTCAGACTTGGGCTTGCCTGGTTTGGGAATACCTATGACGGTGGCCTGTTTCCAGGTTGTAGGGAACATATTATTGCTCAATGCGCCATTGAAGATGGCAGTCATTAGCACTATAAGCTGGGCGGGGAAAAGTTTGAAAACCCTATTGGTGATGCCGTCGGAGCCAGGGGCTTTTCGCGGTTGGAGACTTTTAATGATATCCTGGACCTCATCAGGAGTGATGTGGGCCAGTGGATTATCGGGATCTTCGACGGGCGGAAGGGAAGTTCTACGTTCGACTTCGGCGTTCACCATATCGAGGTGGGCTTGGTCTACTGGTTGAGAGCTGGGAGAACATTGGGACTCTAGGCTGTCGGCTAGGCATTCTGCTTTTTCAGAGTTATCGAAGGCGACACTCTTATCGGGACGAATGAGAGGAGGCATTGTGGTCTCTTCAGTGGATCGTAACTTCCTCTGAAGCTGCCAGAAGGCAAGATGCGTGGGCTCAAGTTCACTCAGCATCTTGTCCCAGCTCGCATTACGCTGCTCGGCAATGCGTTTCCTTACAGCACGCTGTAAGTTGCGCATGTGAGCTTTGTTTGCGGCGCAGGGAAAAGCGCTGTACGCACGGATGGCTGCGTTCTTCTCGGTTATCAGATTCCGTACATCGTCCGGGAGTTTCCAGCGGTGGTCTTCCACTACAGGAACTTCCCTTGAACAATCATTCAGGACGGATTGTACGTGATCTGTAAGCGAGTCGATCGCCGCCGTCGTGTCAGCGACTGAGACTATGTGGTCAGGAATGGTGTCCAATTGAGGCGACGTGGTGGATTTCAGTTTTTCACTTACTTTCCTCCAGTCGGTGATCAATTGGGTCGGAGGAGGTTGGGTAGGATCATGGTTACCCGAGCGGGAACCTAGGTGTAGGATAACGGGACGGTGATCCGAGTTGAGCTCGTGAAGCGCTTCTATGGAGTGTAAATGGAGGTTTACATTCTTTAGGAGCGCCACATCGAGGACATCGGGGTTATGGTTGGGGTCGTGTGGGTAGTGGGTGGGAGTCATCGGAGCGATGACGTCATAGTTTAGGGTCGCGCCTAGGTTATACACGATTCTGCCTCTGGCATTTGTCGTGTTGCTGTTCCAAGCGGGGTGTTTGGCATTGAGATCGCCCGCTAGTAAGACGGAGTCACTCAGGCCAAAGAGAGTCGTGAGATCGCTGGTGAGCGCGATAGGATCGTCTGAAGCAAGAGACGCGACCGATGGTGGGGGATGGTAGGCAGAGATGATGGTTATCGGAGGATGACCAGTCATGCCTAGTCGACAGGCAGAGTACTCTAGGTGAGAGAGAGGCGCGGGTGGGGTCAGAGGGATGCAGTATAACTCCTTCCTATAATAAATAAGGGTACCGCCGCCGTGGCAGCGTGTTCTGTCATTGCGAACTAGACGGTAATTCGCAATTTTGGGGTCAGCGCGGTGGGGTTTCAAAAGAGTCTCCTGTATAAGGAGGACGTCTAATTGGTGGTCGCGGAGGAATTTAGTAATTTCGGCGCGTTGGTTGAAAATGCCATTGGCGTTGAAAAAACCTAATTTGAGGGATCGAGGCCTAGTGTGGTTTGTGCGTTGGAAATCCATTGGATCAGTCCATCGCATCCATCTGGTCGAGGCCTAGCACGACATCACTGTGTGTGCTGAATATTTGGCTGTACATTGCCGTCGTAATTTTGCCGTTATTCTGTTGCTCGGCAGCCAGAAGGGCATCGCGGAGAGACCTGGCTTGGCGGGTCATAAATATTCTATAGTGGCGCAGTAGAGTCTGGCCGCAAGATTCGCCGTGCGCGGGTGAGGGATTGGGCGGTTGTTTGGCTGCAGGAGCAGCAGTGGTTTGGGGCTCGGGTTGGGGACTGGCTGTGGCCTCTGGAGCCACGGCTATAGGCAGGATCTGCGCTGCGATGGGTATATCCATCAGTGCCTGCAAAGGTTTGGCAGTGGCCAAGGAGGGAAAGGCTTTTTCGTGGTTTAGCCTGTTCCACGGGGATGGTCTCTGCGGAGCGAGACGTTGGGGAATTTGAGAGGAAGGTGCCTCTCTTTGTTGGCGGGCGTTGGCGCGCTTCGCTAATTTAGGAGCGAGTTTGGGGGCTTTGGGACAGCCGCGGTAGTTTGCCGGGTGACCGGTCTGGCCGCAGAGAACGCAGCTGGGTGGTTCCGAACAGAGGGTTCGGTCTTTGGGCCGAGGGCAGTCCGCAGTGCTGTGCTCGCCCAGACACTTGACGCATCTGGGAGTCGCATAGCAGTTGCTCTGCGCATGGCCATACAGTTGGCAACGGTGGCATTGTCCCACTGTTGCGGTTTTGTAGGGCTTTTCAATTGAGATACCGGATAGGGAGCAAATGGACTTAATCTTAAAAATCGGGTGATGACCTTCGGTTGGTTCACAAATGACAAGAACCATGTCGTACAATTCACCGCCTCTCGCTTTATGTAAGCGATGGACGGCGATCACTGGTATACCTTGATCGGCAAGGTCGTCTTTAATATCCTGTACTAGGATTTCTTTAGGGACACGTTTAATAATAACACGAGTGGGCGTGTCCTCGGGGAAGGAGAAAGTGTGAAAGGAAATATTCCTTTTACGGAGGGCGCGATATAGTTCCCTATAGTCGTTCGACGTAGGGACGGTGACTTTAATGCCATTTTGGCAGGCACGGGCGTTTGTGTAGTTGATCTTTCGATCAACACACATCTTGGACACATCAGTCCATTTACCCTTGTCCTGGATGTAAAAGGGGGGCGGAGGGCGTTGCTTCCTTTGGGCTGAGGAAGTTTGGGCTATCGGGCTCGGGGGACTATTCTGCGCGCGAGCAGAGGTAGTTGGGACGGGACTAGCGGGTCGAACGGGCGTTTGAGTTGGGGACGGGGGCGACGCGGTGGTCTTTTTGGCCTTGCTGGCCTGGGAGGTTTTCCCTTTCTTCCTCTTGCCACCGGTGACGACTTGAAAGTCGTCTTCCGAGGACGAGGGGCATGATGACAAATCATTGTCGGAGTTGTTATTGGACACAGGTTCGGTGGTGTCCATTTCACGGAATTCAGGTGTAGCGCACACCTACGCGGCGTCCATTGTTTTATGAACAATGGGATTAGTAGGTGGGCCGGAAACAATGGATGATTTCGGGAATTGGGCGGTCGGCACGACATTGTCGGCGGGCGGGAGCGATAGAGGGCTATCTACCTGGAAGTCGTTCGTTGTTCGATGAACAATGGGATCGGAGTTGATAAACACTTCCGTGAATTGACCAACCGGAATGCCTTGATCAGCAAGCGGGGGAGATAATGGGCTGTCAAGCGCGTCACTAAAATCAGCGACGTTGGCTTCGGTAGCCGGAGGACAGTTAGCGATTTCACGCTGGATTATTCCGCCATATTTGGCGGAAATAGCAGGGTTTTCCTTAAGGATTTTTAGCAATATCTCCAAAATATTGGAGTTTGCCATGATTGGCGAATGGATCAAAAATTCAATGGGGAAATTTTGGAGATTTCTCTCCCGCGGGGGACCTATTTAAAGCCTAACTGACCTAACTCCCCGGATGGATGGGTCCGGGGATGTGTAACCCTCCCAGTCGGGTAGAGACTGGGAGGTGAGTACCTAATGGTGAGCCCTAAGCTTGTAACCGGTCGCCAGTCTTATTGTGCAAACCGGGCCCTATTGGGTCTAGTGCGAAGGGGTAGACACACCCAACCAACACTAGGTGTGTAGCTGAAAAGGAAACTCAGTAACTAGGTTTGACTAGGAGATCCCCCAAGGCCAAAACCTAGCACTCGACTCCAATTGACTGCTTCACCCTGAAGGGGATCAGCGGGTGCGTCGGGTCAGCACCCCCTTGGTATTGTTGACACCGTGAGGTTTCCAACCAAGGACCACGAAACTGTGGTTTTACCCTGAAGGGGCCAAACAAAATTGTTTTTGACGATACTCTGTTATAGAAACAAATATCCTTCACTGCCTTGAAAAAGGCGGTTCCGGATCGGGAGTTGTAGTCGGCGACTACGAATGACGTCACGACGAGCGCGACGAAGCGATGACACAAACACAGAACGATCGGGAGCGCAGAGCGGCACGACCGTCTCGGGCGAGCGTCGGGCGGAGAGTCGACTGACTTCCCCACCACGCGGACCGGTATTTATAACCTAGCGACGTATGCGCCCGAGGCAACGTTATATCAACGTTATAACGTTGTATCGTTGTTATCGATTTGTAGTGTGATATATTGATATCTACATACACTACATCCCTTCCTTGTTTTAATTAATTTTATTTTTAACCAGAAAGGTTTAATGAGGTATTTATTTCATTCATCATTAATTCACATCTTCAACTATTTACTTTTACCCTTGCTCTTCTTTTCTATTCCATTTTCTGATCTATTTGTATCTTCTCCTCTGTTAATTTCTTTAGTTGGACCACTCACAACTTCCCATTGGCCTTCAATAGTTTCCCAGTTATGTAGTTTCTAATACTTTTGTCTCCGCCTTTACTCTTCCGCAGTATGGGATGTTGCGTCCAAAACGCGTTGTTTAAACGTTGTCCCTTTCTTCTTAATACCATGTGTGCATAACTATATTTCTTTCAGGCATATTATTAACTCCTCACTGCAGATCTATCTATCATTATCAAATGGCAGCTGATATGGTACATCTCCAACTCTACTACAACCAAAACTGCCATGCTTACAGAAACCCTTGAGTAAGAGCTCTGACGCTATGGTTCTCCAGCCGACCAATAATCGCATTGCTGTCACACATCCAGCGCATGGATTAAAAGTTCTGTACGCATTTCTATGATGTGAATCGCCCGTGTCAAACATCGCCCGCCTACTATACTCTACGGTCTCTCCAGACCCCGACCTTCGCCATAGTTAAATCCGCATCGCGCACATACGGACTACTTGAGTTGCCTCAAGAGAACCCGATTCTTACCGGACTACGACTACGTAATAATTACTGGTACGGCCGAGCAAAATATGACCGACAGAACCCCTTACTCGAACTTCTACCACAACAGAAGGTTTCTCATCATCAACAAATTCAATATCATCAACATTAATCAACTTCAACTCGTACGTGACTTGCTGGCATCCTCCTTGACTTATTGGCATGTACATATTTGTGGGTACGCTTAAAACTTAAAGACTTCAGTGTATAACGGTCACCGTCCAAAATGGCCCCAAGAGTTTTGGGTTAAATTTCGTCCAATTTCTCTCACAAACACTAATTTCATTACTTTATTGCCAATAACAACGTAGGTGCATCTTCATACCATAATGAACTTTGATTATGCACAATGCCCTGTTGCTAGGGTTTTCCACAGTGCTTCCTGCACAGTATTGTTCCTTAAAAGAAAAGGTCCAATAAACACGTTCAACAAAACGAAGTTCCTGGCAAAAACGTTACGTAATCTGTGAACAGCTATAGGCTGTAATCGTACCAACGATTCTCAATAGATACACTATCAGATATGTCCCTCATATAAAGCACCTGCCCATCATCTTACTGGAATCATTTCATCGATTCCTTATAAACAGATTCATCGCCACATGATACTCCTGAGCTGCGGTCAAGGGTTTTGACTATGAGTGCACACGCCGTTACAACTCATCACCTATGACATCTAATTCTCGAGGAACCTCTAATAAGCTCATGGAGGGTATTTGTTAACTCGCTTCGAGTCGAGCGCTTTTAGTCAATGTATCACTGTCTATCATATTTGAAATTTTTCGGAGTGCGGCTTGGTTAATTTTCAAGTGATACAATTATCACTAACTTCCTTGACGTGTTCAGATATGCCCTCAAATATTCACGATAACAGACATCATTTTGTCGTCTCTTTTCATTTTTAATATTATTTTTTTTTAATTTTAAATTTCCTTTTATTCCTTCAGTCCCGTGTTATCATATCTCATTGTCTTTCAGTATTTTGTAAATGTCAGTTTGGCCCACATTTGTACCAATCTTAGTTGGTAATTTGCTGTCTTGAGACGCGAGTCCTGAGCTCCCACATGTTCCACATCCTGATTTTCTTTTCCAATTCTTATCATTATTTCTCTTTTTTTTTTTTTTCTGATTTCATGCTCCTTATCTTGTCCCCAGTTGATGTGCTGATCCTCCAAAATCTTCTATATGTCGACTTACGGCTTCAAGAGTAGTTATATTTTACTTCAACAATTATAATAGTGTTATTGCGTCTCCTGTTTGTAGAATTGTCTTCCTAAACTCTTTTCTGAAATTAGATCGTCTTGCACAGCAGTGCAGCAAGTTTCTTCTCACAAACTCTTGATGTTAGCAGCTTCCAGGTAGGTCGAGACTGCCCGCTTCTAGCATTCTTCTCATCTCGTTCCTACTGAAGGTAGGGAACCTCCATTAGTCCTCATATCGTCCTCATAATCAAATATCACCCACATTTCGTCCAATTTGTGAAGGCTCTTACTTCCAGCCACATTTCCAAATTTAATGGAGGCTCATAATTTCAGCCAAATTTTTCGATTTAATAGACGCTCATACTTCCAGACAAGTTTCCCAATTTAATGAAGGCTCATACTTCTAGACAAGTTTCCCAATTTAATGGAGGCTCATACTTTCAGCCCTGGCTCATGCTAGCAGTCAAGTTTCTTCGATAACTGTCAATTTAATAACCCGTAGGAATTCTACTGCAAGTACCGTTATCCTTTGATAACTGTCAATTTAATGACCAGTAGATATTCTACTGCAATTACCGTTATCCTTTGATAACTGTCAATTTAATGACCAGTAGATATTCTACTGCAATTACCGTTATCCTTTGATAACTGTCAATTTAATGACCAGTAGGTGTTCTACTGCAATTACCGAAATCCTTTGATAACTGTCAGTTTAATGACCAGTAGATATTCTACTGTAATCACTGATATCCTTTTATAACTTTCAATTTAATGACCAGTAAGTATTCTATTGCAATTGCCGTTATCCTTTGATAACTGTCAATTTAATGACCAGTAGGAGTTCTACTGCAATTACTGTTATCCTTTGATAACTTTCAATTTAATGACCAGTAAGTATTTTATTGCAATTTCCGTTATCCTTTGATAACTATCAATCTAATAACCAGTAGGTATATTCTACTGCACACTTCTAAATGTTATTTATTTATTTGCTCTTTGATCTATTTTTAAACAAATCATATCTCTCTCTGCAGTTGATTCTTCATGGCTAAAGATCGCGATCTCGAATAATGGTTATTCAGCCTCCAGTGGCTTGTTAGGCTTTTCCACTTGTTGCAATCAGTTGCTATACGGAGAACTTCTTTGAAACTGTGAGAGCTGTTTGTCTTCAGTTGCTCCGACCACCGTAACGGGGACCTCCCTGTTAATCTTTAGCCCTCAAAGTTCGCGTAAATGATCAATCAGCCTCTCCAGATCATCCTGGTGTCGAACAATGTGGCTGAAGTAGCTCAGGATGCTGTATATTGTGGACAGACGATCTTCGATACCTAGCTCTTTCAGAATAGACACATGGGTGCATACACAAATTTCGATTGCATCAATTTTCTTCCTGTCGGATTCTGTAATCCGTCCATGTTTTAGCATCATACAGAAAAATCGGGAAAACAAGCGCACGGACTAGACGAGTCTTCATTTTCTAAGAAATTCCTCTGTCCTTCTAGATTCTCTGCAATCAGGTCATAGCATCTTTTGCCGTTCCAATCCTCCGTCTTATATCGTGGCCACAACCACCATCATCCTTTATATAGACGCCTAGGTATAAAACCCTTTTAAGAGTGTCTATGCTAGGAGCAGGGTCGATATTACTAAGTGAGCCGGCGCTATCAACAATCATGAGCTTGGTCTTGCTTCTGTTGACGGATAACCCCAACAATTTCACTTTATGTCTCAAGTTTCCAGCATTTCTCTCATTGTTGACGTATGTTGTGCAAGCAATACTGCGTCATCAGCGTATCTGAGATTAGAAATCTTCTTCCCACCCGTAGTAAAACTGCTGTTCCATTTTCCTGAATACTTGCATATAATATTTTCTCCGTAGATAAACAAATCATATATCACAAATTCTCCATTAGGATCTTCCCAATAAAAGAGAGAAGTCTGAACTGGCATCCGGTTAATGGCACACGGCATGCTTAACGTGACTGCTGAAATGTGGTGGCATCACACATCTCTGCCTATCCCAATTAAATCAGTATGTTTTTGTTTACCACCAGGATGGCATTTAATTAGTTACATAGCAATATTGTGACAGGATTCTTTATTTTTTCGGAATATAACGATTCATTACTTATCTGCAGTTCCAGAAAAGAGAATATAAATTGTCCTCTTGTTTTTCTCACGTTCACTCTCAACAATAAATCCATCCACCCACCAGAGACACAATTATGCCATAAAGTCCATACAATGAATGTCTGATTCCTATCCCCAATAGGCAAACCCTCAGACAGACTGATCGATAATCAAAACAAGCGCCAGATAGGCTTTTTGTTTGTAAGAAAAACAAGTTTATTTCAATTTACTTTTAAAAATAAATGTTATTTCTTTTGAACACAACACAATAATCTCCCTTTTAGGTTGATAAAATTTGAAAACTCACGGTTTTATCCTCGTCGCCAATGTAGAATATGCTGATTTATTTATATCCATAGTTGACACATATCCATAGTCCATAGTAGACACATTTCCATAGTCCATAGTAGACACATATCCATAGTCCATAGTTGACTCGCCAACGCACCACCGCACAGGACGACAGTCCGACAACGACTGACTTCCCCATTTTTTTTTTTTTTTTTTTGTGTGTGGCATCTCGCAGGTCAACCTCTGAGGTTGTCGGCTGCTTAACCGGGCTTGCCTGTGGTTGCCTTAATTAATAAATTAATTAAAGCCTCCAGCCAGGGCTTATTAGAAAACTTACAAACTAGGCGACTACACGCTAAGGGCACCCCCTGTGGCTTAGGGCGTCGCAGTGGGAGGGCAGCTAGAGACAGGCTGGATCATATCATTTTTATTATTAATAAAGGAATTTAAAGCTACTGGCTCAGCGTCGCGGGCTGGCTCTGGCAAGGGTCGGGGCGGACTATTACGGGGACGTCGCGGCGGGCCTCGGCGGCGAGGACGGAAGGACGGTCGGTTTTTGTTTTTGTGTGCCACTGTACTTGTTTCCCTACGGCTCTCTTGGAGCAGGGTGATTGCGTCATCGGAAGTGACAAGGGTATGCCTTGGTCGGCGAATCTTAGAGATACGCGAGGGTTCGTATTGGGCGGCCGATACGATAAGGGGATTCCTATGTTGGATTGCAGTATCAAAGAAACGCTTGGAGACACGTTTCATGAACTGCTGGATGGTGGGCATCTTGAGGTCTACGTGAAGAAGCTCATTTCGAACATAAAAGGGGGCTCCCGTGACTCTACGGAGGAATCGGTTTTGAAGGGTCTGCATCTTGTGGAGGAGGTAGGGCTTTGCGTGTGCGAAAACAACGCAGGCGTAGGTCATGATGGGACGGATGACCGCGGTGAAAATACGCAGCTTGCACCTGAGTGATAACTTGCTGCGGGAGCTAAGAATGAAGTGGAGCCTACCTAGAGCGAAAGCGGCGCGCGAACGTGCCTGCTTTATGTGCTCAGCGAAGGAAAGGTGTTTATCGAGGACCACGCCTAAGTATTTGGCTTGCTTTTCCCAGGGGATCGGCTTGCCGTACATGGTAATCGGACGGGGGGAGGGTGGGTTTATCCGCGGCTTAGAAAAGAGGACTGCCTGGCTTTTGTCTGGATTGACTTCGATTCTCCATTTCCGGAACCACTTGGCCAGAGTGTTTGCGGAAGTTTGGAGAGTGCGAGCGATGGCATCGGGTTTAAGACCGGTATAATAGATAGCCGTATCGTCGGCAAATAGGGCTAGCTGAGTATTTTTATGCTTGGGGATATCGCTAGTGAATAGCGTGAAAACGAGGGGGGATAGTCCGGAGCCTTGAGGAACTCCTGCGCGAATGGGATGGGGGGAGGAAAGCTCCCCCTCAATTCGGTAACGAAAGGTGCGATTCGATAAAAAGTCCCGTAGGATGAGCACGAGACGGTCAGGCACGCCGAGTTGGTATAGCTTATAGATTAAGCCATTGTGCCAGACTTTGTCGAATGCTTTCGCTATGTCGAAGAATAAGGCTCCCGTTATTGCGCCCCGTTGGAAGCCGGCGCTGACGTGTTCTATGATGCGGTGGACTTGTTGGATACATGAGTGTTCGGTTCTAAATCCAAACTGCTCATTGGGTATAAGACTCTTTACTTCGGCAAAATCTTTGAGCCGCTTATATATAAGCCTTTCATAGATTTTACCAAGGACGTTGAGTAAGCTAATGGGACGGTAGCTAGACGGGTCAGACTTGGGCTTGCCTGGTTTGGGAATACCTATGACGGTGGCCTGTTTCCAGGTTGCGGGGAATATATTATTGCTCAATGCACCATTGAAGATGGCAGTCATTAGCACTATAAGCTGGGCGGGGAAAAGTTTGAAAACCCTATTGGTGATGCACTGACTTCCCCACCACGCGGACCGGTATTTATAACCTAGCGACGTATGCGCCCGAGGCAACGTTATATCAACGTTATAACGTTGTATCGTTGTTATCGATTTGTAGTGTGATATATTGATATCTACATACACTACATACACTATAAACTATTTACACTATTATTAACACAATTACCTATTAAACACAATTAACTACACCTAAAAACTATATTATATACAAGTCCAAAAGTCACAGAATTATTTCCTTGGTAAGAAACAATTCACCACATGAAAAAATGTTTTACACTATTTATGTTTACGTAAACAAGTCCGAGTCACAACTTCTAATCAAATTGTTTCGGAAATTCACAAAACATGACGCTTTTCACCGGGCGGTGGAAATGCTACTAAACGTAAAAAGCGTAAAATGCAAAATAAGTAATAAGCTGTTTAAGCAACCCGTTTAAATTGAATTGTCGCTTTTTAAAGTGAACAACGGAAAACATATTTAATTTGCTAGGTTTACCAATTTTGAGTAAGTCAACGCGATTCAGCACATAAACAAAAGATGTAAATATTTTAAACCTTAAGTTTATTGGGTTAAGGTCAATTTTCGCATAATCATTGTTTACTATCGATTAAAATTGGTAGTGCCATCTATCAGTTGTTCCGGGGTTTGCGGGAAAGTTCTACCGAGTTACCGCTGCCCCGGAATAGGGCAGCCGAAGGAACAGGGTGGGTTTTTAGTCAGTAGAAATCTGACACACCCTTCCGCTTGACCCAGAGCGGAAGAAGTCATTCGAAGATTTTCCCACCCAACAAAAAAAAAATCTATCAGTTGTTACATAATTCATTTGAGCACGTTCTTACTTACGTGGTTATGAAAAGAAATTATCAAAACGCGGTTGCATTTTAATTTTAACAAAGAGCGGAATAAGCAGATAACTTTAAATGCTTTTATAAACTAGTCTGTTTATTCGCTTATTTTAAATAATATGTTATATTATATGCTTTTCGTTTAAACGCCCACCTCTGCTTTTAACGTATTTTGAACCACCCAGCTGCGTTCTCTGCGGCCAGACCGAACACCTGGCAAACTACAGCGGCTGTCCCAATGCACCCAAACTCGCGCCTAAACTAGCGAAGCGCGCCAACGCCCGCGAACAAAGAGAGGCACCTTCCTCTCAAATGCCCCAACATTTCGCACCTCAGAGACCATCCCCATGAAACAGGCTGACCATGATAGCCTTTGCCTTCGACTTTGACAGCTTATAAAATAGGATTCTATAGTTTTGACTGGTATCAACATAATTTAATTACACAAAAACGGAAACAGAGATTAGAATATAAATTATTACGGCATAATTTACTGCTTGCTCTTCGGCCAGGGATGATGCGATATCAAGCCTCACAGGGGTCAAGGCGCTGGTCAATCTTGCTTAACTTGGTGGGAACAAGGCAGTGATGTGGTAGACGGTAAGTACCGTATCTATCGATATATGGTAATTTGTCTAAGGTTGTGGTACATAGATTTTTAATTAAGGGGTTAGTGGAATTAATTTTATTTTTATTATAAAGACACATCCTATAAAACTAAATTTAGAACGAAAACATCCTACAAAACTAAATTTAGAACGGATCTCAAAACATTACATAAATCTATTAAACTTATTCTGTATCACTTGCAGTAGTAGGTGATGATTAGTAATACACGTGCTACTCCAAACCCGATAGGCGTACGTTATACATGGGCGGACAAGAGTAGCTATTTAATTTGATTCTACGGTTCATTATTGGATTTAAAGCACCGAGGGCTTTGGCACCCTTCAAACGTAAGTCAGAAATTTGTTTGGACTACTTAAGACGGCAATCCATTGTTACCCCAAGATAACGCACACTGGCTTTCCAAGGTACTGTATTGCCTGCTATTTTTAAAGTTTTTGAAGGAGGTTGTCTTGTACGGGAGAAGAATATAGGTTTCGTTGTGTTTTCGTTTATTTTTAGTTTCCATTTTTTGAAATATTCAAAAAGCAAATCGAGTGAATATTGTAGGCGACCTATAATTAAATCGGCATCGTCAGAAAAGAGGTATAAGATGCATTATCATCTGAAAAACAAGCTAGTTTAGTTCGGGGTTAGATAGGAATATCGTTTACGAATAGGAGGAATAAATAAGGTCCTACAATCGAACCCTGCGGGATGCCAGCTGGGATCCATTGAGATGATGAAGTTGTGTTATCAATATGAACCTGGAATTTCCGATCGGCAAGGTACGACTGTATGAGTTTAATGAGAGATATTGGCACGTTCAGAGTGAGTAACTTGTGAAGCAGACCCTCATGCCACACCGCGTCAAAAGCCTTCTCGATATCGAGCAGTAGATTGCTTTAGGTGGTGGGAAATGTGCTCGCACATCCTAACTAGTTGTTGGGTAGTTGAGTGTGCGGCACGAAACCCAAACTGCTCATGCATTAATAACTGCTCAGTAGCATGTAATAATCTAGTATAAACTAAAGACTCAAAAAGTTTGCCAATGGAAAAGACTTAAAAGGCGGTAATTTATAGGTAGTGAATTATATTTTCCAGGTTGTTTCAACGGTATTATTTTAGCTTTATTCCAAATCTTTGGAACGTCCTGTAGGTGGGGCAGAGGGCGTCTACAGTACTCCGCCATCGCGTTCTTTCTTGGGCTACGCACTTCATTTCGTGTCACGTTAATCCAATTTTATTCAACTCCGTGGCTACCCAACACTTCCGAGTATGCTTTGTACGGCCACGTTTTCGCTTCCTCTGCAATAAACCAATATGCAGCTACCTGCACAGCTCTTGTATTGACCTCGTTAATATCCGTGATGCGCACGTGGGCGTGCACGATGGACATTTTTTTTAATAGTTGATAGGCTTGCGTTTCACCATAATCTCATCTGATGTTAAGCGATGATGTGGTCGAAGATGAAGCACGCTTGCCTAAAAGTAACCAATTTTTTATTTTTTTATTTAGAATAGGTTCGCGTTTGACCACCATCTCACCTGATGGTAAGTGATGATGTGGTCGAAGATGGAGCACGCTTACCTAAAAGTAACCTATTCACTCTTGACTTAAAGACTCCTAGGTTATAGCTATCGGGAAACACAGACTCCGGCAGGGAATTCCACTCCTTAGCCGTACGCACAATGAAGGTATTCCCAAAACGTTTGGTGCGTATGGGTGGGATGTCCACCATGTAACGATGGCGCTTCGCCGTTTGTCTCGTAGTCCGATGATGGAACGGGCTTGGTGGAATTAGATTGTGTAATTCCATCGCACACTCCCCGAAATGTAACCGATAGAAAACCGATAGACTTGCAACTCGTCGTCAATGTTCAAGGCTCTGGAGCTTTGATTCGACCAGTGCATCGTTGCCAATGAGTCTTTTGGCCCGCTTTTCGATAGAGTCAAGCGCGTCCAGTTGGTATTTAGCAGATCCATCCCAAAGATGAGAGCAGTACTCCATACACGACCGAACCTGGGTTTGATAGAGATTGAGCAACTGTTCGGGTGTGAAGTACCGTCTCACTTTTGCTAGGATTCCCAACTTTTTTGATGCTAGTTGAGCCTTAGCCTCGATAAACGGGCCAAAATTGAGGGTAGAAGTTAATGTTACCCTGTTATTTATGTTATTTACTCTTGCTTTAAAGACTCCCAGTTTATACCTATCAGGAAACACAGACTCCGGTAGTGAATTCCACTCCTTAGCCGTGCGCTTGTGAATGAAAGTATTCCCAAAACGTTTCGTGCGTATGGTTGGGCCATATTTTGTACAGAGACTCCACGCTGGAATTTTGACCGCGATGACTGAAACCCTTTGAAGTCAATTAGTCAAAAATAATGTAATGGTAAAATCTTTGAAAATACGTTTTGTTTATCAATGGTCTAGACGAGAACGGTGTATACAATCATAATATAAATAAACTATTGAGGGAGCTATTTTATTGAATGACTCTTTACTTGCAAGGTAAACTAAACAATAAAAAAAAATATTGTTCCATGAGTCACGATTCGACACCATTTCCTTTAAAAATGAATAAAATAAAAATATTTTATTTCAGACCACAAGATCCATAGTTTTGTTAGTATTACACATGACTTATAAACTATGTTAGTAACAAACGCCCATACATTTAAATATTTAAACACCTATGCAATTTTTCAACAATATTTTCCATGTTTTAGTTACGCTGGTCTGAACATTTATCAACCGTAATCATCTCAGAACCATTGTCATCTAAAGGCAACTTAACATCCATAAACTCAAACTCTATATCCTGCAATGTCCTGTCTTTAGTTTCTGGTAAAATGTGGTATAAAGATACCAAGCATGTGACTGCAATAATTAAGTACACTGCGAAAGTCCCGTGAGTGTCTAAAGCATCAAGCATTACTGACGTTGATTTCATCAACACCATGCTTGATAGAGAATAGAATATTCCTAAGACACTCGTTCCCAAGCCCTTGTATTGTATTGGAAATAATTCTCCTTTCAACACCATGGAAACTGGTATGACACCAACGTAACATATTATATTGTACAATATCAATAACAAAGGCGTTAACCAAGTTATACCTAGGATTTGTGTGTGTACTAATAATTGGAAGACACAGACCAAACTAAGCAAAATACAAGCTAAATTGCCTGTACAAAGCAACAAAGCACGTCTTTTAAATATTCTCACAATATAACTTGACGTCAGAATCGCTAAGATTTTCATTACATCTAAGCCTATGGTATAATTATACGCCTTAAACTTGTCTCCTGTTAAGGAAATCATTATTTGTACTATATAAGCTAGTAAGTAATGTCTGCCACACACTTGAGTCAAAATTATTATCATCAGCACTACCGTGAATGGTTTCAAGAACTCTTTAGACTTCATCGCTTGCAAGTTTCTTATCAATAACCCTGATATCTTCAGCCTCTTCAAATTTCTCAAGTTCTGCTGTGCTGTTATCAGTTCTTTTAGCTCTCTCTTCGATTCCATGTTTTTTCCTCTAAGCCACTCAAATGAAGTCATGCATTCATCATAGCGTCCTTTATAAGCTAGCCATGATGGGCTTTCTGGCCAAACCATAGTTCCTAGCGCAGCCAAAGCAGCTGGAATGGATGCTAGCCAAGCCATTTGTCTCCAGTGTAAAATGAAGCCAAATCCATGGCAGATCAGTTCGCCTATACCAGTTGCTGTAATCTTAAAGATAATGAAAAATCCTCTACGTTTTGGATGACTGTATTCTCCTGCTAAGATGCTGCAGATGTACAGACCTCCAAAGGAAATACCCTGGATAGCTCTACCAGCTATGAGGGTTGAGACGTTAGGAGACAAAGCAATAATGATCCATCCGAAGAAAATGATGAGGTTCATGGTTGCGTTGATGAATCTTCGTCCATAAAGCTGCATTAGTGGTGGGAGGATGAGGAACCCTATTCCACCTGTCATGCTGTAGGCAGCCGCTGAAAATGATTAAGGAATATTTCAATATTTGATTTCCAGAATTTTATTATATTTATGTAGACCTCATAATATTCATAGCGTCAATAGCCTAATGGATAAGGTGTCGGACTTGTGATCGAGAGGTCACGAGTTCGAACCCCACACATTACACTATTGCCGTGAACCCACTCCAGACAAGCATATCTAGTTTAGTTGGAGGGGTTAACAAGATTGCTAGTAATGTCAATTCTACTTACATAGCTAGTTATCTTTAAAAAAGAAATGCTTAGTATAAAATTTATAAAAAATATTGTATTTTAAATTTTGTATTTAATTTTAATTAAGAATTAAATTAAGATTGTAGGACTGTCAATGTCAAAAGATCATAAATATTATTATCGTATTAAATAAAATAATGTAAGAAAATAACATGCCCCTAAATGAGAAAGTATGGAAAAAAATATTATAGTGAAACAAAAAATTCAGCATGATAATCCCCCTTCACTTTTTTTAACGTTAGTGGCGTTGAAGCACGCGTCACTTCTATGGGTAATACATTCCATAAACGACCTGTTGTATAGTTAAAAAATTACAGAGAAAGAAGTGAAAGTGTGAATACTTAACTCAAAATTTTTCTATGAACTCAAAAACCTAGAATACAGTGTGTCAATAGAAAAATAAAAGCATAGTTAGCCAACAGCATTTCTACAGCTAGGTCACGTGCGATAACTTCATGATTGTGTATATCTGGCATCAGCTTGTAGACTAACCAGGATGATAAATGATCTTTATTTTGCAAATTGGTTATTAAATAACACTTTTACACGTCATTTTTTTTGTAAATTTAAATTAGATGAGGTCGGTGTTTCTTAACTGACTACTCTGAGAAGAAACACCGAAACAAACTCAGGGGTCCGTCTCTTTTAAAGTCCATACAATATCCATCCATACATATACTGGTTAAAAATATATGGGAACCTATGTTACCGTCTGAAGCGATCTTTTGAGGAAAGATGCTCACAGATTTGAGTGGGCCTGCCCATACAGTGCAAGCAGTTTTACCTTACCTTTTACCTTTTTTTTTATTATTAATGAGCCCGCTCTTGACCTCGATCACACCTGATTGTAAGTGTAAGATGAGGTCTACGATCTAACGAGCGAGCCCAGAAAATGTCTATTCACTCTTGCTTTAAAGGCTGACGGGTCAACCCAGAAGCCGGCAGAGAGTTCCACACTTAACACGCAGCTTAACGATTTGACGAACAATATCAAGGTAAGGACGTTTGGGTAGGCCGTAAAAAGCACTGAAAGGATGCAGCTGAGTACCAGTGTTACCATGGAGCGACTGCCTAACTGATCTCCACAACACAGTAACTGGGTAACATAACCTTGACAAAACTGGTGTCTGATTTCTGGCTTCTGACTATCGGTAATGTCCGTCAAAAATGTTGTTAACGCACACGTTAACACCTCCGATACACACATGCATCATCAAGCAGAGGGGAGAGGGCGGCGTGGTACCGCAGCGGCTCGACGACGACGGCTCGCGCGCCCTCCACACTCCTTTCAACAACAAAACCACGATCGCATGATTTTTATTATTGGAACGAAGTTCCTTATCGCGCGTTGCGAAAGGGGGCTAGCCGGAAAAAATTAAGACAAAAAGTTGTTACGACACTTTTTAAGGGGACTACAAGAGCTAAACGCGAGTTTTATAATACTTTAAAGTATATGATTCACTGCAGTTAACACAATCAGAAAAATATATGATATTCTCCAGGATATAATCTAGTTAAGTAGTGTGTTAAAAACATAATACAACAAATTTTAATTGATAGAAAAAAATCACAAAGTAACCTCTAAAAAATCTTTTAACGAATATAAGCGTCATTAGCCTAATGGATAAGGTGTCAGACTTGTGATCGAGAGGTCCCGAGTTCGAATCCCACCCATTACACTATTGCCGTGAACCCACTCCAGACACAAGCATATTTAGCTTAGTTGGAGGGGTTAACAAGATTGCTAGTAATGTGAATTCTACCCACATTGCTAGTCACCTTTAAAAAAAAAAAAAAAAAAAGCCATTTTAAAATATATACGATATTTCTGATTTTTTGACAAATTATTCAACAAGAAATATACTAACGTAATACTGTTTTATTTTTTTAATCCAATCAATATATTTTCAGTAAATCGCGTATACTTATTACGCAATATAATACGTACGCATGTGTGCGTAAACGCCTGTGTATGTGTACCGACAGTGCCGGCCACAGAGTACATTATGGTGCCTGTTGCTATATGGATGTGTCGCTCTTCTCGCCGATTTATTTCGTCTCAGAATTTTAGAATTATAAAATTTCGTTTGTAAATTCATTATTTTATTTATATATTCATTGTTGGAACCGACTTCAAAAGAAAGGAGGTTCTCAATTCGTCTTGAACTTTTGAAGTGAAAGCTTCTTTAGGGGAGTTGAGGTGGGAGTTGAGGGGGGAGTTGAGGGGGGAGTTGCGGGTTGAGTTGCGGGTCGAGTTTCGTGTCGAGTTGCGGGTCGAGTTGCGGGTCGAGTTGCGGGTCGAGTTGCGGGTCGAGTTGTGGGTCGAGTTGCGGGTCAAGTTGCGGGTCGAGTTGCGGGTCGAGTTTCGGGTCGAGTTGCGGGTCGAGTTGTGGGTCCAGTTGCGGGTCGAGTTGCGGGTCGAGTAGCGGGTTGAGTTGCGGGTCGAGTTGCGGGTCGAGTTGCGGGTCGAGTTGCGGGTCGAGTTGCGGGTGAGTTGCGGGTCGAGTTGTGGGTCGAGTTGCGGGTCGAATTGCGGGTCGAGTTGCGGTTCGAGTTGCGGGATGAGTTGCGGGATGAGTTGCGAGATGAGTTGAGGCATGAGTTGAGGGGCGTCTCGTGGGGTGTTGAGGTAAAGAGAGAGAGAGAGAACAACGGTATACCTTTGAAATTTCATAATTTTTTTAAGGTTTCACTTCCACCACGTGTGAATTGCACACATGTTTTTTTTACAATTCCTTCACTAATTAAACGAAAGGAACTTCGTTCCATCTGGGTGTCCCTTGACACCTCTCAAGTTTTTTTTTTTTAATTTTGACCATTGTAGAAGACCTAATATATAACCTTGAAATACAGTCCGCTTTAAACTCTACCTGGGCCTATCTAGATGTATAAATGACAGCAGCGACCATCTGTTTAACGTTATTTCCGATGCGGGAATCTGATCGATGCGGAACGTGCGGGAATCTTGATATGTCATGACTTCACCCATCCATGGATCGACCTCGGAAAGCTATGTTTAACTTTGAAGATAGTTCCGTGCGGCTGTTTTACTTTAGCCAAGAGCTCTTATATAGAGTGTATGTATATGCAATATAATCCAAGAAAGTACGAAAGGCTTCTTCTAATAAAAACTTCTCTTCCTTTCAACTCACCAATCCAAGATGCGTCCCCAGTCGTGGCGTGGACTTCCATCCTGTTAACCATGTCATTCCCAGTAATAGCTGGAGTCAGGATCGCAGGGAAGGACAGCACAAACCCAATGGCCAGGTGGTGGAAGATGAGGGGCACCATCACACACCACTGAAATATTTATGACGCAGATTTGTTAATTAATACTTTACAGTACCTATAATTGGATGTTGCGCGGATGAAAAAAAAATGTACAAAGTGAATTAGACTCAATTTTTTAGTTCTCTTTCCAATTAATTAACATTGATATTTTTCTATGAAATATATAGTGTTCATATTAGTATTCTATTCTCTTTATCGCAATAGTTTCAATCACAACGAAACACTGTAATGCTAGATTGTAACTGCTTCGTAGTTTATATGTATTTATTTAAATATATTATTAGCGGTCCCGGCAAACATCGTCGTCCTACCGGAAAACCATTCACGGACACATTGAAATATATACATGTACACGAAAATTTCATCAAAATCATTCCAGCCATTTAGGAGGAGTCAGATGACAAACACACTTAAAGAAGAATACCTACTGATATTATAAATAGGAAAGTATGTATGTCTGTCTGTTACGCTCTCATGGTTAAACCAGTAAACCGATTTTGATATTATTTGCTACAGAGATAGATTAGACCTTGAAGAATAACATGGGCTTATTCGCTGATAAAAACTTTTCACGCGAACAACGTAGCCGCGGGAAATCCTAGTTATATATATTAAGATACGCTTCTAAAACATACTATATGTATACATGACCCTGCCTATACACTTGAATTCAACAGCAGAACCTTCCCACTGCCCCATTCACGATGCTTCCAATCAACCAAAGAGATTACAATGTACAAAGGCCCATAGGCCGTCTTTATCCAATACTCTTTTAGTCCGATAGATTCGTTAGTACAAGACCTAGATTTTCAAATTGCTCATCAATTTTAGGAGTTCTAGACATTGTTAGATCTTTTACTTTTTACATCTATAATATTAATGAATCTTTATACGCTCGCCTCAATATTCATTTTTTGTGACACAATTCATGTTGTAAACATATTTATTGTGTGAAACTGGTTCCTGAACTAGGCTAGAGACCTGTATTTCAAGACACCAGGACTCCACCATTTTGGTTACTTAACTTTTGCTACTGCTCTAATAAACAGTGATCAGGAATCATTTAATGATTTAATTTACACACATTAAATTTACATTTTATGATGTTTCAGAAAGACTTTTCAAAATTAGCATGCATTCGGCTTTTACACTTATTCGATACTGTTGCTTTAGACCCAAATTAACATATAGTCTTCGCTCATCTCATCTTTGAAAATACTCCCAACTTTTGGAAAAAGTTGACCCAATTATAAGAAACACACTTTTTTATTGAAAATAGGTTCGCGTTTGACCACTATCTCACCTGATGGTAAGTAATGATGTGGTCGAAGATGGAGCACGCTTACCTAAAAGTAACCTATTCACTCTTGACTTAAAGACTCCTAGGTTGTAGCTATCGGGAAAGACAGACTCTGGCAGGGAATTCCACTCCTTAGCCGTACGCACAATGAAGGTATTCCCAAAACGTTTTGTGCGTATGGGTGATATTTATGATATTTTCACCATGTAACGATGGCGCTTCGCCGTTTGTCTCGTAGTCCGATGCTTGGCGGAATTAGATTGTGTAATTCCATCGCACACTCCCCGCAATGTAACCGATAGAAAACCGATAGACTTGCAACTTGTCAACTTTCTTCCACTTTAAATGTAGCTTTGAATGACCGAGCGTGGCAGCAAGCCACACCTCCCATTCGCGTGGGTGGTCATGGCGTCCGCAAAATTTCAAGTATCAGTTTACCAGCCTTTCTCTCCTCGGTCCACGGTACGGATTCTTTGACTAGGTATATTTTATCTCACTCACTGGTTAATTTTGATGTACCGTGTTTTTCCGGTGCTTTGAACGCTTGGAAGATGACTTGTCCCAACACGGATTTGCCCGACAACCTGTCTTCCCAAAGACTATGAGACGCGCCGCTCTGCAGTATTTTACGGAATAACTTAATTAATACGTCTTTGAATACTGCTGAGCGAGCTGCTCGTCTGTTGGCTGTGGGAGAATAGGAGTCGGGTCTATGGCTCCAAGCACTCCCGTCATCCACCATTGGCACAATGATGGTAGACGCATGGTTTCGGGTCGCTACTTGTTTACGCTTAGGCGTACCTTGTGTTACTCTACATCAGTGCCACTGGGGTATAGCTGTTGACAGCCTCGGGTACCATGATCTGTCCTGTTGAAAGAGTGCAGGGCGCATAGCTCGGCACGCCAGCATCAATGACATTATTCGTCGTGCTCTTGCCACCGCAAGTACACCTGCGATATTAGAACCAAGCGGCTTAGTACGTGACGATGGGAAGAGACCAATTGGTATGATGTTGGTGCCTTGGAAGATGGGTAGGCGTCTAGTGTAGGACGCAACTTGTGTCGACACTCTTGCGCCATTTCATATTCCAGGTACGGCGAGCTGTGCTGATGCAGCAGCCGCGACTGCAGAGGCCCTTAAACGGCGCAAAAACTGTAACCTTTCTAGTAATTACAGTTTTGTGCCGTTTGGAGTCGAAACGCTTGGGTCATGGGGCCTGAGTGCGCGTCTCCTTTATAAAGAATTATCTCACCGGCTGATCGATTCCTTGCGTGACCGGAGGGCTGGCTCGTTCTTTGCCCAAAGAATAAGCATTGCCATACAACGTGGCAATGCTGCCAGTCTTCTGGGTACGTTTCCGGACGACAGCGATGTGGAGGAGTACTTTGACGCCTAAACTTGTTCTTTTATTTTAATTTTTTATGTGCATAGTTAGGTTTAGCAGTACTTTTTTTTAAATTCAATGTTTTATTTCAGTAACAAATTTTATTATTAAATAAAAAATAATTTGAAATTTATATTTACACAATATATATATGTATTGTATATTTACATATCCCATAAAAACAATACTTGTCTCGCAATAAACAAAGTCTCGCAACTCAATTCTTCTACCGTAAAAAAGTTGTGAGATCCATGTAATACCAAGTCGGTTATTTGATTATTCAGTCCCTACTTAAAGGACCTTCTGTCTTAAGTTGTTACGTAATTATCTAATCTAACTGATGGGATTGGGCGAAAATAATAATAGATTAAACTGGTAAACTGAGATTTAATTAGATTCAAGTTAGCACAGAAAAACAGTCGACACAAGAGAGAGCATTATACGACCAGGAAGGTTTTGACATAATCAAGGCATAGACAGTAGCATAGATAACTATGACAATTTACATTGTTTGGTTTATACTAGTTCTAACACCTGCCCTTAAACTAAACAATCTGTAATCCAAGATTTATTACACAATTAAAATGTTTATCTTTACTCAAACATTTAGTTAGGACATCTGCTGGCATATTTTCAGTAGATAAGTATTTTAACATTATAATTTTATCTTCTACAATTTGACGTACAAAATGATGTTTTTTTTTTAATAATATTCCACAACTTTTTCACACAACGCCATCTAGTCCCAAACTAAGCAGAGCTTGTGGTATGGGTACTAGACAACTGATAAACATACATATATATTTCTAAATACATACATATTATAGATAAATTACACCCAGACAAAGAACAAATGACCGTGCTCATCACACAAACATTTGTCCTAGGTGGGAATCGAACCCACGACCTTGCGCATAGCAGTCAGGGCCACTGACCACTATACCAACGGGCCTGTCTAATATCAATGTTTAATATCAATGTGTTTACTACGGCTATGATTAACATGACTTTTACAAATGTTTTGTGCTGACTGACTGTCATTGAACAAAGTTACTGATAAATGTTTACCTAAACATTCATAAAGAAAGCTTCTAAGAAATTTAGCCTCCTTTGCTCCTTCACACAATGCCATATATTCAGCTTCGGTGCTTGATAGGGCCACAGTTCTTTGTTTTCGACTTTTCCATGACACTGCTGAATTTCCCAATTTAAATACATAACCAGTATATGAGCGACGGTCTAGCTGATTAGAAGCCCAATCCGCATCTACATATCCTGTAACACTTAATGAGGATTTTTCATATACTATGTTATAATTAATAGTCCCTTTTAAATATCGCATTACACGTTTGGCTGATTTCCAGTGTGTATCAGAATGACAATTATTAAATTGGCTGAGTAGGCTTGCTGCATGCATAACATCTGGTCTAGTACAAACGGCTATGTACATAATACATCCCACTAGACTTCTATACTTGGAATCCATATCAGTTTGGTCTCCTTTCTCAAGCTTTACGCCACATTCCAGAGGTGTACTTACAGGCTTACAATCAGTCATATTAAATTGATCTAATACCTTCTGTATATAGTTTTTCTGATCCAATGTAATTTGATTTTGTCTTTGATTTAATCTCATTCCTAATACATGTGTAGCTCGGCCAAGATCTTTTGTTTCAAACCTTTTCATCAATTTCTCCTTGAGTGCTTTCTTTTCTGGTGTATCTTTACTTATAATTAAAATGTCATCGACATACAAAGCTAATATAATTATATTTCCTGAGTTGTCTGATTTAATGTAGACACAAGGCTCACCAAGTGTTTTTCTAAACTGAAGATCTGTCAAGGCATTATCTATCTTGTCATACCATGCCTTTGAGGCTTGCTTAAGCCCATATATAGCTTTATGGAGTTTAAATACATGGTTTTCTTTACCATTTATCTTGTATCCATTTGGCTGCTCCATGTAAACAGTCTCTTGCAATTCACCGTTTAAGAATGCTGTCTTTACATCCATGTGATCAATGTGTAAGTTTAGATTTACTGCCAGGGCAATCAATGTACGTATAGTAGAATATCGTACCACAGGCGAGTAGGTTTCCTTGTAGTCAATCCTGTATTCCTGGGTATAACCTTTTGCTATAAGGCGTGCTTTATACCGAAGTAACTGACCTTCTGGTCCTAGCTTCTTCTTGAAAACCCACTTACAGCGCACAGCCTTCTTTCCTTCGGGTAGTAATGTCAAACTCCAAGCCTTATTTTTCTCAAATGATTTATATTCATCTTCAATAGCTCAACATTGTTATCATCATTTGTTCTCACAACATTTTCTATTCCATCATTAAAACTTATTTGACAATCAGTAGTAGTGTTATTCTGATTTATTTTTAAGTCTTTATACATCATTCCTTCTAAGAAGCACACATCTCTAGATTTAATGCATTTGGAGAGATTTTGAGGATCAATTAGTCTGTATCCTTTTGACTCATTACAATATCCTACAAAAATGTATTGTTTACTCTTTGCATCTAGTTTCTTACGCTTCTCATCAGGGATCATTGCATAAGCAACACAGCCAAATATTCTCAAAATTGACAAATCAACTTTACAACCAGACCATTTTTCTTCTGGTGTTGTTCCTCTTACCGCTTTACTTGGTGATTTATTCTTGATAAAGATTGCTGTATTCAAAGCCTCAGCCCAGAATCTTTGGTTCATACCTGCATCTTGTAGCATACAACGTCCGGCCTCCATAATCGTGCGATTTGCCCTTTCCGCAACTCCGTTCTGTTGTGGAGAGTAGGGTACAGTCGTCTGGTGCACGATGCCATGCTCTTGAAGGAATGTCTGGAAATGTTTATTCACATATTCACGACCATTGTCTGTTCTTATCATCTTTATTTTCAAATTAGTTTGATTTTCTACAACATTTTTAAAGATCTTGAATACAGACAGAACTTCATCTTTACTTTTAATAAAATAACCAAAGGTCATCCTAGTATAGTCATCTATAAATGTTAATAAATACTTGGCACCACTAAATGAGGAAACTGACATAGGCCCACATAAATCAGAATGTATGAGACCTAATTTCTCAGTGGCTCGACTATAGGATTGTTTTGGGAATGGTATTCTGCTCTGCTTCCCTTCAATACATGCCACACAGGGATTATTTTTGCTATAAGTATAATTAATTCCACTTGCCATGCCTTGTTTCAGTGTCCGAGTCTCCGATGCCAAATCTCCTGTGATTGATTCGCTTCACACAAATTCACAGCTTCTGCGCATTTCCCATCCATGGACTGGATCTGTGGCTCCACCAACGCCACTGTTTGACATGCCGCAGCCAGCTCTTGACCATTTGTTGATTGTTGACTCACTGTGTCCAGTTCATAGACACCATTCACTTTTGTAGCACTTGCAACTGGCATTTTTCCGCAATAAACATTACACTTTTCAATGTCAAAATGAACTTCAAGTCCTATTCCTATAGTCCTGAAGCTATTTTGCCTACGGAAATAAGGTTTGTTGACAATCCTGGCACAAAAATAACATCATTTAATTTTGTAACTTGAGATTGTCCTTTCAACAATAATTCCACTTCACCATGACCTTCACTATGCATTTTCTGATTATTAGCAACTGTAACTAACCGCGGAGTGTCCACAACATAATTTTTCAATAGATTTTTGTTGTTTGTCATGTGACAAGTAGCGCCGGAGTCGACATACCAGGCATTCGAGTCAATGTTCACAGCTAGTGCTGTCAATAATGTTCCGTTCCACGCTTTCTCACACTTTTCACCTTCACCCCGTTTATTGATATTTTTATTATTCGTTTTAGTTGGACAGTTTTTAGCAAAGTGATTTGGTTTCTTGCAAATGAAGCACTTTGGTTGTTTTTTGACACTTTTTGTGGAAGACTTGTTTGTAAACGCACCTTCACTCTTGTCGAAGTCTCTACGTAAATTTTCTTGTAATAATTTACTTTTCACTGTTTCACTGCACGATTATTGTTTTCATGAATCGTATCCAATTATTCATCTGTGAACAGCGTTGTGGGCTGCAATATTGTTTATAGTGTTTTGTGTATTTATTGTTTCTATGTTTTATATTGTGGCTGTTTGTTGTTCCTCTTGAATAAAATAAAATAAAAAAATAAAAAAATTTAATGTCCGAATTTTCTAAAGCCATGATAAGCGGATCATAGTCTGGGGGTAAACCGCTTAGCATTAACACTGACAGAAAATCATCTTCTAATGGAGCGTTTATGTCTCGTAATTGTTGATCCAAGTCCGTGATTCTCAAGATATACGCTTCCATATCACTAAATTGTTCCAATTTTAATCCAAATAACGTGCGTAAGAGTCCAAGATGACGACACAGCCCCCTGTCTTCATAGGCTGTCTTTAGGTTGTTCCATGCCTCGTAACCAGTGGCAGAATTTCTAACGTGGGAAAAAGACGAGGGTTGAACCATCAAACATATCTTTGCGAGTGCCCGTAGTTGCTTGCGGTTTTCATTGACCTTGGGAACACCCGGTGTAGATTCTTCGATGCAATCCCATAAATCTTCATGGACTAAATACATCCGCATCATAAACTTCCAGTTTCCGTAGTTAGATATTCCACTAAGCTTTTCGAAATTGATTGTAATTCCGGAACTTGTTGCTGTTGAAGATAATGGCGCCGGCACTGGCACCTCGTCCCCACGCGACATTTCTTTCACTTGTCTTTCTTGAATGTTACGATTTTTAGAATATAAATTATTACGCACACTTATTTATCGCGTATTCTGGGCCCCATAACCTGATGGGATTGGGCGAAAATAATAATAGATTAAACTGGTAAACTGAGATTTAATTAGATTCAAGTTAGCACAGAAAAACAGTCGACACAAGAGAGAGCATTATACGACCAGGAAGGTTTTGACATAATCAAGGCATAGACAGTAGCATAGATAACTATGACAATTTACATTGTTTGGTTTATACTAGTTCTAACACTAACAACATCTTATAGTGACCATATCAATATTAAAAATCTTTAAAGTTTTAAATAAATGGATTGACTCGGCCATCGCATGAAAACACAATATATCTCACAAGTAATATATACATATATAAATTAGATTGATTTGTGATTGCCGAATTCAGGCTTCTTGTTTTATCCACAACGAAGTTATACGGGGTCGTAAATGGCCTGAACTGCTTCAAAAAAAGTATGGTACGGCCGTGCCGCGATTTGCTCGACTTGGCGGGGGCACTGCCGTGCCCCTGCGTGCACTGCAGTGCGGTGTTTTATCTGGATAAAACACAATATATCTCACAAGTAATATATACATATATAAATTAGATTGTTTTTGCGACCCCGTATGGGGTCGAAAATGGCTGAAACTGAACTGCTTCGAGAAAAGTATGGTACGGCCGTGCTGCTTTTTGCTCGACTTGACGGAGGCACTGCCGTGCCCCCAGATGATAAAACGGTAAAAATTGTGTCTTAATTACGTTGGGCTGCAGTCGAGGATGCAAATAACACCGACACAATCTTGGAGGGAGTTTTTAGACAGTAATGGAGCAAGAATTTGAAATAAAATATCAGTTTATTAGTCTGTTTGTACGCTCTAATCTCCGGAACTAGGTACTAGACAGATTTGAATGAAACTTTTTTTATATAGCTATTAAGTCTAGGCTACATATAGATTATAATTATAATAGATTTCGGAAACTGGTACACCTCATGCAGAACTTCTTAATACGCGAGCAAAGCCGAAGCAGAAGGTAGTATTTAATATATTGTTAAAAGTAAGGTTATTATTATCTGGGGATGTGGATGCAAGTACTGGATGGATGAATGCAAATGTAATTTATACAAATTAAATGTTTTAAAGTGATAGAGACTTTCTAAATATCATATTACATAAAGTCAGTGCCCTTAAACGCCAGTCACTCGTAACTGGTGTTTTGCCTGGGGAGAAAAAGCGAAATAAACGTTTTAAGAAACCACTAGTACACCTACCCCAAAGAATATAGGACCAGGGTAGTTGATGATTATATTAATCGCGCGTTTCTTCTCTGAAAATAAGAAATTTCATAAATGTATCAGTAGATACATTTATGAAATTTCTTACCTGATCCCTCCATCTCCCTTTCACTACCGGTCTACCAGACGCACGGCTGGATACCATCCACACTTGGTTGATATACCGTCTTGTCGTACCAAGCGCTTCTCCTCCACATTTCTTTTTATTTTATTTATTGTGCGCATTTCCAAGCTGTGGAATTCTCTGCCGGCTTCTGTGTTCCCTTTCCTTTCAACCTTTAAAGCAAGAGTAAATAGGCATCTTCTGGGCTCGCTCGTCTCATTGTAGACCTCATCTATCGCTTACCATCAGGCGAGATCGAGGTAGAGTGAGCTCATTCTGAATAAAAAAAATATAACAACAATAACAATAACATTATGTAAACCAGAATGTTATTGTTAGTTTATTTGTGATAGTTTTTTTTACCTTGATAGTTGTACCTACATTTTTTATTTTGTGCACGCTATGGTCTCCTATCAGTGAGGGAGTACACTAACCGTATACCTATTGTACAACCATATTTGTCATGTCTCGTAATTATGTTTTCTTGGAGGTCGTAATAAAAAAAATTTCAATCCTCCAAATAGCTAATAGTTTGAATAAGTAATAGTTTTAGAAATTACACAAAATAAACAACATTGTCACTTACTTCTCGAATTAAAAACGTATCCATAATATTTATTTTAATTACCACCACACCACCTTACATACACTAATGATATACCAGACTAATGTAAATTAATGGTAGGTGATAAAATATTATCTTTGTATCCAATACTAATGGTAAAATGTGTTTAACAAGTAAAACGAAACAACAAACCAACAGGGTTAATCTTATCTCGCAACGGTTGTAATTATTAGAATTGTTGACTTTTCTAATGTTTATACACATACATATTTTAATTTTTCTTCATCCTATTGTAAATATTTTTGTTCTATTAATTTATTCAAGTTATTCTAATTTTAATTTCAACTACAACTATTCTGACATGGAAAATTACCTGTTTTAAATGGTTTTTTTAAATTATTTAAGATTTTTTTTTTATTTGTATAAATGCCAGTTTTTCATATATAAAGTACTTTAGTTAAGGGAATGCATTGGCTCTTGTCATACAGTTTACAATTAGTTCAGGAGCCAGGGAATTAAATTTTTAAATGTGTACCTAATTTATTTGGCAATTAACAATTTATTTACATACGAGTATAGTTATATAATACGAGTATAGCTGCCAGAACGTTATTATTATTATGTTAGCCCATGATGCACTGCTAAGCAGAGGCCTCCCTCCATTTCTTCCAGCGGTCACGGTTCTGCGCCTCATCGTTCCAATTCTTAAAGAAGCCATCCAGGTCGTTCCGCCATCTGGGTGGGGGGGCAGTTTGCGATTGACCACCATCTCACTTGATGATGATGGTAGTAATGATTTGGTCGAAGATAGAGCACGCTTATCTAGAAGTAACCTAAGATCCCGATAGCTATAACCTGGGGGAGGTTATAGCTATCGGAAAACACAGACTCCGACAGGAATTCCACTCATTAGCCGTACGCACAATGAAGGAATTCCCAAAACGCTTTGTGCGTATGAGTGGGATGTCCACACAGATCATTTAAACACAGAGATATGCTTTGTTAAGAAATATTTCGTGTTCAAGTGTTTCCTCATTTCTCCCACTCAATTCACTAACACAAAATCAAAAACGATAAGAACGACACACGAGCTCACATTTCTCCCACACACAAAGAAACTTACAGCAACACTGAAATCTCACTAATAAAACAGATTCAAACAGGGGGCTACCTGTAGCTACGGACTCGAGAATAAACACACATAAGCAAGAAGCGCGAATATTAAGTTGTACGTGGTTGTAATCGTAGAAAAATATCGATAAAATTCCTTTCCCTCCTATAAATCCTTTATATCTGATCTTTTTCCAAAAGGTTTTATTGAGTGTGAAACGATACAGCAGTTTCCGTCGTACTTGCCACTCTAAACAAGTGATGTGTGATCATACAGCGTTAAAGTGTGAACATTTATGTAATCTTTTGATTTATTGACCAATGTATATTAATTGTAAATTTTGGATGAAATAAAATATTAAATATAAATATTAAATATGTCGCAATCGAGTCATTTCCGGAACGCCAGCGCCCCCAGTCGGCGCTCGATGGAGTCAATGATTCATCGGCTGAGCGGCATGCTCGTCAGTTCTCGGGTATCAGCCGTTCAGTGCGGTCGAATATTGAAACCGACGCGCGTTCCTACTTGTAGTCTGTACTCTGTATATAATTGTAATAATATTTACCGAAAGTGATTGGATAATATAACCAAGTTGATTTAAGTAACTACTGTGTTTCGTTGCTCCAATATTACCCATCGACGCCCACGGCTTAGAGTAATTATGGACCCTACTGATGACGCTGGGCATCCTGATCCGTCATCAGAAGTGGGATCTCTGTTGGTGCAAGATAAAGAGAAGAATGAAGCGAATATTTGGCGTGTCATGTTTGAACAACAAAACCAGAACATGCGAGCGCTGATCGAAGCCCTGCAAGTGCCAAAACCAGTCTACCGTGACAGTCTACCTACGTTCGACCCGGACAAACAAGGTACTGACGCAAGATCGTGGTGTGCAACAGCCGATTTGTGTTTTTCCGAAAATCCCCCACGTGGTGGCCAACTTATACTAGCCGTTGGCAAGGCACTCAAAGGTGAAGCATCGACGTGGCTATCTCAAATAGCATACGAAGGAATCACATGGCAGGAGTTCAAGGTACTTTTCACCACGAGGTTTATATCGACGGAAACATTGGCGGGTACCCTCATTAAATTAAATGAAGATAAACCGAGTGAAAAAGAATCACTGCCAGCATATGCAAGCCGATTAATAGCCTCTTTGACAAATCGTTGGAAGGATGTAAACAAAGAAGAGATCGCCATAGCTACTGTACTCGCTCACTTATCACAGTTTGACCCGCGAATCCAACGTTTGGCATTTACAACGAACATCAATTCGCGAGAAAAACTACAACAAGAACTGAACGCTTTCTCGCAATTGAAACGCAAGTTGAATACAACCGGAGAATCTTCGAATGCACCTGATTTCTAACGTGCGAAGTTAATTGCTATCAAGTGCTTTAATTGCGGAAAAACGGGTCATAAGCGAGCGGATTGTCGAAGTAATACGAGCGACGTGAGAGGACGAACTACGAGGCCGAACCCAGGGACGCAGCAGCCAGCATCAAGGCTTTTGGTGTGCTACAAATGCGGGAAACCGGGCCACATTGCTGTCCGGTGTACCAGCGGCGGCGGCGGCAGCAGCAGCCAGCTGGGCGACAGCAGCGCCGGCGCAGCACGTGGCGAGCGACGCGTTGATGTTTACGTCGTGCAGCCCCCATCCGGCATATTAGGTCATAAAGGTAAATTGATTCGTTTTACTTACGATTCTGGCGCTGAATGCTCGTTAGTTAAAGAAAGTTTTGCAGCCAAATTTAGTGGCAAGCGTTTTAACAATGTTGTTACTATGACGGGTATTGGTCAAACACGAGTATTCAGCACGGAACAGATTCTGTCTTGTATTGTGATTAACGATCATTGTCTCGAAGTGTTGTTACACGTTTTGCCCGATAATTGTTTACGAAGTGACGTCATGATAGGTCGCGAGATTTTAAATCAGGGCTTTGTTATGAATATGACGGCTACAGAGCTTTGCTTAACAAAGACTCTTTGTGTAAATTCGGTGAATAACGATAACGCGCGCGAACGGGATTTAACTGCTATTATAACAGATATTGAAGGTAGCGATAAGTCGAAGCTTTTGCAAACGTTAGATCGGTTTTCAGATTTTTTTATCACAGGTCTACCTGTGACGCGTGTGAACACAGGCGAGCTTAAAATTAGGTTGATAGATCCGAATCGCACGGTACAGCGACGACCATATCGAATGTCGGCAGACGAACGCAGCGTTATTCGCGACCGTGTAAAACAACTTTTAGAAGCAAATATTATCAGACCTAGCTGCTCTCCATTTGCCAGTCCAGCTTTACTAGTTAAGAAGCATGACGGTTCAGACCGCATGTGTATTGATTATCGCGAACTTAACAGTAATACAGTCCCTGACCATTATCCACTTCCTTTGATCTCTGATCAAATCTCACGGCTTCACGGAGCTATATTTTTCACAAAACTTGATTGTGCTAGCGGTTTCCACTTAATTCCCATAAGTGAAGAGTCCATAGAGAGTACTGCTTTCATTACAAATGAAGGTCAATACGAATTTCTGACAATGCCATTCGGTTTGAAGAATGCAATTTCAGTGTTTCAAAGAGCTATTATGAACGCACTTGGTGATCTGGCTCATGATTACGTAATAGTTTACGTTGATGACATTTTAATTGTTTCTTCCGATGTAGAGTCGGGCCTAGAGCGACTTAATACTGTGCTGCAAGCTCTGACCAAAGCCGGTTTCTCTTTGAACCTGAAGAAATGCTCCTTCCTTAAGACAAAGGTAGAGTTCTTGGGGTTCCAGGTAGAGTCCGGCCAAATTAGACCCAATAGCAGGAAAATAGAGGCTCTTACGTCTTTACCCCCTCCTAAAACTGTGACCCAATTGAGACAATTCATCGGATTGGCCTCATATTTTCGTCAATTCGTGCAAAACTTCTCCAAAATAATGGCCCCCTTGTACCGATTGACCTCGCTGAAAGGTGAGCTTAGTTGGAAGCCCGAGCACGAAGAGATTCGTCAGAAGATCGTCTTGGCTTTGACAAATGACCCTATATTGACAATCTATGACCCAGAGCTTTCGGTAGAGCTCCACACAGATGCTAGCAGCTTAGGCTATGGAGCAATTTTGTTCCAAGTCACGACTGATGGTAAGCGACGTGTGGTAGCCTACTTTAGTAAGAGGACAACCCCTGCAGAAAGCAAGTACCACTCGTACGAGTTGGAAACTCTGGCGGTCGTAAACTCAATCAAACATTTCCGACAATACCTTCACGGTAAGAAGTTTACCGTTGTTACAGATTGTAATTCATTGAAATCCTCCCAAACAAAGAAAGAGCTGACCCCCCGAGCGCATAGGTGGTGGGCTTTTCTTCAGTCATTTGACTTTGACGTCGTATACAAAGAGGGAAAACGTATGTCGCATGTAGATTTCTTTTCACGAAACCCTATACCGTCAGATCCAAGTCCATTCGAATCGCGTTTAGTGTCGAAACGCGTTGACGTTACTGAGCTTTCTCCCAACTGGCTTCTAGCAGAACAGCAACGCGATGTAGAGGTCTCTAAAATTATAACCGATTTAGGAGAAGGTCGTTTAGATGAAAGTATGGCTAGGACCTACGTATTTCGATCGGGTATTCTCTATCGCAAAATCCAACGTAATGGCAGGTCTAAATGCTTACCTTATTTACCTCGTGCTCTCCGATGGTCAGTAGTAAATAATTTTCACGAATCTATCTTTCACCTCGGAGCCGAGAAGACAACTGAAAAGCTATTCGACTTTTACTGGTTTCCAGGAATGTCGCAATACGTTAAGAAGTTTGTAGATAACTGCGTTACATGTAAAGTTGCGAAAGCTCACTCCGGTAAGGTTCAAGCCGAATTGCATCCCATACCTAAGGTAACGACCCCGTGGCACACGGTACACATAGACGCGACTGGTAAGCTTAGTGGAAAAAACGATAAGAAGCAGTACGTTTTCGTTCTGATCGACGCGTTTACAAAGTACGTTCTTTTATTCCATACGACGAATATTGACTCCAAAAGTAGTATTAACGCGGTGACTCAAAGTGTAGCACTTTTTGGAGCCCCTACCCGGATAATTGCTGATCAAGGACGTTGTTTTGCGAGTAAAGAGTTCCGTGATTTTTGTTTGAGTAAGAACATCAATCTGCATCTCATAGCGACAGGTTCGTCTCGTGCTAACGGGCAGGTAGAACGCGTTATGGCAGTCTTAAAATCAATGCTTACCGCGGTAGAAACTAGCGATAACAAATCGTGGCAAGACGCTATAGGCGAGGTTCAATTAGCGATAAATTGTACCATGAATCGTGTGACAAGAGCTTCGCCACTAGAGCTTTTAATAGGTAAAGTCGCAAGACCTTTGTCAATGATGTGTAGTGAGGTAGAGGTCGATGTCGATGATATCGACAAGATTCGTGAACGTGCGTCCGAGAATATCGTGAAGTGTGCGGCTTATGATAAGTCTCGTTTTGACATAACAAAGGCGAAAATTGATAATTTTTCGGTTGGTGACTTTGTGTTGTTAAAGAACGAAGAGCGTAATCAAACAAAATTAGATCCGAAGTTTAAAGGGCCGTTCAAAGTAGTAGAGGTATTAGATGGCGATCGTTACACACTAAAAGCTCTAAATTCAAATCGTACTTACAAATACGCGCATGATAGGCTAAGAAAAATGCCAGCAGGTCACGTATCAGTCGAGATTGATGTTGACGAAGTCAATGATGAAGTTCATATTTAAGTGGTGGTAGAAACTCGAGTAAGGGGACTCTAGGAGCCATAGTTAGTAGTTGTGTTCGACCGTACCAGTAGCTATTACGTAGTCGTAGCCCGGTGGAAATCGGTATCTCTTGGGGCAACCCGAGTAGTCCGTGGGTGCGCGGTGTGCGTTTAGCTCTGGCTGAGGTCGGGGCAGACCCCGACCTCAGCCAGAGCTAAACGCACACCGCGCCACCTGGTAACCACACGTGTGGACTCTACAGATAGAGTCCACACGTGTGGTTACCAGGTGGTGACACACGGGCGATCCGAGGGATCTGATCCATGCGCTGGATGTGATCAATGCGATTGCTGGTCGGCTGGGTAGCCGGGGCACTAGATGTCTTACTCGGGAGTTTCTAGAGTCTGGATTTGATAAGATCTGTGTAAACTTACACTGAGTGGTTTGGAATTTGGTTCGAAAGACTGATGCGTGGCTCTGGCTAACTGGTTATTAGTATAGTGAATTTAGTATCCCTTATTTGGTTAATTTTGTTTGAAATTAAAAACACTGTTAAAAGCCTTGATGTCTTTGTAATTTGCCCTGGAACGTAGAGTGTGGTCAGGAGTGACCGAGTGGAACTAGGTATTCTCGTGGATATTTTGTTGCAGATTAACCATCACACTGGGACGTGTGCAAGCAGGATGGCCGTGTCGCAATCGAGTCATTTCCGGAACGCCAGCGCCCCCAGTCGGCGCTCGACGGAGTCAATGATTCATCGGCTGAGCGGCGTGCTCGTCAGTTCTCGGGTATCAGCCGTTCAGTGCGGTCGAATATTGAAACCGACGCGCGTTCCTACTTGTAGTCTGTACTCTGTATATAATTGTAATAATATTTACCGAAAGTGATTGGATAATATAACCAAGTTGATTTAAGTAACTACTGTGTTTCGTTGCTCCAATATTACCCATCGACGCCCACGGCTTAGAGTAATTATGGACCCTACTGATGACGCTGGGCATCCTGATCCGTCAAATAAATAAATAAGTGGAATATTACCTACATAAGTTAGTAAAATTTTGTCATAGTAAACAACACAATTATGATCTAGAGGCTATAAAATACAATAAAATATATCTATATCTGTGTATAACTTCAGTAATGGCACTAATCAGTAAAACTTCAAAACTGTATACAGGGTGGCAGGGACATCGACGCGCAACGGCTTACCATGGATTCAGTACATGATTTTGGACCCCCTGCGTTGAAATTTTTCGTCGGCTTTTTCTTAATTTAATAAAATTAGTAAATTCATTTGTTTCACTTAAAACAGCAATTTAAATAAAACTCGAAAGGGCTACCTGATCAGCTTTGTTGACCTCGCAAATGAACTCTAGCAAAACAGCTGATCAGTAGCCGTTTCGAGTGTTATTTACATCGCTGTTTTAAGCGAAACTAAGAAAGAAAAGAAACTAAATTAATATCGAAAGAATCATTACCTTTATCGCCGCAATTATCGTTGCTATAAACAATTGACACCACATTCACTTTTCACTGCACTTCATACTTGACGAAAACATGTAAATGTATTATTGTATAGCAGCTGTCCACGCAGACGCATCGCTCACTCAAGTAGGAGAGAGACAGATGTCGAACGCTGCCGAACGCGGAGGCCGATTGTGCCTCTTTGTCGCTCGTTTCGCGCTCTCGCTTGCACTTCAAGCCTGCTGACCACGCTCTTATCTAAAATATTAAGCTATTCTTAAATGGAACGCCTCAGAGCGAGGTCAGCAGGCTAGCCAGCCAGCAAGGTAACGCCGCATGAGTCATGTATTTTCGTGCGTGCAGCCAGCTTCATCGAATTATAAGACGTTGTCACGTCAAAAATATAAGTGAAAGAATTACTTCGATACGTCAATTAGTTTCCGATTTATAGAAGTAAACGGGCGACGCGGACTCGTGACGGTGTGATGTCATCTCACAACACTCGCTCAGTCCGATCGCGCTCTCAGCACGGTGTTGTTTCATTAGAAATTATAAATACTTTCAAAAATGTCAAATCCAAATACTAGGAAATCATGTGCTGTGCCGAAATGTACAAATACAACGACCAGTTTCGACTTGCTACTAAGCGGAGTGTTCTATATTGACGTCACATGCGGTCACGTGACTGTTAGTGGGACTCGATATTTATCGTAAGATTAAATGCCTGTAAAATCAAAACTAATAGGTACTTTTGAATACAACAAAATCTAGTGTATTTCTATACATACAAGCCTTACTGTAATAAACTTTCAACCGATTTGGCATACCTAGTAACATTCTTCATTAATTATCTTACTACATTGACATACTATTTAAATCAATGTCTTATTACTATTGTAAATGCAAAAGTTTGGATGGATCTTAATCACGCCAGAACGGCTAAATGGATCTTGATGAAATGGCAAAGAGATATATTATAGTCTGGAATAGCACGTAGGCTACTTTTTATCCCGGAAAAATGTACAGTTCAGGCAATTTTCGACATGCATGCGAGCGAAGCCGCTGGCAAAAGCTAGTAACATATAATACACAACAACTAATCTGTTTAGATTAGTTGTTGAAAAAACAAATGAACAAATAAAAATAAGTAATTCAAATATATAAAGGCGCTCAATAGACATACCTTTTAAGTTTTGTCGTTTAAAGAAAAAAACACAACTAGAACCATATGCTACCTTTTAGGGTTCCGTATCCGAATGGCAAAAAACGAAACCCTTATAGTTTCGACATGTCTGTCCGTCTGTCTGTCTGTCCGTCCGTCCGTATGTCACAGCCATTTTATTCCGAAACTATTAAGACTATACATGTAAAACTTGATAGATAGATGTATTCTGTGAACTGCTTTCCGATTTTAAGAGAAAATTTAAAAAACATTTAAAATAAAGGGGGCTCCCCATACATGGAACTGAAACTGAAAATATTTTTTTTCATGAAACCTATACGTGTGTGGTATCTATAGACAGGTCTTTAAAAATGACATTGAGGTTTTTAAAATGACTTTTTCATAAAGTTAATCGTTTAAAAGATATACGCTTCCAAAGTGGTAAAATGTGTGTCCTCCCCTCTAACTTCTATAATAATGAAGTGAAAAATCTAGAAAAACCATATGTTGTAGATCTTAATGTAAACATTCAACCAAAATTGGTTTAAATGAGATACAGTTGACAGTTTTTGAGATATAGTATATTTTCTAAAACCGCAAATATAACTTTGTAATTCATACAAATACTATGAAAAACAAAGTTATTTGGCGTAGTTGTAAAAATTGTAAATAAGCTAGTTTTAAGAAATTTTTAAGGTTTTTCGTTTTTTTTTTTTCAATTAAATATATTAAGTATATTATATTTATTATAGTTACCACGGAACCCTTCATGGGCAAGTCCGACCGCACTTGGCCAATTTTTTTTATTGTTTTCAAAGTATTCACCACGTAGCTTAATACACTTTTCCATTTTCTCAAACCAGTTATTATAACATTTATTCCACTCTAAAGTGGGTGTTCAAAATGGCTGACTTGAAAGCGTCGACTGCTTCTTCACCGGACTGGAACCTTTGACCACGAAGACTTTTCTTAATTTTAGGAAATGTAAAGAAATCGTTAGGGCTTAGGTCAAGACTGTATGGAGGGTGGTCAAGAATTTCTACTTTTTCCTGCTTCAAATACTCAAGCATTTGACGAGCGCTGTGTGAGCTTGCGTTGTCGTGGTGCAGGATGATGCGTCGCTTTGTGTTAGGTTTTCGAAGTTCGGTGATAACTTGTGGTAAACAAACTGTGGCATACCACTCTGCGTTAACCGTTCTATGATCTTCAAGTGCAATAGTCGCAACATGGCCGGCTTTTCCAACGAACGTGGCCACCATCTTCTTTGAAGTGCTTCGAGAAGGAAGAATTTTAGTCGGCTTTGGCTCGTCTTGAACGACCCAGATTGTAGATTGTTGTTTGGAATCAGGATCGTAGGCATAGATCCAAGATTCGTCACCACTGATGTTATCGTAGATGTGATTTGACTCTCCTCGGTTGAACCTTTGCAGAGTTTTCTTACACCTTCTGACGCGGGCCGCCTTGTGATCATCAGCAGATGCGGTATCCAACGGCAAACTAACTTTCTCACACCAAGCGCTTCATGCAAGATCTTCTGAATGGTTGTCCCTGAGATGCCTAATAGAGCCATTATCTCTCGTTACGTCACATGATGATCTTTGAGAATTAGTTGTCTCACAGTAATGATGTTAGCTTCAGTGAAGGCGGATTTTGGGCGTACTTCGCGAGATTTGTCACTAACACCAGTATGTCCACGCTGGAATTCTAAATACTAGCGTTCGACAGTTCGCAGACATGGAGCTTCATCACTGAACACAGATGTTAGCTCTTCAAAATACTGCCTAATAAGCCATGTCAGGCCTCTTCTAAACTTGTAGAAAATTATTGCACGAACATTTTCCTTAGAAAGATTAATTTTCGTACGTAACCTGACAGATTCCAATCGACGCTGTGACTAAACAATAGCATTAATCCTAATACTTTCAACTGTTTTGAGATTCAAAATTTAAACACATTCGAATATAGAACAGTTCCGTATTCAAAATTTCCGGGAAATATGGAAACGACAGAACTTAAAAGGCATGCCTCGTAACAGTTTTACTCATCAATTTTCAATGTACAGAATGAAATCAAGTAAATTTTTATCATATGTAAAAAAATTAGAGAAGCACATTGCTAGATAATAACAGCCGCATGGGTGAAATCTTCAACGTTAAGCAATGCATGCTGAGGTCGGTATAACGATGGATCTTTACAAATCGAGATTTCGTCGTACCTTGGAAATCAGATTAAGCCATTGGTCCGATCTGACCATTTGTAAATTTTTGACAGTCGTTACGGGTTGTCAGACGTCACACAATCTGACATCAGTGGTACACCAAGGTGTATCGTATCACTACTAGTTACTAGTATGAACTTTCATGTTTTTAACATGCTTTTATTAGGTCGACCTGTATGTAACTATGTAATGGAATCTAAGGTAACTAATTTAACCATCTTCCAAGAGTCGTAGCGTAATGAAAATTGGCAGCTGTATGTAGTTCTGATGACAATACAATAATATGGTACTGTCGAACTGATCTGATGATGGAGCCGGAAGATATGAACTAGAACTTCATGATGGAAAATCGTATCATAGCTGTTTTGGATTTCTTAGAAAAGTCTTGTAATTAACTTTGACTACGATTAGGTTTCAAGGTCTGATGATGAAGCCGGAAGATAGGCACTGGCATTTCATGATGGAATATTGTATCATAGTTGTGTTTGCACTTGTGAGAAAGGCTACGTAATGGACTTTGAACACGATCAGATTTCAAGGTTATAACAAACCTAAAGAAAATCCGTTATCGGTTTTCTTAAACTTTTTGAATGACCGCGTAATTCATTGATTTTTTTTATAGATGTCACTTTCAAATCATCTGGGTGGATCGACCGTTTAATTGTTCACTACCCGTAGGAATAATATGGCAAAAAGTACAAAAAAAAAACAGCAACACAAAGAAAACGGAGACTACAAAAAAAAGGAAAAGCGCGAAAAAAAAAACCCTAAAATAGAGTGATTTTTTTTACGTGAATTTATAAAAGCGTGTTTTTCTGGTGTTTTTTAACTATTAATTTATTTTACTATCACTTCGCGTGTTTAATTATTGCATCTGAACATTATCTGTTCAACACTCTTGGTTGACTGGTATAGAATATCTACGGCATTAAGTCCGCCGTTGTACCTATGTGCATAATAAATCGTGTTATTATTATTTATTTATTCACTATTGTACACACTTACAACATTTATATTGATACAAAAGGAAAAGCTAGTGTACCTACATTGGGCGATTTTACCCAGTTACTCTTTTTTATTCAAGTGGAACAACAAACAGCCACAATATAAAACATAGAGACAATAAATACACAAAACATATAAACATTATTGCAACCCACAACGCTGTTCACAGATTAATAATTGGATACGATACAGTGAAAACAATAATCGCTAGGGTTACAAATGCATTATATATATAGGATAATACTGACTTATTAAATTAACTTACTGTGATATATATGTATAATTATAATGCTTTTGGTATAATGTATACATATAGTTTATATGTATACAATAATCAAACAAAAAAATACAAAACAGAATAACATTCAAGAAAGCTCCTTAAGTATAAGACTTTTAAACCGATAGGGAACATGCAAAAATGTATATATATTCAAAAGTCCTATTGTAGGAATCGACTATTCTGCGAACAACCAAATGCAAGCCAGAATTGGACTTGCAAGTACCCACTGAAAATAATATGCCAGCGCGCACCTTTCGCTTGTTGACTGTCCTAGGAACTTATACTTACTTATACTAATATTATAATTGCGAAAGTAACTCCGTCTGTCTGTCTGTTACCTTTCACGCCTAAACCGCTGAACCGATTGAGCTGAAATTTGGCATGGGAATAGCTTAAGACCCTAAGAAGGACATAGGATAGTTTTTATCCCGGAATTCCTACGGGATCGGGAATTACTTGGGAAAAACCTTCCACGCGAACGAAGTCGCGGGCAAAAGCTAGTATTATATAAATTCATAGCTTTTAAACACTTACATCTATTTTCGAGTGTTGTGAGCTAATACTTTGCAAGCAAATCTTGGTATGACAAATAATATCCATAACATCTATAATGCATAGTACGCAGGAATTTATATTGAACACGTTACTGGGTATGGAAGTCAAATAAACAGTTACTCCATGCAAAATACCATGTAACTTAGCTGTATCTGGTTAGTTTGAGAGCCAACCACAACATAGTTGGAAAAAAGCTAAGCACCTGATAATCGGCAATAGGTATTAGGTTTTTTTATAATACTCATTTCTTTTTAATCGACTTAAAAAAGGAGGAGGTTCAGAATAAGAAAAAAAAAATGCCAATTCACCTCTAAATCATTGAGATGAAACCATTTTATTCCTTAATTTCTTATCAAAAGAGTATAAAAAAATATACTACTGCTTTGCAATACAAATGAAAATGATTTGGTTTTGTTACTTTTTACAAATATGTATTATTTTTTTTACAATAAATTAAAAATGCGTCCGATTAAAGACTTCGTTTACATCACCCCGCACTTGTCCACAAATTCAGTGCGGGGCGAATCGTGTTGCTAGGTGGACGTATGTCGCGTTGCGAGAGCTCAAGCACTACGAAATAAAATCGTAAAATATTACTGCAAAAATTTAATTGTTTAAATAGTGGAATAGCTTTTTAACCGACTTTAAATAAAAGGAGGAGGTTCTCAATTCGTCTTGAACTTTTTTTATGTATGTTACCTCATAACTCGGAGACGGCTGGACCGATTTGGAAAATTATTTTTGCGTTTGAAAGGGTATACTTTCTAGTTGGTCCTATTGTTACGAAATCAGGATCTGATGATGGGATCCTGGAGAAATCGAGGAAACTCTTCAAATATTATAGGCACACCTATAGCGTTTTGCGTATTTGTTATAGTACCTTGAGCAGTTGCTTTCGAAAAGTACTATTTGGGGAAGTTGAACTGATGATGAAGACCACAGATGGCCACTGAAACTACTCAATAATAAGTATTTCGTATTGTAACCAGTATGCGTATGTCTGTCTGGTGGTAGCTTTTTGGATTTCAGTCACTCTATTGCGAACAAATTATACTTTAACAGAAATATCTTTCCAAATAACTATAAACACACAATTACAAAATAAAACACACAAATACAAAACAAAATTATTACATAATAATTTCAAATTCATTGTATAAAAACGCAACAGTGTCAAAAAACGAAAATACAAAACCAAAGACACTCCCGAAATTAAGGTTGTTTTTCACTTTGTAGTAACTTTTTTAGAAGTTGGTTTCGTGTTTTGTTAAAAAGATGTTTTTTCACACTTTTTAGTGGATCGATTTGTAATTTACTTAGTGACAAAAGCTTAAAAGGCGATGCAAGGCCGTTAATTGTTGAGGAGTTCTCCTGGTACTTCACTATCAGCTCCACTTCAAACAAAAAAATAATATTCGAAATCGGTCCAGCAGTCTTCGAGTACCGGGGAACATACATTAAAAAAAAAAACTAAATACGAACTGAGAACCTCTTTCTTGTTTTGAAGTCGTTTGTAGTTTTTTTTATGTTTGATCGTGTATGTAGTACTGCTCTCATCTTTGGGATGGATCTGCCAAATACCAACTGGACGCGCTTGAGTCTAGAAACGGACCAAGAGAGTCATTCGCAACGATGCACTGGTCGAGTCATAGCTCCAGAGCCTTGAACATCAACGACGAGTTACAAGTCTATCGTTTTTCTATCGGTTACATTTCGGGGAGTATGCGATGGGGAATTACACAATCTAATTCCACAAAACCCGTTCCATCATCGGACTACAAGATAAACGGCGCCATCGTTACATGGTGGACATCCCACCTCCTCCCTCATCTAGTTTACATTTACGAAAAAAAGACATGTGAAAGTGTTATTTATAACCTATTTGCAAAATAAACATCATTATTTCATTATTTCATTACGCACAAAACGTTTTGGGAATACTTTCATTGTGCGTACGGCTAAGGAGTGGAACTCCCTGCCGGAGTCTGTGTTTCCCGATAGCTATAACCTAGGGGTCTTTAAGTCAAGAGTGAATAGGTTAATTTTAGGTAAGCGTGCTCCATCTTCGACCAGATCATCACTTACCATCAGGTGAGATGGTGGTCAAACGCGAACCTATTATCAATAAAAAAAGAAAAAAAGTAGCATTATTAAGCAATCAAGACCATCAGCAACACACTTGGAGCTTGACATTCAACACTCAGTTTAGATCAAAGTACATATATAAATGTATGTTGAGACAAATGTTGTACTTTGGCGCCCTGGGTCCAAAAAAACCGAAAATAGTGCACTACTAGAAAAAAATCTGAAGCTTCAACAGAAATCAACTCGACGTCACCCAAAATACATTTCGGCTTAAATAAAAAAGTCCAGTTGCGAATTCAAATACAATACGAAGCACATAAAAAAGCCCATTCATTACAATCAGAATGAGTCCATTGAGCCCCACCGTTCGTTCTCTACGGATCAGAGTAAGCTCAAATATTGATATGTCTCCCCCATTGTCGGCACCGCCGCCGCCGGTCCAATCCTCCTTTGAACTCGTTACTATAGAGAATTTTCGATCTGTTATCCCACTGTGTTATTTTCGGATGCATTTGCTATAGTCCTTTGGTATTTTATGTGGGAAAAAAAGAAAAGAATTATTTTGACTGAAAGTGCCGTTACGATTATATATATAACACGTCTTTATACATATACCTAGTTGATAATAAAGTTATACCTAGTTATGAGTTTATTTAATAAAACCATAGTGTACTTTTTTATATGACGATTCATATTATTATTGTGTAGGCTTTTATATTATTACCCGACTGCGCCAGAAGGAGGGTTATGTTTTTCGAGAGTATGTATGTATGTATGAATGTATAATTGTTTGGCACGCTCTGTGGCCTGAACGGCTCGACGGATTTTAGCTTGAGAGGTATCGTTAGATTCGTATTGATTGTGAAAGTGACACTGGGTATATCAAAATAAAAAATACCAAAATGGCGGATTTTTGGCGCCATATTATGCCTTCAAGAGTTTTTTTTTCCCAAAACCTATCGAGTGGGGTATCAAAATAAAGGGTTTTAAAAGGTGATTACAAACATATAAACAACTTATATGGTTAAAAGTAATTCAAAGTGACAAATCGTAAAAAACACGTATCAAGAACTAAATCGTCTGCGAAATCTTTCACATGTGTAAACTAAAAAGCTGGAAATAAAAAAAGAAATAAAAAAAATTAAAAGCCCCGACTGCAACCTTATACTAAAACTAACTGAAAAGCTAATAAAAACAAGCCCATTTTAAATTATAAAAAAAATACTTTTTTTTATTATGATTACTGGGTAAAGCTGTATCTACAATTTACAAATTCTGTAGGTGAAAAGTGAAGGGCCTTAAGTCACATTTTATAAAGTATTCAGTAGAGCTCATTAAAGATGTTCATACCCGAAATTTGACATTAAAATCGACAGAGTATAAAAAGTAATTATCGTATCATTGTCGAATAAAAAGTATGATTATGATGGGTACTTACGCTATTATATTGATATATTTTTTTAACAAATATAGTTCCTTAAGGCTGTATTATCGGACTTAAGGTTCTTTAACTTTGAAGCTTTACTAGATATCTTATAGTATGACGATACTTACGTCTCTCCTGTATCAATAATGTATAGTAAATTTTATTATTCTATAAGTTAGGTACGATACAACATCATAGAAAAATATATTAAAAAGTTTTAATTAAAAATGAAATAACATTATGCATAATATGTTTTATTTATTAAAAATTAAAATCTCTGTATTTTAAAATCTTTAATAAAATAAATGAAATTAAACAAAACACTTAATGTTATTCTGGTAAGTCACATGCTGTACCCTCATGGGCTAATGTATTGTAAAAATTATGAAAAATGGGTGGAATCCATTGCAGAGCTTTCTGTGAATCCTGAATTGAATCGAGTAGGCTGCAATATAGGCATGGCAAAGTCGTTTAGGGATCTCCTTCTATTTCTTATTAAGGATACCTTTTCGAATTCTTGTTGATTAAAATATGTTTTGTAACTCATTGTGCCATACTCATCTTTTTCAAAATTCATTTATTGTTTTTATTTTTTATTTATAATAGGCTTGCATTTGACTACCATCTCACCTGATGGTAAGTGATGATGTGGTCGAAGATGGAGCACGCTTACCTAAAAGTAACCTGTTCACTCTTGACTTAAAGACCCCTAGGTTATAGCTATCGAGGAACACAGACTCCGGCAGGGAATTCCACTCCTTAGCCGTACGCACAATGAAGGTATTCCCAAAACGTTTAGTGCATATAGGTGGGATGTCCACCAACCATGTAACGATGGCGCATCGCCGTTTGTCTTGTAATCCGATGATGGAACGGGCTTGATGGAATTATATTGTGTAATTCCATCGCACACTCCTCGAAATGTAACCGATAGACTAGCAACTCATCGCCGATGTTCAAGGCTCTGGAGCTTTGATTCGACCAGTGTATCGTTGCCAATTAGTCTTTTGGCCCGTTTCTCAATAGACTCAAGCCCAACTAGTTGGTACTTGGCAGATCCATCCCAAAGATGAGAGCAGTACTCCATACACGACTGAACCTGGGCTTGATAGAGATTTAGCAGCTGTTCGGGTGTGAAGTATCGTCTCACCTTTGCTAGGATTCCCAACTTTTTTGATGCTAGTTGAGCCGTAGCCTCGATAAACGGGCCAAAATTGAGGGTAGAAGTTAGTGTTACCCCCAGAAGCTCGATATGATCGGTTATCGGCACGGTTACACCCCGGAAAGTAGGAGCCGGTTTGAATTAACTCCTTTTTGCGGAGAAGAGACACGCCTGGGTCTTAGCTGTATTAAACTTGACCAAGTTGGTATCGCCCCATTCGGAGACAGCCTTCAAGGACAAGTTCAAGCGCCCAACCATGTCCTCACGGAGAGACTGGATATGTGACCCACCAGCACGCGCGTTGGACACATATCTCTCAGCCACTGTGCTGTCGTCTGCATACCCAAAGGTACCGGGCATAAGCAGATCATTAATGTGCAGCAAGAATAAAGTTGCTGAGAGAACCGACCCCTCAGGGACCCCGGCATTAATTGCCAATTGGCCAGATGAGCAGCCATGAATGACCACTCGAATGGACCGATCTCTCAGGAAGTCTTCAATCCAAACGCAAAGTTTGGTGGGTCAACCGAAAGAAGGTAGCTTAGCAATAAGGCTATCGTGTCAGACCCTGTCAAAGGCCTTAGAGATGTCAAGGGAGACAGCAAGTGCTTCCCCGTGCTTCTCGATGGCCTCACTCCAGATATGAATAGCATACGCTAGAAGATCCCCAGTAGACCGGTTTTTTCGGTCACTGAGGATGTCGTTGGATTCTAGGTATGTCAGGAGCTTACTATTGAATACACGCAGAGTATGGACATGACTGAAATAGGTCTGTAGTTGGCCGGGTCAGCACAACTGCCCTTTTTGGGCACAGGCTGCACGTTAGCCAGCTTCCATGCTTGCGGCACCTTTCCAGTCTCAAGCGAAAGGCGAAACAGGCGCGTTAAAATTAGAGACAGTTCAGGCGCACAAGTTCTAAGAACAATTGCTGGTATCCCGTCGAGGCCACTAGCTTTGCACGTCAAGATTATGCAGCACTCTACGGACGTCCTTCTGATGGATGCGAATGTCCGACATACATGACCCGCATCCAATAGGAGCATCAGGAAGGTGAGCGCCACTACTATCCAGACGTGAAGACTCCGCAAAAAGAGCGGCAAACAAGTTTGCTTTTTCCTCAGCGGAGCGGCCAGAGACCCGTCAGGTTTAAGCAGTGGTGGTAGTGAGGGGCGATAGAAATTCGATTCGACCGACTTTGCCAGGGACTAAAAAGCTTGACTGCCAGCAGGGTATGAAGCAAGTTTGTTCCCGATTCGACTAACGTGGTCAAACCGAGCCCTCCGCAAAACCTTTTTACAGGACTTGGCAGCCCTGTTGAAAGCTCTCTTCTTCTGAATCACGTCATTTGCTTTGCAGTTTCGAGCATCGACCCATGCTAGGTACGCCGCCTGTTTCAGCGCAATCACATTCGGCGCCAAACCAAGCTTTCGATCGAGATTTGCCGGACATTGTTAGGTCAGAAAACGGAATGTAGTACTTCATCCCCTGTCGCAAAACATCCGCCACGGCGTCTGCGCACGACGATGAATCATTTGAAGAGAAGCAAGTAGGCTGCCAAGGATAACATGCAAAGAAATATCGCATGCCATCCCAATCCACTGACTTGTATCGCCATACCCGCCGTGTGCCATTAAGGCTGGGATCGTGCGGGGAGTAGACGGATACAGACTTCACCAGACAGTGGTTGGAACTACCTAACGGTGAAGATGTCGTTACCGAGTAGCCGTCTGGATCTGTAGTCAGCAGAAGGTCCAAGCAATTGGCTGTGTGCAACTCAACATCCAGCGCCCTTGTTGCTCCCTGACTAGCTGAGTGAGATTTAATGCAAGCGCAAGATTGTGCATCTCTCGGCCAGCATGATCCGTGCACTGGTGCGGGAAGACCCACTCCTGGTGATGGGCATTAAAGTCCCCCAGTAACACGAACTGAGCTGAAGGGTACCGCTGCTGGGCCGCATCTGCCGCCTCACTGATGTACTGTGTGAGCCTGGTTGTCTCCTGATCTCCGCTGTGCGAGCGGTAGACACAGGCATAAATAATTTTGTCCATGCCCGTGTCCACCAGAGCCCAAAGCGTCGAGAACCTGGAGTCCTCAAGGTTACGGAGACGCCGAAAGCAGATGTCGTAGCGGGCGTACATGCATACACCCGCACGTGGTTTGAAATTGTGCTCCAAGGTGAACCCTGGGTATGAAAGATATGACACGTCTGACGGACTTCTGATCTGCGTCTCCGAAAGAAACAAAAGAGCAGGTTTTTCAGTCTCGAGATGGTGGTGGACTGCAACGAGATTTGCAGACCCCGGATATTGTTGAAGTGCACTTTGAGAGAGAGGTAGTGCAGCCGCGAGTACGTCTAGTATTGCACGAAACACAAATCAAACTAAACGGAGGGAGAGCATGAGCGGGGGCGCGGCGGGAATCGTAGGTGCGATGCACCCGCGCAAATCTAACCCACGAGCGTAATGGTAAAGAACAGTAAGTCCCACACACAATCATTTAACATTTATCTATATTTATTGTTTAAATAGTGAACAATATTAAGTAACCATACAATCATTTACTTTTTCACGTCGAGGGACTTAATGTTATTTATAATTTTACATCTGCGAATTTAGCGGCTATAGGTCTTTATGGCTTTTACCATTTGATACATTGGGGTATTTTGAATAAGTATCATTTATAAAAAGTTTTTTGCAAAAATATAAAACCGACTTCCATATCAAAACACTACAAAGCCAAAAATAATTTTAATTTCGGTAGTCGGTGTTATTGGTTTTGTATTTTCTTTTTTTCACACCGCCTTCCGAAATTAAAATTATTTTTGGCTTTGTAGTGTTTTGATATGGAAGTCGGTTTTATATTTTTGCAAAAAACTTTTTATTTTCGCGCTTTTTAGTGGGTCAATTTGTAATTAATCTAGTTATAAAAGCCAAAATGTCAACTACAAAAAACTAAAAACGCGCGAACAAAAAACACAATGCAGAGTAAACGAAAAGATCATCAATGTAAATATCTTTTTTAGACTTTTGTTAATTTTTCAGAAACGGCTTGTTCGATTTCGATAAAATTTTCATGGGACCATTTGGGAAGTATACCCTTTCGAACAAAAAAAGAATTTTTCAAATCAGTTAGCAAGCGACGGAGTTATGCCCGAACAAACATAAAAAAAAAAAAAAAAAAAAAAAAACAAACAAACATCCGAATTGAGAACCTCCTCCTTTTTCAGAAGTCGGTTAAAAATATAGAAATGTCAAAAAATAGACTTACGGTCATTTAGCTTTCACCTACAGAATTAATATCTAACTGTATTTTTTTATTAAGCCTGCGCCGAGTAAAATAACTCAAAACGGTCTTCACAACTAAAGGAATATAACCTATAATAGTACTTTAATTACCATACAAAAATATGTAATGAACACTAGAATAAAAGTGTTAGGAAACACAGTTGGCAAAATTTAAAAATATTTTATAGTTTATTAAACAGAAATACATAAAGTTGGACAAAAATCCTTACAAAACATGCTCGTGCGTCGCTGAATTTTGATAGTAAACTGTTGAATTTTTTCATAAACTTCAATTCATATTATTCTCTAATTATCATACTATCATTTACAGCTTTAACATTTCAAAAATGTCGCTTGGTTGTTTTAATTTTAATTTTTTCTTCTAATTTGCGCGCTATTTTGAACCATACGCAACGTACACCGGTCGAAAATTCAGTCGTCCACGGGAGCTCAGAGAGGGGTCACGTCTCATCGTGGAGTGTTTCGCCGGTAACGATAATTCGCGATCTATTGTGTACGTATGTATTGCAGCAATCCGTTGAATAACATAAGTCATATTTTCTGTTTTTTTGAGTACGATTTATTATGCATACCCAACAATTACTTTTTATTGTTCAATATATATTTCTTTAACATTTTTTTTTAAATATTTGTTTTATTATGGGAAAATGTGAAAAAAATAAATTATTAGAAGAACGTTGGCGCAAATTTTCGAAAAAAAAGCCGTTCTCATAAAAAGTACGTATTTCTATTTTGTGATGTTATCATTGCTTTTTAACCGACTTCAAAAAAAAAGGAGAAGGTTCTCAGTTCGTCTTAAACTTTTTTTTATGTATGTAACCTCAAACTCGAAGACAGCTGGACCAATTTGGAATTTTTTTTCGTTTGAATGGGTATACTTTCTAGTTGGTTCCATTGTTATGAAATCAGGATCTGATGATGGGATCCTGAAGAAAGCGAGGGAACTCTTTAAATACACTTCTGGACACATCTATTGGCCCACCTTGTATTTTCAGTTTCGTTTGGTCCTAGCTAAAATTTTATATTAGGTCGAGCAAAAAGTTTTTATGCAGTTTTGAACCTGGCACATTCACAATTTCATTCAATAGTCTTTTTTTGAATTTCGAACACAGAATTTAAAGAAACAAAAGACAATTTGGAGCCTGTTTGTTGATATCAAACAATCGAATACTAAGAAAACTTGGTTTTATTGGTTTACTTGGATTTAATTCTTGAAAAAGTGATTGATATCTTTGCTTTTGCAACAAACATTACTTATTCTTAACATTAAGGTGAGGTTCTATCAATAATCTATGGATACTTCACCTGAAGTCGCCGCCCAAGCTGTGGCACTTATTCAGGCCGGACACAGCCAAAGAAACGTGAGTGCTCAACTTAATTTAAGTCGATCTGCGGTCCGAAATGTTTATCGGAGGTACCTAGAGACTGGCGGCTTTGTTCGTCGCCAAGGAAGGCCACGATCTCGGGTCACAACTGAAAGGCAGGATCGATTCATCGTGACGACCAGCTTGAGAAATCGTCACCTTACCTCCATTGAGATACAAAACCAACTTCGCGACTTCCACGGAGTATCTGTGAGCGCTCGAACTGTTCGGAGAAGGTTAAAAGAACGCGATATGGTACCACACAAGCCAGCTAATGGGCCCAAACTAAAGCGAGCCCACCGAACAGCGCGCCTTCATTTCGCACGCAGTCATTTAAATTGGACACAGCAAGATTGGAGCCGTGTACTCTTTTCTGATGAGTCTAAAATTGTGTTACATGGCAATGATGGAAGGAAGAAGGTCTACCGGCGTAAGGGAGAGCGTTTCGCACAATGCTGCTTTGAAGAGAGGGTTGCTTATGGCGGTGGCTCATGGACTGTCTGGGGCGGTATATCCGCGAGCGGCAAAACTCAACTTGAGGTTGTTACAGGACCACGGCTGCCAACATTAAATGCTGAAAGATACATTCGTGAGTGCTTAGAACCTCACGTGATACCATACGCGGACTATGTGGGCCCAAATTTCCTTTTTATGCATGATAATGCAAGAGCCCATGCGGCCGGCATCGTCAGGGAATATCTTCGGGATGTGAACATCACAGTTATGGATTGGCCAGCCAGAAGCCCAGACATGAACCCCATTGAGCACATGTGGGACGAGCTAAAAAGGCGTGTTAGGGCTCGTCAGCCAGTTGCCCAGACGATGCAGGAGTTGAAAACGGCCATAGAAGAGGAATGGGAGATGATCCCTCAAAATTTCATAGAGCGGTTGATAAACTCTATGCCTAATCGTATGAGAGCTGTGGTAGATGCCCATGGAGGCAACACGCGTTATTAAATTAAACCTTTATTTGATAAAACATGTTTTTTATTCAAAAATTAATTGCCTTTAACAAGGCGCATATCCGACTTGTTAGGCGTAGGTCCATGTCGTATGGTATTCTGAATTCAAATTTAAAACTATACGATCGAAAAAGATGGTAAAATGTATCAGGTTTAAAACTGCATCAACAGTTTTTGTTCAATCTAGCAATCATATTTCGGTAGGGGCCATCGAAACCTAAACTCTAAGGTGGGCCAATAGATGTGTCCAGAAGTGTATTATAGGCACACCTATAGCGTTTTGGGTATTTCTAATAGTACCTTGTGCAGTTGCTCCCGAAAAGCACCATTTGAGGAAGTGAAAGTGATGATGAAGACTTTTTTCAAACATTCGATATGGGTATCGTGTAATGGGTTTTTGGGGGTGGTGATTGCAAATCTGGAATTTATTTTTAAATTCAAGATGGCGTATGCAACTTTTTCTCACAAATTCGATATGGGTACCGTGTAATGGGTTTTTGGGGGTGGTGATTGCAAATCTGACATTGATTTTAAAATCCAAGATGGCGGATGCAACTTTTTCTCAAACATTCGATATGGGTATCGTCTAATGGGTTTCTGGGGGTGGTGATTGCAAATCTGGCATTCATTTTAAAATCCAAGATGGCGGATGCAACTTTTTCTCACACATTCGATATGGGTATCGTGTAATGGGTTTTTGGGGGTGGTGATTGCAAATCTGGCTTTCATTTTGAAATCCAATTTAAAACACATACGATATCCATATTGAATGTTGGAGAAAAAGTTGCATCCTTGGTGGATGCAACTTTTTCTCCAACATTCAATATGGATATCGTGTGTGTCTACTAAGTTAAATACACTGATAACCTTCAAGGGTTTATTGCTAAGTATAATTAACAAAGTAACGTAAGGGCTAAAATTATCGCTAAATGATGAAAATGAGTGCACCCGGTTGCTGTTCGAAATACAATAAGCTCGCGGCGAACTTAGTGCGCCCGCATTATATCGCTTGCTCAGCAAACGTGGTCGATTGCAAAATATTGCATCACACATCGTGTAATAGGTTTTTGGGCATACCGATTGCAATCCTGACATTCATTTTAGAATTTACGACGAAAGTTCATTGGCTACTTTGTTAGCTTACAATTTACACTGGGTTATTGACAATTTAACTGATCCTAGGTTAAGTGACTATTCAGTATTATCTAGGGTATCTAATAATACTGAAATTAATTGTTTAAACCCTTAGATGAGACAAATTTCTTAGGAAATAAGCAGCACCTTATTATTATTATTATTATTTCATTTATTCAATCTATATAGATATTAATTACATTTTTAAATATTAATAAAAAAAATATAAACATTTAAAAATATAAAAAATAGTAGCCCACCGGTATCGGGAACAGGGTCCAAGCTACCGGTGGTCAGGGCTCCATAGAGAGGAACCTCCTCACAATACGCGCCGTTTCCAGAAGTACTGCTCTCTGGATCAAGCCCTTGATCCAGCTGCCCAACGAGAGCCTCCTTAGGTGTTGGTCGAGGCTCTTGGCTATTATGCCATTGGCTGTGACGACTATCGGCACAATGATTGCTGTCTCCACATCCCACATGTCGACAACCTCGCGTGCCAGGTCAAGATACTTATTTTTTTTATCTATCTCAGCTTTCACGAGGTTCTCGTCATGGGGGACTGCTATATCAACAATCATTGTGCGACGCTCTAATCGGTCTATCACCACTATGTCAGGCTTATTGGCAACAATAGTCCTGTCGGTAATGATAGACCGATCCCAGTATAGTGTGATATTGCCATTATCGAGAACTGGGTCGGGCACATACCTATAGTATGGTACTTCTGATTCCACAAGATTGTATTTAAGCGCAAGTTGCTGGTGAATAATCCTGGCTACGAGGTTGTGTCTATGCAAATATTCTCCGTTAGCCAGACGAGAACAACCGGAGATAATGTGACGAATGGATTCTCCCGGTTTGTGACATGCCCGACATATGTCTACGGTACCATCCTTCACAATATATTTCCGATAGTTATTCGTCATCATAACTTCATCCATAATCGCACAGACAAAACCTTCGGTTTCCCCGAAGAGGTCACCAAAACGTAGCCAGGCTACGGACGCTAATAAATCTACTTCAGACCCATGAAGGGCTCGGTAATAGCGTCCGTGAAGCTCCTTGCTCTGCCATACTTCTCTGCGGTCATTAGTCTCTAATATTACAGGTTTGCGCCAATTCTCGTTACCTAAGGAGAGCGGAGTGAGGCCTTTGTCCACCGCTACCACATCCCGATGCATACCCACGTCAGCTTTTAGGAAATATTCCCTAAGGCTGCATACCTCACGGTTATGCAGGGTCTTTGTATTTAAAAAACCACGACCACCGCATTTCCGGGGGATATACAGCCTCGTCACCGATGAACGTGGGTGATGCATCCGATTTGCAGTCAGCGTTTTGCGGACCCGCCTGTCCAAGGCGTCAAGTTCAGTCTGAGTCCATTTGAGTATGCCAAAAGAATACATCAATACTGGCATAACCCAACCATTGAAGGCACGCACCTTGTTTCCGCCTGATAGAAGACTATTCAGTACTTTATTCAGACGGCCAAAGGAGCGTTCCTTCAATGACTGTTTAACATAAGCAGTATTGATGCCTAGTGCTTCTGACATACCCAAATACTTGTAAGTTTCAGTTGATCCGAGGGATCTCAGGTGTATGGAATCCGAGAGTTGAATTCCCACGGATTCCATAATCTCTCCTCGCTTTACATGCATGACCGCACATTTGTCCACCCCAAATTCCATTCCGATGGCGCTACTGAAAGTTTCTGTTACCTTCAGTAGCTCCATCAGTTGCAATTTGCTGGTGGCAAAGATTTTCAAATCATCCATGTAAAGCAAGTGTGATATGACCTGACCACCTCTTCTCAACTTGTAGCCTAGCCCTGAACCCTCCAGCAATATACTGAGAGGGTTGAGAGCCAGGCAAAACCACAGAGGGCTCAGACTGTCGCCTTGAAATATGCCACGCTCAATCCTAATCGGTTCGCTGTTTTCCTGGATCTGTCGACATCCTGGGTAGCAGAGGACCGTCTTCCATTGCCCCATACATGACTCAAGAAAATTGTGTAGCATTGGATCTATTTTATACAACTCCAACACCTTCTTGAGCCATGTATGTGGAACAGAGTCATAGGCCTTCTTATAATCTATCCAGCATGTCGACAAATCTCTTCGGAAACGACGAACCTGTTGGTTTATGGCAATATCAATGAGGAGCAGCTCCTTGGTACCACGGGACCCGTTCCTACATCCATTCTGAGAAACAGATATGATTGAATTTACATCAATATGATTATTAATTTTAGTTCTCAGGATGGACGTAAGAACTTTATAGACCGTAGGGAGGCACGTGATCGGTCTATAATTTTTAGGTTCCGTAGTACTACCTGATTTATGGAGCAGGTGGGTTATTCCTGTAGTTAGGAATTGAGGTAGCGATCCTGACTCTAGGGCAGACTGGAACTGAAATGCCAAGCGAGCGTGCGATCTTTGGAACCATTTAAGCCAAAAATTGTGCAGCCCGTCCGGCCCTGGGGATTTCCAGTTAGATAACGGACGGACTGCACGGGTTACATCTTGGGGGCTGATCGTGATTGCCCCCATTTCTGGTAAAAGATCGCACGTGCGCCTGATCTCCCGCATCCAGTCACCCTCAGTGTGACTGACAGGAGCCGACCAGATGCTGCGCCAGAACGAACACATGGCATCATCATCCGGTAAGCACGTATCAGTCACACCTTGGTCAGGTCGCTCCCAGGCCCTATAAACCCACCTTTCATTGCTTTGGAATGTGCGATTCTGAGTGTATCGCTCCACCCTCCGCTTATATCTGCGAATTCTATTTGCCCACGCATAGACTTTCTGCTTCAGGAAGTCGATGCGCTCTGTGACGCAGGTGAGATAATCCCGAGGACTAATATCAGTCCCCGCGAACGCCCGTCTCACAAAGCGCATCACTCTAGGGCGAGTGTTGCCCTGTCTGAAGCAGATAAGTTTGCCAATGAGTGCTCTAGCCCCGGCGATACGACGTTCGATTCTGCACTGCCAAGCTGGTACAGCTGGTCGAATAGCTCTGTCAGTCTTTGGAAACTTGACATGAGCTACCCGACATGCTGCAACAGCGGCACAGTACAGGATCGAATGGGTATCGGTGAGGTCTTCGCTATTGTCAAAATAATTTGACAACAGTGAATCTAGAGCACACACTAGCGCCCTATTTTTCTTATGCATGGGCAAACGAGGCAGACGAGGTCTCAGCTCAGGCGGTGTGGAGCGATACTCCCGTAATGCACACTCCAAAGCACTCCTCAATTTTTCACTACACTGGGTACTCACGGATGTAGCCCGGTCCTCATCATCTTCACCGACGTGGTCGGGTCGCGGTGAGATACTAGGTTGTAGTTGCACCGCAGCCTGTGGTGAAGCAGATGAGACACGACTGCACCGTGATTCGAGCCGTAGTCTATCAAGTACGGCGTCATCCAACATATGGTTACGCTGGATGACCCGCACCTGATCCGACAGTCGTTGGGCCGAAACGTTGACAGCTGGTTCAAGTACCTGAAACAGAGAGAGCATCCGACCACGGTACGCAGTCAGGTTAGTTCCCCCCTCTGTAGCCCCAAAGTATGAGCGCATCACATTTTCATTGATGGAATTTGTCCATCGCATGCGCTGCACACTTCCACCGGCAGCGGGGACCCTATCAGAGGCCGGTGGGCCTCGAGGTCCGAAGCTGGCCGGAGGGCGGCCTCTTCCTCGCCGACGCGCAGGTGGTGGTGGTGTCGTCGGCGGCGAGAAGTATTCGTCGCTCGAGCTCGACGCAACTGCAGCGGCCGGAGTCTCTTCACTCACGGCTGGAGCTGGTCCCGGCGGCTGCGAGGCGGAGCTGAGCGACGATTCCGCAGGTCTTGGGCGTGTGTTCAAAATCAGTCGTGCCCGGTTTCTTGTCAACATTTTGGTTTGTACGTTTATTGTTCTGTCTATTTATGCTTCCATCCATTCATGAATAGTTTTTTTTTTTACTATTTTGGTTTTGTTGAACATGATTATTGTTATTTGTATGGCTATTTAATTTATAAATAATTCTGAAAAATGTGGAGGAAAAAATTTTCTGACATATTCTTTGACAACCGGGCCACAGATTTATTTATTTATTTTATTATTATTATTATTACTATATCGTCAGAATATAAATCGTTTCTCCGGCAAAATATTAGATGAGGAAATGTTAATAGATAAATATGATATAGATATCTTATGTTTTTGTGAAACCTGGCTAAAACCAGATAGAATGTTGTTTAAAATTAATATTTTTCTGTTACTAGTGCATACAACAGGTCCTCAGTAGGAGGTGGTACTTTAATATTACGTAGTAATTCTCTTAGATATAAGGAACAAAGATATATCACCGCTTGCTCTGTTGATTGCTTGTGTGAGGCAGCATGTACAGAAGTTGAAGGCCAAACTTTCTTAAGTGTTTATAGACCACCAGCATCAAACTTGTCATCATTCTTAATGATAATGGGAGAAATTTTAAGTACCTAAGCTTATAAGAGATAATAAATTAGTTTTCGTTTGTGGTCACCCAAATATTGATTTGTTAGTAAATTCACCTGAACACTGCAAGCTTACTTCATTGTTTGGTTCATTTAACTTAAAATGCACATACAAGGAAGCAACAAGAATAACAGCAACATCAGCTCAATGCATAGATAATATTTATACTAATTGTGCCATAAAATACTCGTCTCAAATTAGTGGAGTTAGGTCTGACCATACAGGTCAACTAGTATCCTTTGAGTTGGTTAAAAAGCGGCAATTAAATAAAACTATTAAATTTAGGCCGCTAACTAAAAAGAAATTACTGTTTTGAATGATAACATGTTAATTAATCTTTCCATGGCCAATTTTGACTCCCATGACCCCAATGAAAATAACAGGATATTATTTTCTTCACTATGCCACGAATTTAGTAAGACATGTCCAGTTAAAAAAATTCAAATGAGTAATCAATCTAAATTTAATGAATGGGCCACTGCTGGAATAAGAATAAGCTGAGACAATGTATACAACTTATACCATGAAAAATCATTGACTTCCGATGAAGCCTTCCATAATTATGTAAGAAACTACTCAAAGATATTTAAAAGAGTATGCGCCCTAAGCTAAATCTAAATCAGAAAGTAATAAAATTAGCATTTCTAACAATAAAATAAAAACTGTGTTGAAGGTGATAAACAAAGAAACTGGAAACACAAACCAATAGGGTTAGAATGATTTGACTTTGAACATCGATGATCAGGTCATCTCAGATAAGTCAAAAGTGGCTGAGAAGTTGGAAAATTACTTTACCAATATTCCAGTAGAGGTTACTAAATCTCTAAATTCTTCGCCATTATTAGCAGAATCTTTTTTAAAGGAAAACTTCAATAAGGATATACCAACATTTTCATTTAAGCCCATTTCTATTGATGTAATTAAAAAGCATTCCAAAGTCTTAACATAACAAACACTGATGACTTATGGAGTGCTTCTCTCTATGCTCTATCTCTATGGAGAGCGTTCTTGGTAATATTATTGACTCAATTGCTGCTATCCTAACAGGCACATTTAATTAATGTATAGACAGCGGTAATTTTCCCGATTTAATGAAACATAGTAAAGTAGTACTCATTTTTAAGTCGGGTTGTAAGAGATCCCTCTAACTATAGACCGATATATGTGCTTCCAGCATTAAGCAAAATATACGAAAAAATCATGCTGGACCAGATGCTATCATATTTTAACTCAAATGGAATTCTGCATAGTCGGCAGTTTGGTTTCACGAAAGGTAGGTCAACAACAGACGCAGGAGTAGCGCTCATCCGTCACATTCTGGAATCTTGGGAGAAATCTCAGGATGCAATTGGCATATTTTGTGACCTCTCCAAAGCTTTTGATTGCGTTGACCACAAAACACTGATCTGTAAATTACACCATTACGGAGTTCGTGGATTCGTGTTCTGCTTACCTTGTTCTTTCATATTTATCAAACAGGCAACAAAAAGTTATTGTTAATGGAGCGACATCTGCAGGATCCCTAGCCAAGATGAGTGCTCCGCAAGGTTCAATTCTTGGCCCTTTCCTTTTTATAGTGTATATCAATGACATACATGATGACCAACTTATCGGATATTTTTTATTTGTAATTCCATTGTGCTGTATTAATTGGTCTATACGAGAGTATAGACCAAAGTTTTAAATATAATTAAGCATATCTTAGAACTGGAAACATATCTTACAACTATATAATAATATAGGTTATCCATCAGAATTCAGACAGGCTTTAATTTATAATCATATTGTGGGAAGTACTAATTTCACACGGGTTCCCGTTAGTATATGCTTAAACTAGACTTATGGTCTCATGGTGCGTGGTGCGCTGGTTGCACGCTACTGGCATGATTGCTCTATGTTATCTCTTAAAAAATAGTAGTAGAGATACCTACTACTGCTTCTTGTGATTTTTTTTTATTTTTGGCTCGCGTTTGAATTTTAAGAAAAAAATTAATTCAAACTCAAAATGTTTTATTTCACATAGGCCTACATGGGCACTTATAAAACGTCAGCAGTTTGGCGCAGGGCACGGTTCGAAATTGGTCGTTTTCTATGGAGAAGATCCGGCAAGAAACTCCACAGTTACTCTTTTAAAATATCATTATTACAATGTATCTATAATACAGGTTAATTAGGTATGAGAGGACATTAAAGCCTGTCTGAATTCTGATGGATAACCTATATTATTGTATAGTTGTAAGATATGTTTCCAGTTTTAAGATATGCTTAATTATATTGAAAACTTTGGTCATTACAAGATATTTTCTAAATTTAAACCCACGACCTACGTCATTTAAATTTAAAAGTCAATTATCTGAAATTAAGTATTTCAAAAGGAATAGTGCCAAATGTAACCGATGCTCAGCCATTCTCAAGACTTTGGATGGATCGACTAAGGGATTACATACACATTTGTCATCAAAACATAACATCAAGCTTATATCAGCTTCAACAAGTCTAGATTCTGATAATCTGAACACAGCACCGCCGCCAGCCAAGCGAAAGTTAAATGATTATTTTACTAAAAGTGCCGACGATAGCCTCGATGATGTTTTGGCAAGAATGATTGCATTAGATGGATTTCCATTCAGTATATTCATAACTTCAGATGATTCGAGAAAATTTGTCTTTGCAAAATACACGGATTTACCAAAGTCAGCCGTCACCATTCAATTACAGTGAAAAAATCAGAAAGCAAGTAACTGCAGAATTGAAACATTTGAAAAGTGCAGGTGAAAGATTTAGTCTTTCTTTCGACAAGTGGACTTCAACATCCAATAAACTATACATGGCTGTCAACGTTTTGAATTGGTAAATAAAATTGTTGATGTGCTGACCCCAATTAAATTGACAGTAGAAGCAATCTGTCGGCGAGATGCTAATTTATGCACAGCTGATTCCGCTTTGAAATTTCTTATAAAACAGCTATCTAGCATAATCATTTTTTGGCAAGTGCTGACACTTGCCAAAAAATGAAAACAACGACGGAGTGATGATATGACTGGTGTGTTGAATTAATTACAAAATCCATGAAAAGATGATAAAAATCAGTTATTATCGGATTTGGAATGGCATGACTTATTTCCAGTTTCTACACAGGCTTTAGTTTGGAAGCAAATAAAGTGTATTGTTAAAAAACTTAAAAGTCGAGATGACACGGAAGAAGAAGAAGGAAGATCAGGATCACAAACAGATGATGAGTTAAGGCCACAAACCTCCGAATCCCAACCCCAATTGACACTAAAGGAAAAGTTATAGCTGGAAATTGATAAGAGTATGAAATCCCCAGATCGTGAAGTACAAATACAAAATTAATCGGGGTTGGCAAAATATAGTATTAGACGTGAAATAAGCCTGTTTGAAAATGGAGGAATTAGTGGATATCACTTAGAAACAGCATATAAGTATCTATTGTCTATTCCTCCAACCAGTGTAAAACCTAAACGAGCGTTTTCAGCTGCTGCTTATGTTGGTAATAAACGAAGCAGGCTTGGAAGTCAAACCTTGGATGCATTGATATTTCTACGATTGTATTTTCAAAATTCGAAATAAGTTTTATTGTCTTTTTATTTCTTACAAAGTATAGTATCTTTTTGTCATTTTTTCTTTTCTTACTATACTGTGATATGTGTAGTGTACCAAAATTAAAAATATATATTTTAAGAAATTACTCGTTTTTTAGAGTTCAGTTCCCGAATGGCAAAAAACGGAACCCTTATAGTTTCGTCATGTCTGTCCGTCTGTCTGTCTGTCTGTCTGTCCGTCCGTCCGTATGTCACAGCTATTTTATTCCAAAACTATTAAGACCATACATGTGAAACTTGGTAAGTAGATGTATTCTATGAAACGCTTTCCGATATTGAGAAAAAAATTAAAAATCATTTAAAATAAAGGAACATACTACTACCCCATACATGGAACTAAAACTGAAAATATATTTTTTTTTTTCATGAAACCTATGCGTGTGTGGTATTTATAGACAGGTCTTTAAAAATGACATGGGGGTTTCTGAAACCACTTTTTCATAAAGTCAATCGTTTAAAAGATATAAGCTTCCAAAGTGGTCAAATGTGTATCCCTCCCTCTAACTTCTATAATAGTGGAGTGAAAAATCTAAAAAAATATGTATCTGTAGATCTTAATGTAAACTTTCAACCAAAATTGGTTTGAATGATATCGAGTTAACAGTTTTTGAGATACGGCATATTTTCTAAAACCGCAAATATAACTTTGTAATTCCTACAAACACTATGAAAAACAAAGTTATCTAGCGTAGTTGTAAAAAATGTAAATAAGCTAGTTTTAAGAAATTTGTAAGTTTTAGTTTTTTGTCAAGTAAATATACATATTATATTATATTATTATAGTTACTACGGAACCCTTCATGGGCGAGTCTGACTCGCACTTGGCCAATTTTTGTAAAATGTTATAATAAGCAATATAACATTAGATTTATAGATTTTTTTTATTATTTTTTTCTTTTAAATTAAGTTACACTTGATACATATATTGTTATGAAATAAATTACGCTTATATTTTCTGCGAAGTAAGTTCGCTAGACAGAATTAATGAAAAAATGTTTTTTTGGTATGGCCCCACGTATATATAATAAAGTACCGAATGTTATTAAAAATATGACAGTACATCAGACTTTAAACGAGCACTAAATGAAATTATAATAAACAAAACTTATTTCAGTCTGGTTTTATTATGACATTACATAATTATATTTTTTTTTATTTCATACTGGTTTTATTATTCAAATAAGTACTGCATACCTATCTACCCTAACTTGCTACTTACCCAGTTTCGAAGCGTAAATAGCCTAATGGATAAGGTGTCGGACTTGTGATCGAGAGGTTGCAGGTTCGAACCCCACCCATTACACTATTGACGTGAACCCACTCCAGACACAAGCATATTTAGCTTAGTTGGAGGGGTTAACAAGATTGCTAGTAATGTGAAATGTACCCACATTGCTAGTATTCTTTAAAAAAAAAATCAGAGGAGTTTAATATATAAAATCAAAGTTTTATTGCAATAGGATGAATAGTGAGGGAACGGTAATGTATTACTACAGTAAATACAAACGTTAATTTTTATATAATAGGTATAATTTATTAATTATATAAAAATAATTATTAATTATTTACGTACCTACTTGCTTCATTTAGATCCATCCAGCCGTTTGAGCGTGAAGAAGTAACAAACATGCAAACAGACACATTCATTCACAAACTTTCGCATTTATAATATTAGTGTGATAAATAAAACCATCTAAATAATTAATATTCGTTTTTCAAGTTTATTCAACATAACGACAAAAAATTAAAAAATGCAAAGTTAGCAAACTTCGTCGTGCAACGGCAAGCGGGCCTCGAGCGAACTTGTCATTGTCTCATTTCTCGTAGGCTCGACACCCTCTTAAACATACATTAGCCTGTAGTGTCCCACTGCTAGGAAAAGACCTCCCAACATTTTTTCCAGCGGTCAAGGTTCTGTGCCTCATCCTTCTAATTCTTAAGGAATTCATCTTCAAAGGAAGTTTGTAACCGTTAAATTCGTAAATAAAAAACGAGAAATATCGTTTTCTAAACGTATTAGTATATTAAGGATAATTGTAATAAAAACCAAAAGGCCGGTAACTCTACTTTGAACGACTTTATTTAAATTCACATTCATATGTGCAACTTCAGTAATAATATTTCAGTAATAATTTATTAATAATATTAGTTCTACTATAGATAATGGTGTATGTAACAACACTTCCATACTAATATTCGAGGTTATTTTTGTGAATGAGTTTGTATGCAGGAAGTAATCTACGAGACGACTTATCTGAAATTTAAAAAATCTTTTTATTATTTATTCACAAGGCAATGATAACATGTTACAATCAAATTATAATAACAAATACACAATATAGGGTTTTGGGCTGATTATGACCCAAAGTGTAATCGCACAACACAACAAACAACAAAAAAATTATAAATTTCCAGGTAAGTTCACAATTTCAATATATTTAATTACTAGCGACCCGCCCCGGCTTCGCACGGGTGCAATGTTTATATTAAATATAGGCAGCGTTCGCGAGAATCGTTAACGTACGGCAGTTTTTTCGACGCCTTACTCCACAATTTTCACTACCACGAAAAATCCTATCTATTTTCCGGGATAAAATATAGCCTATACGGATTCGGAAGAATAAACTAAGTAATGGTAAAAGAAATTTTGAAATCGGTCCAGTAGTTTTTGAGCCTATTCAATACAAACATACAAAAATACAAAGGTTTCCTCTTTATAATATTAGTATAGATTAAGAAGAAAGTAGCACACTTGCCCTCCGACTAGTTTATGTAGCTAGATTTCCTAATTAATTATTTGTTTTAATTTCTTCCAATGACTTAATAATATTTGCATGCCATCTCTAATGGCAGAATGTGTCTACCACAATTTTTTGTAATAAATCATTTGCTTTCTTATTTAGTTTATGAAGAAAATACAGTCGCCAGAGATCCAATAGTAATCACGTTTAATCGTATAATAAAATCTAAATTTTGAGCATACAAACAGAAACACACTTATTATAAACTAAAGTTTCCTACATAGTTACAAAGAAATTATATAACTTGTTTGCCAGTAGTCATTAACTACTGTTTGTAGTACAGATTAATATTACTCATGAAGATCTTTCATGAATTGACTTCGAAGAATATTCTTCGAACTCAATTCATGAAAGATCTAAAAGCAGTATACGCAGAGTACGTTGCTCTCATGGCCGCCATCAAACTACTGAAGCACATCTGCGTCATCCCTCCAGCAGATATAGCTATCGTCTTCTGCGATGCCTGCAGCATCACAAGCACCAACTTCATATTGCTCTTGTTGAAATTCTCCCATTGGCAGTCGTACACAGCCTGCTCAAACACATAGCCTGCGTCCGTTAACCTCTGGCCTATAAAACAGTCTATTCCAACTTGCATAAATGCGAATGGTACCTGCAGAATTGTACTTTCTAGTCCTCCAAGCAGTTCTGTTACTAAGCCAAGAACTAGAATAGTAAACCCTACAGCCACAAGTCCTCTGCATACTTCTTCAACTTGATTTAGAAGTGTCATGATTGTAGCATGGCGTTTTATAATGTGTTTTAGAATTGTGCAAACGTGGTCATTCATGATTCGTGTTTTCGTATCACCTCTATCACTTATGGTCAGATAGTTGGTTCTGAGTCCAGCGACCGCGTTGTAATGATCTTCAGCATCTGTCCATATGTGCATGACCTCGTCACTCAAAGCCAGCATTTGTGACTCTGCATACCCAATTATGAATACCAGATAAGTGGTGACGTTGGCCGAAATGTAGCAGATTGTGTAGACGCTGAGACCCATCATGATCAAGGCAATTTCGTAGTTCGGTGATTCTAACATTGGTTCCAGTCCTGTGAAGGTTCCAAAAATATAAGTATTTTATCATATTAAAACATTTCTTTATATAATTTAGGGAAGTAATATAAATAGTCTATTCAAGTATGCAAGTATTTTTGTCCTTCCTTTTTCTCGTATGTTACATGAGTGTGTACATGTTTTTTCAATACAACAGTGAACAACAGTGGCCCATTGGTTACAAGTACGACTTGTTTTGTAGATTGTGGGTTCGAACCCAAGCAGGCACATAACTTTGTATGATTTCCATCAACACCACTGCTCTCAAATCAGAGCAAGAAAACAACATAAGTAAACCGGTTTGAAAAAAAATCTAAGATATACGTAACCCACCAACTATCACTGCACCACGTGGTGGGAGATGGCCCCATTTTCTTCCATAAAGAAGAGGCATATCCCAGCAGTGGATACGTTACAATTTTAATAGCGTAATCATCAGAGGTCGGAATTAGGTAAAGATATTTATGTACTTGCATCAAAATGTTGATATTAATGTGGATCTTCTCGAGGTTTCTAATAGACAATCCCGTGTGACCAACAATATTATGTAAAGGAGATGTTTCATTTTCGGCCATCAGATGTACATTCATCGAAAAAGAGGAAAAAATACTCCAAATTGGGGGCAAATATTCTCTAGTGAATTTGAGCCTGATTTTTTTGTACAAAAAATAATAGTTTTTCAATTATTGCCATGTTTTATTCAACATGGCGTCTCGTTTGCTTGTATACTTCATTCGTTCTGAAATCATGTCTCATCAAATCAATGTTACGTAGAAGACAATTAAAAAATGTGTCATTTTTTAATTGTATTATTGTGTTATTTGTGTTATTGTTTTTTTAACACTACTGTTAAAAATAAATTACTATTATTCTCTTGTATATATTTTTGAGTAAACCTAATTAAGTGTGACGATTTCATCGTTACAAAAATCTTTAGTCTCGATTTTTTAAATATGTTCCTGAACGAATTCAAAATAACCGTTTGTTGTCTTGAAAGTTGAAACTCTATCAGTCAGTCGGTAAAACATAGTATATTACATTATCTCTAAGTCAGGTCCCCGCTAGGGTAATAGTGCTCTGTTGGTTAGTTCTGATGAACAAAATCAAAACAAGGTTAAGTAAACGTCATTTCTACAACCTGTCATGGCTGTCATAATTCTTAGGACAAACGTCAAACATTTTTAATTTTTATTTTGTGCATAAAAACCATTTGATATTATGAAAAAAATGTTACTTTATTCTATTCAGGGGTAAGTTTCCCAGCTTTGCTGAAATGTACATGTTATGGCCGGAGCCCCATATAAAAATGAAACATCTCCTTTGGCAACGTCGCGCGTGCAGTGGTTTAAATTGTGTAAAAGTAAATAACTTTTTATTTAATAAATCATGGGATTTTTCTGCATAAATCATGGGATTTTTCTGCTCTTCAAAATTAATCCTGGGATTTGGGGCATATTCACTTTATTCTTTCGTTGTATGAAATCAGTGTAAGTACATAAATAACGCTACCTAATTCCGATTTTAAGTAAATTCTTGAAACCTGTTTTTTGATTCTATACTTTTATTTTTTGATTCTTCGTTGTGATTTTTTCTTTGTTTTACTTGTTCATTTTCATTTTACTTCACTACCAAGTGTTATTTTTTTTTTTCAAAACGCATTCATGCATAACATGAAATGAATACATTATGTAGGAACGTGTAATGTTATACATGTAACACAAATAAATAAATATATAACATATATTTGATTATTATAACAATAAGATAGATCTATTACCGTAAATGACCAGCAAATCCTCAGTCAAATGTCGACCAGGTCGAGCGAACGGACTGAAAATATACAGACTCGCGTTTCCCATTAGGACTACCCAGTAGAAAATGGCACGCTTCTTAACGTCCCTCATGTACCTCAGTAGGTTGGAGTACTGGCGACTACCCCGGACCATTCGCGAGTCAAAGTCCAGGAAGGCGTCTGTGAGCCCGCGAAATTTGTCACTGTAAAAGAACACAAGTCCTGGTCAATTAAAGGCCCTGGGCATTGATAGTTGCAATCCTACTTACCAGGCTGATTTAGTAGCCGGTTAGATTAGCCTGCAGTCCAACTGTATGCAGCTGAGTACTAGTGCAACTGCCTATCCGACCACTTCAATTAGTAGCTGGGTAAGACATTACCTTTTGATAAGACTGGAGTCCATATTTTCTTCTTTTTTTTTTTTTTTTTTTTTTTTTTTTATTTAGAATAGGTTCGCGTTTGACCACCATCTCACCTGATGGTAAGTGATGATGTGGTCGAAGATGGAGCACGCTTACCTAAAAGTAACCTATTCACTCTTGACTTAAAGACTCCTAGGTTATAGCTATCGGGAAACACAGACTCCGGCAGGGAATTCCACTCCTTAGCCGTACGCACAATGAAGGTATTCCCAAAACGTTTGGTGCGTATGGGTGGGATGTCCACCATGTAACGATGGCGCTTCGCCGTTTGTCTCGTAGTCCGATGATGGAACGGGCTTGTTGGAATTAAATTGTGTAATTCTTGTTTCTGACTACCCGTAACTAGCGTCAAAAATGTTTAAAGGCCAGGCAGTACCAACGGCTTGACGTGGTTTTTGAAGCGTGGAGGAATCTACATTCGTTAAAATGATAGCACATCCACGAACAAACCGCACCTTTAAAGTAAAACCGTTACTATACTAAATTATCAAATTTCAGTATCTTAATGTAGTCTGGGTAAGTCTAAGTACAAGTACTTTATGATTTCTTATGAGTTTATATGATAGATATCTGTTTACTGTATACATGTGCTTTAGAATAGTTTTTCTTTATTTACTTACAAAAATATTTTTTAGATTTTTATTTTGTTTGGTAACGATATGATTTAACGCTAGATGGCGAAAAAGACGATATTTTGGAATAATTTCAAGTTTAACCAGCAGTTTACGTATAATATACGTAAACTGCTGGTTAAATATTATTTTAGATTGATGGTATAAATAACTCAATTCGTGAAAATTTTCGTTTAGTAACGGTTTTACTTTAAAGGTGCGAAACTCCCTGACTGAACAACCGTCAAGAATTCGGTCCTTACTAAAATAAGGATTTATAAAATAATAGGGTGAAACACGCTGGTAGTCTGTACCATACCAGATAATAAAAGATGTACATTATACTATACTTTATACTCATATCAAGCTACGCAAGTGGAGCACCAACCACCATGCAAGTTTTTTTTAATCAAAAAAAGAATCGATAGTTTTATGTTTTCTTGTACGCGACTGAGGCTGATGAAAGTTTGACAGGGTGCTCTGAAGTCGTGTGAGTGGACTTCGAGACCAAAAATGCAAAATAACAGTTATATACAACCAATTAAGTTGAAATTTAGCATGTAGATTTGGTTTGGATAACAATGCATGGTTGACTATTTTTAAATCCAATATGGTGGATGTCCCAAGATAGCTGATTATTTCTCTTGATATGGGTATGAAATGAAAGAGTTTCTCCATGGTTAAATGCTCTAAGCGAGCGACGCGTTTGACCCTAAAAGTGAGGAAGAGGACCAATCTTCAGAGGATGGCAACGACGAGCTACTAACATTTTTTTTTGCCTTTTTTTTAAATCCAATATGGTGGATGTCCCAAGATAGCTGATTATTTCTCTTGATATGGGTATGAAATGAAAGAGTTCGCTAAGAAGAATAATAAGAAATATAATAAGAATAAAATATTTTTTCCTATTTATCCCTCTCATTTTACATCTTTTTTTTAGAGAATGCCTTACTGCATTAAGTTCGCTCATGTAACAGTACCTATTGTATATCAAGTTTAAATAAATAAGATCTGACACCAGCCTTACCAAGGAGCTGTTACCCAGGTTGTGAAGGTCCAATAGACTCAGCAGCATACGGTTATACTGAAAGCCGACCCTAACTGACCCCAAAATTGTGAAAAGGCTAAACTAGTGATGAATAATTTATCGCCATCCGCTTTTATAATCAACTCACATATACAAGAACATATACAACAGCTTCAGCGTCCCAATCTCGCTGGAGATGCCGAGCGACAAGACTACCATTGCTGCCACCACGTCTTCTGTCTCCCGAGTCCTCACGAACACAAACCAGATCATGCAGACCAAGTACACGTAGAAGTAGCACAGTGAGGCTGCTATTGTTGTGAAATAAAAAATGCAGGGGATTCCTGAGGATGAAGAAAATTATAAAAGCTTTAATACTGCCAAACACCAACTTGATGGACTTGAGTCAATCGAGAAACATGCCAAAGGGCTCATTGGCAAGGAGAGACTATTCAAAGCTTGGAAATAGGTGATGTGTTGTAAGTCTATCATTGACATTTTGGGAGTGTGCGTAATCTAATTTCACCAATCATGTTCCATCATCAAACTACAAGATGAACAGCGGTAACCACACGCACAAAACATTTTGGATATACTTTCATCTTGCTTACAGCTTAAGAGTGGAGTTCCCCAACGGAGTGTATTTTTGATAGCTATAAACTGAGGACTTTAAGTCAAAAAGTATTGGTAGGTTACTTCTAGGTAAGCGTGCTTCATCTTCAAGCACATCATCGCTACCATCAGGTGAGATGGTGGTCAAAAGCGTGCCTAGCATCAAGAAAATAAAATTAAGAATGTTGCTATAGATATTCCAACTATTTCAATTCATGGAAGGTAGAATAAATGAGAAAGGGAACATTTGTTAAATAGAATATACATAGTTTGTTGTACAGCAATAATTCAATATTGCTTAACCTATCCTCGGGAAAATCCTCATAAGCGACCAAACCCGCGGGCACAGCTAGTTATGAATATAATAGGTTTTAACGCGTTTTTAATATAAACACATTTACTTTTATATTTCTCTCATAAAACTGTTATCTAGCTAGACTCAGCTGAAAAACAAACACAACGACCAAAACAAATTTTCTGACCCGGAATCACAACATATTTTATACTTTTTATTAAGTGTTTTGTAAAGAAACTTTGATGCACCTGGGAATTAGTCATTGTATCTCGCGGCTTTGTAACAGCCTCACTTTTGACTTAGAATAGACAAAGTTTGCTTACATTAAAATGAAATATTTCCACATTACATTTTTGTTGATGTTATGTACTGACATAATAAATTCATTTGTTTTAAGTCGTTTGTACATTTTAAATGGAGAAAGAGTAAGGCCGCTACCCCACTGGCGTTTAACGAGCGCTGGCACTTCTCCAACGTCTGCGCAGCGCCAACGTTGCGTAAACGCGACGTTAACGCCGTGATACTATAGTTTCACACGTTACATCCGTGGAAAGCAACGTTAACGTCGCACACATGCTGCGATTTGAGGTGTATAATGAGAGACACAAAATGTATTCCGACGAGGAAACATTACTGTTGGCTTTGCTACTTCGACGAAAATTACGTAAAAGAAAAAAAGTCTCATCGTTAATGGATGCGCGGTAGCTAAAGATTGCTATGTTAGAAATTTGGTTCACACAAAGTTGTTAGGAATGCGACGCATGGATTGGAACAAAGATATAAGAGCCAGGCGTCGTCTGGGATGTGGATGCACTAACCTTAAACGTCCCGGCTTGTCTCTTGGCACGATGGAACTACTGTATTCACTAAACAACACCAAACTTCTTCAATATCGATTTTTTCTTACTGAGGGCGTATGCGATTAACAGCGATTGACAGCCATTGAAGATTCTTCGATTCTTATCGGAGATCGCAAGCCGTGTTGTCCATCTCTTTCACTCGCGAATAGCCAAAGGTTTGTGCGAAGGAGATGGTAAAGCGGAAAGGGAAATGTGTCAACTAATTAGCTATTAGGCGTGTTGCCAATAATTAATTTAAACGAATAGAATCGGATATTAGCGCAACCAGTTAATTTTGAGAAAATCCTTTATTGTTCAATCGATTACAAGAAAGTGAATATTTCGCTCTAATAATATTAAAAATAATGTTATGTTATGCTCGTTATAACTTTGAGGTACTTATGTAAGAAAAATAACACAAATAAATTTCTCATACAGGCCTAGGCCATACTTATTCAAAACGTACGTAATTTTTACAATAATCAATTTTTGTTGCTGCTGTACGGCGTGGTTGTACCTGTTGCCAAAAAAACGCAACGTTAACGTTGAGTTGCTGCGACTTTAACGTTGCCAATTTGCGACGCAAACATTATACCACTAGAAACTCGTGGCGTTAACGTTGCGCGGTCGTAACGTTATAAAAGCGCCAACGCTCGTAAAACGCCCGGTGGGATAACGGACAAAAACTTACTTAAATATTTTGTTTAATAATGCATGACTAGTGATTAGTAATTACCAATTAATTAATTACACCTCTGTGAAGGTGTAATTGCGGATGTCTATAAGAGACTTATTTACTCGTTTTAATTGTTGATATGCCTGTGTAAATTTATTAATAAGCATAACTATATTCTTGCAAATAAGTGTAACACTGCATCTGAACGCCGAATCCGAATCCAGTTAATAACTTTCTCTGCAGATAAGATTTCTCTTCAGATAAGTTACCGGGTGATATCTACAAGTAATCAGCGTCCAGAAAAGGGTTTTTGCATTACGAGACTATGGTGCTGCGAGATATGATTATTTATTTTTATTTATATATTATTATTATTTTATGATTAGATATGATTATTGAGCAGTATGTTCAAGGTTCTGTATAGGATACCTGTTCTATTCTTGCCGTAAATATTTAAAGTGACAAGTTTCAGAAGGACGGACACATTCCACAACATGGTCGGTAGGTCGCAATATTCTAGCCCGAACTTGCGGATGTAACGCCATATTTTCATTTTGAAATCAAATTCTTGAACTTGAAAAATGTTTGTCTTTTCTTCGAAGAAACTGCGAATAGCAGGTTCTCGTTAGGGGTATCTTTTCACTCAATGTTACTGTTTTATCAAGACATTTATATTTACGTATTATCCAATTAAGTTTCCAGTGTTCTAGGTACCTCATAATAATTAATGATCGATTGTGGTGTGATTACGTACAACAGAATTTTCCATACAAATAAATACTTCGATTCCATTATTTTTAACTATTTTAATATCAACATGAAAATCAAATCACTTTACTTCGATCATGGTTAGGTTATAAAGTAATTCCTTATAAACAGCAATACGCTTTTATAACAAGTTGCCAAAGTCTGAGACAGAACTTAGCGAGGAAAAGTTTAAAACCTAAACATGTCCTTAAGAAAAAAGCGTATTAAAGATTTAGGACTACATTGAAGATAAGACTGCTTAACAATGATTCCTGCTGTATGCTTGGTTTTCCTGGCTTATTGTGACTGCGTTATTGTATAAAGGTCTATTAACAACTTTGTGTGTATGATATAAGTTTTTAAGCTAACATGGTCACTAACAGTATCATTAGAACTTGAAACGGGGTATTTACCATGTGTATTTTTTGTTTTGAGTTTCCGATATTTCGGCACTGTTGCAAGCGCCATGATCACGGATGAACTGAAGTAATTGCGGGTGGACGTTTATGAGCAGACAAATCAGTCTACCCTCTTTCTCGTTCGTTTTCTGTTAGCGACACCGCTACCACTGTCACATGTATCACTAAACACTCGATTCTGTTCCCGACACACAAAACTCACCGTGTCGACTCGTGAACTTTCTACGGAACTTTTTCGGTTTTTACACATTTGAACCACCGGATTCCAGACCCTCGACAGTTGAAACCCATCCTCCCAGTTGAAATTGTCGTATTTGGTAATCTCAATCGCTTCCCTTACCAGTCTTGGTATATAATGACGTTCTGTCGAGATGACTTGAGGGTTATGTAACTCAATCCAATAGTTCGATTCCTACGTTTAAAAGATGTTGTGCTATTGCCGATTTTTGAACATCATTATTTTTCACCGCCCTAATGTGTTCCGAGATTCTGCAAGCTACGGTATGTTTTGTCTGACCGATGTACGACTTTGCACAGCTGCAGTCTACTATATAGACACCGGGTTTTTCCAGAGGGAAGTTGTCCTTCGGTGAACGCAGCATCTGAGAGACTTTCTTGAACGGAGTGAAGATAGTTTTTACGGCATATTTCCGTAGAATGTTTACAACCTTATTTGTTACTCCTTTCACGCGTATAGCATTCTTGCCGTAGCAAAAATGCTGGCTGTCTCTCAACCTCGCACTTACGGTGTCTAGAACTAGGTTTTTGCCTACGCTGTGCGATATTCACTGCATATCCATTTCTCTGTAGCACCTTCTGAACTTATGTTAGCTCAAAAACTTATATGACAGTATTTTTCCACCTACAGGTACACATACACGTACGGCAAGAATGCTGACTGTCTCTCCTGGATGCTTGTTGTTCTTTTATTTCACATGTATATATATTTTTTTATGTGCTTTGCTTTAGTTTATTAGCTGTTTTCTAAACCTATTTTTTATGTGAATACGAGAACACTATAGACTCCGAGATTTATTTCTGATTAGTTATATTACATTGTATTATTCCATTGGTTTATACTGCCCTCTCATACCAAAAAAATTAAAGATTGTGAAAATGAATATTGTTTTTTTTTAAAGAGTAACTGTGGTGTTTTTTGACATAGGAAACGACCAATTTCGAACCGTGCACTAACTTACGTTTCATGAGTGCCCATGTAGGTCTATGTAAAATAAAATAATTTTGATTGATTGATTGGATAAATTGAAAAAAGTCAAGCCCGTTCCATCATCGGACTACAAGATGAATGACGATGCACCATCGTTACATGGTGGACATCCCACCCATACGCACTAAATATTTCACGAATACTTTCATTGCTCGTACGGCTAAGGAGTGGAATTCTCTGCCAGAATCTGTGTTTCCTGATAGCTATAACCTGGTAGACTTTAAGTCAAGGGTGAATAGTTTGCTTCTAGGCAAGCGTGCTTCGTCTTCAACCACATCATTGCTTACAATTAGGTGGTCAAACGCGATACAAACACGTTTTTTTAATTAATTTTGGGCTACATAGGGCCAGTGGAGAGCAATGCGTATGAATTTTGTCGACAACATATTTTGATATATAATATTTACAATTAAGTTGATATTGTAATTTACATTGAAAAAAGACATTTTTACATGCTCAAAAAAAATTTGATAAGACTTTGCCGTGGAAAAACCAGTATTATGATTTTATTTTGTATGGAATAGAAAACGAACCATACTCGGTATTAAATACCACCCTTAGTGGGTAATTATGTCGTCAACGTAGTATTTACACTTATTGGATCGGTATTTGGGTGACGAATATTAAGAATGCAACTAATTATATGGTCGGTGTTTATTAAGAAATGCATTTACTGGTATTAACAAACAAAAAAAGGTAAATATTTAGTAATCTTCGAAAGTACTGGGTGGATCTGGATGAGCTTGGACCTTTAGAAAGGTTATACTTTTATCGACCACAAAAGGAGGGTTATATTTTTACCGTGATAAAGTCCACGGTTGCGAATCCCCGCGCGTCTGCTAATAAACAATATTTTTCATAAAGAGTAACCGTGTAAGAGTTTATTGTCTTATTGCCAAAGGTAACATCCAATTGGAACCGTGCTCTAGCTTCTGACGTTAACTTTTATAAGACTATGTGAAATCAGTAAGTTTCTTATGTTCTCTAAGAAACTGACTGTACAATTAATAGTAAATATGTAAAATAATCACCGGGCATAATGCCGGGCATCGACAAATTCGCCTGCAATGCTGTCAATGAGATGTACAAAAGGTTGGATGTTAATTCAGAACCCATAATAAAATAAGAAACTATGATGAATAATTACATATGAACGCAGCGATGAGTGAATGAGAGAGTATGGAAACGAGCTAAGAGAGTTAAGACGCAAAGTCGTTAAATAATTGTAAGAAGTTAATAAAATTAAATAAAAGAGTATTTGGGGTGTTAAGAGGTTTATTTCAGTCATCCACACCACCGTACATATATTATGTCTAATTACTGGCAGCATTTTAAGCACTAAGACCTTACAGGGCGTGCACAGTACTATTAATAATTACAATTACATTACAGTAATACTCACACCTCTTTTCATACATTTTCACTCTTCAATTTGCATAACAATCTCATACACTGATACACTTAACAAACTGGTTCCACGTTTTCTCATGTATGTAAACAATAATTTTCGTCTTTTTAGTCTTTAAGTAATATTGCTTCTTTCTTGTATTCAATTCTCTACAGCAGGTCTCAGGCTGCGGGAGTGAACTGGTAACCTGTAATACAGGTTCTCGTTGAAACCCACTTCAGGCACCAGTCTCTCACAAATCCAAACCCCTACTTTAGTTTACAGTAATTTTTAGCTTTATGTTACTTTGTGTGGAGAAAATTAAACGTCTTATATTATTATTATTTATATATTACTTTTGTTTACCTTGGCAAGCCGGGATGAGTTGATGGCACGGGCCTAAGCCAAGTGCTCATCATTTGTGTTAAATGTTAGGCTGAATGTTTTAGTGTATGTTATCTATCGTATACACATTGTAGGAACTTATGGCCTAGCCTACACGTGTTTTATATCACTGCTTTCTTCAGTTGTTGGTAAGGGATTGGAGGCAAGTTTAGGGAATTAAAGTACTGATGAAGCTGTTTGGGTATTACTCCAGTTGTTGATAACCCTATAGGTATTATTGTAATTTTCTGTAGATTCCAAAGTCGGAATATTTCGTCTTTTAATTCGATATATTTAGATAGTTTTTCTGTGATTGTATTCTTTAAGTTATGTGTATTCGGTACAGCTATGTCTATTAGATATCCTGTCTTATTTGTTTTATTTATTACTGTGATATCTGGTCTGTCGAAATGAACTGTTCTGTTGTAGCGACATCTATCTCGCAACATACAAACTAAACGATAGAAATCCTGTATCGCGCAAGCAAAGTCTGTTTACCGCGCAACTAGCCTACATACAAATCACCCGATCACACACCTCACAGACAAAACACCTTTCTGGTCGGAAGATCCTCCCTTTTCAACGGGATTGCGGAACTTTACACCCTGCTCTGCATATCCCTAAACTGGTGACCCCGGGCATGAACATCAGCGCAGCCGTCGTGCAGAGCTAGTTCAGCGTGACGTCATCATCACTTCCTTCAAGCTTTCGAGCAGCGAGTCATACAGCCAGCCAGTACCCTCGGCTTTTATGGGTATCCTGACCACCAAGCATGCAGCGGACGCAAATACATGGTCATCACCCTCAGTCTCTTCAGCAACCTTGGCACAGCACCCTGCAATTCGGCCGGTCAGCAAGCAGAGACGCACTTCTCTCCTGGTCCACGCAGCAGCCAGCCACTACGCAGCATTTCTCCACTCCGACCCACTGGAGATCATGCAGCATCATTCCGACCCATTGGAGTATCATCCCGACTGACTGGGATATCACTCCGACTACTCCGACACACTGGAGTATCATCCCGACTCACTGGGATATCACCCCGACTCAAAGGGGGCAGCTACGCAGGCAGTTCCGACTCACCGTAAACTATGCGTCCGTCCGTTACATCACAAGATGTATGGACGACTCATCCTGCTACGACCTTCGGTCTCGGAGGGGAGTGATGTAGTGACATCTATCTCGCAACATACAAATTAAAAGATAGAAATCCTGTATCGCGCAAGCAAAGTTTACCTCGTAACTAGCCTACATACAAATCACCCGATCACAAACATCGGGCAGTTGCCCACCAGGCAAAACACCTGTCTGGTCGGAGGATCCTCCCTTTTCAATAGGAATGCGGGACTTTACACCCTGTTCCGCGTATCCCCAAACTGTCAGTGAGAATGGCATGATCAAAATACAATTTCACGGTTGCGTTTTCCAAAACAAATCTGATTTAGCTATGTGGGTGTTCTTTAAAATTACGGAATCTATATTTATTTGTTCCTTGCAGCCTTGCCTGAATTTTCGACATCTTTTTTGTTATTCAGCTAAGATTTTATTGGCGTCAACGTGTTGATATATCAATTCAGATATACAGGATGTAATGATCTTGTATAAGGTCTGCAAACAGGTAATGGATCTATATTTTGCTGGGTTAGAAAGGTCACTGCGGTCTTTTGGTATCATGAAAGTTGTGCCTGATGTTAAATAAGGTGGTATATTTTCTGAATAAAGATATTGATGTAATCATATAGATAACCATAAATTGCGGTGAATTTTTTGTCCCATTAGCTGTGAATGTGATCCGGGTGTTTTCCAGTTATGTAATCGAGAAAGTACGTTATGGAATATCTGTGGGGATATCTGCTCGAATGACATTGCTTGAACGTGCGTGTCGTTGTGTGTCAATTCTGTTTGTATCCAATGAGCCTGGGCATTGTGTTCTATTGGTTGTCCCCATAGGAGCATTTGGATGGTTTTCCTGGGCGTTTGTTGATGCTTGTCTTATATTGCGATAAAATAGTTTTTTATTGTGAGTGAACGTAGTGTTTCTTTGGGTGCACGCTTTATATCTTTTTAGTCGCCCTGTTCTAACTGAAAGCTTTTGTTTGAGGGTGTCTAATGTCTGTGTTACTTGTGTATTTGGTTTTTCGTGCATTGTATGTATTTTTTCGTACCACTTGCTAAAAAAAGTGACATTCTATGCCACAAAAAGCGAACATAACGATAGTCATTTTTAATCTGTTAAAAACATGGTAAGAAAATTGTACTGAATTTCATTCGTCCTCTAGGGGGAGAAAATGATTTAAATTTGGAATACTTACCGAAATTTATACTGAACTACATCTGTGTTTACACCATTGACTTTGTATATAAAGCATTATACATATTTTTGAAAAAGGAATACGCATTTATTATGCTGTTGGCGCGAAAGGCTAATTTAGTGGACTGTATTTGCGGTGCGGAGCTAAACGATTGACAAACGCTTGGCGTTAGGTAATTCGAGTTGCAGTGGGTGTGGGACAATGGAATACAACCCGAAATAAGTAGGGAAGGAAAGCACAAACCTTTTGCGGGAGCCACGTGCTCGCGTCGTCGCCGGTGCACCGGTTCACTTTTCCAGGTTCAGGGCAGTTGGGCTTCAAGTTATTGTCCTCACACGTTAAACACAAGCACAAACTATGGATTATAAGTCTTATTACATGCGAAAATGCGGTGATTCCAAAGTTATTAATATTTTTAAGCGGAGCGCGTCGACGCCATTGTCAACTTGATGCGGAGCGATTCGGAAGCCAGTTTTTCGACAAAATGGCGGGCGAATCTTCTTACTCACTCGCGAGGTATGTGCGGGAAGGAGATGGATATAGGAAATAGCGGATGTCAATCATATTTTGAATGTTGGCGCAACCATTCCCCCCGGTTTGAAGGGTTACCTTCAAAAACTATAAGCGAAACTAATCAAAGAACTAAACTCTGGAGTAACATCTAACTTCTAACCTTATTCCTAAACTATAATATAAAGCGTTACCATAACTACTAAACTAATTTGAAGCCTGCTGCTGATTGGGCAGAGGACAGAGGCGAATAACCGGACGTAAATACGAACCGGTCGCGGTTTTAACCTTTACTATACGCGTTACTCCCTTTGGATCAGGGAAAACTTCCTCCACTACACCTAGAGGCCAGTGTAGAGGAGGCGCACTCTCGGCCATCAAAACCACTACAGTACCAACGGCGACTGGATTCGATGGAGTATTCCATTTTTGACGCGACTGAAGCGTGTGCAAATAATCTGCTCTCCAACGCTTCCAAAATGATTGAACTAATCTATCCAAAAGAGCATGACGCTTTAGGAGATGTAGTCTGTCTTCATCAGCATCCATAGCGGGCAAATACTTAAGAGGAGTCGTGGTTAAGAAGTGAGCCGGAGTTAAAGCTAAAGATTCTGAGGGGTCACTAGATAGAGTTCGGCACAGTGGACGAGTATTCATTACTGCCTCTATCTGAGCGAGTACAGTACTCAGCTCCTCATAAGAGAGAATCTGTACGCCTACAACGCGGAACAGATGCGACTTGAGGCTCTTAATATTCGCCTCCCAATTACCACCAAAGTGACTAGCAGCGGGCGTATTAAAATGCCATTCAATACGATTTTCGGCCAAAACGTGAGCGAATTCACTCTGATAATACTTTGACCGTAAGAACGCGTGCAACTCCGAAATATTACGGCGAGCTCCAACATAATTGGTACCGTTGTCAGAATATAAACGTTTGACGGGACCACGGCGCGACAAAAAGCGCTTAAACGCGGACATAAAACTTTGCGTACTTAAATCACCGGTCAATTCTATGTGAACTGCACGAGTTGTCATACAAATAAATAGACAAACGTAAGCTTTTGTGGAGCGTATTCCGCGACCACGGGCAACAGTTACCCTAAACGGGCCGGCGAAGTCTGTACCGGTGTGAACGAAAGGTTTAGCGGATTGAACAACACGACAAGAGCGATGATCGGCCATTTCAGGCGCGATAAAACGCGGGCGAAGCTTAAAACAGGGCACACATTTGTGTACTCTAGCACGAATCAAATTGCGAGCGGAAAGTATCCAATACTTCTGTCTAAGGATAGACATCAACAAGTCTGGACCTGCGTGGCAATTCAACCTATGATGATAATCTACAATCAAATCTAAAATATGGTCCTTGCGGGGTAAAACTACTGGATGCTTTTGCTCAAATCCTAAATCGGAATTTCTCAAACGACCACCTACTCGAATAAGACCATTCTGCAAAAAAGGTTTCAAATGTTGAAAGGCGCGGCTACAAGGTTTGTTGGACTCCAAACTACTAATTTCGGATGCGAAATAAAATCTCTGCAATTCACGTAGCACGACTGACTCAGCTTTATCCAGATCAGCGGCGGTTATAACACCGCGCGTGGGTAACAGTTTTAGAAAACGACATACATACACCACACAACGCAAAAGTCTCGACCAAGACGAGACGCGATTAGATAACGATAAAATAATCGACTCTTCACGTGGAACCGAAACTACAAGCGAATGCTTCTTCTCCTCGGGTGGTTCTGAAACGGCAGCTGGATTAAAGGGCTTAACCGGCCATTCCTCGAGCACGCTATGAATCCAAGACGGAGCGCAGAACCACAGCGGATGATCTAAAATTTGCGAAGGGAGCAACCCACGGGAGAGACAATCGGCGGGATTATCTGTGCCAGCAACGTGAAAGAGATTTTGTGGTGGTAATTCGGACTGGATTTTGGCCACCCTATTGGCGACGAATGTGTCCCAGCGATGGGGCGAAGAATGTGCCCAACACAAAGCTACAGTAGAGTCAGAAAAAGCCATAATTCTATCAATAATAATGCGGTGCCTACAAGCATTGACAATCGAGCTGATTAATTGCACTAACAAAAGTATAGCGCACAGCTCCAGGCGCGCCAGAGAAACGACCTTGCGAGGGGAGACTTTGGATTTAGCGCTTATAAGACTAACCGAAACCTTGTCAGCATCCAAAACGTGAAAATAAACTACCCCCCCGTAAGCCTTTGCACTGGCGTCGGCGAAGCCTACAACAGTAACTATACTGTTCGACAATATACCAACATGGCGAGGAATTTTTATTTGATTGAGCAATGGAAGTTCTTTCCGGAAGCGAGCCCACAATTTAACAATATTTTCGGGCGCGGGGTCGTCCCAATCACTATTGGAAAGCCAAAGTTCTTTTATAAGCAACTTGGCATATAAAACGACGGGAGCTACAAATCCCATAACATCCCATATACGTGCTACACACGACAGGATAATGCGCTTAGTACAAATTTGCGGAGTCGAACTAACTTTAAGACTGAACACGTCAGACGCGGGTGACCAACTTAAACCTAGAACCTTGTGCGTATCATCACCATCAAATTCCTTCACCGAAGATAATTGATGCGATAGTGGAATCGAATCTAGAGCGGTCTGCGAATTACTAGTCCACTTCACAAGATCAAACTGACCGGCCTTCATAAGACTTATTACTTGAGCGGCGGTCTCAACGGCATCCGCCTCGCTGGCTACACTATAAACAAAGTCATCCATGTATAGCCCAGTCTCAATAGTGTCTTTCGCTTTCGGGAATCTTTCACCTTCATCAGTGGCTAATTGCTTGATAGTGCGAAGCGCATGGAAAGGACTCGACTTAAGCCCAAAACAAACATGATTAAACTCGTAAACTCTCAAAGGTTCTTGAGGCGAAAATCTAAACAAAAAACGTTGAAATTTGCGGTCGCATTCGCGAATACCAATAGAAAGAAACATTTGCTTTATGTCGGCGGAAAGCGCGACAGCAAACAAGCGGAAATTCACAATAATGTCAAATAAGTTACCTTGAAGGTTTTGACCACAATACCAAATATCATTGAGCGATACGGAAGTGCTAGTCTTAGCACTGCCGTCCAAAACCACGCGGAGCTTAGTAGTAAGCTTGTCTTCTCTAACAACTCCGTGGTGCGGGATGATGTAAGATGGATGATCAAGAGTCTCGTCAGTCTCGGCGGTGGATGCAGGTGAGATGTACCCTTTATCTAGGTATTCGGTAACCACCTCATCATAGGCTTGCTTCAACTTCGGAGATGCTTGCATCTTACGTTCTAAACAAGAAAAGCGTTTTTCCGCGGAAGCGTAGGAGTCACCGAGCGAAAAAATATCTCCCTTGAATGGAAGCCCGACAATATAACGACCATCATTATCACGGGTAGTCGTGCCACAATAAATCTCCTCAGCCACCTTATCATCAGGGCTTAGGATAGGCGGGACATTGATCTCTTCAATTTCTCAGAACCTGCGGATGGTAGACTCCAGCGGCGGCTCAACAGTGCAGCAATGTGACACAGTCGAGTAATTATCTAAATGTGCGGGTGCGGAACCAACAATAACAAAACCTAGAACTGTTTCTAGGGCGTGCGGTGCGGGAAACGACGAATGACCTTGAATCTTACGAGATAACTGAAGGTGCGGGAGAATCGATGCGCCGATCAACATATCGACGTCTCCAGGGACACCATAAGATTCATCTGCCAACGGTAGGTCTTTAAATTTGGTCAATAAAGACGTGTCAACCGGGACAGTAGGCAATTGTTCCGTAATTTTATCTACGACAAGCGAATCCATATCAAAACAAATATTAGAATTAAAACGCGATGCAAATTTAATTTTAATCGAACCATGAATGGTTGATTTTAAACCACCGAACCCCTTAACTACTGAGCGGGCTGGTCGGTTATTAATACTAAAACCAAGGCGTTGACAACAATTTTGAGTTAAAAAATTACTCTGCGAAGCGCAATCTAACAACGCTCGAACAAGACACGGATTACCAAAAGCATCATCAACAACAACGTGAGCGGTCGCGAGCACCACGGTAGTGCACGTATTGCTTGCGGCGGACATCGAACACAACGTGACGTCACTCACGGCGGCCTGCGAGCGGGCAACGTCGCGCGTTGATTGCGGCTGCGGCTGCGAAGCGGACGCAGAGTTCGCACCGACTGACTGCGACGACGTGTCACCGCTTGGTAAACTAACTGTGCTCACATTGGATGCGGCATTATTACCACTTTTCTCCATGTGAAGTAAAGTGTGGTGCTTCGAAGAACACTTACGACAACTTTGACTACTATTACAAGACGTAACCCGATGCTTGTCACTAAGGCAGTTAAAGCACAAATTTTTTTTCGCGAACAAACTTATAACGTTCATAGGGCGTAAATTTTAAGAAACCAGAACACTTGTACAATTGCGAATGTTGACTATTACACAAAGAACAACTCGATTGTACAGGAGCAGGTGCTGTATTCACATACGTATGTGTCGACTTTTGTGACTTCGAAGCCGCATCTGTTCGACGGTCGGACTTCTTCGTAACTTCATGGGTTGACGAAGTGCGTTGCAATATTTTAATATGATCGCGAACAAAACATTCTAAATCATTGAATTTTGGCAGTTTACTACTGCGATGGTCTATTTCAAATAAACGAACAGTTTCACTATCTAATTTCTTTAAACCCAAATATAAAAACAAAAAGTCGCAGAGGTCATCGACCTTCAGGTTCTTTACTGCGCGAACAGATGATGCAAAAATATCTAAAAACTTCTCTAAATTATGTTCATTACAAACTGTAATATTTTTCAACTCGAATAGCTGATCTAAATATGCGGTAGCAACTAATCTTTTGTCTTCATATTTCGACTTTAAAGTTTTTAAAATTAATGAATAATTTTCGGCACTAAAAGTAATGCCGGCACAAACAGTTTTAGCTTTACCAGTTAACTTTTCAACCAGATAGTGTAACCTTTCATGATCTGTCAAAGAGACGTTCCCATTTATAGTGTTTTCAAAACTATCTATAAATAGATTCCAATTGCGAATATCACCATTAAATTCAGGTATCTGAATGGGCGGTAATTTGGGTCGATCGCGAGTGTGATTTGCCTGGCTCTGATGGACAGACGGCTTCTCCAAGCTCCTCGCGACGCGTTTGATGCGACAGAATAAATCATCAAATGACGCCAAAGCCTGATAACTCACAGCGTATTCTGGATTTAATTCTAACTCTAAAACGTTAATATTATGAATTACGGATTCAAATTCCGTGCGCAAACTATCCAAGTTTTCTATAGAACATAAGAACGAATCTCTAATAGCTAGATCAAGTGTTTTAAGTGCATTATCACAAATAGATTGCACGCGAGAAAATATCATGTCTCTTTTAGCATATAAAAGTTTCAATTGAACTTTGATGTCCTTATGAGACATCGTGAATAATAATTATTTATTACAAACAATCAATGCGGTAAACAAGCAAATAAAGTTATTTTAGCAAATAAGCGATGGAGAACAGCGACGCGGACAATATTAAATACCTAAAGTGGGTAGGTAGTTATAACGAACTGCGGGTGAAATAAAAGCACTGTAGGTAGTTTTTAAACAATCTTAATTTACCCACTAGGTTGTGTCTCTGTTTCTGATATACAAATAATTTTAGACTTCCGAATGAATAGCTAATACGAGCGATCTATGGCTACGTAGGTATGTAGGTATTACGCACGTACGTAGGTAATAGATGAACAAACAACGAATTGGGTTAGGTATAAGACTGCGGTGCGGTGCGTTTATTCCTTATGGAATAAATACCAATGCGATAACTACAACAAATATGTACCTAATTCAAATAAGTACCTAACTATCCGGTGAGAGGGACCAAAGAAAATGTTGGCGCGAAAGGCTAATTTAGTGGACTGTATTTGCGGTGCGGAGCTAAACGATTGACAAACGCTTGGCGTTAGGTAATTCGAGTTGCAGTGGGTGTGGGACAATGGAATACAACCCGAAATAAGTAGGGAAGGAAAGCACAAACCTTTTGCGGGAGCCACGTGCTCGCGTCGTCGCCGGTGCACCGGTTCACTTTTCCAGGTTCAGGGCAGTTGGGCTTCAAGTTATTGTCCTCACACGTTAAACACAAGCACAAACTATGGATTATAAGTCTTATTACATGCGAAAATGCGGTGATTCCAAAGTTATTAATATTTTTAAGCGGAGCGCGTCGACGCCATTGTCAACTTGATGCGGAGCGATTCGGAAGCCAGTTTTTCGACAAAATGGCGGGCGAATCTTCTTACTCACTCGCGAGGTATGTGCGGGAAGGAGATGGATATAGGAAATAGCGGATGTCAATCATATTTTGAATGTTGGCGCAACCAATGCAGTTATGATTATTAAATAAAATTACGAAAACCGACGGGGCCGTATGAGCTTGATGCCTTTGCTTTTCCGACAAAAAATATTAGTCTAGGAATTTGCCGCGTTTTTGTTTTCTTCAAATACATAAACGTTAAGTTTATTTTAATTGTCATTATTTTTAATAAATGCTTATCTCATATTATTATTGTGTTAATTTTTTCGCAAATGGTACGAAAAGTAGAGTATTTTCCTCGTTGATAAAGCTGTCTTAATCTTGGGTGAACTTAAATCCCTCGCTACACTCAGGACTCGTCTTAAATCCCTCGTTTCGCTCATGATTTAAGTTTTTAACACCCTCGCTACGCTCGGGAGTAAACTTCGAGTCTTTCGTTACGCTCGCGATTTAAATCGTCACCCGCGACAGAAGACACTGCTTTATACCCTTGGTTAATAATCTACTAGAACGATACATATCAATGTGTAATTTAATTAATGAAAATCAGTTCTAAATACTTTAACTATGTATTTTATTGCAGAAAATAAGTTTCAGTTTATGATTTTCGGTCGATTTATTGCTGCTATGTATGACTTGTAAAGTACACGATCAAGTTGATTTTGGCGAAGAATTTCGAATATGGGCTATGACTAGGTCTGGGCATATAATGACTGCTGGGCCAGAGTTTGACACATGGATATGTGATTTTTGTAAGTGAATTAAGTAATTTTTTCCAGCTACCAATGAAATCTGATCTCTTATAAGATAAACATTTATAATAGTTATTTTCATTCAAGATATTATAAGTCTCTATGTGTAGCCCATATTTGAGTACCTGTTCCATATTTAACGTCTATTTTGCAATTTTGTTTAATGCTCAATTTAATAATATATTACAATATTAAGAACATAAGACTGTCACTTAGCTCTTTAAAAATATATGTGTGATTATTTCCACGTCAATAAATGGTTAATTTTTAATAGTTTTTTTATTTATGAGACAAAAACAAAATAGTAGCCCATATTTGGTTACTTTCCTCTAATGAGTAAATAAATATATTAAACCAGAAAACTGGATCTGCTTATGATCACAGTTTACCTTTCTCATCTCTTCTATTGTACTTTTATACCTGCAGACCTGCAGACATTTACTACCTCTTCCCCCTGCCATAAATCAATAAAAAAAAATAGTTCTTCTTGTTAAAAGTACAGTCTCATTGATATTAGTTTGTGCTGCATATTTAGAATATTAACTTGTTCATACTGAAGTTAGCTTTCGGTATATGATCACAATTATTACAACTAAAAATAGAAAGGTAGAGTAATAGGTAGTAGGCACGTAGGTGCGAGTTTGCGGAGGGCGAGCAGGGGCTTCACCGTTCGGCATACCCGTGTCGATGGCGCATCGGGTCTCACTCACGCCTCAAAGGATATTCAGCAGCAACGACGAGGCCCAATAGCACCATCGCCTGCCGCTTACGGGATAGTTCTTACGAGATACTGCAGCCCCAGAACGCAAAGGCAGGAAGGAATGTCAAAAGTCTGACACTCCCCCTCCGCCCAGATCGGGAAGAGTCATTTTATAATATGCCCTCGAACGAAATGTTTCAAAAATAAATATCATCAAAGTAAGTATTTAAAAATAATAATTTAAAAAAATCTTTCTCTTCAACATCTTTATAGGAACAACTAAAGTGAGTTGACCTACTGTAACACTGCTTTACTATCTCGTGAGGTGTTCAGCTTTGTGCCGGCACACAGAGACCCTAGATTTTATTGGCGTTATACTGGATAGCACGTAACTGAGGCGTATTTAGCGAAGAATTTATTATTCATATTTGATCTGACCGAACAATTACCTATATTACAAATATGTCTAATGCCAACTGGGTCCGAGTGGTGAACTACGACCAATTCTCTCTTATAGAGTGAAGGGCTAAAACGTTGTAGTCGTAGGCTGATTATGTTAAGTATGTATTTATCCATATATGAATGTGGATTATGAAAAGGGAAATTACTAAAGCATTGTGTTCTGAGATTCACCCTATACCTACTCATGGCTGCAACTCTTACATAATATTATCTTAAGGCCTACTTTCATTGTAACATTACCATTTCACTTGAAGGTTTATTTTACACGTGGGCTAGTAAAAACGGTAATTATAAAATATAATTACCGTTTTTACTAGGAGTTTAGCGCTGTATGCCGAGGTACAGAACATTTTCTATTTCGGCTACAGATATTCATATGCTGTATACTAGACTTTAGGTTTTGTATGTGATGTATTTTATGGTGAAATAAATGTTATTATACAGGGTGGGCCATAAAGGTGTTGGCGGTTTCAATATTCAATTAAAAAAGAACTACGAAACACAGCAAAAATATATTTGTATTTTTAAAAAGGAGAAACCTAGGAATTCTTATGACCTAAAAATAATGTCGTCCAAATGACTTCCCTCAGCTTGGCACTCTAGGAACCGAAGTCGCAAATTTTGGAAAACTCGTTGAAAAGTTGTTCTCGGTATTTTGTTACTTTCCTGAATGATATTCTTCTTCAGCTGCTCTAAATTGGTCGGATTATTCTCGTAGACTACCAATTTGAGGTAGCCCCATAGAAAATAATCGCATGGAGAGAGATCGGGGCTACGTGGTGGTCATTCAATATCCCCCCTTTTGGAAATGAGTTTTCCGGGAAGAACATTTTTCAGCAGCTCTATGGATACCCTAGCCGTATGACATGTGGCCATCCTGTTGAAACCACATCCTCGAGGTATTGCCTTGAAGTTCTTGCAAAGCTGGCACCAAAAAGTCTGTTATTATGTTGCAATAATTTTTGGCTCTAACCGTCATCGCTTGCCCTCTTTCGTCCTCAAAAAAGTATGGCTTAATAATACCAGTTGACGTTACCCCAGCCCACGCAACAAGCTTAAGGCTGTACAGTGGACGTTCATGCAAGCGTCGGGGATTAGTCTTGGACCAGAACCGACAATTTTCCTTGTTCACATGGCCATTAAGGTGAAAATTGGCCTCATCACTTAACATCACGTTATTGAAATTGTTGAATCGCTCGAGCATGAAATTGACAAAGTTAAGTCGGTTATTGGCATCATCTGGTATTAATTCTTGGACTATCTGAATCTTATAAGCCTTTAAATGCAAATCACGCTTCAAAATTCGTCGCAAAGTCGTTCTTTTGATGTCCAAAGACTGACTTCTCTTACGTGTTGATTGTTGCGGATTTCGCTGATCTGAAACACGAACACGCTCCGCAATGTCGGCTGATCTTGCAGAAACTAGGCGACCACGAGTCGTAATTGATACTGTTGAGCCGGTTGTTTCGAACATTCTGATCCATTTCCGTATCACTTTGGCGCTTGGCACTTCACTTAAATCGCGTAAACCGTGTTCATGTCGATACAAACGTCGTGCAGTAATCACTGATTTATTGTTTTCGTAATACGCTCGGACACTGGACGCGGACGGCGGAAAATGCACGCTGCGCTCCCGTGTACAGCTCCATGGTGACTAAATTTCCAGGAAGCGGCGCATCTAACAACATATCCCCCCACCGCCCCGGGCCACGCGTTTCCGAGAAATTGAAGAATTAAATCGCCAACACTCATATGACCCACCCTGTACATATTATTTATTTATTATGAATAATCAAATATTACACAATTTGTTTTAGAGTGCAAATAAACTATTTTATTTTATTTATATGGTCAAATGGCGAAAGTTGTTTATATGGAGTAGAGTGCTGTATCTCTTATATCGTTTAAGAATCTGATAGAGAGAAACTCTGTCTGTCTATCTGTTTCCTTTTCACGCCTATACCACTAAACCGATTCAGATGAAACTTGGCATGGGATAGTTTAAGACCCTGGGAACGACATAGGCTACTTTTAACCCCACGGGATCGGTATTTACGCGGGAAAAACCCGCCACGTGAACGAAGTTGCGGGCAAAAGCTAGTAACATAATAAGTCTCTTTTTTATTTTAGTACATTTAATTCTATTTACTCTGTAAGTAAAACAAACGAATGTATAATCATCGACGCCACTGCGCTAACAATACCTACTCGGTAGGCCACACAGGAACAATGTGTTTAAGAGAAATTCCAAGTGTAAGGCAATGTATTTAAAAATCTATCTACGGGGTATGATGTGTTTTCTTACTATCTGACGATCACCAGTCACCACACATACTATCAGATTCTTAAACGATATAAGAGATACAGCACTCAACTCCATGTAAACAACTTCCGCCATTTTACCATATTAATAAAATAAAATAGTTTATTTGCACTCCAAAACCAATTGTGTAATATTTGATTATTAATAATAAATATTAGGGGTGGACAAATGTGCGGTCATGCATGTAAAGCGAGGAGTGATTATGGAATCCGTGGGAACTCAACTCTCGGATTCCATACACCTAAGATCCCTCGGCTCAACTGAAACCTACAAGTATTTGGGTATGTCAGAGGCACTAGGCATCAATGTTGCTTATGTTAAACAGTCATTGAAGGAACGCTTCTTTGGCCGCCTGAATAAAGTACTGAATAGTCTTCTATCAGGCGGAAACAAGGTGCGTGCCTTCAATGGTTGGGTCATGCCAGTATTGATGTACTCTTTTGGCATACTCAAATGGACTCAGACTGAACTTGACGCCTTGGACAGGCGGGTCCGCACAACGCTGACTGCAAATCGAATGCATCACCCACGTTCATCGGTGATGAGGCTGTATATCCCGCGGAAGTGCGGGGGTCGTGGCTTTTTAAATGCAAAGACCCTGCACAACCGCGAGGTATGCAGCCTTAGGGAATATTTCCTAGAAGCCGACGTGGGTATGCATCGAGATGTGGTAGCGGTGGACAAAGGCCTCACTCCGCTCTCCTTAGGTACCGAGAATTGGCGCAAACCTGTAGTATTAGATACTAATGACCGCAGAGAAGTATGGCAGAGCAAGGAGCTTCACGGACGCTATTACCGGGCCCTTCATGGGTCTGACGTAGATACGTTAGCGTCCGTAGCCTGGCTACGTTTTGGTGACCTCTTCGGGGAAACCGAAGGTTTTGTCTGTGCAATTATGGATGAAGTTATGATGACGAATAACTATCGGAAATATATTGTGAAGGATGGTACGGTAGACATATGTCGGGCATGTTACAAACCGGGAGAATCCATTCGTCACATTATCTCCGGTTGTTCTCGTCTGGCTAACGGAGACTATTTGCATAGACACAACCTTGTAGCTAGGATTGTTCACCAGCAACTTGCTCTTAAATACAATCTCGTGGAATCAGAAGTACCGTACTATAGGTATGTGCCCGACCCAGTTCTCGAAAATGGCAATATTACACTGTACTGGGATCGGTCTATCATCACTGACAGGACTATTGTTGCCAATAAGCCTGATATAGTGGTAATAGACCGATTAGAGCGTCGCACAGTGATTGTTGATATAGCGGTCCCTCATGACGAGAACCTCGTGAAAGCCGAGAAAGATAAGCAAATTAAGTATCTTGACTTGGCTCACGAGGTTGTTGACATGTGGGATGTGGATACAGCAATCATTGTGCCGATAGTCGTCTCAGCCAATGGCATAATAGCCAAGAGCCTCGACAAACATCTTAGGAGGCTCTCGTTGGGCAGCTGGATCAAGGGCTTGATCCAGAAAGCAGTACTTCTGGACACGGCGCGAATTGTTAGGAGGTTTCTCTCTCAAGAGCCCTGACCACCGGTAGCTTGGACCCTGTTCCCGATACCGGTGGGCTACTGTTTTTTATATTTTTAAATGTTTTTTTTTTTTGTTTTATAGAAATATTTAAAAATGTAAATAATATGTACATAAAATGTAATAAAGGAAATAATAAATAATATATATAATAACATTTATTTCACTATAAAAATACATCAGCATGTAATACAAAACTTAAAGTATAATATTTAGTACACAGCTTATGAACATCGGTAGCCGAACTAGGACATGTCCTGTATCTCAGCATACAGCACCACACCCCTAGTAAAAACGGTAATTATAAAATTGCCCACGTGAGAAATAAACCTTCAAGTGAAATGGTAATGATACAATGAAAGTAGGCCTTAAGATAATATGAGCCATGAATATAGGGTGAACCACAGAACACAATGCTTTAGTAATTTCCCTTTTCATAATCCACATTCATACATGGATAAACACATACTTAACATAATCAGCCTACGACTATAACGTTCTAGGCCTTCACTCTATAAGAGAGAATGGGTCGTAGTTCACCACGTGGGCCCAGTTGGCATTAGACATATTTGTAATATAGGTAATTGCACAGTCACAGCAAATATGAATAATAAATTATCCGCTAAATATGCCTCAGTTACGTGCTATCCAGTATAACGCTAATAAAATCTAGGGTCTCTGTGTGCCGGCACAAAGCTGAATACCTCACGAGATAGTACAGCAATGTTACAGTAGGTCAACTCACTTTAGTTGTTCCTAAAAAGATGCGGAATAGAAAGATTTTTTAAATACTTACTTTGATGATATTTATTAGTCTGAAACATTTCGTTCGAGGGCCATATCATAAAATAAAATGACTCTTCCCAATCTGGGCGGAGGGGGAGTGTCAGCTCCAGTATCTCGTAAGAACTATCCCGTAAACGGCAGGTGATGGTGCTATTGGGCCTCGTCGTTACTGCTGAATATCCTTTGAGGCGTGCGTGGGACATGATGCGCCATCGACACAGGTATGCCCTTCGATCAAAAATTGTACAATTGTTGATCGAAGGGTATGCCAAACGGTGAACCTCCCTGCTCGCCCTTCTCAAACACGCGGCTACGCACCTACTACATATTACTCTACCGTTCTATTTTTAGTTATTATAGTTGTGATCGTATACCGAAAGCTAACGTCAATGTGAACAAGTTAATATTCTGAATATGCAGCACAAACTAATATCAATGAGACTGTACTATTAATAACAAAAACTTCTTTTTTTTACTGATTTATGACATGGGGAAGAGACAGTAAACTGTAGGTATAAGCGCACAATAGAAAATATGAGAAAGGTAAACTGTTCATAAGGAGATCCAGCTTTCTGGTTTAATAGGTATATTTATTTACTCTTCAAGCTTTATTAACTTCACAATTATTTTTTTTATATTTGAGAGCTGAATTTTATGAATTTTATTAAGAAAACATTTCAATTATAACAACCAAAGTAGGTATGTTGATTATCAAGCGAGGGTGAACCTTCTGAGTTTCACTTATTTCGTTCACTTTGCCTCGCATTGAGTAAATACTGTAGGTTGGTATTCCGATTAATTCCATGTCTGTTTGTTTGGCTCCGATGCTGCGATGCATGCTTTGTTTGCCTAATCGATTCTAAAGTTATAGGCTTTGTCGCATGTATTGAAGTAATGTAGCTACACGGATGCAAGCCATTCGTGATTACTTTTATTGATTGTATATAGGTAGCTTCGTTGCGATTGGAAATCGATTTTGTTTTCTTTGGATACTGACTAACTGTTTTCCTCGAGTGTGCTTACTGGATCTAGGATCCGAAGTCAAGGTTCACACTTAAGAAACATACAAAATAAGTAAACATTTTTTTATGATTATTTGTTATTTAATTATTGTCTGTCACAGTTAGACACCGTTGTATACTCTTTCATTGCTTAATCTTCACTTTAAAAACCGACTTCCATATCAAAACACTACAAAGCCAAAAATAATTTTGATTTCGGTAGTCGGTGTTATTGGTTTTGTATTTTCTTTTTTTTTCACACCGCCTTCCGAAATTAAAATTATTTTTGGCTTTGTAGTGTTTTGATATGGAAGTCGGTTTTATTTTTTGCAAAAATGTTTTTATTTTCGTGCTTTCTAATGGGTCAATGAATTTTCCAAATCGGTTCGTAAATGACGGAGTTATGCGCGTACAAAAAACGCAATGCAGAGTAAACGAAAAGATCATCAACGTAAATATTTCATTTTAGACTTTTGTTGATTTTTCAGAAACGGCTAGTCCGATTTCGATAAAATTTTCATGGAACCATTTGGAAAGTATACCCTTTTTAACAAGAAAATGATTTTTCAAATCGGTTGGCAAGCGACGGAGTTATGCCCGAACAAACATAAAAAAAATACAAACATCCGAATTGAGAACCTCCTCCTTTTTTAGAAGTCGGTTAAAAATAATAGATTATATCTGTTTTTGCCTAATAATGGAACAAAATATGTAACCATTATACAACGTGTAATTTAAAGGGTATATACCTGTTCCGTCAAATACGTGTATTTCTGAACGCACCTTTTTGGTATGGCAATTATCTATGGTCTTGATTTGACACTTGACATAACTTGACACTTGACATATAACCTTGCTTCCTGTTAGAAAAAAGTCCACCGTTTGGGAGATTGATTTTATTGATTGTAATTGGTAATCGAATTGAATCTCAGGTGCTTTTAACGGATTGGTTGTGATTAGTGATTAATTGAAATCTAGAATCCCGAATTGAGTGGGAACCTGGGATATTTTGAACAATAACGCCGTATTGAAGTCAGACTGACTGACACGCGAACTTGGTTGAAAGTAATTGTGAATTGGTGAAAATAGCTGCATGAATTTGGTGCGAAGTTGTGCTATACTACGGCCTGGACCACGCTGTGAAGACCTGCGTCTACTTGTGACGCCGTGACACCACTTGACACCATTACACACTCAAATACACTGACACATACCACACGGACGCGATCTGAGACTAGGTCGCACGCTGTCGTCAACCAGCCTTGGGTAAGTGTTGTATTTCTCATGAAATCTCTAATTGTGTAATTGTTTGTAAAGCAACGTTAAAGCTCCACGTACCGTGGACAGTTGGCATTGCGCTGATTGTAGGACCGAACAATACCTATATACCAAGTGCACCGCTTCTTTGGATGATAACAAACGATATAGCAAGGGTTTTGTAATCCTATGTCTCTACATGTGTGGAGCTTATTAGAAATTTCAATACGTTGATTCCAGAGACCGAATTTTTCAATTTAAGAAGAACGAAGATAATTATCGTTTTATTGGCAAGTGACGTGGAAAGTGATGACCCTCATAGTGATGTGACACGTTTGTTATTATTGGTATTCAAGAAACACATGAAACCGACAATTTGGGGTTAATTCTGTGAGTCACTTATTTTAAGCTGAAACTTTGCATAGAGACTCCATACCAGATGTTGTCTTCAGTCCTTTTGGAAAGATATGGGGTTTCCGTTACACGTTGTATAAATTTGTAAAGTATAAATTCAAACTTTTATATATAAAAGTGTAGGAATATAAAAATAAGATCAGGATATTGTTTTATTCAAATATCTATGTTATCTAACTAATATAGGTACGTTACCTATCTACTCATACGTACAAAAATCTCGGAATGAGAGATAGTCAGCTGTAAACTTGCTAAAACCTTTATTTTAACACCCTAAAACTTGTCTCAAAACCTACCTATCATAGGGTGTCCACGACCTTAGATATTTCAAGGCCAAAGGTAAAAAAAACAATTTTTTACATATTTATTGGAAACATCTCGTTTCATTTGATTTTTATGTTATTTGTATTTATTGTAAAATATTGTAGAGGATTAAATTCTCTACAACTTTTGGTTAAACATTTAAAAAAAAAAAAAAAAAAAACATTTATTGCAGGTCCATGACCCATATAAAATTAAATTAAAATTATCATGTTACTATTGCTTACAGTCATAAATTCCAAATGTCAAAATAACATAAATAAACGAGTAAACAGATTTAAAAGAAAAATACAAAGGTGATTGAGTGAGAACAACTTTCGAGACAAGTTTTAGGGTGTCCAAATAAAGGTTTATTCAAGTTTATAGCTATCTCTCATTTTTTTTTTTTTATTACTAATAAGCCCACTCTTGACCCCGATCACACCTGATAGTAAGTGTAAGATGAGCTCTACGATCGAACGAGCGAGCCCAGAAGATGCCTGTTCACTCTTGCTTTAAAGGCTGATGGATTATATGTGTGTGGGAATACAGAAGCCGGCAGAGTTCCACACCTTGCCTGTGCGCACAATAAATGTAGAGGATTAGTACGAGAAGACGGTATATCGACCAAATGTGGATGGTATCCTGCAATATAGTGATAGGCAATTAACTTGGCAAGAGTCGTTCGATGCGCAGAAGTCGATTTTTAGGTGTCAGCGGTTGTCAGCGGGACGCGGGGTATGACGTAGCGCCGCTCCGCTGATTGGTGCATCAGTAGTTCTCATTCCATTTGCTCTCGAATTCACTTGCGTACACGAAAGTTGTACCCTTTGTTTTTGTTTTATAAATACCGTGTTACGCAGACTATTAAAACGTCAGAAAGAACAGTTAGACACTATAGTTAAGGAAGGCTGAAATTCCGAATTCGTCACTGTCTTTAGGACACTGGGAAAAAGAAGAATAAAGGGGGTAGCAGTTTTATTAACTAATTGTGACGACGAGACATTATTTTTAAAGCTTTTTTTAAATACATTATTTTCACTTTTAAATCCATTTATGTATTATATCTATTTTATTTTTAATACCGAAATAACTAATGAATTCCTCTTCTTTCTTTAACATTCTTCTGAACAGACATGATTAAAAATAAATGATGAATAACCGTAGAATAATGGCAAGCAGTAAAAGTGACCAATTTTTGTTCCACTAAGTGCACGATGCGCGAACTTACCCCCACTTCGCCAAAACCTTGCTAACTTACGTGCCGAGAACTATACGTCTAGTAGACCGGTAGTAAAAGGGGGATGAAAGGATTTGGTCGTGGAGCTCGTCGTGGAGATTCTGAGGTGAAACCTCTAATATTCCTGGACTACGTAACCGATAGAGGCGTGCTGTTGACAGTCTACAGTCACGATTCTCAGCAGTGAGTGATCGACGAAGGAGAAGCAGGAGAATAAAATTTATATTAGCACCTGTTATTGCATTTTTAAATTTTATTTTTATGAAAAAGAAGTTTACTTAAAAAATATCAACACATTTTTATAAGACTTGCAATTAAAATGTGCAAGAAATAAACTTTTTATTTTCCTTTATTATTATTATTTATTACGTAAAGATCTAGCCAAATATCAATGGCGTACATTGTACAATATGTGGTTTAGTATAACGCTTTGAATAAAATGTTAAAACTGTACTTTTTATGAATTTTATATATATTTTTTATTATGCTGTGTAATCATGCTAAACAATGACACAGCACTACTTCATTGTAGACCTAAGAGCCGTGTAAGCTGAATAGATTCCCCTGAAGACGGACATCAGCGCAGTAAAACTCAGGGTCCTGACTCCTCCTGCAGACAAGGTCATCGTCTTCTGCGCATTCTGCAGCATCACCAGCACCAATTTCATGTTGCCTTTATCGAAGTTCTCCCATTTGGAGTCATACACCGCATCCTCGAAAATCATACTCGCGTCCATGACTCGTTGACCAGCGAAACAGTCCATGGATACCTGTGAATTAAAAAAAAAACAGTAGACTTTGAGATTCGTTTTTCATTTTTTAACACGCTTTTATTAGGTCGACCTATATGTAACTAAATATGTAATGGAATCTAAGGGAACTAATTTAACCATCTTTCAAGGGTCGTAGCGTAATGAAAATTGGCAGTTGTATGTAGTTCTGATGACAATACAATAATATGGTATTTTTGAACTGATCTGATGATGGAGCCGGAAGATACGAACTGGAACTTCATGATGGAAAATCGTATCATAGCTGGATTTCTTAGAAAAGGCTTGTAATGAACTTTGACCACGATTAGGTTTCAAGGTCTGAATATGAAGCCGGAAGATAGGCACTGGCATTCCATGATGGAATACCGTATAATAGTCGTGTTTGCACTTGTGAGAAAAGCCACGTAATGACCTTTGAACACGATCAGGTTTCAAGGTTATAAAAAATCTAAAGAAAATCCGTTATCGGTTTTCTTAACCTTTTTGAATTACCGCGTAATCCATAGATTTATTTTTATATAGATGTCACTTTCAAATTCTCTAGGGTGATCGACCGTTTAATTGTTCACTACTCGTGGGAATAATATGGCAAAAACTACAAAAAAAAGAAACAGCAACACAAAGAAAACGGAGACTACAAAAAAAAAGAAAAAGCGCGAACAATTTTTTTGTTCTTACGTGCATTTATAAAAGCGTGTTTTTCTAGTGATTTTTAAACTATTATTTTTTTTTACTTGTAATTACATTGTGCTGCGTTAATTGGTCTATACTGTCTTCTCATACCTATAAAACCTATAATACCTATGGATATATTGTGAAAATGATTGATGTTTTGATAAAAATGTAACCGTGGAGTTTCTTGCCGCTTTTACTCTATAGTAAACGAACAATTTCGAAACGTGCTTGTGATATTTTATTAGTCCCCCCATGTAGGCCTATTTGAAATAAAATATTTAGAGATTGAGTTTTAATTTTATTTGAAGATTCGTCAAATGTATGCCTATGATAGCAAGATTCATATTGTTATATCTCTTACAGAGAGAAGCTTTTACATTTAAAACGACAGTGGAAAGGTAAAAACTTTTTTGCAAAAAAATAAAACCGACTTCCATATCAAAACACTACAAAGCCAAAAATAATTTTAATTTCGGTAGTCGGTGTTATTGGTTTTGTATTTTCTTTTTTTTTCACACCGCCTTCCGAAATTAAAATTATTTTTGGCTTTGTAGTGTTTTGATATGGAAGTCGGTTTTATTTTTTTGCAAAAATGTTTTTATTTTCGCGCTTTTTAGTGGGTCAATTTGTAATTAATCTAGTTATAAAAGCCAAAATGTCAACTACAAAAAACTAAAAACGCGCGAACAAAAAACACAATATAGAGTAACCGAAAAGATCATCAATGTAAATATATTTTTTAGACTTTTGTTGATTTTTCAGAAACGGCTTGTTCGATGACGATAAAATTTTCAAGGGACCATTTGGGAAGTATACCCTATCCAACAAAAAAATAATTTTTCAAATCGGTTGGCGAGCGACGGAGCTATGCCCGAACAAACATAAAAAAAAAACAAAAAAAAAAAAAACAAACAAACATCCGAATTGAGAACCTCCTCCTTTTTCAGAAGTCGGTTAAAAATGACTGAACTTACAATGCGGCCGTTCTAACTTGGCGAGTGTGAAGTTAGGCTCTGCGAACTTTAACGCTTGTGCACTCGTACAAAATAAAGGTTTTAAAAAAATAAATGCAATTAGCAGATGTTATTCCTGTTAACAACTGTTATTAGTATTTATTTTTTTAAAACCTTTATTTTTGTACGAGTGCACAAGCGCTAAAGTTCGCAGAGCCTAACTTCACACTCGCCAAGTTAGAACGGCCGTACTATACTTTGATTATTTAAAAAAAAAGTAAAATTAGGCGTTGGTTAAGCGAAAATCACTCTGCTATTTGACAGTAAGGGCTCAGAATTTGACTTTAGAGAGACAGAAACCGGGTAATTAGCGTGGGTTTAGCGATATGAAATGAACTTTTAAAAAAATCGATTTGTCGCCAGGAAATTTACACGAAACTGAAACAGATCGCCGCAGAAAATAAGCACTGATTCTCGTGATATACGAGTATAACTTATTTTCAACTAAAGTGTATATACGATATCCTTCATATTGAAAATTAAGTAGACAAATGATTAATTTTTGGAACGAATGTCCATTCATTCTAAAGATATATATTTGTGATGAATCAACCCAAGTTATCATAACTGAAGTTATGTCAACTTGGTTGGCGCAGTCGTTAAGCGATTGGCTGCTGCGCTGCGTATTACAGGTTCGATTCCAGCACGGAATAAAATATATTTGCATGGCCTACAGATAGTTGTTCTGGGTGTTTGTAAAAATGTACTCAGGATTCACAACGAAGTGCAATGTTTAAAAAAATGTAATTACCAACCAGTTCATCGAGCTAACAAACAATGTCTAGTTATAATAATATATTCGTATAATATTAAATTTATTTATATAGTACAGCATACTATTATTCTTTTTATTCAGGATGAGCTCGATCTCGCCTGATGGTAAGTGATAGATGAAGTCTTCGATGGAACGAACGAGCCTAAAAGATGCCTATTCACTCTTGCTTTCAAGGCTGAAAGGTTATAAGTGGCAAAGAACTAATGTTATAATAAATATAGGCAATGTTTAAAAAAATTAACAGGAAAGCAATATACCTTTAGAAGTGACAAACATAATGATAAATGATCTTTATTTCGCAAATTGTTATTTATACTTATTAAATAACACTTTTCACGTCATTTTTTTCAAAAATATTAACTAGATGAGGCCGGTGTTTCCTAACTGACTACCCTGAGAAGAAACACCGAAACAAACGCAGTGGTCCATCTCTTTTAAAGTCCATACAATCTATACTGGTTTAATTATATGGGAACCTTGTAGGTTTCAGTCTGAGGCGATCTTTTGAAGAAAGATGCTCACAGATTTGAGTGGGCCTGTCCATACAGTGCAAGCATATGTTAAATGACGTATAGCTCAACTTAGAACAAGGAGCTTAACTGCTTAGCTGAGTTTGTTTCGGTGTTTCTTCTCAGAGTAGTCAGTTAGGAAATACCGGCCTCATCTAGCTAAACTTAACACGCAAAAAAACATGACGTGTAAAAGTGTTATTTATAACGAATTTACAAAATAAATATTTCATTTCATTTCATTTCATTTCATTAACGATTTGACGAACAATACCAAGGTAAGGACGTTTGGGTAGACCGCAAAAAGCACTCAAGTAATATCAGAATCAACTTGCACACCGTATTTAATGATTCGATGCTCTACAACGTATGCACAGAGTATTCTTTACCTGCATCAAAGCAAAAGGCAGCTGCAAAAACGTATTCTCCAGCTTCCCAAGCAGCTCGGACAACAGCCCCCCAATCAACAGCACGAATCCCATCGCTATAGCATGTCGAAACACAATCTCGACTTGGTTCAGAAGATTGATCACATTAGCGTGTCTCCCAATGATCTCTTTTAGTCTTTTTTCTACGAACTCATTGATGATAACTTTTACTTCTGCATCATAAATGTTTATTTCCTCAGAAGATGGCAGTTCTAACTTGGATTCTGCTTGCTTTATAGCATCTGACCAGAGTTGCAGCATCTCTTCGCTTAGAGCGAGCATCTGGGCTTCTGCGTAGCCAGTAATAACGATGAGGAAAGCTGTCACGGTGGCTGGCACGTAACAGATGAAGAAGACGCCGGCGATCATCATGAAGTACGCAATCTGGTAGTTCGGCGTGTCGAACATTGGTTCGAGTCCTGGAAATATGAAGTGCTTTAATCTTATTTGAAAATCCAGTTTCTAATGAATAACTAGCTGGTAAATACGAAAAAATAGAAACAGTGATGGCCACACAGCAAGTTTTTAAATAGTCATGACAGAGGATTCGATCATGTAGGTATTAATATGGAGATTTTAGAAACTGATACTTTAAAAACTTCTGTCCACGTCTTTTCTGGCTTCTGACTAACCTAAAATTGGTCTATCTGTAAGTCCATACGCAGTTAAACTTTCAATGCATGATCTCCTGCAACAGAAGAAGTATAATGCTAAAAAACCAACCTACTTATTGGTTTAGCTTCTAAGGTGTTGATGTTGAAGATCTAAATTACGTAAATAAACTGATGACCCGATTTTAATTAATGCAGATATTGGAAAATCCTGGGTCAAACATAGGCCAAACTACTTACTACCTTTTTTTTATAAATACTCCATCGAGCAGTCATGGGTCAGTGGTTACAGGCATGATTTACAAGTTGTAAGTCGCGGGTCCCAACCCAAACAGGTTTTGTGTCCATATTATTATTATTATACAAAGGGGTGCGTTTCATATCGTATAAAGTTATTTGGTATACATATTTTCATTTCAATAGCGTTCACAAGATATAATAAATGTGGGTTATACCAACTTTTCATATAATTTCTTTAGATATAAAATTTATATACTCTATACGTTATTGAATATAACGTTTATTTAATCGAAAATCATTAGGCCTATCGTTTAAGATATATAACAATTCGATTAATTTGATTGAGCGTGCTGCGGGAGCGGCGTGACAGAAACGAATCGCTGTAAAACCGACTCCACGTAGGCTTGTCTGCCCTACCCCTAGAGTGTTATTTAAATCGAGTAGGTGCGAAGGGGCGAGGCGGCCCGCGAGCTAAGGAGCAGGTGGTTTTAATACTCGCCGCCGCGGCTGAGACTGGCCTGCAAAGCCGGCCAGCAAGCCGAAGCCGCGGTGGTGAGCGTGAAACACATCTGCGACGATAAGCTCGCATGGTTCCGCCGGAGCCCTGCAGCGCCGGAGCCGTGACAGAAACCATACCTGGTGCATGTTGCATGCTTGCTGCATGCTTGCTTGCATGCTGCATGTATGGTGTAGCTTGTTCGCATGCCTGATGCAAGCATAGTGTATGCTTGTTTGCATGTTTTTTTTAGGGAATTAATAACTAGGCGTTTTATCATATTACTAAATAGGTTTTATGACTTTTGAGTGGTATATCAAACGATTTTATATTCAATGTATGTTATGTTTATAAAAATTAGTTGCTTTAAAATTGAATCAATCGTTTATCTGTCGCCAAGTCGAGCAAAAAGCGGCACGGCCGTACCATACTTTTCACGAAGCAATTCACGCCATTTTCGACCCCGTATAACTTCGTTGTGGATAAAATTAGAAGCCTGAATTTTCAGTAACCAAGCAGGCATTGTATAAACATGGTATATTTCAAATTTCATTCAATTTGAACTAGTAGTTTAAGAATTATAACGAGTCAAAGTTCCTTAATTTTGTCACTCACTGACTGATCGATCATCAAAACAATGTAATTTATATATGTATGTATTACTTGTGAGATATATTGTGTTTTCATGTGATGGCCGAGTCAATCTATTTATTTAAAACGTTAAAGGTTTTTAATATCGTTATGGTCACTATAAGATGTTGTTAGGTTAGATAATTACGTAACAACTTTAGACAGAAGGTCCCTTAAGTAGGGACTGAATAATCGAATAACCGACTTGGTATTACATGGATCTCACAACTTTTTTACGGTAGAAGATCTGAGTACAGTACAGTACAATAAAAACAATACTTGTCAAAAAAACCAAGTCTGTCTCGCAGACTTGGTTTTTTTGACAAGTATTGTTTTTTATGGGATTATGGGGCCATACCATGACGTGTTAAAGCGAGAGTCGTTCGAGCGAGAAAGAGAGATGGAGCTATATAGCGTGCATAGCTTCATCCCTCTTTCTCGCTCGAACGACTCTCGCTTTAACACGTCATGGTATGGCCCCTGATCATTATATCACTTAAAATTATAGATTCAGTTGTTATATCTTGTAAATATTAGAAATTTTGTAATCCATACTTTAATATTATAAATGTGAAAGTAACTCTATCTGTCTGTGTGTTACCTTGTCACGCCTAAACCGCTGAACCGATTTAGATGAAATTTAGCATGGAAATAGTTTAAGACCTTGGGAAGGACATAGGATAGTTTTTATCCCGAAATTCTTACAGGTTCGGGATTTAAGCGGGAAATGCCTCCCACGCGAACGAAGTCGCGGGCAGAAGCTAGTTATATCATATATTACTTACCCATCACAAAGGGGTGAATGAAAACTTGTATTAGGATAAAAACCGATGACATGCGACAGCTACAAAAGCGCACTGGGCCAGCGTGAAGGATTACAGCCTCTCATAGAGAAGAGTCATGTGTCCCAACAAACGGGTGTAGTGTGGAAACGTTATAAGCTGGTGATTTTATGCTACATTCCCCATTTCCGGAGGGAAAATCATCAAATAACTCGTCCTGCTCTGGGTGGAGCTGAAGGGGAGTGTCAGATTTCTACTGACTAAAAACCCACCCTGTTCCTTGAGCTGTCCTTACGTTCCGGTACGGTGGGATCTCGTTGGAACCTTCTTGCAACCCCCAATAGGATGCTTTATTTCTTAAGTTGAGATGCGAGCAACAACCAGTTACAGTAACAAGCTGAATCTGTGTCAAATCTATTCAAAGGTTGCCTGTAAAAGATCACCCATTTTTTTATAGTTGATAGGCTTGCGTTTGACCATAATCTCACCTGATGTTAAGCGATGATGTGGTCGAAGATGAAGCACGCTTGCCTAAAAGCAACCTATTCACTCTTGACTTACAGACTCTCAGGTTATAGATATCAGGAAACAGACTCCGGCAGAGAATTCCACTCCTCCCATTTTTTATATCACCCTTTTTTAGTTGTTAAGTTGTCCTTATTTGTTTTCTGTTCTAGTGTACAATTAAGCGTATACCTATCTATCTATCTGACTGACTAGTCCTTCTGATATTTTCGAAAATTCAATTATTTACCGTAAATAATAAAATAGTTTTCTGGTAGATTCCTCCCTCGCATGGCGATGGGTTTCATGACATACAAAACACCATTGCCAGCCACCACCACCCAATACAGCATCGCGCGTTTCTTAACAGTCCTCAAACACTTCATCAGGTTACTGTAGAATCTGGTGCCTTTAATTGTGTTTGCATCACACTCCAGAAAGCCGTCTGCTATTTTTTTCGTTTTATCCCTGAAAGCATAGTGACAAGTTATGTGAGATTAGTTACGATACATTATATTTATTTTGCAAATTGGTTTTTAACCGAATTCAAAAAAGGAGGAGGTTCTCAGTTGATATAGATATTGAGATATAGTATGATACCTCATAAGGCTATACCGATTTGGATATTTTTTTATTTGAAATTGCTAGTTGGTCCCATTGTCATCACGTCAGGATTTGATGATGGAATCATGGAGAAATCGAGGGAACTCTTCAAATATTATAGCCACATCTATAGCGATTTGAGTATTTTTTATAGTACCTTAAGCAGTTGCTCTCGAAAAGCACCATTTGGTGAAGTGGAACTGATGATGAAGACCACAGGTGGCTACCGGAACAACTCATTATTAACACTCTCACCGCCATACGGTCCGCCGGCGGGACGTATATTTTCGAGTAAGACACGCCACCTAATATTGGCCTGAGCGAGATCAGCAAGCCGTATGGGACGCCGGTGCCCCGCACCTTTAGCGCCAAAATTTAACAAAATTTACGTTATTACTTAAATAATAAAGGCCAGGCACTACAAAATTAATATGAAATTGTGAGGTCGTAGCGGACCGCATGGCCTGCTAGTAAAACCAAACAGTGAGCCCGCTAGCCGCCCGTACGGCCTGCTCAACTCATTATAGATTTTTCACCGCGGCCTGTCCGTGTAGGCACAGTTGCGGCCGCCGGCAGCCCGCACGGCCTGCTGCACAGAAAAATCCTATGTACGGGTGACGGTGAGAGTGTTAATTATTTGATTGGTTACGATTCGATTACTTGAATATGGTTTTAAAGCACTTTATGCTTGTCACAATGAAATATTTTGCAAAAGATGATAAGAAGGTGACATTTAGGCTTTTGTAACTAGGTAAATTACAAACCGACCCACTAAAAAGCAAGAAAAAATGTCTTATTAACATAAAATAAAACCGACTTCCCAAAAAATACTGCAAAATGAACAATAACTAACTTTCCCAACTACATATGTCGGGTTCGGCTCCCAGTCAGATGCAACTGAGTTCTAATGTTTTACATGGATTTACTGATTATGTGACTTCACAGCTCAGTAGCTGGATAACACAATACCCCTTGACCTTGATGTCCAGGCTTCTGGCTATACGTAATAATAATAAATTGTCGAAGATTTACAAATAACAGCCGGGACCCACGTCATAACGTGCTTTTCGAGGCTCAGGAATGTTAATTATTATATACATTTATTTCAGACAAAAATTATCCACATACACATAATTAAACACAATAGAAATGACATACAATCAAACACAAATTACACATAATACGCACACTACACAATGAACATATTAATTCATACCCTATCTGCTCCATGACTTATACACGGGGGCATGTAGGCAATGTGTTTAATTGATCCTATCCACGGACCGCGGCAATTGGTTAATCTTGAAAATCAACCCGAGCAGCTTATATTTAGCCATGACCACCTCCCCCATTAAAACCACAAGAAGGTAAAATATTTCCAGTACTGTATAGATGCTCGCATAGCCAGAAACTCTCTGCCACATATAACCCGTCAGCCTTTAAAGCAAATTTAAACAGACATCTTCTAAGCTCGATCCAGGAGGTCAAGGGCGGGCACATACGAAATAAAAAAAGTATCTCACATATAATAACACATATAGAACAGTTTGAACGGCCCAATCTGGCTAGAGATCCCAAGAGACAGCACCACCATGGCACCGACCAGTTCTCTAGTGATGCGGCAGCGCCAGAAGACAAACCAGGACATGGAGAACAGGAACACGTAGTAGAAGCACACTGCCGTCACCGCAGTCAGGATGTAGGAGTAGATTGTTATGCCTGAGGGTCATAACAGATCCTGTGAGTACATAATTATAGTCCTGACCGAATTTGGCCCTGTTCCATTACCCCCATAGTCCAATGGCATGTCAAAATGATTTGATGTCTCGTGTATGACCGTATTCAATCTTTAGAAAAATTTGTACCTTTTAATGGCACATTGATACATAAAGGATGACCAACCCTGGTGCAGTGATCCCCAAACTAGACTATACCCGTATTGCTTATATCTTGGAAATGTAGTAAACATGCTAGTAACATATTTATAATAAAATAAATGAAAATTTTTCTTTAATTATTGTTCTATGAAACAAACTTTGTAAATAATAAAAAAGTCAAAAGTATCAGTTTGCGTGAGAGAAGGTGTGTTGTGTAGGTTTGTGTCTGTGATGGAAATGAGATGTCAAGTGAAGCTTTGAAGCTTTCATACTATTCTTCCAGGGCTAGCCTTACCTTTATTATACTTGCTGTCAATATTTACAGTAAGGACCCTCAACAAGATGGAGACGTTCTCCAACATGGTGGGCAGATCACAATACTCCAAGCCAAACTTGCGAATTTCATGTTCTATTTCTCGTAGGGTTACCATTGCAGAGGAAATCCAGCGACCACTTCTTCTAGAAGTCTCCTTAACTTTTTACTTCTAAATTAGTGGGCGCAGAAGGTCTTGTGATATACAAAAAAGGATGAAAACATAATATCAGCTTATAAATACTTCGTTTTTTATTGTAGTAACAAATAATTGCATGGTGTAACATACTGTTATCTAGTCTTCGGGTGCAAGTGACAAGTCTTCACACCTGGCTTGTGACGTATTTTCCCGAACGCATCTAATTTAATGACTGTTTGATGTCTTTTTTATAATGACTTCGTGTTTATAAGTTAGGTTGACCAGCGTTTTGAAAATATGTATATATAAATCGAGAAAATTTGTGATACTGTAACTTATGTGGTCATCTGGGTGCTGTTTTTCCTAAATTGTCATGTAATAAAAAAACTGCTGTTTATTTCCTTACAAGATCTTTTTAAAGTAACATAATACTGACAAGTGTGTTTAAATTATTGGTGTACAATATAGAATATTCTATGTATCTAACTACTAAATCCGTTTATTGGTTTAGCAAACTAGATCTGCAGATTGAAAGATAATCAGTAGACTAAACGCCATACGTGTCTGCGGTGATAATTTTGATTCTACTGTACCTTTTAGTTGATTAATTATCATTAAGTAATCGTGCTTAAAAATCTATTACTAACTTATGCACAAAACGATTGACGCAATAGTTGAGCGATGGGCTGCTATGCTGCATGTCGCGGGTACGATTCCTGATTTATAGTTTACAAAATAGTGGTACTGGGTCTGGGTGTTTGTAAAAATATACTTACGATACAGGAACATTGCCTAGTGTGGAGCTATATAAAAAAAAATCTACCGAACAAATTCTCTCGCGAACAGCTCGCGTTTGTTATGGTTAACAATACATAAGTACAATCTGTCTTTTCTTCTTTTGATTAAAAAAGGAATATTTAATCAGCTGTTATAACTATTATAGCCCATGAACTTAGTACAGGTGCTAACGCTTTTGTGAACAATAAACAGTAGATAAAAAAATAATATTTCATTTAATTCAATCTCTCTCAATCATATTATATTTAAGCCTAGTCATCAAAAGACATGCCCTAAATATTACTGTCTAGTTGAAAATGAGAAATTTTCTATTCAGGTGTAGCTACCATACCACACCTGCAACATAAACAGAACTGCATGCGGCCAGCGCTCGCGCACACCAAGCGCTAAGCGAGTCGCTCGCCGGCCACCGAAGCAGGCGTCCGTCACTCGCTCAAGACAACGCCTTATATGCCTACCGCCTCGTCTACCGCCGTCGGTACATCCGACAGTGGGCTGCCGCACGCATGCCTGAGCCTTTTTAAATAATTTTGACAACGTCATAATGGATTGACCTAAAAACAATTGATTTTCCTCCGCTTTGCTCCTGTTTCCCTTTTGATTATTTATTTGCGTAGAATTTTATTAAAATTAAAATTATTTACGCGGTTTCGGATATTTTCGACACTAAAATTTCATAATTGGGAATTCAGGGAAGGAAAAAATGCATCTATCATTTTATTTAAACCTAACATTTAAATACTGTTTTCTTATTGGTTAAGTGTATTTTTGGAAATGTTTACCCTGCATTAGGTGCCATAAAGTTAGACTATAAATATGTACCTATAACACCGAATAAAGCACTGCTATTCAGTACACCGTTCCATACAGTTCTACATTTATCTGGAGTTTTACTTGAACACCCTATACGCGCTACACAGGCATTGAGTTCCGGGGCCACGGTATCTATTTAGTCACCACAAATTAATACATTAGATAATTGACATTAGGGTACAGACAATTTAAACATAATTTGTGGGAGACTGGTGCCTAAACTAAGTTTTTTCCAAAACCTGTAAGTCAGGTCACCAGGCCCCCAAATTAGATTTTTTACAAACTTTACTGGAGACGAGTTCATTCTAAAAAAAGAGCCCAATTTACAGTAGTAATTAAGTAACTTAATTTAAATAATTTATCATTCAAACAATTTAATTTAATAATGCAGGGAAGACGATAAAAAACCCAAAAAAATAATATATGTTATAATAAATAGTAGGTATATATAGGAACATGCTAGTGTGTTATGTGTGTTTGTGTTCAGGTGTAAGGTATGGTGTGTGTGAGATGTGTGGTTCGTAAAGATTTTAAGATGCGGTTTGAACAGATCTTCAATTTGGGCATAGTCTAAGCTAAGAAGCCATTCTGTTAATATTTTTTTTTTAAATTTGTTTTGTTTACGGTGTGGATTGAGACTAAATTATTCAGTTTGTTGTAAAGAAAGGGGCCTAGGAAAGCATAGAAATTACGAGCTAATTTGGTTTTAACTGATTTAGTTTGGCATACATCCCTTCTTCTGTTTCTTAATTCATTGTTATGGGAAGGATCAATGAAAGGAATGAGAGAGCGCTGTTTTAAAGTAACATTAAGAATAAAAAGCTGACGAACTGACAGGACTTTAGCGGTTTTATACAGTTCTATTGTAGGGAAACGGAAAGGAAGAAATAGCGCGACTTTAAGGACTGCCCTTTGAGCCCTTTCAAGGATGATTAGGTTGGTTTTATACGTGCCACCCCATGAAGTGATACAATACGTTAAGAGTGATTGACACAAGGCGCAGTAGATGGATAGTAGTTGCTTAGGGTTCAGGACGGATGGAAGAGTTTTGACTACAAAAATAAATTTCCGTATTCGGCTTGAGAGACAACGAATGTGTGTGGCGAAGTTCAATTTGGAATCCAAAGTAACGCCTAGGTATTTGATGGTATCTGCTTCCTGTAGTTTTGGACAGTTACAATCACTGATATGAGGCGATGGACAGGTATGAGCGAGAATGGAATGTGTTTGAAGCGATGATTGGCGGCGGCTTTTTAAGGTAAAAGTTATGAACTTAGTTTTCTCAGTGTTTAAGGTGAGAATATTAGTTCGGAGCCATTCGTTGACAATATTAAACCCGGCCTGAGCGCAAACAAAAACATCTCTCCATGAGTCTGCACTGAAAAGAATAGCAGTATCATCTGCAAAGGTTATGATGCGTCCGTTTTGAAGGTTAAGTTTACAGAGGTCGTTTATATAGACCAGAAAAAGCGTGGGCCCAAGAATACTTCCCTGGGGGACTCCAAAGGTAATGGGAAAACTGTCACTTTTGTGGTTATCAATTCTAACATATTGCATGCGGCCAGATAAGTAATCTTTAAAAAGTGACAACTGATTTCCTCGAATGCCTAGGTTCTCAAGTTTATCCAACAAAATTGCAACCGACACCGTGTCAAACGCTTTAGCCAGGTCTAGGAAGATAGCCAAGGTCTTTATTTTATCATCCATGTTGGAAACAATAAAATTAGTCAGCTCGTGTACAGCCATGGCAGTCAATTTCTTGGCACGGAAACCAAATTGGGACTGTGACAGTAGATTATTTGATTCTAAATAGTTGACTAACCTATTGTTTAGTAGACGTTCCAGAATTTTGGATAAGGCTGGCAGTATTGCAATTGGTCTATAGTTATTAACACAGTGTCGGTCCCCATTCTTGTGAATGGGATGGATAACTGCTTCTTTGAATACGCGTGGGAAGGTACCTGATTCTATTGCCAAGTTGCAGATATGAGTGATGGGTGTTACTAAGAGGCTGTTATGTGTAATAAGAAGGTTTGAGGAGATTTTGTCGCAACCGACGGCACAGTTTCGTTTAAGAGAGGAAATGATAGAAGCTACTTCATCTTCATCAGTAGGCAAGATAACCATGGAATGCGGAAAAACGGTATTTGGAGGGGCGGGAACATATCCTTGTTGTTGGGTTGCTATTTTTTCTGCTAAGGATGAGCCGCCGTTGGCGAAAAAGTGATTTATTTTATTTAATGAATCAACAGGATGTGTACTTGGGCTGATTAAATCTGTAGGTGGCGTCTTGGGCCTTGATCTGTTCGAGATTTCATTAATTACCTTCCAGAGGCGGCGACAGTCATGTCCCACTTTTTCCACTTCTTCTCTTTCAAACGTCCGTTTAACTTTTTTCAAAATTTTATTGCAGAAGTTTCGGTATCTTGTATAAGTTGCCTTTAATACAGAGTTTTCAGGATTTTTCTTAGTCTTTTTGTGTAGATTGTCTCTGTTTTTTATACACCTCAAAAGACCTGGGGTTATCCAGGGTTTGATAGTTAATTTCCGCTTGGACACGGTAACGATTTTTGTATTTGACTCAACTACACCCTTAAGAATACGGACCAGTTCTTCAGCTGCTGTGTTTGCCTCATGTGACTTAAGAACTGAATCGAAGTTTAATTTAATTAAATCAGAGTGTAATCCAAGTAAGTCTACCTTTGAGATCGTCCGTTTCAAGTGCTTGGGTAAAAATTTATTTAATGTAAGGATCGCAGTATAATGATCTGTGAGTTAGAACGTTCCCGCAACCCACACGGAACGTCAGCAATATCAGACCAAAAAAAATATGCATTCGAATTGGATGCAGCACGGAAGTTTTTTTAATGTTCACTAAGTACTATTTTTAATTATTGTTCAATCAAGCAGTGCAGTTCAATCAAGCACGCGAAATCTGTTTTTTTAATATATATACAACGTGTAACGGAAACCCCATATCTATCCAAAAGAACTGAAGACAACATCTGGTATGCAGTCTCTATGCAAAGTTTCAGCTCAAAATAAGTGACTCACAGAATTGACACCAAATTATTGGTTTCATATGTTTCTTGAATACCAGTAATAACAAACGTGTCACAGCACTATGAGGGTCATCACTTTCCACGTCACTTGCCAATAAAACGATAATTCTCTTCGTTCTTCTTAATTTGAAAAATTCGGTCTCTAGTATCAATGTATTGAAATTTCTAATATGCTCCACACATGTACATATAGGATTATAAAACCCTTGCCATATAGTTTATTATCAGCCAAAGAAGCCGTGCACTTGGTATGTATATACCCTTATATAAAAAGATAACTAGCTATGTGGGTAGAATTCACATACTAGAAATATTGTTAACCCTTCCAACTAAGCTAAACATCTAAACATGTTTGTGTCTGGCGTAAGTTCACAGCAATAGTGTAATGATGGGGTTCGAACCTGTGACCTCTCGATCACAAGTCTGACACCTTAGAATGGCTATTGACGCTTAAACGCGCTTAATTGACGCTTTAATAATTCGTATTACAATAATAACTTATTTAACGGATTGGTATTATTTTTTGGGGGCAATCTACTGAAAGAGAGACTATTTTTAAAGCGTAAAAACGATGTATTAGGTCTATTTGTGGCTTAAAAACTACCGACACTTGTAAACCCCACTTTAAATCATTAAAATTACTTACTATGCCTTCTATGTACATTTACGAGACTGCTCTGTTTGTTAAAATCAATTTACATTTATTTAAAAAACTATCCGATGTAAAAAAGACTCCAATGCGTTCACAATATATGCATCAATTGTGCGACAGAAAATGTAGAACCGCTTTGTTGAAAACAAGTTTTTGGGCATGGCTCCGAAAATTTATAATAAAATTCTTAAAGTAATAAAAAATATGCCAATATTAAAATTTAAGAAATGTATCTACTCGCTATTAATAGATAAATCTATATAAATATTATAAAGCGGAAAAGTTTGTTAGTTTGTTGGTTTGTTTGCTTGAACGCGCTAATCTTCGAAAGTACTGGGTGGATTTGGATGAAATTTGGTATGGAAGTAGCTTGAAGCTTGAGGAAGGTTATAGGCTACTTTTTACCCGACTGCAAAAAAGGAGAGTTATGTTTTACCGTGATAGAATCCACGGGAGCGAAGCCCCGCGTGAGTACTAGTGTTATTATAATGTTGAAGATTTTATGAATGATAATTTTTAATTGTAATTTTTCAAGTAGATTGTCTCTCTTTGTTTTTCTTTTTTTTTATTGTTGATTTTGTTTATTTTTTAATTTAGCTTAAAATAGTACCTATGTTGTTATATTTTGTAAGTACATATTTAATTTTTTCTTTTTGTTAGTTTTTTTGTTTAGATTTTTAAGTACATATTTGGAATGTATTTTGTACGCCTTCACGGCAAAACATAGTGCTCAAATATTTCTGTAAATATACCAAAGACCTTTATGTTACCTATGTTACACAAATAAATATTCTGATTCTGATAATTCTTTTTTTTTCTATCTGGCTGGCAGCTTGATACTGGGCAACTAACGCGCTTTTTGGTGACGAATTTCAAATTACAATTTAAATATTTTTATTTTTAGCACGTAGCACGATATTACACCTTTCAATATTATTTTATTAATGTATTTACTACACTACACATTCTTTAACATTAGTTTATTTACCCTCGTCCGTTTGTCACTGCTGGGTGCCAACTGAAAACCAGTGCTGGGTGTCTTTCTCCCAAATGCTGAGTTGTTAACCCTTTCGGTGTGGACATGCTCACCGAAATTCTTATTTTTGTATGTTTGTAATTTTCTATTGTTTGTTATTGTGTGTTGATCACCGAATAAATGGTTTTCAATTTTCTTTCACAATCCACGACTGGTCGTAGGATATCTCCCAAACTGCCTACGGCTCCATCAGCCATAACCACCTCCTCACATTGGTACCAAAATCTTACTTTTCTACAAGGAACTGCGGATAGAACGCTCAGTATCAATAAATTATGACCACATATGCACCCTCCTTTGTCCAATGTCATTTCGTTTAAGTACACATTTCAGTTTTCAGTTCCTGCAAACATGTCAATGCCCGCCCTACACCACACACTATGATTACATGATAATTATGTACCTATAGATAGAACGTAGTTAGGGATCCGTGGAAAAAGCCTAGGTATTACTTGTTGGCAGAGTTTTTAAATGTTACGATTACAGTTGCCTTTTTTTTCCATTCGGTGATTTAAAATCACCGAATGACTTCTCCCGCTCTGGATGAAGCGGAAGTTGTGTGGCAATGCTTAGCTATTGGCCAAAGTAATAGCTGGCTTCCCGTGACCCAAATACTGGTATTTGGGTACCGGAAAACGAAAAAAAAATTTCCAAATCGGTCCAGCCGTCTTCGAGTTATGAGGTAACATACATAAAAAACCTCCTTTTTTAAAGTCGGTTAAAAAGAGATAATACAACACAGAAGCAGTAGAATCCACCATATTTGACGTGATTACAATGGCTCTATTATTTTGTTTTATGATAAATTTTTGGGTTTATTATAAACCCAAATATTTATTATTTATATTAAGTCTAATTGTTCATTACGGATAACAAAAGCAGTAACAACTCTTACGTTCCCTGTAGTAGGTACTACTTTTGTTACATACCTCAAATTTTCTTGTTTAATAATTAACACATGGTAGAGGTACGTATAACGGACAGTCCCCTATGTAGCGCATGCATGAAGATTACTTACCGTACAGAACCGTCACGTCATCCACAGAATGTCTTCCTGGCAGCAGTATAGGTTTGAGAATATACGACACACCGTTCCCAATAATGACCATCCAGAACAACATGGCTCTCTTCTTGATTTCTGTCGTGGATCGCAGCAGGTTTGCTAAGAACCTGGTGCCTGGCACCACTTGAGAGTCGCAAAAGAGACATTTGGCAACCATTTAACGAACGTCCTTTCTGAAAATATTTCATTAGCAATATAATTAGTAATATATAATACTAACTTGGGTATTTATATTTACTAGATCCCGTCTTGTGGTCGATATTTTACTATAATATATTACATTAGCTTTGTGCACAAATTCTCTACATAAATTTAACTGTGCCATAATCTGTTCAAGTCCGATCGCATAATTATCGAAAAATAAAAATGGGAACGTTTTTGCTTCACGTAGATTCATAGATTTCCGTATTATTTCCCAAAAAATACATTCACTTGAAAAAATGAGAAAGGTACGGCATTGTCCGATTTAAACGATAATTAGTCACGTATATAGGTATAGATTTGAATGGATCTTTACTCATGCTGCATCTAATTATGAGAATTCCACTTTCATTTATGAATTAGAAGTGGGACCCTTATAATTATTTATTTATTTTATTATTTATGTACACACAGTAAAATATATTAGGATACAATATAATTATAATATTTGAGTACAAAGGTACTGCTTATTTCTTAAGAAATTTCTTCCAGCAGACCTGCGAAAGGAGAAGTGAAAAAGAAATGTAGACAATAGTGTGTGAGAACAAGAAGAGAAATAAATATGAATATGTGAAGTCTAAAACTAAAATATTAACTATACTTACACATACTTATAATGCAATAAAAATAACATATACTTAAATAAATACATAATGTTAGAATAATGAACATATAATATTAATATATTCATAAATAATTAACACAGTTAAGAGGAAAGGTAATGATCTTTTTTATTATGGTAATTATTGTAGATAAAGACCTATCATAGCCACATCTAAGTCGCAAAAAACCTTTTTTAAAATTAATATTGTGCAAGTTTCTGACTCTGCTGTCACCGAAAAGTGAACGACTGTTAATTATAAGAATTGAACTTGAGGTCAATAAAAAACCGTGAAAAATACAGAATACTCACATATGAACTAACATGTAAAAGAACTTAACAGCGCTGATCTCGCTGGCGATGCCCAAAGAGAATACGAGGAGGGCAGCCAACACATCACCGGTGACAGGACATCAACAGAAGACGGACCAGATCATAGACACCGTGTACACGTAGAGATAGCAGGCGCAGCATAACATCGTAAAAAGTAAAAGAACTTTGGGATAGCTGGAAGAATAATGTATGAATTTCAGTTTTGTCAGTACAATATTCATTCGCGATCACTCCTCAAAATGTGTATATATGAGTATACAAAAAATATTGAGTTCTAGGGTCAAGGGATTTATTCTTCTTTTTGCGAGGAGATCATCATGATATGACACCTCCAGCACTGGATAGAGCTAAAAGTAAACAAGAATATGCTGTTGATTGGTGTCCAAAATTTTTTTCAGGGCGAAAGTGATCATATTTGTTCTCCCGCGCTTGGTGGATCTGAAGGAAGTGTCAAACTCCTACTGACTAAAAATCCACCCTGTTTCATAAGTTGGCCTTGCGTTTTAGGACCACTGTATCTTCTTAGAACATTTCCGCAACCCTAGCAGGTAATGGCCCAATCATGGAACATGACGTGCCGTTGTCCTGAGAGGGTTCTTTTAAGATAGTTCTCAGTAACAACTCAGATTCTGGCCTTGTGCCAATAATAGTAACAGCCTCACCTGCCATTACATACAGGACATTATCCTTTAACCACAGCCGATTCAATTCATAACTCAAAACAACAATTAAATAAAAAATTAATTAGCAAATACACACGTTTCTGATCCCGCGCATCAATTTTCAGGGTGACAGCCTTCATAAAGAATGCAACGTTTCCTATCGAAGTGGCAAAATCACAGTACTGCAGCCCGAACTTTCGTAAACCTAACATTTTTGATTAAGCTTCACGTTTTAATGATAAAACTCTAAACGGATGAAATAAATTGAATGAATATTAGACACAGAAAGCCGGAGACCATCGTCAGGATCTAGTCCAGTTTCAGATGTAGGTTCCAAAAGAGAAAGATAGGGAAAGAGTAGAGTGTACTCAGGTATAGTATAAGGCCTTGGACAAAACGAGATTAACGGGTTATTGACTATTATAACCATTAATGAATATCTTGTTTTATAATTTGTAACTAAAATATATATAATAGATAAGAAAAAGTGGCAGAAAAATTTATAAAGCATATGCTATATTGTATGAGCATCTTTATTGCGCATTTTATTTTTGTTTTAGATGGCACAAAATAACATCATAATTAGACTGCTGCCAGAGATAACTCTAGTACAGGTACTTTCCTTTTGTAACTTAAAACGCCTACAAGGATTTTAAAACACTTATAAAGTCATTATTTTATTACATTTTTTATTTTAAGAGTAAGACTTTGTTTCCGCTTAATTTCATACATGGATTGTTTTTGTTTGATTCGCTGATTAAATGTTTCTTCGCCTCAAGCCCTCTTGGCCCATAAGACCGACTTTGCTTGTACTATTGTTCTTGTTTCAGTGTCCACCATAGAGTTCTTTGGCTTGTAAAATATTCATGATTCGCATTATGGCATAATTATAACAGGCCAGGGTTGGGAGAGGTGCCTTTTGGGTTCAGCATACTAATTAGTCTATATCATTCCAAAAATAGCAAGATTTGCTCACAATGTGTTTACGTTTTATAAGAAAGATTAAATACGCGACAGCAACCACATCGACTCAACCTATTAGAACGAATACATATATATACATATAATTGACTATCGGCTATCGTTTTTCACCATCTCGCCTGATGGTATTTATTTATTTATTTAAGGACAACCAACAAAGCATACACAAATAAACATGTTAAAAATTAAAATATTGTTACAAACAATAGTGTAGCCTTAATTAAAGGCTGCCACGGCATGCATTAAACAATAAGCGTGAAAGTAGATATTAAACAAAACAAAAAAAACTTACTAACATTGCAATGGCTAGCTAGGTATTACTAATTGCTAAAGCTATTGCTTTAGTACCAGCATAGCATTTCACATATTATAACATTAATGAACAGTTAAATAATAATTAAAAAATATAACTTGATATAAGTGGAAAGCTAGAAGCAAAATAAAATTATTTGTCATTTTTGTATAAATGCCCTATGTAAGACAGACTTGAATTTGTGTAAGGAATAAGACATATCAATATCGACACCAGGTAAGGAAGACAAGCGACTATATTGAACCTGCTTTCGTTTTGGTTTGTTTGGTTTGGTATGCGATGATGTTGTCGAACATGAAGCACGCTTATCTAGAATAAATCTATTCACTCTTGACTAAGAGACTACCAGGCTATGGTTATCAGAAAACACAGACTCTGGCATGTAAATATGGCTTTAAAGCTTAAGACCTTAGTTTTAAATTGGTATTGTTCATCCTAAAAGTACTGATTAAATCTATCCATCTTCTATCTATACTTATAATAAATCTGTAGAGAGGTCAATTCTGTACATGAAATATATTTCCAAAATAACTATCAGGGGGTGATTAGGGATCGATACTGATGCCAAAAATGCAATCAGTAAATTTTTTGTCTGTCTGTCTGTCTGTCTGTCCGTCTGTCTGTCTGTCTGTCTGTCTGTATAACCGTTATAGAAACAAAAACTACTTGACGGAATTTAACGAAACTTGGTACAATTATTTTTCATACTCCTGAGCTGGTTATAGTATACTTTTCATCACGCTACAATCAATAGGAGCAGAGCAGTGAAGGGAAATGTTGGGAAAACTGGAGAAGTTACTCCTTTTTTTAAGCTTCCGTCGCGTGTGCAACCTTAATGGTTAAAGCTACACAGACATCATTTCATGTTGGATGGATATTCTCCTTAAAATTATATAAAAAATATCCCACGACAGCATATGATTGTCTATCTTTTATGGTTGACTCACAATAACACGTGTAACTCCCGATAGCTTAGTGTTTATAACACTCTCTGTCACCCCTAATTGAAAAAGTTAACATTATTAACTATTCCATAAAAAATTGGCCAAGTGCGAGTCGGACTCGCCCATGAAGGGTTCCGTGGTAACTATAATAAATATAATATACTTAATATATTTCATTCAAACAAAACAAAAACAAAAAACCTTAAAAATTTCTTAAAACTAGCTTATTTACAATTTTTACAACTACGCCAAATAACTTTGTTTTTCATCGTATTTCTATGAATTACAAAGTTATATTTGCGGTTTTATAAAATATACTGTATCTCAAAAACTCCTGACTCGATCTCGTTCAAACCAATTTTGGTTGAAAGTTTGCATTAAGATCTACAATATATGGTTTTTCTAGATTTTTCACTTCATCACGACACACATTTTACCACTTTGGAAGCGTATATCTTTGAAACAATTAACTTTATGAAAAAGTCATTTGAGAAACCTTAATGTCATTTTTAAAGACCTGTCTATAGATACCACACACGTATAGGTTTCATGAAAAAAATATTTTCAGTTTCAGTTCCATGTATAGGGAGCCCCCTTTATTTTATATGTTTTTTAAATTTTCTCTTAAAATCGGAAAGCGGTTCACAGAATACATCTATCTACCAAGTTTTACATGTATAGTCCTAATAGTTTCGGAATAAAATGGCTGTGACATACGGACGGACGGACAGACAGACAGACGGACAGACATGTCGAAACTATAAGGGTTCCGTTTTTTGCCATTCGGCTACGGAACCCTAAAAAGAATCATATAAATCGGTATAGAAACACCAAAGTTATACATGAAATACGCTAATAATAAGCCACCGCGCGTGAATACTGAATCATGCTATAAGGATTATTTTTGAGAATCGGTCGCCGCAATCGACGCGTCTCGCGGCCGAAGGTATAAAAAGGCGGGGCGTCTGAGCGCGAGCTTCTTCAGCTACCCCGTCCGATTACCATACATAAAATACTTTATTTTCAGACCAAAGTCCATACATTTACACATAAACAAAAAATAAACACACAAATCTGTATATATAAAAGAAAGCCGTGTTAGTTATACTATTTATAACTCAAGAACGGCTGAAAATTGGTAGGGAGGTAGCTTAGAACCAGGAGACGGACATAGAATTTTTATCCCTGAATTCCCATGGGATCGCGATTTACGTGGGAAAAACCTCCCACGCGAACGAAGTTGCGGGCAAAAGCTAGTACTTATAATAAATCTGTAGAGAGGTCAATTCTGTACATGAAATATATTTCCAAAATAACTTTCAGGGGGTGATTAGGGATCGATACTGATGCCAAAAATGCAATCAGTAAAATTTTTGTCTGTCTGTCTGTCTGTATAACCGTTATAGAAACAAAAACTACTCGACGGATTTTAACGATACTTGGTACAATTATTTTTCATACTCTTGAGCTGGTTATAGTATACTTTTCATCACGCTACAATTAATAGGAGCAGAGCAGTGAAGGGAAATGTTGGGAAAGCGGGAGAAGTTACTCCATTTTTTAAGCTTCCGTCGCGTGTGCCACCTTAATGGTTAAAGCTACACAGAAATCATTTCATGACGGAAATGTTCTCCTTAAAATTATATAAAAAATATCCCACGACAGCATATGTCTATCTTTTATGGTTGACTCACAATAACACGTGTAACTCCCGATAGCTTAGCAGTTCGAAGCTTTCTGATTATATATAATATTTGTCTACTCTTACGTTTATAACACTCTCAGTCACCCCTAATTGAAAAAGTTAAAAGTATCATATAAATCGGTATAGAAACACCAAAGTTATACATGAAATACGCTAATAATAAGCCATCACGCGTGAATACTGAATCATGCTATAAGAATTATTTTTGAGAATCGGTCGCCGCGCTCGACGCGTCTCGCGGCCGTAGGTATAAAATTTCGTTCTATAGGTACTTAAGCCTCATGTGAACGTGATCTAAACAATATTACCAATACATTTACTTAATAACACACAAGGAGTTACACGCTGACGGAGTCGCGGGCACAGCTATTAGCAATAATATTGTGCGGTTCCGTATTGCGATATTTTTCAACAGTATTATAGATTGACATATTATATTTCCCTACTAAATTACGAAAGTTAATCTGTCTGTTACATCATAAACACTGAACCATGAGGAAGGACATAGGCTACTTTTTTCTTACGAAAAACGACGGAAACGCAGACGAAGTCGCGGGCAACAGCTATTTATACTAATAATATAAGGCTGAAGAGTTTGTTCGTTTGTTTGAACGCGATAATCTCAGGAACTACTGGTTTGAATTGAAAAGTTATTTTTTAATCAAATAGTCAATTTATATAGAAAGTTTATATATCATTACGCTAAGGCCACTAGGAGCGGAGCGCCAATAAAGAATGCTTCAAAATCTGGGTTAAATTTAACGTTAGCCCAAAGTAACTATTCCACGCGGACGAAGTCGCGGGCAAAAGCTAGTATCTAATAAAAGATAATGTTATAATGGTACCAATTACGTGTCGATTTGATTGCGCGCGAGGGTATTTTGCACTTCTACAAGGATAGAACTATTTTGTTCAACATTTCGATTTAAACTTTTCGTATTAATAAAACATTTGCTCAAAAAAACGCTAATGCGAACACTTATAATGGCTTGTAATGTCGCACACCATTTTAAAAGGCCACACGCTTACCAGTTTCTTTATATCAACAACGGACGTCGATATAGTACTACAGTGACATCTATTTAGTGCCCCCATTGATATGTGAGAAACCTCTAGTACCTTCTCTGCGGATGTGTAGTTTCAAATAATTTTAACTACTTACTTTAATTTTAATTTTCAGTTTTTTTCTGTATTTTTCTACAAGCTTCTTTGTATGAATTACATTAGTGAAAAATATAGTTTTTTGAACATTTCAGATCATTTATTTATTCTCCTTTTTTAATAACTATCGCACGGGTTGATCTCCAAATTTAAGCTACGCTTAAAATCCAGGTTACAACTGAAACCAGTTTAAACCAAAATGTATATTCTCATTTTAACAGCACATTGACTGGAGAAGTTATATTATACTATACTATACTATACTAAAAATAAATGACTACCTTAAACCATAGACCCTAAAGTATTATACGCAGAATAAGTCGATCTAGTAATGTTCATAAAGTAACTGAAATTGAGGGTTGCCATTCCGCCCGCTGACAACATCATCGTCTTCTGCGAATTCTGAAGCATCACTAGCACTATTTTCTTATTAAATTGGTCAAAATTTTCCCATTGGCATTCATAAACTGCCCTTTCAAATTTAATATTGTCATCCATTATTTTCTGGCCCAAGTAGCAATCCACTCCCAACTGGGTTAGAGTGACGGGCACCTGTAGCATTGTATTTTTTAACCCACCAAGCAACTCTGCTATAAGGCCCACTATTAGAAATAAGAATCCCACTGCGTTTGGTCCTCTCACTACATCTTCAATATCTTGTAGAAGGCTCACATTAACGGCATGTCTTCCAATTATATCTATTAAGTGTTTCTTCACATACTTATTAAGAATTTCTGTTTCATTTACATAATTGAAGACTTTTATAATCGAGATATACTGATTTGAAGCTACTCAACTGTTGCATTGTGGTACGACAATGGTTATTAGCGTCTTCCCAAAGTTGTAACATTTCATCGCTTAGTGACAACATTTGTGCTTCTATATATCCAAGGATGAGAATGAGAAAGCCGGACACATTGGCTACTGTGAAGCAAATGAATATCACGGCGTTTGCCACCATTGCTGAAGGTATCTCAAAGTTTGGAAATTTATGCATTGGCTGTAAACCTAGAAAGCAAAACAAGATTTTAGTATCAACTGGATTATCTTCATAAGTAGGTATTCTAATATTATAAAGCAGAAAAGTTTGTTTGTTAAAACGTGCTATCCTTTGAATATACTGGGCGGATTTGGATGAAATTTGGTATAGCAGTAGCTTAAGGCGAGGTTATTCGAAAAAACGTCGTTTTCAATTGTGTTTTATTCGTAGATAACACGGATTTAAATTTTGAAAAAAACATATTACATAACTCATACTTTGATCTTTCTATTTCGGTCATCCGATACACGATTACTTGCATTTCACTGCATCTAATTAAATCGCAAAAACAAGTCTAAATTACGGTCTAATTCTTATTTTATTTAAGTTTTATTAAGCTTTGAATAATAAAACTTATACCATAATAAAGGTCGTAAAAAATGACATATATGTCGGTCGTCATAATTTGAAATTTGAAAATATTTTTACCACTAATTTCAAAAATAAGTGTTTTCCTATTATTTTCATGCGCGCGGCCGCGCGCCCCGCGTCCTTTAGTCCCGAGCGGAACGTGTTGGAGGTCGGACGTATGCCAATTTTTAGCGAACCTGCCACCCCGCTAAGTTTGGTTCCGGTCGAGCCAAAAAATCATTATAAAATATTAATTCCTATCGTTTAGTTTTAAATAGTTGTAATATAAATTGTTTTTATTAAGTACTTTAGTTATAATTTTCGTCAGTAAAACTAATGGACAAAATTAACAAAAATAAGTTGTCATCGCTGGCTCTACGAAGGCTGAATAAACAAAAAAAAAAATAAGAAGGCTTTGACAATATAAATATTTAGACCTATATAAATATTTTTCTTTACTAACTAGGTTCTTTCTGTATTCTGAGGTACCTACCTAGCTACGCGGAATAGATTTCGAAACCACAAAATAATTTGCGTGTAAATAAAGACGCCACGCGTGCAAAAGCTATAATAGTTTATTTTTCTCGCGGAATAGATTTGCCAACCGCAAAAAGTGTGTGAAACAATTGAATTTGAACCCTATGTCAAAGTGCATAAAGCCGCCGCGTGCGCAAATGTTATAATGCTCTTTTCAAATGTCAGGCTCAAAGGAAACTTTGACAATATTATTATAGGTACCTATAATTATACAAATTAATATTTTACTTTACTAAGTAGATAAGTACCTACGCGGAATAGATTAACAAACCGCAAATATGTGTGTAAAACAAAAACATTTTTGACTTTCTTTCTCCTATAAAAGAATGAAAATGTTTCTTATTTTATTCAACAAAATATTTACAAAAATATCTAAATATAATATAAAAGTATTTTCAATAAAAAAGGAATCACAAAAAGATGTGATTAGAGCCTGGGTTTGATCCAGAATACTGACGATAATCAATCCAATTCTTTACTAGACGCGCTAATAGAACATTAGTAACTCGAGTTGAAATAACTGACCGTATTCGACTGTATTAGGTTTTATTTTCGTAAATGTAATAATGGTTATATCATTATATGGTACAGTCGATCATTCGTCGCTATGACCACAGTATAAAGATCATACAGTAGGTCGACGCCTTGGATCTTGTGGAAAATGCCGACAACGTCTAGATAGTATCGCAATGACTGAGGTTGTCACAAGTCAACAATATTTATTACGCGCAGCACACTCGTGCCATAGTGTAGAAATATACAGCATGCAGACCATTTTCTACGAAAATGTCATTTATTATTTTCGGTAAACTATATAACTCTCTGTCTTCGGTGTTCGTATCAACTTTACGCTGATGATCTGCAGTTGTATGCATCTACGCGGGTGGAAAGTTTGTCAGACGCTATAGGAGATGTAAACCGAGATTTAGATGCTATCAAAACTGGTTTGATTGATTTGGGGTGACTGTAAGCCCCTCAAAGTGTCAGGCCATTGTGATCGGAAGCTCACGTATGATCGTTAGAGTGGCAACTAGTTCACTCCCTCCTATCATTTTCAATTAAAGATCTCGGTTTGCATATTGACTCTGCTTGGCTGGCAAAGTCAGGTTTGCAGTGTACTGTGTAAGCCAAAGAGTCAACGGGACTATGCGATGCCTGTATCGCCTGTACGGCACGGCTACTTTTTTGAGTACTGGTTGCACATTACCTGGCTTCTAGGACACTGGCACCACTCCGGTTTTAATAGAACGCGATACAGGCGAGTATGCGATACAGGAGACAAATCCGGGGTACAACTCTTTAAGACTCGAGCAGGTATTCCTTCTGGTTTGGCTTTGTTCACATCTTGACTGGAAAGGGCTTTGCGGACTTCCTTAACATGAAATGCAGTTTCCAGCATTACGGAGCCAAAGTGAGGTATTTTAGGTGGTAAGTTAGACGCCGTGTCGAGACGTAAACTTACCGCAAAGACGGAGGCATTTGAATTTACTTTTTCTTGTGCGGTGTGAGCTAGTGTTCCATCCAGTTTTATCATAACTAGGAGGCAGCGAAGGACCGACTTCCATATCAAAACACTACAAAGGCAGTGTCAAAAACGAAAATATATACAAAACTAAAGACACCGCCTTCCGAAATTAAAGTTATTTTTGCCTTTGTAGTATTTTGATATGGAAGATAACATACATGAAAAATAAAAATAAAGTTCAAGACGACTTGAGAACCTCCTTTTTTCGAAGTCGGTTAATAAAGCTGTAGCGTACTGTATTATCGTTTTAACAGTTCTATGCCATATTTCTAATTTTCTCTTTTCATACTGATTTTATTCCTGCTGCCACTGGTAAACTGGTAACACATTGAGTGAAACACATTTGACATTGCGAAAGCTGTCATGCCATGTTTGCGTACAAAATAATTTTGATTTTTTTACTTCAATTTTAATACTTTTCATCATCCAAAATACTTTACCAAACAACCTCCAGCGTTTGTAAAATTGTGGTGGGTCCTCCACAAAAGTCGCAAGAGTTGAAGTTGAAGTCGAATCACGGCATTAGCCAGTTGTGCATAAATGATTGTAGTTTTTAGAGAAAAAAAAGTGTGCGGTTGAGGGACCCTCGTCGTCTCTCTTGTCAGAAGACAGTCGTAAGTATTAACACTTTTGCGTTACAATTTCTGCCAATTTAGAAGCCGCGTAAAATAAATTCGTTCCAAAAAGTGTTTGTGTGTTGCTATTATTGGTATAACTATTTGATTGAAAAATATTTATATTTTTTATTTACAAACATAATATTTTACACAGAATACCTCTAAGCCCTCTTTCAATATAACAATAATTGAATTGTAATACAACTATCCTAATTTAAGTGTGCCTACCTAATACTTGATTTTTTATACTGTGCCATGAAGATTTCGCACCCTTTGGGAAAGTCGAATAGCGTGCGGCGTATAATTTTGAATCGTACCCGTATTCATGATCTACGTGTCAGCCAGATTTTTTATTCACCTTATTCACAAAAATAAATAAATATACTTATTTTTAATTATTACTAATTAGGTTCAAGTTTATACAATACGTACCTATTCTATCTATAAACTTGAAAATACTATTAAAACAAAACAAAATAAACATAAACTAATCAATTCAAGTTGATCTACTGCATTGCTCTATTCTGTGACGCATCTTCGTACCTACTTGAGTTCGTGAACTCATGAGCGGTGTGCTAGGCGCGCGCGACTCCCGCGCGCCGTAATTTGTTACGTTTTGCTATTCGTTGCGGGGGCTGAGGTAAGCGTCGAATACCTACGGCGCTCGGATAACCCGGCCTTAAGGAAGGTTATAGACTACTTTTTACTCGACTGCTAAAAAGGACGGTTATGTTTATCGTGATAAAGCCGACGGGAGCGAAGTCTTGCGCAACTGCTAATTAATAATCACTTTAAACAAAACACCGGGACACAATATATCCCAAATGAAACAACACTCTTACCTAAACATTTCACACATGCACATATACACAACACCCACAAAATTCTAATGTATAAATGTATAATTTTATTAATAACTTTTTTGCTTTTTTAATTTTTTTACTTATGAACATATGTGACGAAGGAGGCTGGGCCCCACAACATAGGGTATCCTAGTGTGAGGTTCAGCGCAAATTTTATAGTCAATGTAAATATTTTTGAAGCAAATAAATAAATAAATAAATGAATAATTGTTCTCCTAGCTAATTTCGGCTATGGTGGACAATCTCACTTAGGGTTGCCACCCGTACTTTATAATAAAGTATTGTACGTTATTTCAGGTAATTGTACTCTATACTTTATGAGAACAATAAAGTACACGAAAATACATTATTTCGCATGATTTGATTTCTTTGGGATTTTGAAAAGTTTAGTCGTAATAAACAAAGCGTCTCTGAATGTGATAAAAAAATTAATTACTTATTTACTTTAATTTAAATATAGACTGCAAAGATGCTGTGCAATTGTTTGATAGAGATACTAATTTGATACAAACTGCAGACAGTAATAAGAAATATGTTTTTAAACATAACTAGCTGCCCACCCCGGCTTTGCTCGGGTGCAATTTTTCTTTCGGTATCATACAGTTTTCTTTCCAAACCCTAACCAGACAATTACAAACACAACAAAAAAATAATTAGTCAAATAAATGCAGCTGTTCTGAACTAATGCGCTTACGTACATATACATTCGGCAATTAAATTTTAGTAAGCAACCCGCCCTGGCTTCGCACGGGTTCTTTACAGAAAATATAAAATAGCCTACGTTACTCCGAGGAGATGTAGCTTTCGGTAAAATTGGTTGAGTAGTTTTTAAGTTAAATCGTAACAAACAAAAAATCAATCATCTTTCCTCGTTATAATATATTAATTTAGATGATTAGGATTAATACCGTATTTGTGTAAATACCTTTTACATTACTGCTTTATAATTGACCATTTTTTAAAGTCTTAAAATGGATATATAGCTAGTATGTTATCCGTAAGAGATAGGCATATGCCATCGCGGACTTTTTTGTAGACCTTTTTAAGGTGTACAGTACTGTAGTACACTATTTTGATCTGTCTCATACGGTTCAGCCAGCGTTTGCAATGTAAGCAAAAAAAAATTGTTTGTTAAGACATCACATTAGAAACCTCTTAAATTATCATTGTTTCTCTACTATATTATGCATGCAAAAAATAACACACGTCTTAAAACAAAAGTCATTTATTATAAAGATGCACACCAAAAATCGATTTTGTGAAATTTTCTGATGAAAATTAATCAGTTTTAATTTTGAAAAAAAAAATGTACCCACTCGAGAAAAAAAACGGGTAGTGAGTGTTGCCTCCTTGGGCCCTTATGACTTCTTGGAGCCGGTTTAGTTGTCCACCCATGATGTCTTGGATTGGGGATATTGTGCCACTCCTCTACTACAGCCGTCTTGAGCTCTCCTAGGGTGGTAGGGGCTGGAACTCTTCGTCGGACACGTCTTTTTAGGTTGTCCCAGATGTGCTCAATTGGGTTATGATCAGAACTCCGTGCAGGCCACGGTAGAACTTGAATCCCGACCGGATCTGGCGGTATGGCAACGTGCATTATCATGCATTAATTTGAAGTTGTCACTATAGAAAGGTGCAAAAGGTATAACATGGTCTTGTAAAACTTCCTCCACGTATCTTTGAGCGTTCACACTGCCTCTATCGAACACAACAAGATCAGTACGACCCTCGTAAGATATACCTCCCCAAACTATTTCTGAGCCTCCCTGGTCATCCACTGTTTCGCTTATGGAACATGGAGCAAACCTTTTGTTTTGGCGTCTGTAGGCACGCTGACATCTATCTGGATCTCTTAAAATTTTCCAGGGCTTTTGACTTTGTGTCATATGATGTGCTCTGGAGAAAGTTAGGGGACAGGAATGTACCGGCGGAAGTTCTTAAAATTCTGCAATTTTGGTATACTAACCAAACAAATCAGGTGAAGTGGTCCAACATTCTCTCTGAGGCTTATGGGTTGGAGTGCGGGGTGAGGCAGGGGGGTTGACCTCACCCAGGCTCTTCAACCTTTATGTGAATGACCTCATAGTCAACCTCAGCAGTATGCGTGTGGGCTGTCGGGTGAGTGGTGTTAATATTAACAGCATCAGCTATGCAGACGACATGGTGCTGATGGGCGCGACTGCAGGCTCTATTGGAGAGATGTTGAAAGTTTGTGAGGACTACGCGGCTAGGCATGGGCTCGTGTATAACGTGAAAAAATGTGAGTACATGGTCTTTGGGGTCACCGGTAAGTATACAGGTTATTCACCTAACTTTACCCTAAATGGCTTGAGCATAAGAAAAGTAAAACAATTCAAATATCTGGGACATATGCTTACCGACGACCTGAAAGACAATGTGGATATTGAGAGGGAGCGCAGGGCTTTGGCTGTCCGCGGTGATATGTTGGCTTGTAGATTCGCCCACTGTACGGACCAGGTAAAAATAACGCTTTACAAAGCTTGTTGTCAGGGTCTGTACACGGGTGGTCTGTGGATCAACTACACCAAAAGGTCGCTAGATATCCTGCGCATCCAGTACAACAATGTGTTTAGAATGCTCTTGAGACTGCCCCGGTTCTGTAGTGCGTCAGAGATGTTTACGCAGAACCGTACTGATGGTTTCCACGCAGTTGTGCGGAAGAAAATAGCGTCTGTGGCTATTAGAATTCGGGCCGGGGGCAACAGCATTCTAAAAACAGTGACTGAGAATGTGTTTTCCCCTTTTATGAGGCATTTTTTGGAGAAGATGACCGGTTGAGAAACTGGTTTCGTCTTCTTTACAAAGTGACTCATACCCAAACAATACTCAAAATGTTTTCCTAATTTATGTTTATACTAACACTAGATATAAGGTACTTTACTAACACTACGGATCTCTGTTATCTGATTATTTGAAATAAATAAATAAATAAATTAATTTTAATTTTAGAGCTATTCTGCTCTCATCAGAGACCAGTACGTTCTTCCATTCTTGTACAGTCCAGTCAGCATGTTATCGAGCAAAATCAAGACTAGCTCTATGGTGCTGTGGGAGTAATTGTGGGGCGAGAGCTGGAAGAAAAGCCCTCAGGTTTCTTTCTGCCAGTCTTCTCCGAATCGTACGTTCACTCACGCCAACATTTCTCACTTCAAAAAGACGCGTACGAGCGTCAGTAGCGGTACAAAAGCGATTTCGCAACACGTTACTGACAACAAAACGGTCATCTCGTGCTGAGGTGCATCAATGTTGGCCTTGACCTGGCCTGTGAGTGTAGCGGGCTGTCTCCCGAAATCGCCTAATGGCATCCCCTATCGTAGTTCGCGGTTCACCGAGTGTACGAGCGATGCGACGTTGGCTGTACCCAGCGTCAGCTAATGCCACTACCCTGGCTGCACCAGTTGCATCCAGGGGCAGTTTTAACAGTCAACAATAGTGAACGAACACTACAAACTCAAATTAAACAATATTTCCACACTTTAGCAGAAAAGAACTGGAAATGTTAACACGGGACCGTAACGGCGACAATGTCAAAAAACTACTAAATCCCAAAAACTCATTGCTTTCTCAAATTTAGGAGCCGAAATAAGGGTATAAGCACAGTATTACGATATTTCCTACAGTAGCGCAACGCCTATGATGTCGCGCGATGCCGCCGCCAGTGTAGGTACTTACGTTGTTACATGCAAATATGCTAGGGTTGTCATCAAATGGGAAATAAAATAAAACAATTGTGATTATTACTATTATGATGTAATCATTTATTCATATGTATGTAAATATATATTACACTATGTAAATATATTCATAAATATATATTTACATATGTTGCACTACTAAATACGTGACACTTTATTTTTGGATGTTCTTAATTGTCTATCATAAAATTTAACTACGTAATGTATTCGCATTCGGATGAACAATCTGATAAGAAAAGAATGAAGAAAATATGAACATGGCTGTGATTTAAATTCTACAGTACTTAGTATTTCAAATAATCTATCTAAGATATTGTTTCCAACAAACGAGTGGAAATTTTGTCTAAAATAGGCTTGCAGTTTAGTACAGTAATTCAACGAAATCAGCTGGAGCTACCTGTAGTCCACCAAAGGTATCATGCATAATATTGTATGCACGGTTACGTAAGTTTACTTAGATTAGGTGATAAGAACTTGTCACATCCTTGTAAGAACTGTTCAAAGGTGACGTCCGTCGACTTAGCTTCTTCCATCAACTTCAACTTTTTGACACAACTTGTAACTTGTTTTCGAAGTTTTCTTTTTCTTAGAGTATGATCTGTCATTTTTTTTTTGTAGTCTGCGATGCTTGGGCACTTGTGGATGCCACAACTGATACGCCTACGGAAGCAATGTCGATCTGTTGTTGAACACCTCTGTTTGTTAAATCTTTTATAATCTCTATTTCTGTAGTCTCAGTTTGTGTACTCATAGGATGTAGTGAAGCAGACGGTAAGTTTGATACGGGAATAGCAGTGCTTTTTAATTTTGTCTTCATATACATGGATCTTTCAAAGTGTAAACCACATACGTACATATTATATAACTGTTCAACTGTTTTACTTTTCAAGTCCGGTTTTTGACAAGCTTCTATCCATAACTCGCGCCTACAAAGTAAGTAGGTACCTATAAATTCAATAAACAAACACATAAGTACCTATACAATTATAATTATCAGACATAAAAATATAAGGTAAAGTGTCCGAAATTGTGTGCACAAGTCAGTTTTGTCTTAGCGGCAGCGGCGCGGCGTCTGGAATATTCCATAAGTTTATGGTACACAAATGAAAAAACCTACCTCTCGTCGCGGGGGAATCTATGAAACTTTAAGTCCTTCTGGGATTTCGATGTCGATTTACATCCATACACAGAACAGTTTGTGCGCACCATTATAGAATATGTAAGTATAATAAAATTATTACCCAAAAAACACGCCCGCGCTTGCCCTTCGCGCTCGATACCGCAAACTAAGCGTGTTTGCGGTACGCTTCCCGCGACGCCCGACACCCCGCGAGTTCCCCTCCGTTGCTCTGCGCAAGTACATTCGTCGCGCTACTGTAGGAAATATCGTAATACTGTGGTATAAGTGTATAATTTGTTGTTGGAGGACCCACTTGACAAAGAGCAAAACAGTTGATAAGCCATAGTTGACATGAACAAACAGGGTGACGAATGATATATGTGGGCAGTTAATTGTGCATGTGAATGTATATTATGCATGTATTATACATATAAACTCTCCTCTTGAATCATTCTATCTATTAAAAAAAACGCATCAAAATCCGTTGCATAGTTTTAAAGATCTAAGCATACATAGGGACAGACAAGCGAAAAGCGACTTTGAAAATAAATTGTACTTTATTTTAATGCTATGTACTTTTTATTCTTACCTATTTTAACCAATGTACTTTAACTGCAAACAAAAAAGGTGGCAACCCTAATCTCACTGGAGACTAGCCAGCGACGCAAGAGATATTATAGTGCACCAAGTATGTGTGCAGGGACAGATGCACTTTCTGTTCCTTGATTCTCAGAGTCCGATGGGACAGCAATCAGATACGACCGGAGAGAGTTCAGATGCAAGACCAATAACATGCAAAGATATATAATAAACTATAGATACGTTGTCCGCGCTCTAACATGGCAAAATGAAATCAAGGTAAGTGCCTCGTGTCTGTTTAGTTACGCACGAACCTGTGTCGCGATCGCTACACTACACATTTTAAGAAAAAATGTGTTTTAAAAGTTAATTAGGAGAAAAGCATGCCTTTGTGTGTTTTCAGACGTTGCACTAATTATACTGCTTCCGTGAGAGGTCAAAATGTGTCATTTCATAGGTAAATATCAACAGAAATACATTTTTTATTTTTATTTTTCTACACGGCTAATGGCGGCTAGCGTGTGAATGAAGTCAGTCACGTGACGTTAGGGAAGGTTGTTAACTAAAGATGTATATTCATCTCTCTCTAACATCAGGTGTACCTAAAGACGGCATTTATTTTCTGTCTCTTTCTTTACAAGTATTAGATAGTAATTCTCTATGTGTGTGTTTCGTGCCGTTTTTGAGAGGTGTTTTGTGGGAATATGACGCGTCTATTATAATACGTCATTGATAACATGACATACTTTCCGAGAGTATCAAACCGCCATCTTTTAAACTAATACAAATACAAATATTTTTATTGACATCAATATAACAATACACTGTAGAATTTAACCCTGACTTCTGAGCTAGGCAAAGCCTGTGTTTCAGGAGTCAGTATCTTCGCCCTTTATAGTCACTAATGTACAATAAAAATTTATATAATAGTAAATTAAAGCTAAAATAAAAAGTTGAATATAAAAACCTATAATTATACATGCTTTATCTGTGTGTGTTTATGTATGTGTGTCTTTGAGGGTGTGTTTGTGTGTGTGTGTGCGTGTTTGTGAATTAGTGTGCGTTTGTGAGTGTGGTTAGGAAATATGTACGTGTCTGATGTGTTATTTTATAATTTTTTCAGTGTCATTGTAGTCGAGGGACTGAAGCCAGTTTTTTATTATTGGTTTCATATTGTTCTGCGTAAGAGAGTTAATTTTCAGTAGCCGGTTTATTTTGTTATATATATGGGTTGCTAAGTACATATGCTGCCGCCTCGCCAATGCAGTATTTGTTTTTACAGAGGGACAGACGTTGGGGATGGTTCGTTTCTGTGTACTTTCGGGATTGATAGGTGTATTACGATGCTTCCTTATGATAATAGTTAGTACATACAACTGTCTCACTGTTAGCACCCTGCAGCTTTCATACAAAGTCACTGTGGGGAACCGGTACGGTTTGAACGTCATGACTTTGAGGAGTGATCTTTGAGCTCTTTCCAGCTTAATCATGAATGTTTTGCAAGCCCCACCCCAGACTGTAATTATAGATGCTGGCGGGAAACATTCGGAATCATTCCCGTCGAATACTTCGGAAGTATTCTGAAATATTCCGAAACTTTGGGAATATTTCAACGGTAAAAAAAAACAGGAAAATCGACCTTTGAAGTCTGTTAATATACCAAAACCTGCTGCTAAGTAGGTAAGAACAAATACTTTTCTGAAAACCGCATCAAAACGTGTTTGCTTGCAAGGTTTGCCTTTATTTGCTTTTATTGACTGGGCTATTATACGCGTTAAGTAGGTACCTAGGTAATGATTAATACCTACCTATGCGACTCGCGAATACTCGCGATGCGTACAGAGCTACATACAAACTAACCAAAAACATAGGTAACCCTTTTTCAAATAGCAAATCAAATATGCTTGGCCTGGTTTTTTTGTTTTACAACAGACATTTAAGGCTATAATCGCATAGCACGACTTACAACTCGATCGCCCAATGCATGTATTTTCTAATTGGGCGAAAACAGGAAGGGATGTGGTTTGTCACCAGCTGCGCTTCCGCAGAAATATTTTCTTAAGCAAGTAGGTATGCGTATCTTTGGCCGATAGTACCTACCTAAAAACAAAAGAATAAAAATCCTGTTAATCGCAGGCTAATAAATCTACCTATAAAAATATCAACATATACTTAATCAATCCCATTTATAATAAAATAAACATTTATATTTTACTCTCGTAGCGTACATACGTACTCTCGCAGTGAACAATAATTAACTCACCCACCACACAACAAGCAAACACATTTATTCCCATTGAATTATTCGGGCGAAATATTCGGAAACATTCGATTGCGGGGTACGAATCTTTCTCGCGCGGGTGAAAACTTCTCCGGGGAGCAGCATCCCCTCCCTCTTACCGCACCCCGCACCGCCATCGCCTGCACGCACGACTCGTGGCCGGTGGCAGTCGGGTGCGCGCATCGCGGTGCCAGCGCGGCGGCAGCGGCCGGCGCACAGAGATCGACGATCGATGCAAAATACGATTTTTCAGCAAAAAAGTTGAAATCTTAATAAATAATTAAAAGTTTCTTTAAATCAGAATGATTCAAAATGAATTTATCATTTTGAATAATTCCCATTTAAAGAAACTTTCCCCGAAGTATTCCGGAATTATTCAGAAGTTTTGCAACTATAACTGTAATGCAGTATCCGAGCACGGACTGCGCTAATGCGTAATAGACTGTACGAAGTTGGTTGATATCAGCCGCATACCTAAGCTTATTGAATGCCCATATCAACTTCCTTGTACGAGATGTTATTTGCTCAATGTGGAGTTGCCAGTTAAATTTACTGTCTAGGAGTACTCCTAGATATTTTGTAGACATGACTTTTTTTAATGACAGGCATGAGCATGCTGCATCATTGTTGGGAAAGTTGCAGGAGTGTACTTTAATTATGAGGTCCGGCTGTTTTGTGTTGGCAAAGGTGAACTGCATAAAAGTGGTCTTGGTTAGGTTTAACGTTAGTAGATTTGCCTCTAAACAATATTTTATTTTATGTAGTCCCATTTCAGCGTTTCTCTGTGCCTGCTCCCAAGTCTCTCCATGAAATATTAACGCTGTGTCATCGGCATATAAGAATATTTTACCGTTCGTTAATGACAGGTTACACAAATCGTTTATATAGATTAGGAAAAGACTCGGGGCAAGCACACTACCTTGAGGCACCCCGAAACTGACCTGTTCTTCAGGACTTGTATATTCCCCGATTTTCACTCTTTGTGTGCGATTAGCCAGGTAGTCCTTAAAGATGTTTAGAGCGTTCCCTCGAATGCCTGCGCGTTCCAACTTGTCCACAAGGGTCGGAATACAGACAGTGTCAAAAGCTTTGGCGAGGTCGAGGAAGACACCTAAGCACTTTTGTTTTGTGTCAACTTTTGCTGTCACATAGTCTACTAGTTGGCTTACAGCATCTTCTGCGCTCTTCCTCGACCTAAACCCAAATTGTGCATCTGATAGGATATGTTTTTTGTCTAGGAAAGATTTAAGTCGGTTGTTTAAAAGTTTTTCTAATATCTTAGATGTAGCTGATAAGACTGAGATTGGTCGATAGTTCTTATAGTCTGTCTGAATTCCTCCCTTGTAGATCGGTGTGACAAGTGAACGTTTAAAATCCAATGGAAATACACCTTGCTGGAAGCACGCTACCATAAGTTTTGTTAGTGGTGGAACAATCAAGTCTTTACCTGATTTCAGGAACTTAACAGGGATATTGTCCCACCCAGTGGCAGTTTCATTTTTTAAATTCATTATTAGAGTTTCAATTTCAGATTCATCTGGCGGAAGTAAGACAAAAGAGTCTGGAGTTGGCTCTATACTGAACTTGTATGGCGGTGGTTGCGTGTTGTTAACAGAGAGTGAAATGTTGTCAGCTAAGTTTTTACCCACATTACTGAAATATGTGTTAATTTCATTAATGGTTTTCGTAGTATTTACTGAGACATTTATCAGGTGGTCAGCTGTAGTTTTTTTTTGTTTTGGTTTATTATAGTTTTTATTGCGTTCCATGTATCCAATTTCAAGTTTAACCTGCAGTTTACGTATATTTTAGATTGATGGTATAAATAACTCAATTCGTGAAAATTTTCGTTTAGTAACGGTTTTACTTTAAAGGTGCGAAATAATAACCTTGACCTCAATATTAATAAGTGCGCGATTGTGACATTCTCAAAGGCCACACAACCCATACACAACACCTACACTTTAAACAACGAACCCCTGACACGAGTTTCGACTATACGCGATCTATGTACCCGGAAAAACTTAGGTTTTGTGTTACGTCAGGCTAAAATATTCAGTAATAGACAGTCCATCACCTTGTTATACAACTCATACATACGTAGTTTACTAGAAACCAACAGTGCAATCTGGAACACGCATGAAAAAAATATACATTAATCTTTGAAAGGGTTCAAAAGTCATTTCTCCGCTAGGTAAGTACTTATATCTGAAACTACGGCTATTACCCGTACATGTACCAACTAGCTTAGAAGTTAAGAGACATATTGTAGTTATTAAGTATTTCCTCCGTCTGGTTCGTAGTACTCACTTGAATTCATCACTTTTAAACTTCATTTCATTTAACATCCCGCTACCCATTCGACATACCTACACTTCGCCCTCGCCAACGTCCCCTTTTTGCAATACCACAAAACAGTACCATATCTCTTAAAACGATCGAATTCTCTATATGTAGCCGTCAACCACATTTAAACAATATTTTGTTTATGACGAATGATTAGATATTTTCGCGAGTACCGAGCTGAGATTCCTGACCACTGCTTCACGATATCTGGAATCAATATCTATTCCAACTACTGTCTCATTGGAGTAGATTCAACTAAGATATTTATTTGACTTTATTGTCCAATCTTAATTCTGTATAATTATTATTCCGTCCTTATTCCGTCTTATTATTTAGTTCTCTATAATGTACGTTAATTTCGTTGGTAAATATTGTAGGTTATCTACTTGTTATTATTTATTATTTTTAATTTTCCGTATTATTATTTTTGCTATTTTTATATTACTATAATGTAGTAACTGTAAGTGCAAGTTGGTGATTAAATAAATAAATAAAATAGAAAGTTAATTTTCAAATCGCAGATTGATATCTATATACTTCAATTTGATTTATATGTAACCTATACTAACCTATAGATTGATAAAAGATATAGATATAGAAAAGAGATAAAACCCATTTTCAATCCTAAACTTGTTTGGTGTGGAATGGTCTATGTTGTGGTATGTAATAATCTGCTAATATAAAAACATACATATATGTATATTGCTCTATGCGATAAGACCGCTTATCTTTATACCCAGTAGATTTTAATCTCCTGTTGTTCTTTGTTATGCTGCACAATTAATTAGAATACTTTTTAAACTTATATTCCGTGAAATATGCCAACTTTGCCCGCAAGGGAAACTTTTCCCGAAGAACCAGTTATAAGCATATCTTTGATTTGCAAAAATATCTTAATATTATGTTAACATAGATTGACTTTGGTGGAAAATAGACTATATTTATGGCAATTCTGACTATCTTGTTTGTTGCTAACTTTGCTTTGTAACTTGTTGGAACTCGTCGACTGCGGTGCGTATTTTTGCGGGCATATTTTAGTGCAAATTGGAGAGTAAATTCTGCCAGATGGCGAAAACACTGGTTAGTTTACTTTATACAATGTCATAGAAAATTATTTTTATAGAATATATAAATTTTAGTATCATTGCTCAGAGTCTTTTAAAACTAAAGTTATGATGATGGGCAAAGTTATCTAGTAATGTTCCGACCTACGATTGACAACATTGCCCGACATCAAAAAAGGCTTAGGGTTAGCACATTACGAAAGCTTGTATTTCATTTTTTTTTTATTTATTTATCGCTAGGGGAAAGCAGGTAGGATTCGTACAAAGGGAGCATTCGTACAGTAGTCATATCTACATCACTAAACAAATTGACGCGTTTGTATTTGTGTGTTCGTGAAGCCCATCAGGCGCATAGGCGCATATCCAAGTGCTACGCCAATGCAACGGTTAGTTTCGGTAGAGCCAGTTGATACATATTTTCGCACTTCGTAAGTAATTTTTCAATTCATCTTTGTATACCTTTATTTGTAACATGCTGTGCTCAAAATGTTAAAGTAATTTTTGAATGCATTTAAATAAGTGCCTTAAATTAATATGTTATCATTATGTTTGGGGTATCTTAATCTCTTATTTTTATTTAGAATTTATTCTATGGTTGTTTTGGTTGGGGTACTTTCGTACGGGTCCCCTATGTTGTTTCGAACGCCGCTGTTGCGACACACGCTGTTGCGAATTATTTTTCCACTGCCTCACAGGTTCGAAAGCTAATGGTCTCGAATGAAATAGTCGCGAAACACGCTGTTTCGAAAAACATTTTCACTGCCTCATATGCTCGAATGCTTGTGATTTCGATTTATTTAGTCATAAAGTGTACAGAAAAATATTTAAGCAGTAATTAAATAAAACCAACAAATTCGGTGTCAACATCATAATTAATATTATTATTAACAAAGTAACAATCAAAAATATTAGTAACTCAACTGTACATTTTTTTCTATGAGTACTTAACACAAAATCTAAGACTGATCTTTATAAAAAATTGTGTAGGGGAAGCCGGGGCATTACTGGCACCCGGGGTAAGATGGGCACCCCCTCTTCCCCGCAAGATAATAAACCGAGACGATCGGAACTAGTCGGGTCGCGTTCCAGTTAACCGCGCGCTAGCGAGAAAAGTAGTTGTGTGCATGTCGTCCCGTCCACAGAACGAAATTACGTAAGTTGATGCATTTGATATAATTTTTTGGTTTTAAGTCAGTGTTATAGCTAATTCATGTTTGTGTTAAATACCCAGTTATTAAGTAAATTGCTACGTTCAATTATGTGTCTCAATAACTAGAAATAGTTGTGAACGAACCACCACATATTCGTTTGATTTGGGCGGGGGAAAACGGGCAGGGTGCCCGTTTTGCCTCAGGTAATCCTATTAAGTTGATCTTTTTTCTGCAGATACAATTATGGTTCGCCACTACCAAAGGAAGACAGAACGTGCCAAATAGAGCTTGGAGTATATGGAGGCAGCCGTAAAGGATGTGGCTAGTGGCAGATTAAGCTGTAAACGGGCCGCTCTTGAGTACAATGTGCCACGATCAACTTTGCAGCAAAAACTCGAGGAGTACAAATCAGAACAACACTTATCACCAACAAAACTAGGTAGTTTCAGCTGCTCAAGAGGAAGAGTTAGCTTCATATATTAAAGACATGGAAGGTAGATTGTTTGGTTTGTCTCCAAAAGAAGTTCGTCAGCTGGCCTATCAATTAGCAACAAAAAATAACATCCCACATAATTTTGATCCAACTACTGAAACTGCTGGCGAGGATTGGTTAGCAAATTTTCTGAAACGCAATTCTTCTTTGTCCCTGCGCAAACCTGAAGCTACACCCGCTGCTCGAGCCATGGGTTTCAATCGCCAAGCTGTGAAAGCTTTCTTTAAAATTTTAGTCGAGACAGTCGATAAGTTCAAAATTACAGCGGATAAAATTTATAACGTTGATGAAACTGGGATGACAACTGTAGCAAAAAGCCTTGGAAAAGTAGTGGCCACCAAACGTAGAAAACAAGTTGGGTCGTTGTCATCGGCAGAGCATGGGCAACTGTTTGCAGTCGAAATCTGTATGAATGCTATAGGGGTTTTCATGCCGCCAATATTCATATTTCCACGTCAGAGACTGAAGCCTGAACTAATGGATGGAGCTCCTCCCAATTCTTGGGCAGAAAGGTTGGATAACAAAGAAAATCTTCTTGAAATGGTTTAATAAGTTTGTGACCTGGTCCAGAGCTACACAGGAACAACCAGTTTTATTACTCCTAGATGGACACGCTAGCCATGTTAAAAATTTAGAACTCATCGATATTGCCAGATCAAGCGGTGTTCATATTATGTTTTCCACCACATTGCATGCACCGGCTTCAACCGCTGGATGTTAGTTTTATGAAACCACTAAGTCCTTATTATGGAGAAGAAGCTAAGAAATGGCTTCGATCAAATCCAGGGCGTGTAGTGACACATTATCAAGTAGCTACCCTATTTTGCAATGCTTTTTTTAAATCTGCTACAATGCTTGTAGCAATTATTGGATTTCGTAAAACAGGCATATGGCCTATTAACCCAGACATCTTTGGTGATGAGGATTTTTTAGCTGCTGACACTACAGATCAAAGTAAGGCAAACGAATTGGAGGAAGAAAATGTAGAATGTTTGTACTGTGGATATTGGTACTCGGAATCTACTGAGGGTTGGGTCACTTGCCGTGCATGCCAAAGATGGGCCCACTGTTCTTGCGCCGGTGAAGAGGATAATGATGACGAATCCCTTCCCATTTGTACTTTTTGTGCTCGGTTTTAAACTCACATGCCTATTATGCCCCGCATATGACCATTTTACCCCAGACACGGGGCAAAACAGGCAGTTTTTATTTTGTTTTTAAGTTCTATTAGCACCAAAGACTGGTAGCCTAAGATAATTATTAAAGATTAATGATAATAAGGAATAATGAAACTAATAAATGGCTGTTGATGTTTTTCATTATCTTGTTTTTCTTAAATGTTATTCATGATTTCCCTTAAGGGGCCCACATTGCCCCGGTTTCCCCTAGGTATCTAAGTGGTATTAATTATTAGTGGTATTTTTCAGAAATTAATCAATTGTACGTGGAAGGAACAAGTTGTTATTTCTTTGTATAGACCATAGGCTCGGTGGAATCTCTCATTCCACGTTCTCAAAACAGTGTAGAAGCCTGGCATCGCCGCTGGAATTCTTTGTTAGAAAATAAGAGACTTGGACTGTTTGGATGTATACGAAAACTTATTGAGGAGCAAAGTGTCACGGAACAAAAAATCGAGTAGATTTTGGGTAACTTACCTCAGACACCACCCAAAAAAAAACAAAGAGTTGCAGAGAATGCTATTTCAGCAATTTTGAAAAAAAAAGTACAATGGGAACGCCTTAATTTATAAGAGCTTTAACGTTAAGTACTCGTATATACTAACTAATACTAACACATCTGCAATTGATTATAAAGATCAGTCTTAGATTTTGTGTTAAGTACTCATAGAAAAAAATGTACAGTTGAGTTACTAATATTTTTGATTGTTACTTTGTTAATAATAATATTAATTATGATGTTGACACCGAATTTGTTGGTTTTATTTAATTACTGCTTAAATATTTTTCTGTACACTTTATGACTAAATAAATCGAAATCACAAGCATTCGAGCGTATGAGGCAGTGAAAATGTTTTTCGAAACAGCGTCTTTCGTGACTACTTCATTCGAGTCCATGAGTTTTCGAACCTGTGAGGCAGTGGAAAAATAATTCGCAACAGCGTGTGTCACAACAGCGGCGTTCGAAACAACATAGGGGATCCCTTTCGTACAGTTATGAGTGGGGTGGATTCGTACTGTACGAATGCACCCCGTAAGATAATATTATTACCTATTTCAGGGTCATGCCGAGAAAAAAACATGTAAACAAAACCAGCCAAGTGCGGGTAGGACTCGCCCATGAAAAGTTTCGTAGAAGCAAGCAAACATTAGCGAAAAATAACTTTGTTTTTCATAGTATTTGTTTGAATGACAGATTAATATTTGCGGTTATTGAAAATGTACTAGTAAGTAGTAGTTGGAGGGGGGGAGGGGATACTTTACCACTTCGGGAGGGTCTATCTTTCAAGCAATTGACTTATCTATAGATACCCCCTATATTATGTTTTTTTTTAGTTTCATTTCCATGTATGAAGAGATGTCTGAAGAATCAGACGTTGAGAATATAATTACAGATATAACAAAAAAAAAATTAAAGAAGAAAATTCATAATTTAATAATATTTTGGGCAGATACTAACAAAATTGAACCCCATAGAATATAAAGTTTAACTCCTAAGAAAGAAGCCGGCACCTGGAAGTTTGTTATTCCTTATACTAATGATGAGGGAAAAGTTTTTTTATCAGACGTAGTCTGCGTGTGCGTCGCCACCTAAATCTGCTTCTACAGCAAGAAAAACTAATATCTCTAGCTTTGAAAAAAAACTTACAATATGCAATAGTAGGTAGGTCCATGATGTATGCTTACGACGTTACCCTAATTTTTATGTTGATTTACTATCTTAACTTTCACAATTTATTTGTAGAACACTACATTGTTAATTTCTATAACGTTTAAGGGTGACCTGTTAATTTTCAAAAGTTTAATGTCACACAAATATTCTTTTTAATTACTGTCTACGAAGGCGCCCCACTATGTACGAATGCTCCTTACTCTATGTACGAATCTACCTCGCGGATGGGGTACTTTCGTACGATTTCCAATTTTTTTAAAGTTACCATAGATTTGCCGTGTTACTTTGTATCAACACTGAACTATTTTATTATTAAAGCCAGATAATGTAGTTTATCAGTGGCTATGAAATTATTTTGAAATAGCTATTAGTTTTGCTTTTATGTGACTTAGTGTAAAAAGTGTACGAATCCTACCTGCTTTCCCCTACTGCTGAACTTATTTAATTTTAAACATATATTAGGTATTTCATTAATAAAATTCGAAGATGACATTGGTTATTGGGTACTGACTTACTGAGTGAGTACCTGCTCCACACTACCTTATAATTTGATTTTTGTATTATTCTTGTACTGGGCGGCTCCGTAGCTTTGTTGTTAGTATGCTTGCCTCCGAAACACCGGATCACGGGTTCGAATCCCACCCAGCTCAAACATTCATGTGATGAACATTTGTGTTTGTCTTGTGTCTGGATGTTTTTTATCTATTTATCTATATATGTATGTACATATATCAGCTGTCTGGTATGCATAGTAGGGCTCTGCTTAGTTTGGGGTTAGATGACCGTGTGTGATATCCTCACATATTTAAACATTTATTTAATTTTTTTTATTGCTTCTAATAAATTTTTTTCGAGAGTTACATGGAAAATAGAAAATAAACATAAATCTTGAATTCGACAGAGAAATCTAGACGAATAAATGGATCCAGGGTGTATAAAAACTACACTGAAGAAATGTTAAAACTTTTTTTTATTGATAATAGGCTCGCGTTTGACCACCATCTCACCTAATGGTAAGTGATGATGTGGTCGAAGATAGAGCACGCTTACCTAAAAGTAACCTATTCTCTCTTGACTTAAAGACCCCTAGGTTATAGCCGTACGCACAATGAAGTGAGTAGAATCAGGCCAAACTTCACGGGATGCTCAACGCCAACTTGGTATCCCAAGACGCACAATATTATAAAAAAAATGTTAATTGCAATTTGAGGTTTTAATAAATACTAATAATAAGCGTGAAACATTTTTTTTACGTTTTCTTTTTATTGACCTAAACACAATGTTCTTTGCTGAAGGGGAAAAAACAAAATAATATTTACCATGTGTCAACCCTATCACTTTTAAAAGGCGAAATGTGGATTGTATGAAAAAGAGAAAAAATGTCAGGGTAACATTGCCCAGTCATTTTAGTAAGAAACTTTTCATAGTAACGTTTACATTTCTAAAGGAAACGCCATCTTTACCAAAATTCTTGTACTGGTTTTTTGTGTCAAAAATGATGTGGGTAAAGTTGGCTAAAAGTCCAATTAACTTTGCCCGCCAACAAAAATTAAAAAATATTTTATTTAATGTTGAATTATAGTAAATTTGGCTATACTAACACATGCACATAATGTTACAGTTGTAGCTGATGAAAGAAAATATTTACCTCTCTATGGAAAAATCGTATTAAAATTGTAATTATTCGAAAAAAGTCGGCAAAGTTGGCATGTTTCACGGTGCTAGTCTGCAAGCCATATTCATGGCAAAAAATGGAGAAGTCAGAATAAAAAGTCACATTACAAATAACCAGTAATAATACTACTTAATAATTAATAGTGTTTTTTTGCATATTTAATCATAAAACATCAGACGTTTTTCAATCGGATTCGACGTCGTGTTAACAGGAGATTACGCCAAATTTTAATAAAGACACAGCATGTGAACAATTCCTACATAATATTATGTTTATTAGATAGCCTACTCAACTTTTGAAAACCTTGAATTATACCTGCTAGAAACAAAACGCTTAAGACAAAAAAATCAAAGCAATACTTCAATATGTTAATTAATACGAGTATCTCATCAAGTATTAAGTATCTGATGCGACTTTGTTTTTAAATAGGTACTATGTGAGGATAAAACAAAGTCGCTACCCGCCTCTTTACGCTTAGACCTTACAAACTGCGCAACGGATTTTGGTGAAGTTATGGAAATAGATAATGTGATTCAAGAAGAAGGTTTCAATGTAAAACACATGCATATTATAGTAGATAAAAGCTGAGAAATTCATAGATTTGTTATGTTGTGTCGTAAAAATTCTATTTTTGTACGGATATTATATCTTGTAAGGTTCAGCCAGCGTTTATAAAAAGTCGATGGCAATCCGCGAGTTGACAGTATGTTTAAAAATTTAAAATAACTATTTAATTATGTAAATCTATTGATATGAAGCACAAAATAGTACAAATGAAGAAAAGATTATTAATTATTAATTTTATTTTCCCTTGAGAAAAATGAGACTTTTTATCTGTGAGTCACGTGATTAGAAACACCAATCAGAAAACGAGACGTCATCGTTCAATATTTTGACAGCTGACTGGTTATCTTTAGTTAGTGCGTAAGACAAAATAAGAAATAACTAACTAACTGCTTGCACTGTCTGGCACAGGTCCGCTCAAATTTACGTGGTTATTTCCTCAAAAGAATACCAAAGACATGAACCTACATGCTTCTCATATACAAATACAAATTGTTTGGACTTTAAAAGAGACGTTGACGACAAACTCAGAGGGAGTTTGTTTCGGTGTTTCTTCTCAGAGTAGTCAGTTAGGAAATATTGGCCTCATCTAGCTAAACTAAACACGCAAAAAATCATGACGTGTAAAAGTGTTATTTATAACCAATTTACAAATAAATATTTCATTTCATTTTATAACTAACTCTCTCTCTTCTTGTTCATTTGTCTTATCGTCCTGTAATAGTTGTTCGATGAGTTCCTTTTTTTGTTTTTTTTAAAAAGCAGATAGATAGATACATACACACATTACAGATTACAGATACATTACAGATATATACAGACATACATTAAAATAAACATTAGTATAATTATCTCTTAATTATAATTAATAAATGCAGAAGTGACCTCAATATTTAATATTTTATAATGATATAATTTGTTATTTAAGTATAAATTGTTACGATTCAAATTTTAAATGCTGTTAGTTAATTTTTAAGTTTTATTTGATTTTAATCTTACTTTAATTTCATTTATTTTTTAATTTGTATTTAGTTTTAATTCCTACAATAATTGTTGCTGTGCCCTTACAGGGTCCATAATTGTACCTTAGCTTTAAGCCTATTTTAAGACCTATAAAAACATTATGGTATGCAAATAAATGAATATGAATATGAATTATTTATTGTAGGCATAACAGTAAAACAAATATGGACAGGGTGATACAATGGGCGGTCTTATCGCTAAAAGCGATCTTTTACAGACAACCTTTGGATGGATTTGACACAGAAGTTCTAACCACTTCTTGCGAATATCTCTTTTTAAAGGGACATGAATAAATAGTTTCGTTGGCGTTTTTATAGTAGTATTCCCACAACGAGGTACTGCACAGCACTGATAATAATTTTTCACGTTCTTAATAGAGTAAAATATCATAAAATACCCGAAGTACATTAATGTGCCAAATGCCAGGAAAGTTGTTTTTTGAACGATGACGTCATACATAGTCACGTGACCACAATGCCACGATTTAGGCCATAGTTTTTTTATAAATTAAAAAAATACTTATATTTTAATTGAAAGGTTAAGTGATGAATAAAATATTATTTTACGAGTATACATGAAGCGCTTCGAAGCGTTTCAAACAATTTTTACAAAGTTGTCAACTCGCGGATTGTCTATCTCTTTAGAATAACCCAAAGTGTCATTTTTTTAAATTTAGATTTTTACTAAGCTATTTTAAGCAGTACGGTATTTTTTATCCAATTAAATACGTAAGATACATAATGCATTTTATGTAGATTAAAATTGCCCTTTACAGTACATATATAATTGAAATAAATATCTTAGAAGATGTCAGAGATTTAAAGTTAGAGCGGCGCACAGTGGGCCAATACTGAAAATTTGTGGACTTAGGCAACAAAGTTCACATATCGATGCGATTATTTTTAATATGACGTGTTATGATATTCCTGAAAACTGTTATACTTATAAAATTTCTTCTAAAGTTATTGTTTGTTTTGAAAAAAAAATTAGATTTTTTTGTATGGAGCGAATCACGTTTAATTTTTTTCTTCAATTGTGCTAATATGTTAGGTGTGTGGCGTGAGTATATCACAGCAAGGGCCATTATCTATCCACGAAAAAAAAATCAGCGCCGGCCAACCGCGGCAGCGCGAGTAATCATTCGGTAAAAAAAAATATTTGTAAGATATTTTTTGCCATTTGAAGATACGGACCGTATCTCACTCGCTGCGGTTAGACGGAATTAACGTTGCCGCTCCGTCTGTGCGTGCGGAGCGGTACGGCAACGCCGCGTGTTCAACGAATGGCAGCGACCCGCGCCGCGCCATACGCGTCACACGATCCGGCGAGACGCTTCTGCCGCGTGCTGTCCGCTACTCGGCTTGCGAAATGAAAATGATCGAAACGGAGCAGTTAATACATGAAGTTAAAAAACGTGAGAACTTATGGAATGCTACATCGAAATGCTATTTAGATAAATGTGCCAAAAGGAAATCGTGGGAAGAGATAGCTTTGGCATTTAATCACAACTATGAAGATTTTACGCCTGCGGAGAAAGATGAGACAGGTAAGCTAGTGCGTTCTCTTTCTAAAATTTTAGTCGGCGACTCGGCGCGGCCGGTGCTGATTTTTTATGGGAATTTGTAGCGATTGTTTGTTTTGCGAGTTATTTGTTCATGGAAAATGTTTGACACTTTTAAATAATTATTGATAATGTTATGGAAGAGCGGAGTTTTTTACTACAGGTTTGTTTGGCTTAATAGAAGTCTCCGATCACGATTAAATAGAACTGTTTTTTTTTTGTAATGAATACACTTATTTCTTTTTTTTATATTATGCTTAAATAGCAGATTCTTCATTCAAATGTTCTACGTAGAATGTTCATAATAGATATTATGACAACTTAATATGTCCACATAATTATTGTTGTTCAATTTTGGTGATTATTTGTTAGAAAAGGAGTAGAAAAGTTCGGCATATTTTTTATAATATTGTGATTGTGACATCTCCCGCCATCGTTGCAGGACGATAAGAATTGCCAGTTAATAAAGTAAACAGATCGCTCTGTGCTGCTTTCGCCATGCTTAAGCTTATACTCGAAAGGTTTAGGTAATTAAAAAAGGGTAAACAAATCATAAAAAGGGTTGTTTATAGGTGACATTTTCTTCTTTAAAAATACGTTCTAACAAAATTAAATGTATTATCGATCACACGATAGTTTTCTCTTTTTACCCGACTGCAAAGGAAGGGTTATGTTTTTCGCGCGTATCTTGTATGTATGTATGTAATATTCTTTATTACCTCATATCTCCAGAACCGCTAAACGGATTCACATAATTGAGGTGTCGTTAGATTCGTCTTAGCAGCCCAAGTGTTCTTAGATAGGTGACATTTGAAAAAATCAAACATGGCGGCTGTACGAAGCCATTATACATAGTGAAAAGAAAACATTTTGTTTCGAATACCACAATATGGGTATCAAATTAAAGGGCTTATCGCAAGGATTTCAAAAAGGTATATCATATTTATCATTAGTGTAATACTAGCAAAAATAATACAAAGAGAAAGTTTAAAAATATGGACTTAGAGCTCTTTCACTTTCCTATTCCGGTGGGGTGCCAATGTGACATGACCGGCAAAATTAAAAAATTGTTAATTAATATTTTAGCTGAAAAGTTGAAAAAAAAATATTTAAAAAATCTAAAAAACCCGACTGCTCAACTGAAATGCAAAAAACAAGCACATTTTTATTTTAAAAAGTGACAAGCAGGCAGACCCGTCAAATTTAAAAAAAATACGTTCAATGGGGTCCCGCCTGCTTGTCACTTTTTAAAATAAAAATGTGCTTGTTTCTTGCATTTCAGTTGAGCAGTCGGGTTTTTTAGTTTTTTTATATATTTTTTTTTTTTTTGTTATAGTATGTTCAACTTTATCATGTATTACTACCCTTCGTAGATTTAACTGCTTGAGCACAATTTTTTACTTTGATTTATAAAATAATATAATATTTTGTATTCTGTCCATAATAAAGAGCCCAAAAGACGGGTTCCCCAAACCTTTTAGAAAATACAACGAATTAGATAATGTTACTAAATTAAAGAGTACAATTGTGACGTAGTCTGGCAACTGAAGTGGCAGGTATTACGTTTAGTCGGTTAACCAGACGCCATTGTTGACAAACGCTCTCGGCATAGTGTTGTGCCAACTCGGAATAAACACAACTCAAGTTAACTCGAATTGAAATTCACGTAACTCGAGTTCAACTCGAGTTAGGTAACTCGAGTTAACTGGGTGAAATGAAACTGAGTTAATGATTTGTTTTCGTAACAATATTTAAAAAATTGAACAGTTTTAGCATAAATATGTATGGGGCGATTATAATTAAAGTAGGTAGAATTTAAATAAAAAAATAAATGTATTTATTTATCATTTATTTATGTTTTATGTGTTTAGGATTAAATTTTCGTAAAATGAATAAGTAAGTATTTCTATTAATTAACAATAAAACTATATTTGTCTGAATCTGAACACTGTTTGCACTTAGCATGTCCATTCACTGGCGATTTAAATACATCCCAAACAACAGATTTCCTTTTAGGTCCCGGCATTTTTTCTATGCCGTACCTAATAATTCGAAAAACTAACAACAATAACAACCGGCACTCCAAAATAATCTCAAATCTCCAACAATGTAATGATGTGTTGTAGTTAAGCCCAACTCGAGTTAACTCGAGTTCGTAACTCGAGTTGATACATCACTATCTCGACATTTATCGTACGTGTTTTTGTTGAATTGTGTTATTATTAGCTTGTTTCTTTGTTTTGTTTTTGTTATTTAGTTATTGTTAATGTTTGTTATTAATCGTTATTCGTTTTTAAATTCGTATCGTGGAAAAATGAGTGAACCCGAGGCTGGTACTAGCCAGACCAACTTCGTACACACATTTCCATCACCAAAGAAGAAACGCTTCAAAACCTGACCTCTTTCATCATCTGAGAAACAGACATTGATAAATGTGTTTAAATATGTAGAAGAAACATGGCCCAAAGAGTATTTTCTGTCAAAAACACACAGTGCAAAAAACTGGTGAAATAATTGGTACCTATCTCTGTACCAACTATGTACAAGGCAAGGATCTTCTACCTACTAACTGGATTGCTTACGAATGATTCAAAGAATACAGAAAGTCTTTCTTAACTGTTAAATAATAGAGTATAAACTTGCACGCATAAAACTGAAGGAACTTTTCGTTCCGAGCGAGACAGTGCCGTGTGTGGACTGTGTCCCTTTCTTCTGTGTGGCAGATTAAAAATATTTATTTCAATGGTAATTTTTTCGACCTGTCTGTTGTAGTAATAACACCTAGTTTTAAACTTCTTTGGAATTCTATCTTTAAAATGAATTACCATTATTACTGTATGCATATTAATGAAAATTAAAGTTATTTTACCATGCAAACACAAGATGTTTAAACCAAAAAAAAATGGAATTTGTAAGAATTAGTAGTGATATATTATGCTATACCTGGCAATTACTACATTGCCGTCTGACGTTTACTTGACATCTGTATGTTTGTAAATTTGAATTATATTTAATTTTGTGAGTTTTCGTAATATTAAAGTGCAAGTTATTGTAACCATGGTAAGAACGTGTTTTGTGGTTAATTGCAAGAGTGAAAAGTGTACCCCGGGTCTGGAATTTCCTTTTTTAAGTAAATTTTGTGACTTTGTTTACAAATTGCATTTAGGGTGACTATGTTTTCAATGTAAAAGTGGATGTTCTTCTCTTTATTCTTCTTATGTATTATTTTTCTTTCTTCTCATTATATATTATTTTTTGTTATTTTAAGCTTTCCTAAAAATGATGATCTTCGAGACCGGTGGCTCAGTGTTCTACACAGAAAAGGGTCAGAAACGGTTCTAAAATTTGTAGCCGCCATTTCAAGCCCGAAGAAATATTGTATTTCGAAACAAGATCATATGATGCAATTCCATCCATTTTCCCTAAAGTAAGTTATCAGTATTTACAAATGACATGAAGATAACGGTTTGAAATAGAATATGAGCATAGCAAGATGAATTTTCATTTTGAATCTATCTTAACCATAAATACTAAAATTTTGTTCTCATCAATCTATTATTATTTTAGATTCCTGTTAAAGCGAAACAAATAAATGTTTTAAGTACTATAATATTGAAACCCACTAAAAAAAGAATATACAACTTGTACTGGGCACATTCAAAGATCAGTAAGTGAAAGTTATGAAAAGAGTCAAATTAATAAGCATAAAAGTCGACATTTTTGTTGATTTATTTACTTTTGCTTAGCAAATTGATGGCAAAAATATTTTATATCATTTTGGCCAAAAACTCAGCTACGCAAACTTGCTTACAAGTGTAGTTTATTATATTAATAATTACTTATAACTTAATTACTTAACTTTTATCCACTGCAGTTAGTTAATGTCGACAAATAATAATTCATAATTTAAAGATTATTTCCATACTTTTAACTAATAATAGTGTAATACATTTTTTAGGGTTGTGTGTCAAGCCAATCTTGTAACAAACCTGCAGCTGCAACATATGAGGAACTAGAAAATATAGAACCAACCTAATAATAATAACCTTATAATTGTCATTCGATCTGCCTCCTTCATGTTTAGAATTATGTATGTTAATAATATTGATTTCTAACCTTAAATAGCACATGTGGTGTTAGCCTGTAATTAATTGTTACACTTATAAATGTAATATGACTGTTTCATACAAATGTATAGTGTAAACAATTGTAGGTTAACTAACCTAAATAAATATATACATAAATAAATTATATCTCTTCTGTTATTCTTTCTATTTATAATCATCGTTTTTCATGAAGGGTTTTAGTAGTTTTAATTATATATAAACATTGCATCATTTTATTTTTAGTCTACTGGTTCTGACCGTACAAGTGTCGAATAAACGTAGATTACCAATTAATGCACGTTTGTTTGGACGTCTATACCACTGCCTATCAAGGCCAAGCCTTCGAAGAATTGCCAGCTGGTGATTCTGTTATTAATTCTGTATCTGCAATAATTGTATTTGTATCACGGGTCTTAACCACTTTGAAAGTTTATAATTCCACGCAATAAAGTCTGCTTAACAAAACCAATTTTGCGTTTAGCCCGTATAAGGAAGGGTTTATTATAGAAATTAGCGCGCTCAATATAAGTTCCTCAGATATATATTGAGAACTAGCTTTTCACCCACATGGAATTCTGTTATATCGCGCTACCGAGCAATTTTTTTTATTTATAATTGAATTTATTTCTTTCTTTCTATGTAATACGTTATTAAGAAAAAAACCGGCCAAGTACGAGTCGGACTCGCGCATGATGGGTATTTTTATAGGTAGGTAATGAATGGTACGGAACCATTACCTATAAAAAGCGCCAAAAATATCACAACTGTTGTATGGGAGTCTCCCTTAAATATTTATTTTAATTAATTTTTAGTATTTTTTGTTATAGCGGTAACAGAAATACATCATTTGTAAGGTTAATAATAAGTGTCTTAAAAAAACCTGCAAATATTGCATCAAATAAAATTGTCCTTACGTTTATCGCGAATTGATATCCACACTACTAGAAAGAGATAGCTAGGTCCTTCGAGGGTATACTCTTCGGAACGGATTTGAGCTTCGCGTCCGCATTCCAGTTTAGGTACAAGTTCCTTGGTACAAGGTCATTAACGCTAGGAGTATATGTGTTCTGTGGTCATTAACCAGAACAAAACATCACATAGAGTGGAGTCTCCTCCTCCACCGGCAACGAAACCAAGCAAAGTTGACAGTTTCGATGATATGGATTTAGCCGCAGTGAGGAGAAAAGTACATATGTTTTTTTTGCAAATGAATGACAACTATTGAAATGTATTGAAAAGTGTCAATAATGATGACAGTCTACCTAATATAAAAAGAGATGTAATGTATAAGTTTATGAAGAAATTAGGCTTTAAATACTCCAAACGCAGTCACAAGAGTATGCTTATTGACAAACCAGACATTACAGTATGGCATGTAAAGTATTTAAATGAGATTGCAAAATATAGCAGAGACGGGAAGAAAATAGATTATTTGGATGAAACATGGGTCAATGAAGGTATGATAACAATGTTTTTAAAATAAATATTGTATACTGTTACCTTTGTAAATATCTTGTAAACTCATAAATATTAACATAACAAATAACATTATGTGTCCAAAAAAATCTTCATAAAGTTTTTCATTAACATTTAAACTAGATAATCAGAGATCACTTGTAAAGTCTTAAAATAAAAAGCTCCGTAGACTATTAACTGTTAGCCACGTGACGCCATTTTGTCTTAGTATATGGTTCTTTCGGAAAATTGTTATCATGAGTACATTCACTCGTTTCAGTATCAGTCACTAATAAGCAGTCACCCTAATATGCAGTGCACTTTTTGTCTTCATAATAAAATGATGTCAAAGGAAAGCTTACTTGCTGCATAAATCACGTCCGCCTCAAACACAAAAGCGACTTGGGTATCCGTAATATTATAGTACTCTATGGACTTGGGCCTGGCTCGGTGGTAGCGACGCAACTGGCAAAACTGTCGTGTTTCACTTTTTTTGTATTGAAAATAGGTTCGCGTTTGACCACTATCTCACCTGATGGTAAGTGATGATGTGATTGAAAATGGAGCACGCTTACCTAAAAGTAACCTATTCACTCTTGACTTAAAGACTCCTAGGTTGTAGCTGTCGGGACACAGACTCCGGCAGGGAGATGCTAACCGAGCCTTAGCCTCGATAAACGGGCCAAAATTGAGTGTGGAAGTTAGTCACCCCAAGAAGCTCAATATTTATTTATTTATTTATTTATTTATTTATTTTATTTATTTATTTATTTATTTGGTTTACTAACAATTGTTACATCAATGCTTAATTAAAAAAAATACAACACATAATATTTAAACTAGATGTACAACATTAAGCAGTAAACACTACATGCTACATAATAAATACATGAACATATCTAAATAAAAGATTTAGGTACGAAGGAAAACAAAACTGACCAGAAACAAATTTTGAATGGAAATATAATACATGGATAATTGTTACTAGTGTATCTTTTTATATGATAAGACTTGTTGTATACTAAATTAATGCTTACTAATTGTTTGGAATAGCTGGTACTTGAACTGCTGAAGAGAGGAGCTACAAATATCAATATTTCTTAATTTATTATGTAATCGACTAAGCCTAGGAATTGCCGAATTACGTCCTAAAACAGTTCTACGAAACGGTGGGTATAGGAGATTAATGGGATTTCTAGGATAATTATGGGGAATATTGAAGTTTAGTTTATTTAATAGTTGTGGGGAATCAATCTTATTGTGTAAAATTTTATACAAAAACATTAAATCAATCATGTCTCTTCGTCTTTCGAGGGATATCATATTGAATGTGCTTAAACGTTTGGTGTAACTCAGGATTTTACGTTTCACCGTTGAGTAAGCTAAGTGATTTAAAAACCGCTTCTGAATACGTTCAATTCTTAGGCTGTGGGTTGAGTAGTGTGGACGCCAAGCAACAATACAATACTCAAGCAAACTACGGACTAGGCAATTGTACAAGTATATTTTAGTTTCCGGTTTGCGAAAAGGTTTTGCGTTGCGAATGATAAACCCCAATGATTTTGAAGCCTTTTTTATTACATTATCTACGTGTGGGATAAATGTTAACTTAGAATCCAATAGGACACCAAGATCTTTTACAACATCAGCTTTGCACAGACACAACCCATTCATTTTATAGTTCACTTTAATAGGATTTAGCTTTCGTGTGAATGTGATTTGGGAACATTTTCCCACATTAAGTTGCATATTGTTGATAGTGCACCAATGCGTAATCCTGTCTATGTCCTCCTGAAGCAACAAAGTATCTGATAAAGATTTAATTACACGGGCTATCTTCAAATCATCAGCAAACATGTATGGTTTTGAGCTTACAAAGCAACTAGGCAGGTCGTTTATAAAAATATTAAAGAGAATAGGTCCCAAATGCGATCCTTGCGGTACACCTGAGGTTGCTTTAAAGGTGCTAGATCTGTATCCATTGGCAACCACATAAAAAGATCTATCTAATAAATAGGAGTTTAACCATTTCAGAAGAGGTCCTGCAAATCCATACGCGGCCAACTTTTGAATGAGAACTTCATGGGACACTTTGTCGAAAGCTTTACTCAAATCTGTATATATTACATCTATTTGGTTATTACAGTCTACCGCCTCTACTAAGCTTTCAACAAAAAGGACCAAGTTGCTACACGTCGATCTACCAGCTGTGAATCCGTGCTGAGCGACAGAAATAATATGATCGGTTATCGGCACGGTTACACCACGGAAAGTAGGAGCCGGTTCGAATTGGCTCCTTTTTGCGGAGAAGAGACACGCCTGGGTCTTAGCTGCGGAGACAGCGTTCAAGGTCAAGTTCAAGCGCCCAACCATGTCCTAACGGAGAGACTCGATCTGTGACCCACCAGCTCGCGCGCTGGACCCATATCTCTCATAAACTGTGCTGTCGTCTGCATACCCAAAGGTACCGGGCATTAGCAGATCTTTAATGTGCAGCAAGAATAAAGTTGCTGAGAGAACAAACCCCTGAGGGACCCCGGCATTAATTGCCAATTGGCCAGACGAGCAGCCATCAATGACCACTCGTATGGACCGATCCCTCAGGAAGTCTTCAATCCAAACGCAAAGTTGAGTGGGTAAACCGAAAGGAGGAAGCTTAGCAATAAGGCTATCGTGCCAGACCCGGTCAAAAGTCTTGGAGATGTCAAGGGGAACAGAAAGTGCTTCCCCTTTCTTCTCAATGGCCTCACTCCAGATATGAATGGCATACGCTAGAAGATCCCCAGTTGACCGGTTTATTAATCCGGTTGACCCCTTTGCACCCTGTATCACCGCCGCTGAGCCCCGCGTCGCATAGTCTTACTAATAATAAACGCAATAAGTCTCAGTATTATCTCAGTAAATAGTTTATTTATACTAATAATAAGCAAAATAACTCAAAGATATTGTATTTATGACTAGAAAGCAAAATATTAAAATTCTGAGTCCTACAGTTATGTAGGACTCAGAATTTTAATATTTGATAAGTGGAACAACTAACAGTTATTGTACTTATGACTAGTAATTTAAGCGTAGTTCAAACCTGATGTCACAACAAGAATGATTGTTGTATTTATGATTAGTGCAATTGTAATGAAGTTTTAGTTATTGTATTCTTGCTTACTGAAAAATCGGTTTCCTGAAGGAATTATAAAAAGTTACTTAGCGTGATTAATAGATCCCGATTCGCTGATTCCGAATATATTATAACGCAAAATCGTCCAACATCGAGTTACTCTTCCTTAGTGCGGCAGCACAGGTGTTGTAGTACAATCGGGATATACATTTAACTTATGTCACAGAGTACATTTTTATATACTTATGTCCTAATGATCGTTTTAGAGGATAGTAGTTGTCGTAATATTATTTATAATCTCCGTAGAACATTTTAATAAAGAATCTACTATTTAGAATTTAAACTAAGTATGCATAATATTATAGGTAGGTACTTAGAATACAAAATATTTTATTTCTTTAAGGCGAGGTTATTCGAAAAAACGTCGTTTTCAATTGTGTCTTATTCGTAGATAACACGGATTTAAATTTTGAAAAAAACATATTACATAATTCATACTTTGATCTTTCTATATCGGTCATCCGATACACGATTACTTGCATTTCACTGCAACTAATTAAATTGCAAAGACAAGTCTAAATTACAGTCTTATTCTTATTTTATTTGAGTTGTATTAAGCTTTGAATAATAAAACTTATACCATAATAAAGATCGTAAAAAATGTCATATATGTCTGTCGTCATAATGTGAAATTTGAAAATATTTATACCACTAATTTCAAAAATAAGTGTTTTCCTATTATTTTCATGCGCGCGGCCACGCGCCCCGCGTCCTTTAGTCCCGAGCGGAACGTGTTGGAGGTCGGACGTATGCCAATTTTTAGCGAACCTGCCACCCCCGCTAAGTTTGGTTCCGGTCGAGCCAAAAAATCATTATAAAATATTAATTCCTATCGTTTAGTTTTAAATAGTTGTAATATAAATTGTTTTTATAATTTTGGTCAGTAAAACTAATGGACAAAATTAACAAAAAGAAGTGGTCATCGCTGGCTCTACGAAGGCTGAACAAACAAAAAAAGTAAGAAGGCTTTGACAATATATAAATATTTAGACCTAGGTATATACATAAATATTTTTCTTTACTAACTAGGTTCTTTTTGTATTCTGAGGTACCTACTTAGCTACGCGGAATAGATTTCGAAACCACAAAATAATATATGTGACTATGTAACCGCAAAAAGTGTGTGAAACAATTGAATTTGAACCCTATGTCAAAGCATATAAAGCCGCCACGTGCGCAAATGTTATAATGCTCTTTTCAAATGTCAGACTCAAAGGAAACTTTGACAATATTATTATAGGTACCTATAATTATACAAATTAATATTTTACTTTACTAAGTAGATAAGTACCTACGCAGAATAGATTTACAAACCGCAAACATGTGTGTAAAACAAAAACATTGTTGACTTTCTTTCTCCTATAAAAAAATGAAAATGTTTCTTATTTTATTCAAAAAAATATTTCCCAAAATATCTAAATATAATATAAAAGTACTTTCAATAAAAAAGAAATCACAAAAAGATGTAATTAGAGCCTGGGTTTGATTCAGAATACTGACGGTTATCAATCCGATTCTTTACAAAACGCGCTAACAGAACGTCAGTAACCACGGTTGAAATAACTGACCGTATTCGACTGTATTAGGTTTTATTTTCGTAAATGTAATAATGGATAAATGGTACAGTCGATCATTCGTCGCTATGACCACAGTATAAAGATCATACAGTAGGTCGACGCCTTTGATCTTGTGGAAAATGCCGACAACGTCTAGCTCTAGACAGTATCGCAACGGCCAGGGTTGTCACAAGTCAACAATATTTATTACACGCAGCACACTCGTGCCATAGTGTAGAAATATACAACATGACCATTTCCTACGAAAATATCATTTATTATTTTCGGTAAACTTCGTTAAACTTTATAACTCTCTGTCTTCGGTGTTCGTATCAACTTTACGCTGATGATCTGCAGTTGTATGCATCTACGCGGGTGGAAAGTTTGTCAGACGCTATAGGAGATGTAAACCGAGATTTAGATGCTATAAAACTGGTATGATTGATTTGGGGTGACTGTAAGCCCCTCAAAGTGTCAGGCCATTGTGATCAGAAGCTCACGTATGATCATTAGAGTGGCAACTAGTTCACTCCTTCCTATCATTTTCAATTAAAGATCTCGGTTTGCATCTTGACTCTGCTTGGCTGGCAAAGTTTGGTTTGGTTTTGACTGGAAAGGGCTTTGCGGACTTCCTTAACATGAAATGTATTTTCCAGCATTACGGAGCCAAAGTGAGGTATTTTATGTGGTAAGTTAGACGCCGTGTCGAGACGTAAACTTACCGCAAAGACGGAGGCATTTAAATTTGCTTTTTCTTGTGCGGTGTGAGCCAGTGTTCCATTCAGTTTTATCATAACTAGGAGGCAGCGAAGGACGGTAAAAGTTCGAGTTTCACTTCGCAGTTTCGGAGTCTGCAAACCCATACTTCCATACTCGCCATATGACCCTGGGGCATGTATCTGGAGGAGAAAAGGTAGATACCGTTTTCACTACTAGGTCCAAGTCATTGGGCGTGTGGCCGTCGACTTCTGGAATGCAGGTTGCTTGGTGAACCAGCTGGTCGAGATCTAGCGATAAAAAAACCTGCGGGCCTCTACCAGCGTGCTCTGTTTGTTGGTACGGGAACAACCATTCTTTATGGTGGGCATTAAAATCTCTTAGAAAAACAAGCTTTGCCATCGGATATTTGTGCTGGGCCATTTCAGCTCCTGCAGCTGCCTCCGTAAGGTGGTCGAAGAGCCTAGTCGTCTCCTGTTCACCGTTGTGCAATCAGTAAACAACACCAACAACGAGAATAGATGGTCTTGAGAAAAGTGCTTACATTTCTTTTTCATGAAAATGATTAATCAGAAAAAGTTTCACATCTTTGTGTATGTCTACTTTTTTAAGTTTTCCAATAAAGTATTCATGTACCAAAGGGAAACAGATAATATGTTGTAAAATGTCAAAAATGTGACATATCGTGTCAGGATGTCATCTATGGCTTTTTACTGCATTTCGAATCACGCACACCCCCTAATGTTCCCCGTCCAATCTCCATTAAATGCCTTATCCCTCTTGTATTTACTCGATTTGTTTATGATCTATGTAGGTTCATTGAGATAAATAAAATAAAGCTGTAGCGTACTGTATTATCGTTTTAACATTTCTATGCCATATTTCTAATTTTCTCTAGCCACTGGTAAACTGGTAAAACATTGAGTGATAACACATTTGACATTGCAAAAGAGTTGAAGTTGAAGTCGAATCACGGCATTAGCCAGTTGTGCATAAATGATTGTAGTTTTTAGAGAAAAAAAAAGTGTGCGGTTGACCCTCGTCGTCTCTCTCGTCAGAAGACAGTCGTAAGTATTAACACTTTTGCGTTACAATTTCTGCCAGTTTAGAAGCCGCGTAAAATAAATACGTTCCAAAAAGTGTTTGTGTGTTGCTTTTATTGGTATAACTATTTAATTGAAAAATATTTATATTTATTATTTTTTAAACATAATATTTCACACAGAATACGTCTAAGCCCTCTTTCAATATAACAATTGAATTGTAATACAATTCTCCTAATGTAAGTGTGCCTACCTAATACTTGATTTTTTATACTGTGCCATGAAGATTTCGCACCCTTTGGGAAAGTCGAATAGCGCGCGGCGTGTAATTTTGAATCATACCCGTATTCATGATCTACGTGTCAGTCAGATTTTTTATACACCTTATTCACAAAAATAAATAAATATACTTATTTTTAATGATTACCAATTAGGTTCAAGTTTATACAATACGTACCTATTCTATCTATAAACTTGAAAATACTTACTATTAAAACAAAACAAAATAAACATAAACTAATCAATTCAAGTTGATCTACTGAATTGCTCTATTCTGTGACGCATCTTCGTACCTACTTGAGTTCGTGAACTCATGAGCGGTGCGCTTGGCGCGCGCGTCTCCCGCGCGTCGTAATTTGTTACGTTTTGCTATTCGTTGCGGGGGCTGGGGTAAGCGTCGAATACCTACGGTGCTCGGGACAAGCCGGCCTTAATAATAGTATTTACAGTTCTGTTGTGATTGGACTGGAGCCTTCTTTTAAGCCAAAAAAAAAAACTCCGTTCGTCTATAGCAAAAGAAATAATTATTTAAAAGTATCAAACATCTACACACTTCTTTTTAATATTATAAATGCGAAAGATTGTGTGGATAGATAGATGGATAGAATATTCTTCATTGTATACCAATCATTATTCAAACACACTTAAATAACAATATTGTAAAAATAAAATGGTATTGGTATGGATGTTTGTTACTCTTTCACGCAAAATCTACTGAACGGATTTTATGAAAGTTGGTAACTAGATAGTTGACATCCTAGAACAACACATAGTACTTTTTATCCCGTAATTCCCACGGGATCTGGATTTACGTGGGAAAACTCTCACGCGAACGAAGTCGTGGGCAGAAGCTAGTAAGTAATAAATAAATAAAACTAATAAATGATGATGATGCAAAAAAATAAATGAGAATAAATGTTTGAATGATTTAAAACACTTTCACTCGTTTATAAATTTTGGTATGCAATTTGGTGCTGTTTAAGTGACTGCCAATATTAGATACCTATTTGTTAGTAATGGGTACCTACCTAGGCATATCTATACTACCTACTCGCTGTAAAACGGAAAAGCTTGTTTGTTTAAACGAGCGTCGAAAGTACTGGGTGGATTTGGATACAATTTTGGTATGGAGTAGCTTGAAGCTTGGGAAAGGTTATAATACTTTTATCCAACTACAAAAGATGGAGCGTTGGGTTTTTAACCGACTTCTAAAAAAGGAGGAGGTTCTCAATTCGGATGTTTGTATTTTTTTTTTATGTTTGTCCGCGCATAACTCCGTCGCTTGCCAACCGATTTGAAAATTCTTATCTTGTTAGAAAGAGTATAGGTAGTTACTTCCCAAATGGTCCCATGAAAATTTTATCGAAATCGGACAAGCCGTTTCTGAAAAATCAACAAAAGTCTAAAAAAATATTTTCGTTGATGATCTTTTCGTTTACTCTGCATTGCGTTTTTTGTTCGCGCATAACTCCGTCATTTACGAACCGATTTGGAAAATTCACTGACCCACTAAAAAGCAAGAAAATAAAAACTTTTTTGCAAAAAATAAAACCGACTTCCATATATAATTAAAAATAATTTTAATTTAGGAAGGCGGTATGAAAAAAAAAAAAGAAAATACAAAACCAATAACACCGACTACCGAAATTAAAATTATTTTTGGCTTTGTAGTGTTTTGATATGGAAGTCGGTTTTATTTTTTGCAAAAAAGTTTTTATTCCCGACTGCAAAGGGTTATTAATCGTTATGAGATTCACCGGAGCGCAGCCTCGCGTGTCTGGTGTGTAGAAGTAACGTGTTAGTATAGTATAAAATGCATAATATAAAAATTAAAACAACTTTGGACACATAAAATAATATAGTTAACACTACTAAGTTTTAATAATTTTACTTTACTATAGTTAAGAATAGTAAGACTCAAGCGTCATCGAGTCTGGGGACAGCTCAACAAATAAAACTTAGTAAATCTAATTATAGATAGATAGATAGAATATACTTTATTGTACACCAAAATTTAATCTCTATCTTAATTCTATGGTTACAATGGCGGTCTTATCGCTTTAGTTCTCCCGACGTAATGGCGACGCTTGAACCAAAATATTCTGTACCTAGTATAGCTTCTGCCCGCGGCGTTTAATTTATCCCTGTACCTCAATGATATTTTATAGTACAGATATGTTACAGGCGCGCGCGCCGTGAAGACTCGAACACGAGCTAATTGGAACGTCTTGCAACTAGTCTGCGTCGAACGCAACCACAAGCGTGCCGCACCGTAATACCCGTGTCCTTAGATATTATTTATCAAAAATGCCATCGTGTGAGTTTCGGAAGCGTACGAAATATACTTCCAAAGTAAATAAAATACAAAGGATCTCATACCAAATGCGAGAATGCAAAAATATTAAGATTATTTTTATATTTCATTTGTTTTCCAAACTTGCCAATAAATTATGCTTAGGAGCCAAATGTAGGTGAAGACAGAGAGAGCAAACTTGTTTTGTCGCGAGAGCGATAAGGATGCGTGCGTGCGGACATAGATTAGTTAAAAGTTTACAAGTGTAGAAGCGATATTGATTGAATTGTTTTAATTGTTTTGTCTTACAATTTTTTTGACTAAAGTTCATTTGACTGATTATTGGGGATTATAACTGTTTTTTTATTGAATTAGGTTTCCGAGGGATCAGGTTCGACTTCAAGATTGGATCGCAATTTTTCGTGAACAAAAAAGTAAATCAGACTGGATAACATCAAAAAACAGCAGGATATGTAGCAATCACTTCCAAAGTACTAATAAATATGTTCCAAAATGTGGTCGAACAATGCTTAAAAAAAATGCACTTCCAATTATAGAGGTAGGTAACTAAAATATTTTATAAAACATAATGCTGCCTGCATAATGTTTTATAAAATGTCAGCTACCTGTTGCTTGCATTTTCGCCAACGTTGAATTTGTTTGGTAAGTATAGGTACCTACAAAGAAACCGCTACATGACACTTCATTATGAATCCTATAGTTGTGTCATGAAATTGATTATTTATTGATTACTAGCTTTCCACCTGCTTCATCCAAGATGAAGTTCCGATTTGACGAAGTTTTCGAATCATACAATTATTGTTATAACTGTCATAAATTATTTCATTAACATAATGACTATTAAATTCTATTTTAGTTTTGAATATAATGGGCTTAGCTGAATACAAACATTAGTGATAATACTTGATTCGTGATTAACCATTATGATATTTAATTTCTTACCTACGTACTTACTCTTCAATCGAGTGTCCACTCTACGGCTATAAATGTTATCCTATGGCACAAGGACTCATTTGAAGCGCAATTGTTAGGATTATAGCTATCTCTTTCACTTGCGTGTTGTTTCGTATCTTTTGTTCTACTTATCAGTAAAACTTGTCAATGTGTGCCATAGATATTCGTGATGTGTGCAGTTTTTACTACGCGGAACAAATTTCAACGCAAATTACTATGAACGTAACATATCTGTATTTTATAATATCATTGCTGTACCTCATCGAAAACGATTAATGAGTAAATACGTGAAGGTGTAACAGACAGATTGTCAGACAGATTTACTTTCGCATTTAGAATATTAAGAGGTAATTTAAATGATTATGAATTCATATTATTTGCTACTTTTTATTTTTTGTGTTGATAATTTCTTGTACCTACGTTATGTATAAAGAAACTGATACAGTTATGTACGCGATCATTTCAAATGGTTTTCCTTTTTGTTGCAGTGGAGAGTTTAAAGAGTAAATGGCGCAACATAAAAGATAATTACATTAAAGAGAAGAAGAAAAACTCAAAGAGACCGGGAGGGCAGAAGAAGAGATACAGCAAATATGAATTACTAGCTTTCTTAGACCCAGTATTAAAGCAGAAACGGTCTACAGCACTGCGGAGAGCTAGAGACAATCTCAGTGATGAAGAGGAAGAAATGGTTGCAGAGTATTTAGAAGTACATTCCGATGATATGCCATACGAACAATATCATTGTGCAGATTCTTATGAATCATTCTCTAATAATTCTCGAACTATTAAGCAGGAAAAAGAGGAAGCTATGGCTGTTTCTAAAACAAAGAGGTCGTTTGAGATCCAGATACCACCCGCAGATATGTCGCAAGAAGAAGACAAAGTGAAAGCAAATAAGAACTTCTTGCTGTCACTTCTCCCTGATGTCTCATCGCTAAATGAGAGGCAGAATATGAGATTCCGTCTGGGTGTCCTCAACCTGTTAAACGAAATAAAATTTGAAACTAAATGACCGCTGGCAATTATCAAACTTGCGAAATCCAGTTAATCGCACTCAGCTAATTAGAAATGGTAACTAGTGAGGCTACCCACTTAATTTGCTTAATCCTAATGAGCCTCGTTTCTGTGTGCTTCAAATGTTGGCCCTGTGCGGTTTTCTCGCCGGTTCGTTGGGTACTGTTCTGATGATTATGGAATATTTTGGAATAGTTTCATGGTGATGTTAAAAAGACTTGAAGTGAAAGACAGAAACATTGTCGTGATTGTGAATAACTTCTAATAATACATGTTTAGGTAACTCTTTCCTGAAATATATTAAGGTATTCATTTAAAATTTGTTTTAATACCATTCCATATATGATAAAGGATACCTATTTATTTTGCAAGTTTGAATATAAATAATACGTTAACACTTATTTTTTTTTTTTTGTAAATATTAACCTAGCAAACAAACTCGGTCGTCAAAGTCTCTTAGCAGTCTATACAATCCATTAAACCAGATAATATGTAGTTATTGGTAACTTATCTCTGGATTAAGCATCATAATATCTATACTTGTATGTATACAATACAATATAATAATTTATTCGTTAAAATTTGGCTACAGCTAAAAATATAACACAATATAATTAAAGCTTACACTAGGATCAGAATGAGGAACATCTGTGTCTGAACTAGATAAGGAATATCTGTATGTCAGACATCATAACTAACGTTAATACTTAATCAATAAAATCAGAGCAAACACAGTTTACACAATGCAACAAAAGCAAGGAGTTCGAGGATTAAAATGGGAAATTACTCTGGAATTATCAGTCGTTTCATTACCTAGCTTGGCACCGACTCCAAAAAATTGTTAAATTTTATTATAGGTTAATCGTAGGTTAGGTTAGGTTTATTAATATAGGTTTTAACTTTTTAGTGCTTTTATGGTTTTTTGAAGTCGGTTTCTTTTTTTCAATCTGCACTTTCCTACCACACAAAGTTTGGAATTCTCCACGACCCCATAAAGGGCCGAGGCCCACGGAATCCGGAACCGTTAATACGGGTTCATCTTTATTATTAGTACCTACTTTATTGTACACCTTATAATATTTTATGGATACAAATAATAAAACTAGTGTACAATGGGCGGTCTTATCGCACAGGGCAATCTCTTACAGACAACCTTTGGATGGTCAGAATTTAAAGGAGATAGATCTTTATGTTGCCTAAAATATGTGATAGCCATTTATGAGGGCTCACGCCTACTAAAAAAGAATAGCATTTATGCACCTATGTGTGTAGTTGAGTGTAAGTAAAACTTCCCCAGATGAGACCTCCAGTTAACTGGAGGATACCTTGAGGAAGACGTCTGCAATGAATTTGCTGACTTGGACGAACCTGCAAATGGTGTAAGGCTCCCGTATGGCCCAATTCTAGAGGTATAGTATGACCACAAAGCATTTCATGTGTGTGTGTGAGCGGTATTGTGCGGTGAGTCAGCTCTTAGTAGTGTTGCAAAAAACTCGAGTCTTCGAGTCCTGTATAAACGGACTCGGATGATGAATTACAAGACTCGACTCATTATAACAGGACTCCAAGACTAGAGAACTAAGTTCTCTACGAGCCCTTGCATGTGACATGAGAGCTTGAGTCTCTTTGTGCGCCCGAGTCCTTTTTATGCGGCGAGTCGTACTCAAGTTCTTTTCGTGTGAGTCTAGCAATTAAATTGTTACGTTAAGAGGTACAGGTAGTATCTCAAAATATAAAGCCAGTTTACCTTCACATTTCTATTTTCATAGAAGCTTTTAGCTGATTTGTAATGATTTTTTCGTGTCAGTTTTTTTTAGTGCAGAATTACATAACCATTAATATAAACTTATTACCTATTCGAGTCTTTTCTTTTTTTCTTCATGTTTTTTGAAAACCTGTTCCTTTTGACTGTGCGAGAATCACACTCTAAAAATCTGTATATTAAGTTTTGAAATCTCCGTCTGAAATTTAAAAACATATCTAGTGTCACGTCACTTAAAACAAAAAAGATTACTAGCAATGTGGGTACGCAGTGGTAGACGCCCACGGCGTCGGACGTCGGCGACGATCTCCAGCCACCGTAGGCGCGGGCATGCGGACAGCGAGTAAAGGGCAACTCGCTGTCCGACCATGGACCATGCCCGGGTCGACGGCGCGTTGTGTTCCACGCGCGCCTCATAGAGCGTCAGCAATATGACGAGGCCCCCCCTGTAGAGGGATCCCATTACCGTGACCCCGGAACTTAAAGGGCTATTGAAGGAGCACCGTGGATTTTAGTCAGTACAAATCTGACAGTCCCTCCGGCCCTGCCCAGGGTGGGAGGACTGATTTGATGATTTTAGCACGTAAAAAAAAGCAATATAGGTAGAACTCACATTATTAGTAGTGATCCTGTTAACCCCTCCAGCTATGCAACGCCAGCTTCGAAAGATGGTCGTCGAAGCTTTTAGCTATCAGCCCATTGACTGATATGACAATAGACAAAGACAGCCGAGTCCACATTCCACATGTCAACAACCTCATGAGCTAAGTCGAGATACTTAATGTGTTTCTCTTTCTCAGCTTTCACGACATTCTCGTCATGTGGGATGGTAACATCGATTATCATTGTGCGGCGCACTAATCGGTCTATCACCACTATATCAGGATTATTGGCTACAATAGTCCTGTCAGTGATGATAGACCGATTCATATTAATATTATCAATTTAAATCTATACTAATATTATAAAGAGGAAAACTTTGTATTTTTGTATGTTTGTATTGAATAGGCTCAAAAACTACTGGACCGATTTCAAAATTTCTTTTACCATTACTTAGAGGGATTCTTCCGAATCCGTATAGGCTATATTTTATCCCGGAAAATAGATAGGATTTTTCGTGGTAGTGAAAATTGTGGAGTAAGGCGTCGAAAAAACTGCCGTACGTTAACGATTCTCGCGAACGCTGCCTATATTTAAGATAAACATTGCACCCGTGCGAAGCCGGGGCGGGTCGCTAGTAATTAATAAATCGACGAAATGTACCTATGAGTACGCGCAAAACTTCTGACGGCTACACCAAATTCGATCATTCTTTTTTATTGTTGGTTATTCAGTCAGAATACTTACAAGGGAAAAGGTTTGTATAAAAGAAAACTTAAAAAAGCTTTATTAAGTTCGCAGGGTCTCAGCTAGTACATACCTAGTTCCAAATTGTGTTGTTTTTTTGTTTTGAGTAGGTAATTGGTTTCTAGGATTATAAAAAAAATTGACCAAGTGCGAGTCGGACTCGCCCATGAAGGGTTCCGTGGTAACTATAATAAATATAATACACTTAATATATTTAATTGAAAAAAAAAATAACAAAAAACCTTAAAAAATTCTTAAAACTAGCTTATTTGCAATTTTTACAACTACGCCAAATAACTTTGTTTTTCATAGTATTTGTATGAATTACAAAGTTATATTTGCGGTTTTAGAAAATATACTGTATCTCAAAAACTGCCGATTCGATCTCGTTCAAACCAATTTTGGTTGAAAGTTTACATTAAGATCTACAACATATGGTTTTTTTACATTTTTCACTTCATTATTATAGAAGTTAGAGGGGGACACACACACATTTTACCACTTTGGAAGCGTATATCTTTTAAACGATTAACTTTATGAAAAAGTCATTTTAGAAACCTTAATGTCATTTTTAAAGACCTGTCTATAGATACCACACACGTATAGGTTTCATGAAAAAAAAAAAAATTCAGTTTCAGTTCCATGTATGGGGAGCCCCCTTTATTTTAAATGTTTTTTAAATTATCTCTTAAAATCGGAAAGCGGTTCACAGAATACATCTATCTACCAAGTTTTACATGTATAGTCCTAATAGTTTCGGAATAAAATTGCTGTGACATACGGACGGACGGACAGACAGACAGACGGACAGACATGTCGAAACTATAAGGGTTCCGTTTTTTGCCATTCGGCTACGGAACCCTAAAAAACAAATTACATAAAACAAAAAATAACATAATTTGGAACTATGTACATATGTTACCCATAGTAGGAAAGGTGGTAGGCGTTTTTAGGGTTCCGTAGCCGAATGGCAAAAAACGGAACCCTTATAGTTTCGACATGTCTGTCCGTCTGTCTGTCTGTCCGTCCGTCCGTATGTCACAGCCATTTTATTCCGAAACTATTAAGACTATACATGTAAAACTTGGTAGATAGATGTATTCTGTGAACCGCTTTCCGATTTTAAGAGAAAATTTAAAAAAACATTTAAAATAAAGGAGGCTCCCCATACATGGAACTGAAACTGAAAATATTTTATTCATGAAACCTATACGTGTGTAGTATCTATAGACAGGTCTTTTAAAATGACATTAAGGTTTCTAAAATGACTTTTTCATTAAATTAATCGTTTAAAAGATATACGCTTCCAAAGTGGTAAAATGTGTGTCCCCCCCCCTCTAACTTCTATAATAATGAAGTGAAAAATCTAAAAAAATCAAATGTTGTAGATCTTAATGTAAACTTTCAACCAAAATTGGTTTGAACGAGATCGAGTTGGCAGTTTTTGAGATACAGTATATTTTCTAAAACCGCAAATATAACTTTGTAATTCATACAAATACTATGAAAAACAAAGTTATTTGGCGACTTGGCGTAGTTGTAAAAACTGTAAATAAGCTAGTTTTAAGAATTTTTTAAGGTTTTTGTTTTTTTTTTTCAATTAAATATATTAAGTACCTATATTATATTTATTATAGTTACCACGGAACCCTTCATGGGCGAGTCCGACTCGCACTTGGCCAATTTTTTGAGCTAAATTCCATTACCCTCCTGCCAAGTCAGCATTTTCATTGTACAGAAATTATAACAAGCTATTGTATAAGTTTTTATAACGCCACAAACACTTCTCGAAAAATGTCTCCCAGCTTTTGGACCAACAGCGTCTTTTCACGCAAGACTTTCAAAACCTAAATATACATCGTTACTTACTGATAAAATATCATATAAAACAACTTTATAACTGCAACTTCGCTGGTGCAGTTGAGTGAGAAGATCATGGCTGCCACCGGGTCTCCGGTCTGGTAGCAGTGCTAGAAAGTGAACCAGAATCCAGAGAACACGTACACGTATATGTAGTTGATGCACGAGCCTGCCATAATGAAGTAGCACATTATTGGGATACCTGCAAATTAAATAAGTTTTTAAGCTAATATGCTCACTAACAGTATCATTACAATTGAAAACGGGATATGCATGGCGCTTGCGAACAGTACCAAAATATCAGAAACTACTAATGCACTTGGTAAATATCCCGCTTTAACTTCTAATGATATTCTAACAGACTCGAAGAGCGCGCTGCAACATTTGGCTCGGTGCACCTCGTCCGTGCGAGGAGTACCGATTGCCTACACGATTTTGGAGTCTTTATTCAAGCTTGACCAAAGGTCAATTTCCATAATTTTGCAGTGGATCCCGTCTCACATCCAAATACCAAATAACGAAAAAGTGGATCTTTTGGCGAACGAGGCAGTGTCAGACGGAATTTGTCTAAATGTTCTTCCTCTATTTACAGATTTCATTAGAATAGTAAAGCAAAAATGTTCAGATGTATGGAATGAATACTTCAACCAGAGGTCAGTAGAAAAGGGTATTTGGTACAAGACCATCCAACCACAACTCCCAACGTATAATTGGATTGACCAAAACAGGCTTAGTAGACGTGAATTAGTTATGGCACTTAGACTCCGTTCCGGTCACATTCCATCAAAGAAGTTTGGTTTTTTGATGAAAAAAGTCACTTCACCCAACTGTGAAAAATGTGGAGTAGTCGAAGATGTACAACATATTTTGATGGAGTGTATCCGAAATGAGACTTTGCGATTCCATTTACTTAGTTTTAATAAATATAATGTTGGGGAGTGTAATTCCAATCTAGCCTATCCTTTATCGGACCAGGCTAAAATACTGTACAAACTGGCATTATTCGCTTTAAGTTCATGTCAGTTTTAAGTTAGACCTAAGATTCTGGTGATGTTACAGGGCGACGTTATCGCTCAGCGATAAAGCCCTTAAAATAAAGAGAAAAAAAAAAAAAAAAAAAACTTCTAATGATACCTACAAATGATTTCGGATGTTCCATCATCGCTAAACCATTGGATCAGATGATGAAGAAACTTAGGCAGATCTGAGGACGCGTGGGGTTTCTCCGCCAAATAATACAGTGCATAAAAAAGCGTTGCCTCAAGCACAAATTTTAATATGGTTGGTTGAAAAGAACCAAACACTTTATTGCTCTACATGGTATTGCAATGCATGTTCATTATTTTAACTGAACTAAAAAATGTACAAAAACCAAAGGTTTTTAAAACCAGCCCTTTGCCCTCTACTTCGAAATAACTTTTATAGCCTCTGCAATAATTTATACACTCACAAAATATAATGTACCAATACCAATGATTTTTAGAAATGGATCATTCATCCGGAGATTACCCCCTACATAGAAACTTAGAAATAACCTCTAGGTATACAATATTAGTGGAGACATGCATACGTTTCTCATTTCGGCTGTCAATGTTAAGGGTGAGTACCCTTGGCATGGTAGACATGTTTGATATCAAGTCGGATAGCTTCAGGTCCTCCAAACCAAACTTGCGGATTGACTCCCTCATTTTATGCATACATTTATATCCTATCCTCGGAGGCTTCATCGATCTTAATCTTCAGAATTCACCAGAAGCTGACTACTTATAAAAACTTTATATGACGCAAGAATATTATAAATCGTCAAATCTCTCAATTCCTTAGAATACCCTTTTCTAACTTTCCGTGAACAGCGTTTGACTATTCAACTAAATCTACTATAAAATGACATCAGTCATCGTTATTGCAAAGTCTTTCAAATGTATCATTATTGTGATAAGCAAACTTAATTTCTATTCAATCTACAAAGTTATGTTTGCTTTTCAAAGTACCTAACTGTGTTGATGATGTGTCACTTATTGTGAAATAATTATTTTCTTTATTTCTTTCTATTTGGTTCAAGTTTGAATAAAACATCCCAACTTTTCATGTAGCAACAGTCTAGTTATATTTTAATACATATTTACAAAAATCCACATTTGGTCTGTTAAAATCATCTATTCTAATAAATCTAATATGAAAGTCGTGAAAATGTTTGCTTCTAAACTAAGCTTTTTTTCTACTTCATAGTCGGCCTCAGCGTCGTATACGCCGAGTATATGGACCTGATGACTTGCATCAAACAGCTGAAACTCAACATGATGATGCCCCCAGCAGACAGTTTCATCGTCTTCTGGGAGCTCTGCAACATCGTCAGTATGATCTTCATATTTGATAGATTGTAGTTCTCCCATTTGCTATCGTAAACAGCTTTCTCAAATTTGACGCTTGCATCCATGACGCGCTGGCCCGTGAAACAGTCCATACCAACTTGCATGAGAGCGAATGGTATCTCTATATAGGTGTTTTCTAGCCCTCCCAGTAGTTCTGCTATAAGACCAACCACTAGCAGGAAGAATTCCAATGCTATAGCACCACTGAACACATTCTCAACTTGATGTAATAGGTTTATATTCCTTCCGTGCGTCCTTATTATTTCCTTCAGATGTTTCTCTACGTAATCATTCTTAGTTTTATTTTTGAGACTAGCATCGTTTTTGTTTGTGTCTAGCATACTCATGGCTTGTATCGTTTTGTAATAATGTTCTTCGGCGTCTTCCCACAGATTTAATAATTCCTCTGTTAATGACAACATTTGCGCCTCGATGTAGCCTGTGACTACTATGAGAAATGCCGTGATATTGGCTGGAAGATAAACGGTGAAGAAGACCCCTGCAGTGAACAGTATGGTTGATATTTGGTAGTTTGGGTCCTCGTCCATTGGCTCTAAACCTGTGGATTAAGAATTGACTTTAAGTCAATATTATTGAAACATTTTATTTATTTCATTTCATCAGGGATTCCCAGTAAAAGATATTTCACCCATAAATATATTTCATTCATAAAGTGAGACTAATATTTCAAAACCAAGATCTATTAATCATATTGCTTCGATATAATATGATCACACAACACAGATGCAACATGATTTATTCGATTCTCGACGGAAACCTATAGAGCTTGTAACCGGTTTATTTTACTTCATGTGTAGTGTACTTAATAATATATGCTAAAATAATAAACGAATAAATACGGACTGAATGGAGGTAGATATGCTCCATCAAGCAGCTTTTGGGTTTAAGTTCATCATGGTACATAACTGGTAAATAGTGGTTGTACCTGCTTTAGCGTCTCCTGTGACCATTTGTTTAAGGAGCAACGGGTTTAATTATAACTGTATTATGTAATATTAATAGGGATCAATAAACAATGAACCTATAGACTTTGATCTCAAATCATTGTCAAATGCTCGGTCTTAATTTCAGCAAATGGTATAGGTACCACATATAACTTGCATATCTGTATCAAATCAAATCAAATCATTTATTCGTGTGACTTTTGGTAAATACAGAATGTCAGATAAAAATATAAAAGCGCTCAAAAGTCTACCCATTGGGCTTACACAGGTTAATAATGTTTGTAAATTATTAATAAAAATCACAAATTGCTCAACTAATACAAAATCAGAAATTAAAACAATGTCAAATTATCCAGATTAAAAATATACAATAAACAAAGTCAGGAATTAAAACAATGCCAAATTATCCAGATTAAATATATAAATATCAAAGTCAAAAAAATAAATAATAAAATGTGGTTAAAGATACCAGTGTGAAATTACATATAAACCAGTCATTATCATTATATTATCAGATGTCACAATTAAATGTCAAAGAATTTCTAATAATAATTATATTCAATAAAATAATATTAAAAAAAAAAAATTATAGCTCAATTATATTAAAATTATAGCTAAAAAAATCAACATAATTTCTTCAATATGATTATAATTCCACAAAGTTCCACAGATTTTTAATCACTCATACGCTCGCAAATTCTATTGCTACTTAGGCCCTTTTCTATATTCAAGGATAAAATTATTAACATTTATCCCCTAAATATGCACAACTGTAAACATAAGATAATAGATTATATCCTTATGCTAAATTATGAAGAAACTGAAAACTTATTGACCGTAGTACAGTAGCTTATAACACCTTCCTACATACACTCACTCATTTTCAATTTACACACGTGAGGCCATTACTCTATTACCTACTACTTATATAATTCAAACTTATTATTTTTATTAAGAATGGTTGTATATCTTGTTTCTTTTTCCATTAAATTTCCTCATCTTTATTAATTGTATTTAGTTACTGTTTGCTGTTATCAAAATTTTACTGTACAGTGGTGAAACTTAGTTCATAGTGAAGTGGTGCTAAAGGAAGAGTGCAGATGTCTGAAATACAGATATTCCTTATCTAGTTCAGACACAGACGTTCCCCATTCTGATCCTAGTGTAAGCTTTAATTATAGTGTGTTATATTTTTAGCTGTATGTACCAAATTATTGTATTGTAATGTCTATGTACCAAATTATTGTATTGTAATCTATACATACACGTATAGATATTATGATGCTTAATCCAGATATAAGATAAGTTACCAATAACTACATTATCTGGTTTAATGCATTGTATGGACTGCTAAGAGACTTTGACGACCGAGTTTATTTGCTAGGTTAAAATTTACAAAAAATATAAGTGTTAACGTATTAGGTACTTATATTCAAACTTGCGAAATAAATAGGTATCCTTTATCATATATGAAATGGTATTAAAACAAATTTTAAATGAGTACCTTAATATATTTTAGGAAATAGTTAAACATGTATTATTAGAAGTTATTCACAATCACGACAATGTTTCTGTCTTTCACTTCAAGTCTTTTTAACATCACCATGAAACTATTCCAAAATATTCCATAATCATCAGAACAGTACCCAACGAACCGGCGAGAAAACCGCACATGACCAACATTTGAGGCACACAGAAACGAGGCTCATTAGGGTTAAGCAAATTAAATGGGTAGCCTCACTAGTTACCATTTCTAATTAGCTGAGTGCGATTAACTGGATTTCGCAAGTTTGATAATTGCCAGCGGTCATTTAGTTTCAAATTTTATTTCGTTTAACAGGTTGAGGACACCCAGACGGAATCTCATATTCTGCCTCTCATTCAGCGATGAGACATCAGGGAGAAGTGACAGCAAGAAGTTCTTATTTGCTTTCACTTTATCTTCTTCTTGCGACACATCTGCGGGTGGTATCTGGAACTCAAACGAACTCTCTGTTTTAGAAACAGCCATAGCTTCCTCTTTTTCCTGCTTAATAGTTCGAGAATTATTAGAGAATGATTCATAAGAATCTGCACAATGATATTGTTCGCATGGCATGTCATCGGAATGTACTTCTAAATACTCTGTAACCATTTCTTCCTCTTCATCACTGAGATTCTCTTTAACTCTCTGCAGTGCTGTAGACCGTTTCTGCTTTATTACTGGGTCTAAGAAAGCTAGTAATTCATATTTGTTGTATCTCTTCTTCTGCCCTCCCGATTTCTTTGAGTTTTTCCTCTTCTCCTTAATGTAATAATCTCTTATGTTGCGCCATTTACTCTTTAAACTCTCCACTGCAACAAAAAGAAAACCATTTGAAATCATCGCGACATAACTGTATCATTTTCTTTATACATAACGTTGGTACAAGAAATTATCAACACAAAAAATAAAAAGTAGCAAATAATATGAATGCATAATCATTTAAATTACGTCTTAATATTCTAAATGCGAAAGTAAATCTGTCTGACAATCTGTCTGTTACACCTTCATGTATTTACTAATTAATCGTTTTCGATGAGGTACAGGGATAAATTAAACGCCGCGGGCAGAACAGAATATTTTGGTTCTAGCGTCGCCATTCGCGTCGGGAGAACTAAAGCGATAAGACCGCCATTGTAACCATAGAATTAAGAAATAATGTTAAATAGGTGTGTTTAAATTTTGGTGTACAATAAAGTATATTCTATCTATCTATCTATAATTAGATTTACTAAGTTTTATTTGTTGAGCTGTCCCCAGACTCGAGGACGCTTGAGTCTTACTATTCTTAACTATAGTAAAGTAAAATGATTAAAACTTATTAGTGTTAAAGGCTGCGCTCCGGTGAATTTTATCACGATTAAAAACACAACGCTTCATCTTTTGTAGTTGGATAAAAGTAGCCTCATAACCTTCCCCAAGCTTCAAGCTGCTCCATACCAAAACTGTATCCAAATCCACCAAGTACTTTTTTATTGATAATAGGTTCGCGTTTGACCACCATCTCACCTGATGGTAAGTGATGATGTGGTCGAAGATGGAGCACGCTTACCTAAAAGTAACCTATTCAATTTTGACCTAAAGACCCCTAGGTTATAGCTATCGGGAAACTTTCGAAGATTAACTCGTTTAAACAAACAAGCTTTTCCACTTTATTTGTTTGTTTTATAAAGTTCTTTATTAATGTAAAAGGTTTACATAATAATTGTAGGATTTACATACTAAGCAACAATTAATACACCTAAATAATTACACTTTTACAGACTAAAAACGCATCATACTACTACCTACATGATACATCTATAATGTTGAGCATATGAAATCATTGAATTGATTTCATTTACATAATTAGGGGGTAGGAGAATTTAAATACGCGCTAGCGTAAGTGCTACTGGATACAGTCACTCAGGCCGAAGCGACCAAACGGCCGTGGCCACCAAGTCACCTAAACAGCACCAAATTGCATACCAAAACAGAAATGAGTGAAAGTGTTTTAAACCACCTTTTTATTCTCATTTATTTTTTTGCATCATCATTTATTTATTACTTACTAACTTCTGCCCGCGACTTCGTTCGGAGAGTTTTCCCGCGTAAATCCCGATCCCGTGTTGTCCTAGGATGTCAACTATACAACGTGTAACGGAAACCCCATATCTATCCAAAAGGACTGAAGACAACATCTGGTATGGAGTCTCGTTTCAGCTCAAAATAAGTGACTCACAGAATTGACCCCAAATTGTTGATTTCGTTTGTTTCTTGAATACCAATAATAACAAACGTGTCACATCACTATGAGGGACATCACTTTCCACGTCAAATAAAACGATAATTCTCTTCGTTCTTCTTAATTTGAAAAATTCGGTCTCTGGTATATTCTCTGGTCAATATATTGAAATTTCTAATAAGTTCCACACATGTACACAGGATTACAAAACCCTTACCATATCGTTTGTTATCATCCAAAGAAGTCGTGCACTTGGTATATACCTAACGTGACCAGACGTCCCGTTTTGAACGGGACTGTCCCTTTTTATAATTACGAGTCCCGGTGTCCCCGCAATGATCTCTGGGACGCAAAATTGTCCCGTTTTCTGAGACCGCGTCAACGGACTTATCGGTCGATGCGAATATAGCCGAGAATGGCCAAGACGTCGTCGCTCGCGCTTTGTTGACTATTTATTTGACAGATTTTTCGTTCGCCCACTTCTCGATATTTGTTTTGTTGTTGTTGTTACGTGTTTTTTACGTAGTTTATATTTGACATTAACATTCATATCTGGAGTGAGGCCATTAAGAGGCACGGGGAAGCACTTCCTGTTTCCTTTGACATCTCCAAGGCCTTTGACAGGGTCTGGCACGATAGCCTTATTGCTAAGCTTCCTTCCTTCGGTTTACCCACTCAACTTTGCGTTTGGATTTAAGACTTCCTGAGAGATCGGTCCATTCGAGTGGCCATTGATAGCTGCTCGTCTGGCCAATTGGCAATTAATGCCGTGGTCCCTCAGGGGTCTGTTCTTTCAGCAACTTAATTCTTGCTGCACATTAACGATCTGCACCCGGTACCTTTGGGTATGCAGACGACAGCACAGTTTCTGAGAGATGTGTCCAGTGCGCGAGCTGGTGGGTCACAGATCCAGTCTCTCCGTGAGGACATGGTTGGGCGCTTGAACTTGTCCTTGAAGGCTGTCTCCGAATGGGGCGATGCCAACTTGGTTAAGTTTAATGCAGCTAAGACCCAGGCGTGTCTCTTCTCCGCAAAAAGGAGCCAATTTGAACCGGCTTCTACTTTCCGTGTTGTAACCGTACAGATAACCGATCATATTGAGCTTCTTGGGGTGACTAACTCCAAACAATGGCTTTATTTTTTACACGCTCAGTCAACAAGTTTTCGTCAAGCTGGATTGAAACTTGAAGGTTAGACTACTACTACTCACCATAGAAATGGATATATTTTATTGGACTGATTTAAAGGTCCCCGCATGAGAAATTGTTAAAAAATTGTTCAAATATAAAAAAAAACGTGCTAAGAGTTTCATTCTTACTTAAAATCATCACCAGCTATATTAAAGCAAATTTGTTCATCTGATAAATATAAATATAACTTATCTTTTCGGGTAAGTATATATATTATATATTTTTAATTCGTAACTCTTAAGCTAACTGACTATAGCTAAATAAAAAAAATTAAAATGTTTTTTTTTTTCACTGACAACCTGTTAATTGACTTTAATAAACCAATGTCCCGTTTTGAGACAAAAAATAAATGGTCACGTTATATATACCCTTTAAATTACACGTTGTATAGTTACCAACTTACATAAAATCCGTTCAGTAGATTTTGCGTGAAAGAATAACAAACTTCCATACCAATACCGTTTTATTTTTACAATATTGTTATTTATGTGTGTTTCAATTATTGGTATACAATGAAGAATATTCTATCTATGTATCATGTCTCATATCTCTCTATCTATCCACACAATGTTTCGCATTTATAATATTAAAAAGAAATGTGTAATGTTTGATACTTTCAAATAATTATTTCTTTTGCTATAGAAGAACGGAGTCTTTTTTGGCTTAAAGGAAGGCTCCAGTCCAATCACAACAGAACTGTAAATACTATTATTAAATAAATAAAATATTTTGTATTCTAAGTACCTATAATAATGCATAGTTTAACCTTTTCGCCGCCAACGTACACAAAACGCAATGCCTCGCCGAGCGCCAAGCTATAAATGTATAACTAAATATACAGTAAACAGTAGTGATGGGGATATCGTCATATCGATGAATAAGATTTGTACGCGTAAAGTTAAGATTTAAGTTGATTTTACGAATATAAATAAAAACTGATTAAATATTTCCAGATTTGTTTTATTTCACAGTATACTTAATAAGAAAAAACAGTATAAATTATGAGTATCAAAGAAACTAATACATAACTCAATTAGAACTATAAGGAATGGGGTACATCTCTATTTGTTTCATGATCTCATTCTTTAACTTCATATCAAGTTATTGGCACTGAGGGCACGTTGAATTCGATTCTGATCAGGGATGGGGTCTATGGTCTTTCTTTCTTCTATTTTTGTTTATTCCTGTTTTTTTTAATAACTTCAGTCAACGTTTTTTACCGTAGGTATCTAAGTGGCAGAATTTTTAATTGTTTTTAAAGTGTTTTTGAAATGGAAAGTAAGTAACTATATATTTAAATTCTATCACGCTTGTAGCCGTGTACTTATCAAAGCATTGTTTTTAAGTGTTGTTTCAGTTCTTTTCTTAACTCATGTATCGGTAGATTTAACCCATCTGCGCGCGGGGGACCCCGCGCACAGATTGCGTTTCTCTATTTACCCACGACAGAACGGAGCAGGTATATGCGTTTATAGTTATATACGTTTAGGGTGAGAGATGTTTGTGTGTTTGTGCAAAGTAATGTTCCCACCTATCTTCTAAACTTTTTATACAAATTGCAATTAGGTTTCCTTTTTTTCTTTGAAAAGAATTTCTAAAAAAGTTAAAATTACAGTGCTTTCATACACTGTATTTACCATAATAGTGTATAGAGTACAAAAACAGTACCTAAATCTACTGTAATTACAGTGCATCTGGAGATACTGGGCTCACCGAACATTTTACATACTTATTGAATTCCTACTCTTTGATGAATAAACATTATTATTATCATCCAGTTAGACATACCTCAGAATTATCTTCTGGTTCAATGTTCTCCACAAAATACTCCAAGTCCGATTCCACACCTTGCAAAATTTTAAGAAGTTCGTCCGAATCAAGTTCTTCACTCATTTTTCTATTTGTTATCAAGTGAAAGAAAGAAAGATGCGTGCGCGCGAATCCGATTTTGTGCTGCACTATGCCAAAGTGACCTTGACAGCCGCACGCCTATGACGTCACTGACCAACTTCTATAGTAGTTCGTGGCACTCGGTGGCGCACAGGGGTATAGACGACCACTTGTTTTGTAAAGATGGGAAAATAACTATCGACAAGAATTGGTAACAACTTCATAATTACGTATCGGCATCTACCTGAAGGTCGAAATTCATCTACTATCCTTTGTAATGAAGTAGATAACTAAGTTCATATTTTATTGACCTCAAATTGTTTTCGATATTCGTAACTTTCTGTATTTATAATAAACATTTCAATGGTGAAATCAACCTTTCACGGCACATCACTGGCCAACTTGATATGAAGTGACTGGCGTTCTGAGGAAAGTAACAAAATTCGGAGTTTCTGTTTTTGCCGATTTTAGGACAAACTAGGGCTTATTTTGTGTAGAAAAATAAAAAACAGGGTAGTAGACAGTGCTATCTTAAATAATAAAATGAAACAAAGCTTTTAATCACAGTAAATTTATTTTAATAAGATAGTTAAAATGAACAACTTCTATAGAAGTTGTGGCGCTGGTGGCACGAAAATCCCGAACTTCTATAGAAGTGCTTGGCGGTGAAAAGGTTAAATTCTAAATAGTAGATTCTTTATTAAAATGTTCTACGGAGATTGTACATAATATTATAGATAACGCCAAATAACTTGGCAAGGTTTTGGCGTAGTGGAGGTAAGTTCGCGCATCATGCACTTAGTGGAAGAAAAAAGTGGTCACTTTTACTGCTTGCCATTATTCTATGGTTATTACCATAATTTATTTTTAATCATATCTGTTCAGAAGAATGTTAAAGAAAAAAGAGGAATACATTCGTTAATTCGGTATTATAAATAAAATAGATATAATACATAAATGATATCAGAAAGACCAGAGTCTTCAGTGTTAGGAAGGCTTATTCAGCTTCACGTGAAGAGATGAACGCAATGTTTTTAATTATTTTATTTTTGTTTATCTGCCTATATTATTGTTATTTTATTTTTTGACATTAATTGGATTTTATTTATTTTTATTAGTATGAGAATAGACAAGAATGACATGAACACTAACATAGTTTATAAGACCTTTGTTACTAACATTATATGGACAATTTTGTAGTCTGAAATAAATGTATTCAATATTCAATAACTACATATAAAGTGAAAAAAATATATTTAAAAAAACATTAAAAATAATACGTTCTCGTCGGCACAATTAGTTAATAAAACTGCTACCCCTTTTATTCTTCTTTTTTCCCGGTGTCCTAAAGACAGTGACGAATTCGGAATTTCAACCTTCCTTAACTATAAATATAGTGTCTAACTGTTCTTTCTGACGTTTAATAGTCTGCGTAAAACGGTATTTGGTCCTGGCCTTGTAATCAAGGTAAAAAAAAAAAATTTAAAACAACAACTCGTAACAAAAACAAAGGGTACAAGTTTCGTCAACGCAAGTGTATTCGGGAGCAAATTGAACGAGAACTACTGACGCACCAATCGCGCGCTCGGAGCGGCGCTACGTCATACCTCGCGTCCCGCTGACACCTAAAAATCGACTTCTGCGCATTGAACAACTCTTGCCAAGTTATTTGGCGTTACTTGTACGACAAATACTATCCTCTAAAACTATCATTAGGACATAAGTTAAATGTATATCCCGATTGTACTACAACACCTGTGTAGTGAATAAAGTTTTTTCGTTAATTTACTTATTTACATAATTTTCTGTCACCTGTACCACACCGATTAAAAAGTATTATTATTGAGTCTTAGCAATTATCTAATTAATGGATTGTTACGCCAGTCGCTTAGCGAAGTACGTCGAGAAACTTCGACAGAAATCTAGAATGTTCGAGATACTAACGACATCTAGCGGCGAGTAGCAGTACTGAGTATCTCGAGTAGCTTCTGGAATATTCTTGGCAGTATAAGAAACGCGACACACGTATACATCGCGTACACGCGCGCTCGCGACTCTTCAAAATAAAAAGTATAGGCAGTGAGTCGATTCTACAAGAATGTTTTAGAACTCATAGACCGGGGTATAAATAGATCGCAGAGGAACGCAGACGGTGACTTGTGACCACTCATCAAAACGAGGCAGTATCTAATTAATGAATGAATAAAAAAAATGTTTGCACAATTGCTTAGAAAATCTATTTTCTTATATTTGCACCAACTTAAATTTCATTCTTTAACAATTAGCAGGTTTAAACGATTAATTCTCTTAAAAACAAAAAGTATGTTACGCATTACATTGTCATATTTAAGTAGTAACTAAATATCTGTATTTAATATATATGTACCTATACTATACTCCATAGGTTTAGGTAGTTAAAAAAGGGTAAACAAAAAAAAAACCACGTGACTCATAGATGCAAAACTTTTTATTTTAAAATCATATTATTTATATCACATATTAATAGCATCTATTTTGACTCTGAATCTGATGAACTATCTGTCACATTAATAATAAAACGATCAGTGGTATCATCCATTATTTTGTCTAATTTAAACATTTTCTGTTCCTCTTTTCTAAGCATTTTTCGAATTTTTTCCAATTCTCTGCAGTTACACTAGCTAGAGCCTTTTTTAAGTTTTATTTTTCTCGGCTACAAACCCCTTGAGCCCATATTAATTCAATTGGATTGAGCTCACAGTGATATGGCGGCAGGCGCAATACTGTAACACCATTTTCCTTGGCTAATTCATCCACAACATAGGATTGGTATTTGTGTTTTTCATATTTAAATTTTATTAATAATTGTGCTTTTAATTTTGATTCTTCAAAAGCAACATTTTTTTCATTTAACGACTTCTGAATATCAGCCTTTCTTGATGCGGTTGTTGACACTTTCTTTTTTTTTACTGTGATAGGGTGCATTATCCATCACCAAAATTGAGTCTTTTTCCAGTTTGGTGAGAATTGTGGTGATCCGTTTCTCAAAATTATATGCATCCATTTCTGAATGGTAATCACCATCACCCCTAGTGGCTGGAAATATTAATTCACCTCCTTCAACAAAACCACTTGAAGAACCTGAAACATAGTTTTAAATAAATTCAACAACTGATGAATAATTATGTTTTCTTGTAATATGAGCATCTCAGATGTACTTTACTTAAAATGTGAATTTATTATATATTGACTGCCTCATTGGTCTAGTGGTCGCGAGCACTACAGCTGACCATGAAGTTCACAGTTCGATTCCCAGGTCAGTTAGTGTTACTGGGTTTTTCTATCTGGAATTTTCAGTAGCAGCCTCGACTCGGGAGTTGTGTCTGGTTAATGGCAATAGGCTTGCCCCTATTACGTGTACCTTAATCATAACTGATGAAATGTGGGTATACTATAGGTGCACCTCTGCCCAACCCATTGGAGAAACAAGGAAATGATTTATTAAGTTTATTATATATGATGTTTTTCACAAGCTTATAAAATAAAATTATCATCTTGGCATTTCTATTAAAGGCTATTTAAGTAATATTCTTACCAACAAGGCCTAAAATAAGGTGTTTTCATTTCCCGCTGGGATTCTTTAAGCTTGTAGACAAACCCTGGCTGTGAGCCTCTTTACAGGATGTTATGGTAGTGTCTTGCCATGTTGAAGATTTTGTGTCCTGCAAAAACAATATTTATGAGTTTACAAGATTAACAAAGGTAACAGTGTACAATATTTATTTTAAAAACATATTATCATACCTTCATTGACCCATGTTTCATCCAAATAATATATTTTCTTCCCGTCTCTTCTATATTTTGCAATCTCATTTACTTAAATATTTTACACGCCATACTGCAATGTCTGCTTTGTCAATAAGCATACTCTTGCGACTGTGTTTGGAGTATTTAAAGCCTAATTTCTTCATCAACTTTTACATTACATCTCTTTTTATATTAGGTAGACTGTCATCATTATTGACACTTTCCAATACTTTTTCAATAGTTGGCATTCATTTGGAAAAAATGTACTTTTCTCCTCACTTTAAAATCCATATCATAGAAACTGTCAATTTTGCTTGGTTTCGTTGCCGGTGGAGGAGGAGACTCCACTCTATGTGATGTTTTATACTGGTTAATGACCTTGTACATAGTTGGTACAGAGATACCAATTATTTCACCAGTTTTTTGCACTATGTCTGTTTTTGACAAAAAATACTCTCTGGGCCATGTTTCTTCTACATATTTAAACACATTTATCAATGTCTGTTTCTCAGATGATGAAAGAGGTCCGGTTTAGAAGCGTTTCTTCTTTGGTGATGGAAATGTGTGTACGAAGTTGGTCTGGCTAGTACCAGCCTCGGGTTCACTCATTTTTCCACGATACGAATTTAAAAACGAATAAAAATTAATAAAAAACATTAACAATAACTAAATAACAAAAACAAAACAAAGAAACAAGGCTAGCTAATATCACAATTCAACAAAAACACGTACGTTAAATGTCGAGTGTCGGAAGAGTTTGTCAACACTCAACAATGGCGTTAACCGACTAAACGTAATACCTACCACTTCAGTTGCCAGATTACGTCACAATTGTACTCTTTAATTTAGTAACATTATCTAATTCGTTGTATTTTCTAAAAGGCTTGGGGAACCCGTCTTTTGTGTTCTTTATTATGGACGAAATACAAAATATTATATTATTTTATAAATCAAACTAAAAAATTGTGCTCAAGCAGTTAAATCTACGAAGAGTAGTAATTAATGATAAAGTTGAACATACTATAACAAAAGAGAAAACTATCGTGTGATCGAAAATACATTTAATTTTGTTAGAACGTATTTTTAAAGAAAGTGTCAACCATAAACAACCCTTTTTATGATTTGTTTACGCTTTTTTAATTACCTAAACCTTTTGAATATAAGCTTACGCATGGTGAAAGCTCAAACAAAAGCAGCACAGAGCGATCTGTATACTTTATTAACTGGGAACCTTCACGGTCTTGCAACGATGGCGGGAGATGTCACAATCACAATTATAAAAATAAGCCACCCTTTTCTAAGCCTTCAAACAAATAATCACCAAAATTGAACAACAATAATTATGTGGACATAAGTTGTCATAATATCTATTATGAACATTCTACGTAGAAAATTTGAATAAAGAATCTGCTATTTAAGCATACCTAATTAAAAAATACAAATAAGTGTATTTCTTAAAAAAATATTAACAGTTCTATTTAATCGTGATCGGAGACTTCTTTTAAGCCAAACAAACCTGTAGTAAAAAACTCCGCACTTCCATAACATTATCAATAATTATTTAAAAGTGCCAAAAATTTTCCATGAACAAACAACTCGCAAAACAAACAATCGCTACAAATTCCGATAAAAAACCGCACCGGCCGCGCCGACTACAATTTTAGAAAGAGAATGCACTAGCTTACCTGTCTCATCTTTCTCCGCAGGCGTAAAATCTTCATAGTTGTGATTCAATGCCAAAGCTATCTCTTCCCACGATTTCCTTTTGGCACTATTATCTATATAGCGTTTAGCATTCCATATGTTTTCACGTTTTTTAACTTCATGTATTAACTGCTCCGTTTCGATCATTTTTATTTCGCAAGCAGAGTAGCGGACAGCACGCGGCTAAGCGTCTCGCCGGATCGTGTGACGCGTATGGCGCGGCGCGGCTCGCTGCCATTCGTTGACAGTGTTGCCAACACGACTAAAGCAAATGTCGCTAGACTTAAGGTTTAAAAGTCGCTAGATGTTATTTCGCGTAAACAAAATAGTCTGTGAACGGTTTTTTATGGTTGTTGACTAGGTTTACTGTTATCAATTAAAAAAATGGAATTACGTTCAAATTTGGAACCAATATTTTGACTAAACGACCGGTAGGTTATTAGTGTTCTATGGTAAACGAGTTTACTTGATGATATCGTCGTTACGGTGGATCCACAAAGGTAGCCCGCGAAATTCAAATTTTCTTACGTGTTTTGCAATATGCAGGTCAGTGTCAGGTTATTTATTGATAAAAATATGATTTGCTACCTTAAAAAACGTAGAGTCCGTGCCACCACTCAAGTCCGATAGACGTGGCAATAGTGTCTATGTCATAAAATATATAGTTTCACTTTTTTCACCGGACTTCAGAGGTGGCGTGGACTCGAAAATAAAAAATAAATATGCGGACTGTCTTAGCGGAATCAACTTTAGATTAAAATTAGACAAAGACTTACAATGACACAATTTTATTAAATTATTGTCAGCTAATTTATTATTATATAAATATCCTTTAATTTACTAGTAAGTATGGAAATTTATATGTAGACTTTTAGGGCAGCCTGCAAATAACCAAATTAGAAATGTCGCTAAATCGGAGTAAAAAGTCGATTTTGATATCAAAATGTCGCTTAATCTAGCGACAAAGTCGCTAAATTGGCAACACTGTTCGTGGAACACGCGGCGTTGCCGTACCGCTCCGCACGCACAGACGGAGCGGCAACGTTAATTCCGTCTAACCGCAGCGAGTGAGATACGGAGCGGCCGGACGGCCGTGAGACTTTATCATTATCTTCATCGGTTACCGGCGGCGGCGGCGGGGCTAACAGTTACTTACTGTGTTTGTATGTACTTTGTACATTTAGCATGTGGACTTGCGGAGACTCTTTTGCGGCTTGACACTGGTGCAATGTAGATACCGCCGCTCTAGCTTTAAATCTCTGACATCTTCTAAGATATTTATTTCAATTATATAGGTACTGTAAAGGGCAATTTTAATCTACATAAAATGCATAATGTATCTTACGTATTTAATTGGATAAGGAATAATACCGTACCTAACAATGATATTTCATTGGTACCTATCTACTGTTTAAAATAGCTTAGTAAAAAGATAAATTTAAAAAAATGTCACTGGTTATTCTAAAGAGATAGACAATAATTGCCATCGACTTTATAAACGCTGGCTGAACCTTACGAGATATACCTAATATCCGTACAAAAATAGATTTTTTACGATAAAACAACAAATCTATGAATTTCTCAGCTTTTATCTACTATAATATGCATGTGTTTTCCATTGAAACCTTCATCTTGAATCACATTATCTATTTCCATAACTTCACCAAAATCCGTTGCGCAGTTTGTAAGGTCTAAGCGTAAACATTGTTTTATCCTCTCATAGTATTTAGAAACAAAGTCGCATCAGATAATAGGTACTTGTTGAGATACATATAACATAACAACAAATTAAAGTTTTTCTTTGATGTTTTTGTCATAAGCGTTTTTTTCCTAGCAGGTATATTTCAAGGTTTTCAAAAGTAGAGTAAGTTATCCAATAAACATAATAGTATGTAGGAATTGTTCACATGTCTTTATTAAAATTTGGCGTAATCTCCTGTTAAAACGACGTCGAATCCAATTGAAAAACGACTGATTTTTAGGGTTCCGTAGCCGAATGGCAAAAAACGGATCCCTTATAGTTTCGATATGTCTGTCCGTCTGTCTGTCTGTCTGTCCGTCCGTCCGTATGTCACAGCCATTTTATTCCGAAACTATTAAGACTATACATGTGAAATTTAGTAGGTAGATGTATTCTGTGAACCGCTTTCCGATTTAAAAAAAAAATCTATACTAATATTATAAAGCGGAAAAGTTTGTTTGTTTGCTTCAACGCGCTAATCTTCGAAAGTACTGGGTGGATTTGGATGAAATTTGGTATGGAAGTAGCTTGAAGCTTGAGGAAGGTTATAGGCTACTTTTTACGCGACTGCAAAAAAGGAGAGTTATGTTTTTACCGTGATAGAATACACGGGAGCGAAGCCCCGCGTGAGTACTAGTTTAAAATAAAGGGGGGTCCCCATACATTGAACTAGAACTGAAAATATATTTTTCATGAAACCTATGCGTATGTGGTATATATAGACAGGTCTTTAAAAATGATATAAGGGTTTCTAAAACCACTTTTTCATAAAGTCAATCGTTTAAAAGATATAAGCTTCCAAAGTGGTAAAATATGTGTCCCCCTCCCTCTAACTTCTATAATAATGGAGTGAAAAATCTAAAAAAAATATATGTCTGTAGATCTTAATGTAAACTTTCAACCAAAATTAGTTTGAACAAAATCGGGTCAGGAGCTTTTGAGATACAGCATATTTTCTAGAACCGTAAATATAACTGTAATTCATACAACACTGAAAAACAAAGTTATTTAGCGTAGTTGTAAAAATGTAAATAAGCTAGTCTTAAGAAATTTTTAAGGTTTTTTTATTCATCAAATAACAATACATATTATATTATATTATTATAGTTACTACGGAACCCTTCATGGGCGAGTCTGGCTCGCACTTGGCCAATTTTTTTATTGTGACAGATAGGTCATCACATTCAGAGTCAAAATAGAGGCTATTAATAATATGTGATATAAATAATATGATTTTAAAATTTGGTTTGAAGGAAATCGGGTCAGCAGTTTTTGAGATACAGCATATTTTCTAAAACCGCAAATATAACTTTGTAATTCATACAAACACTATGAAAAACAAAGTTATTTAGCATAGTTGTAAAAATGTAAATAAGCTAGTTTTAAGAAATTTTTAAGGTCTTTTTTTATTCGTCAAACAAATATACATATTATATTATATTATTATAGTTACTACGGAACCCTTCATGGGCGAGTCTGACTCGCACTTGGCCAATTTTTTTATGATTAAATGTGCAAAAAACACTATTCATTATTAGTAGTATTACTGTTTATTAGTAATAATTATGACTTTTTATTCTGACTTCTCCATTTTTTGCCATAAATATGGCTTGCAGACTAGAATATAAGTAATTTAAAAAGTATTCTAATTAATTATGCAGCATAACAAAGAACAACAGGAGATTAAAATCTACTGTGTATAAAGATAAGCGATCTTATCGAATAGAGCAATATATCTGGACCTTAGATGCATATGGTCTAAAGATCCACCCAAAATCACTTTTTACCAGCACAATGCTACGTTTTTTTTTTCTCTTTCTGGCAAACTAATTCTTATATTTCTATCTTTATTTACTGTGGAGATAATTATATGCATAATGTCTGATCTACCAATTTACCGAAATATTTGTTTGGCATAAAGTCATATTTTAATATGCACCTTTTTTCCATAAATAATTAATATCTTACAGGGTCGCAAATCAATATAATTCTTTATGCATTCAAAGCGTTTTTAACTGCACGCCCTAAAATGCATGAAGCATTTTCTCATTGGATGTATGTACAGATACGTACTTATGCTTCTAAATTTTGCAACTGATTAAAAGTACGGATCACATACACCATTATGCTTTGAAAATTATGTTTTTAACTTATATACATAAAGTCGAATGCAATCGTAAAACATTCTAGCTGTAATATAATACTCATTACGTTAATTCGTTCGTGCGGACGGTTCGGGAGCGGGCGGGAAGGCGAATTTGTTTGTCTCAAAACAAGGACTTAATGCCATAGGCATTCTCTACCAGTCAACCATGGATAGTGAATACCTACTACTGATTACTGTCATGATCCAGGAACTAGATTCACTGCCAAGGAGATCAAATGTGCTATAAACGCCATGACAAGCGGTAAGTCTCCGGGTCATGATGGTCTGAGTGTTCAGCATCTTAGGTTTGCCGGTGTCCATTTACCAAGAGTGTTGGCAATGTTCCTAAATTTCTGTATAAGTCATGCGTATGTACCTAGTCAGCTAACTAGAACTATTGTGGTTCCTATAGTTAAAAGTGAAACTATTGACCACGCCGACATTACAAACTATAGGCCAATTTCCCTAGCTACAGTAATAGCGAAAGTGCTTGACAATAATTTGGTCATCCATGGGCATATGACGATATAAGTGGGGTAAATGATAGATGATAATCTGGCCAATCGACAGTTTCAGAGTTATCCATTATTTACGCCACACCAAAATCACGCGCCATAATAATATTATATTATACATAATATAATATTATTATTATTATACATAATATAATATTACCTTTTGGTATTGATTTTATATTGATTCGTGTTCAGTATCAGTGGTATAGTCACCTCCTACTAACTTACTATTTACGTATTATTCGCGTACACATAATAACATTTCGTAATATTGTATAACGCAGTCATACTTTGAATACAGTTGTTTCATCTGAATATTATACGTATACTTACTACAGAAGATACGCGTCGAGCGAGCGCGTAGGTACACGCGCGATCGTATTCGATGTGAGGAGCGGGTAGGACAGTGCGGGTGAATTCTAAAATTTTGCTGGCTTTAGACGCGCTCGGGCGCGTATAAAGCAAAATTACCAATTTTCTATTTGATTTTACATGAAAAATTCCAGACCAAATCTTAAAAAAAATATATGAATAACTACATCATATTTTCAAGGGCTCTCTCTGATCAAAAACATAAAATGATAACATTTCCTTGGTAGAAAAAAATCACGAAATAACCTCTAATTCTCATGTTTTTCCGTTTTGTACTCGATATGGTAATGCCTATTGCGACAAAAATTTGATAAATAATTATATTTAAACAAGAGTAAAGGCTTTGCTTAGGCATTTTATGTAATTCCTTTTAGTTTTGGATTTATTACGATAAAACACTTTTGGCGCATACTACGTTTTTATTCCGCGCAAGAAGTCATCTTCCGTCGCTCGTTGCGGGAGCTTCAAGCAATTCAAGCATATTTCTATTTCACACATCAGTCGCTACCGCTCTGTTGAGACGAGAGGACTACGCTCAAGTGTTTTAGCTGCGCCGAGTTATAATCATTTCAATCGTAATTGTTGTTGTTGTTCGAACTAAATAGTGAAATGGGAAACAAAAAAAACATTGAAAAGAGAACTAAAAAAAGTTACAAATTGACAGGATGGCTAATTGTCGAAGGTAAGTTTGTGAGTTACTTGTTTGTTATATACTGAAAAAATAAAAATACATTTTATACTTTCGAGAAAGTTTATGCAGGTGATTTTAGATTTTATTTTGAGAGACACAAGATCTAAATTCGTTTACCTACGCACTTTCGTGGGCCGAGTAGGTAACTAGACATAATAATATGTGGGGACATTTCACACACGGCTATCTGACCCCAAACTAGGAAGACCCTGTACTATGGGTGTCAGACAGCTGATATACATAGACAAATACATTTTTAAATACATACATATATAGATAAACAACACCCAGACACGACGATATCAAAAATTCGTGGTAGGTATTTTATTAGATTATTAGGATAATAGGTAATAAATTACATTCATAATAGGTAGCTATTTACTTTTGCTATTTTGTTATGTTATTCTTCACGATACAATTTTATGATCATTTTCCCATAATGTAGTTATGAGATCTTCCAAAAATCTAGATACACGGATGGACAACAATAATGATCTTGCGAGTATCCTATATAAAAAAAAATTATCTACCTATACCACTTCTTATTTAATATTTCTATGGTCGTAGGTAACGCGGGCAGAATAGTATATGCAAAATAAACACAAGCTTTTAGTTGGTATCCGTGTTTGTTCGATGAAATATATTTATATCGATTACGAACCTATTTAAGTATGCCCATTAGGTATTTAAACCCTATTTTTGTAGATCAATTTATTGTGGACGTGATTGTATAACAAAGAATTTGTTTTGAAATAATATTTTATTTTCAGAATGTGGCCACCTCGCTCGCCAGATTTAAACCCATTGGACTTTTTTACTGGGGCTGTTTAAAGGAGGTAGTATATAAAGAAGAAATCACTTCGGTTGAACAGCTGCGACAACGCATACGTTCGGCTGCTGACGAAATATCGTCGGCAGGATTTGCGCGCCGATTGAGACGGTCCTTCATAAGAAGGTGTAGAGCGTGTATAGCAGCTGAAGGAGCCCACTTCGAACATCTTGTATATTTTCTTTTTCAATAAATTTGTTTAATTATAATGTCTTTTATGGTGTCAACAAACCCATAGTGATCAAATTTTAAGGAAATTCTCATTCTCTTTGAGTCTAAAATTAGTTACAGCAGTGTTAAAGTAATTTAATTTTGAAATCAAAGTTGTATAAAAATTCTCCTTTAAGATTCGAACAGCAATAACTTTGTACTTTATCAAGATACTGATTATTATTATACCATTTTAGAATTTGCATTAAATAGGCAATTATCTATACTTATAATAAATCTGTAGAGAGGTCAATTCTGTACATGAAATATATTTACAAAATAACTATCAGGGGGTGATTAGGGATCGATACTGATGCCAAAAATGCAATCAGTAAAATTTTTGTCTGTCTGTCTGTATAACCGTTATAGAAACAAAAACTACTCGACGGATTTTAACGAAACTTGGTACAAATATTTTTCATACTCCTGAGCTGGTTATAGTATACTTTTCATCACGCTACAATCAATAGGAGCAGAGCAGTGAAGGGAAATGTTGGGAAAACGGGAGAAGTTACTCCATTTTTAAGCTTCCGTCGCGTGTGCAACCTTAATGGTTAAAGCTACACAGAAATCATTTATGACGGAAATGTTCTCCATAAAATTATATAAAAAATATCCCACGACAACATATATCTATCTTTTATGGTTGACTCACAATAACACGTGTAACTCCCGATAGCTTAGCAGTTCGAAGCTTTCTGATTATTATTCTGCTCCGAAATTTAAAACCACCACAACTTTGCAATGGAACTCGGCTAAAAGTAACCCAGTTGCAACAAAATATAATCGAGGCTCAAATTTTAACAGGTTGCGGTGCAGGAGAAACCGTCTTTATTCCCAGAATTCCCATAATACCAAATAATTTTCCATTCTAATATAAAAGAACGCGATTCCCAGTATCGGTGTATTATGCAATGACAATTAATAAGACTCAAGGGCAGACTTTTCGTGTTGCTGGAGTAGATCTCGGTGTCAGTTGTTTCTCGCATGGTCAGTTGTACGTCGCGCTTTCCCGGGTTAGCAGTTCTAGAAATCTTTATGTTCACGTGCCGGACGGGTCAACTTTCAACATAGTTTACCTGGAAGCTTTGCGCTGAAGTATTGTCGTTCTATACGTACTTAAGCCTCATGTGAACGTGATCTAAACAATATTACCAATACATTAACTTAATAACACACAAGGAGTTACACGCTGACGGAGTCGCGGGCACAGCTATTAACAATAATATTGTGCGGTTCGGTATTGCGATATTTTTCAACAGTATTATAGATTGACATATTATATTTCCCTACTAAATTACGAAAGTTAATCTGTGTGTTACATCTAAATCACTGAACCGTGAGGAAGGACATGGCTACTTTTTTTTTACGAAAAACGACGGAAACGTGGACGAAGTCGCGGGCAACAGCTATCTATGATAATATTATATAAGACTAACTAGCCAATCGTATCCAGCTGCATGATAATCAGTTCGGTTTTCGTGCGGGCTTGTCTACGGAGAGTGCTATTTTGGGCCTGAAGTGGGTTGTCAAGTACTATACTGACAGGAAGACACCTACTTATGCTTGCTTCTTTGACCTATCCAAGGCGCTTGACCTGGTCTCTTACAGTATTCTTTGGAATAAGCTTAGGAAAGCTGGAGTCCCTTCAGGCTTGATTAGCACTCTTAGGTATTGGTATGGAGACCAGGTCAATCAGGTTCGATTGACTGGAGAATTGTCGGAGCCGTATAGGTTTGAGTGTGGGGTGAGGCAGTGGGTTGGCCTCACCTTTGCTCTTCAATCTATACGTCAATGAGCTAATCGAGGTGCTCAGCAGAGAGCGAGTGGGCTGCTATATTGACGGGGTGTGTTTTAATAATATAAGTTACGCTGATGACATGGCGCTGCTGAGCGCCTCAGTCTGCGGTCTCCGGAAGTTGGTTGCCATCTGTGAAACTTATGCTAAGCGTCATGGATTGGTATACAACATAGGAAAAAGTGAGGTCATGGTGTTTGAGGCCGGTGGTCGGAGCCCTGAAACTGTACGAGTACCGCCAGTCAGGTTGTATGGAGTAGCTCTCAGGAGAGTGTTACAGTTTAAATACCTGGGACATCTCTTGACCGCTGACCTCAAAGACAATGACGACATTGAGAGGGAGCGAAGGGCATTGTCGGTTAGACCTAATATGATATCTCGCAGGTTTGTACGTTGCTCACCTGGTGTAAAAATAACCATATTCCGTGCATTCTGCTGTTCTTTTTATACGTGCAGCTTGTGAGCTGCATATACTCGTAAATCGTACAGTGCCTTTCGCGTTCCGTATAATAACGCGTTTCGGGTGTTGATGGGGCTGCCCCGCTTCTGCAGCGCATCAGGGATGTTTGCTGAAGCTCGCGTTGACTGTCTATGCGACGATGCGAAAACGATGCGCTTCCCTGGTACGCCGGGTGCGGGCCAGCCCCAACATAATCCTTCGTTGTGTGGCGAGCAGGCTCGACTGTGTATTCATGCATCGCTGCTGCAAGCTTTCCACGTCGGTGTTGAGCTTGTAGCTTCGATTCGGGAACCAACCTTGTAATTTAAATTAAGTACTAACATAGGATTAAGGATTTTGTTACTAACCAAATGAGTTTTGTTATTTGAAAATAAATGAAATGAAATGAAAATAACATGGCAGGCGCATAAAAAAAATAAACTAAGTAGATAATATATTAAAAGTAAAAGTTTTATTACAAGTGTATATCTATATATTATACTATATAAAGCTAAATTACCACTGACTGACTGACTGACTCACTCATTGACATAATTGTTCTCCCAGATGGTGGATGGGGAGGTGGGTATATTTTGACAGATTCGTAAACAAGTAACTCTCAAACCTACGGGAAAAGTGCCAAACCTCCCCTTTTCCCCCCCTTCTCCCCCCCCCCCCTTTTTTTTTCAGATTCATTTAGAGGGGCAATGCTTTAGTCAACATACTTCTGCAACCCCCCCCCCATTTCCCCCCCCCACTTTTTTTTTTTTCATAAGCACGCGAGGTGCTTGCACCTCGCGCAACACGCAACAACTAAACACCCCCCCCCCTTCTCTTTTTTTTTTTTTTTTTTCACAAGCACGCGAGGTGCTTGCACCTCGCGCAACGCGCAAGTACTAAACCCCCCCATCTCCCCCCATCACTCCACGCCTTTTTTTTTTTTTTTTTCACAAGCACGCGAGGTGCTTGCATTTAGAGGGGCAATGCTTTAGTCGAAATACTTGTGCAACCCCCCCCCCATCACCACCCCGCTCTTTTTTTTTTTTTTTTTTCACAAGCACGCGAGGTGCTTGCACCTCGCGCAACACGCAAATACTAAACCCCCCCGTCTCCCCCCATCACCACCCCCATTTTTTTTTTCACAAGCACGCGAGGTGCTTGCACCTCGCGCAATACGCAAATACTAGTTCTACATAAAGCTAAATTACCACTCACTGACTGACTCACTCATTGACATAATTGTTCTCCCAGATGGTGGATGGGGAGGTGGGTATATTTTGACAGATTCGTAAACAAGAACAAACACCTACGGGAAAAGTGCCAAACCTCCCCTTTCCCCCCCCCCCCTTCTCCCCCCCCTATCGTATCTCGGAAACTACGAGACCCGTATTTTTTTCTTTTTACGGATTCGTATAGAGGAGGCTCGGTAAAGTAAAAACCATTTTTCTAAGTCCCCCCCCCCGCCCCCCTTCTCCCCCCCTTTAGGCGGATCTCGGAATCTAAGAGACTTGGAACATTTTTTTTTTTCAGATTCATTTAGAGGGGCAATGCTTTAGTCGAAATACTTGTGCAACCGCCCCTCTTTTTTTTTTTTTTTTTTTTCACAAGCACGCGAGGTGCTTGCACCTCGCGCAACACGCAAATACTAAACCCCCGCCATCACCCTCGCCCCCCCCACTTTTTTTTTTTCACAAGCACGCGAGGTGCTTGCACCTCGCGCAACACGCAAATACTTGATTTAGAGGGGCAATGCTTTAGTTTTATTCACAAGCACGCGAGGTGCTTGCACCTCGCGCAACACGCAAATACTAAACCCCCCCATCTCCCCCCGTCACCCCCCCCCCCCACCTTTTTTTTTTTTCACAAGCCCGCGAGGTGCTTGCACCTCGCGCACAACGCAAATACTAAACCCCCCCCCATCTCCCCCATCACCCCCCCCCTTTTTCTTATTTTTTTTTCACAAGCACGCGAGGTGCTTGCACCTCGCGCAACACGCAAATACTTTTTTTGTTTACAAGCACGCGAGGTGCTTGCACCTCGCGCAACACGCAAATACTAAACCCCCCCAGCTCCCCCCGTCACCCCCCCCACCTTTTTTTTTTTTTCACAAGCACGCGAGGTGCTTGCACCTCACGTAACACGCAAATACTAAACCCCCCCCATCACCCCCCCCCCCACTTCTTTTTTTTTCACAAGCACACGAGGTGCTTGCACCTCGCGCAACACGCAAATACTAAACCCCCCCCCCCATCTCCCCCCATCAGCCACCACTTCTTTTTTTTTTTTTTCACAGGCACGTGAGGTGCTTGCACCTCGCGCAACACGCAAATACTAGTTATATTATATAAAGCTAAATTACCACTCACTGACTGACTGACTCACTCACTCATTGACATAATTGTTCTCCCAGATTATGGATGGGGAGGTGGGTATATTTTGACAGATTCGTAAACAAGTAACTCTCAAACCTACGGGAAAAGTGCCAAACCTCCCCTTTTCCCCCCCCTTCTCCCCCCCCCTATTGTATCTCGGAAACTACGAGACCCGTATTTATTTCTTTTTACGGATTCGTATAGAGGAGGCTCGGTAAAGTAAAAACCATTTTTCAAAGTCCCTCCCGCCCCCCTTCTCCCCCCCTTTAGGCGGATCTCGGAATCTAAGAGACTTGGAACATTTTTTTTTTCAGATTCATTTAGAGGGGCAATGCTTTAGTCGAAATACTTGTGCAACCCCCCCCCCATCACCCCCCCTCTTTTTTTTTTTTTTTTTCACAAGCTCGCGAGGTGCTTGCACCTCGCGCAACACGCAAATACTAAACCCCCCATCACCCCCCCCCTTTTTTTTTTTTTTTTCACAAGCACGCGAGGTGCTTGCACCTCGCGCAACACGCAAATACTTGATTTAGAGGGGCAATGCTTTAGTTTTTTTCACAAGCACGCGAGGTGCTTGCACCTCGCGCAACACGCAAATACTACACCCCCCCCCATCTCCCCCATCACCCCCCCCCTTTTTTATTTTTATTTTTCACAAGCACGCGAGGTGCTTGCACCTCGCGCAACACGCAAATACTAAACCCCCCCATCTCCCCCCCACTTTTATTTTCACAAGCACGCGAGGTGCTTGCACCTCGCGCAACACGCAAATACTTTTTTTTTTCACAAGCACGCGAGGTGCTTGCACCTCGCGCAACACGCAAATACTAAACCCCACCCATCAACCCCCCCCCATTTTTAAAGAAAACACGCGAGGTGCTTGCACCTCGCGCAACACGCAAATACTTTATTTAGAGGGGCAATGCTTTAGTTTTTTTCACAAGCACGCGAGGTGCTTGCACCTCGCGCAACACGCAAATACTAGTTATTTTATACTATATAAAGCTAAATTACCACTCACTGACTCACTGACATAATTGTTCTCCCAGATGGTGGATGGGGAGGTGGGTATATTTTGACAGATTCGTAAACAAGTAACTCTGAAACCTACGGGAAAAGTGCCAAACCTCCCCTTTTCCCCCCCCTTCTCCCCCCTCCCTATTGTATCTCGGAAACTACGAGACCCGTATTTTTTTTTTTACGGATTCGTATAGAGGAGGCTCGGTAAAGTAAAAACCATTTTTCAAAGTCCCCCCCCCGCCCCCCTTCTCCCCTCCCTTTAGGCGGATCTCGGAATCTAAGAGACTTGGAACATTTTTTTTTTCAGATTCATTTAGAGGGGCAATGCTTTAGTCGAAATACTTGTGCAACCCCCCCCATCACCCCCCCCTTCTTTTTTTTTTTTTTTTTTTTTTCACAAGCACGCGAGGTGCTTGCACCTCGCGCAACACGCAAATACTTGATTTAGAGGGGCAATGCTTTAGTTTTCTTCACAAGCACGCGAGGTGCTTGCACCTCGCGCAACACGCAAATACTAACCCCCCCCCATCACCCCCAATCACCCCCCCCATTTTGTTTTCACAAGCACGCGAGGTGCTTGCACCTCGCGCAACACGCAAATACTAGTTATACTATATAAAGCTAAATTAGCACTGACTGACTCCCTCACTCACTCATTGACATAATTGTTCTCCCAGATGGTGGATGGGGAGGTGGGTATATTTTGACAGATTCGTAAACAAGTAACTCTCAAACCTACGGGAAAAGTGCCGAACCTCCCCTTTTCACCCCTCCCTATCGTATCTCGTAAACTACGAGACCCGTATTTGTTTCTTTTTACGGATTCGTATAGAAGAGGCTCGGTAAAGTAAACCATTTTTCAGTCACCCCCCTTGCCCCCTTCTCACCCCCTTTAGGCGGATCTCGGAAATTAAGAGACTTGGAATCGGAACATTTTTTTTTTTCAGATTCATTTAGAGGGGCAATGCTTTAGTCAAAATAATTGTGCAACCCCCCCCCCGATCTCCCCCCAATTTTTTTTCTTAAAGCAAGCACGCGAGGTGCTTGCACCTCGCGCAACACGCAAATACTAGTTATATAATATAAAGCTAAATTACCACTCACTGACTCATTGACTGACTGACTCATTGACATAATTGTTCTCCCAGATGGTGGATGGGGAGGTGGGTATATTTTGACAGATTCGTAAACAACCCAACGAGCACATTAGTGGAAATAGCAGCCTATTTTGTTACTTTGGGCTGTAAAATAGCGCTTTAAGGGTTCAAAAAGCAGTTCAGAGTTGCATATCTGCATCCGTAAACGTCTATAGTTATAAAAGTTACTTAAGGTACTATAAGCTAAATCAAATACTACCCTAGCCTTCACAGTAGTCCACGGTAGAACTCATTTACCACTTACACCTTTATGTGAGAGTTACGAAGGTCATTCTGCCACACACAGCTGCATAGTAGTTTCCATTGTAACTTGTATAGGTTATAGTTATAGTAACCACTATTATACTACTATAAGTTTTATGATAGAAATAATAGAAACTCTTATGCATACTATAGTTACAAAAAAATCATCAGTGTAACTAAGGCCTTTAGTAGCAATAGTCATTCCTTGCAGGCTCAATCCATTCGCCATTTTACAGCCACTTTTGTAACTATTATAAAACATTTAATAAAATGGATGCTAAACTAATAAGTACGTAACTAGATCTTATTTATTTATTTATTATATACTGTATTGTACACCTTACAATACACTTAAGGATACAAATAATTAATCTTATAACCTCAAAAACAGGAAAATAGGAGCTTTTTGTGGCTGTGAGTTGCACTAGGGGAACAAAAATCACTGGAAGCGTTAGAAGGGTGAAAATTAGCACTATGATTCTCAAAAGGGAGTTATTAGAGCTCAAACTGCAGGTTATGACTACAGTACAATGACGCCATGATTTTTTAAGAAAACTTATAATTCACTTGCAAAATTGAGTTGATATAAATTGGTTTTTCAGTTAAATGTGCATTAAATGTACCGGTAAACAATCGGCCACTTGCGAATAGTAAGTTATCGACACGTAAAAATACGGAAATAAAATTTATTCTGTATAACAAATAAAAAATATCACATATCTTTTGTTAATTTTTTAAATATCATAAAAGCGCGTTAAAATTACTCGAAAATTATCTTATATATCTACAGTAAACTGGACAGCGTTTTAAGTATCTTTATATATCTTGCTAATACAGAATACAAACATTTACTTCTTTATGTTTTATTTTCATGATGGCGACGAAAACACTTTACCAAAATATTACAAATGTTGGCAACACCGAGTGAAGCTAGCGCGAGTGGTGCTGTGGCGGGAAACGAAGCGGTTACACCGGTTGACATGGCGCGATCACCGGCTCTCTTTGGGTTGAGCTCTCGACGTGTACGGTTGTGTTGTGCTTAGTTTTGCGTTATTAAAGTTGAGATTGTCTGTATTGTCTATATTTGTGAATATACAAGTTATTCCTTACTTTTGTCTTGTTTATAAATCCCTAATCAGCAGTACCAGTAAAAATAGTTAACATCAGAAGTGGGATAAGAAACTGCTTGCCCCAGACCACACTATGGGTAATTAAAAAGAAAAGCAAAACTAAGTGCAAACATAATTCGTGCTAGATACGCGTCGAGTAGCAGCAGCGTAAGGTTGACAGAAACTGTGAGTACAAATCCGAATATCCTGATGATGGGTACTTGAGTTTGAGCCGTGTGACTTTGTGACTGATTTTAATCGAAATTGATACATCTATTGTTTGTTATCAAGTTAAACTAAATACTTAGATCAAAGTTTCCGCTAAGAGACGTAACGAGTGTGTGATTACGTATCCATAACATGTGACCGGTTTGCTTGTGGAAAAAAAAAAGGATTTCTTTGTCTTTTAAAGTTAAAAAGAAACATATTTGGCTTCATGTAGGTAGTTGAATTTACAAGAAAGGTGACGTAAAAGGATTATTTAAAGAACCAGATTGAACGAAAACGTGTCGGGAACGGTAATTATTATACTATTAATGTCTGTAGTACAAGTCAGTAGAGGTCAGTTTTTAAAACACACGTGAAATTTAGCGGGTTTTCTGCATAGTTATGTCTATAAACCAGGGCATGTAACCAATCATAGTAGATCAAGTATTCGGGATTAAATACTAAAGGGACCAAATAGTTGTAATGTTTCGTTAGTTCGGAAAAGAAAGGAACTATTGCGGTGGTAATTACAAATAAATTCAGTGTAAAGTGTAAGTCTTGTGCAAGAATCCGGAGGCGTCTTGTTACAATAAAAAGATCGAAGCGGTCGAAGTTAGAAAAATAAGATACCGTGCTAACTACTTGCCTTTGTAGAAATAGGTACCTAGTAGTCTGATATCATATTTTGTTATGGAACGCAATTTAGAGATAACTGAACTACCTGCTATTATGAATGATAATTAAAGGATTTTCAAAGAACAGTGTTAAGACGGTAGTTTAATAAAAATAGATTCGGTTTTGACGTTAATGATATCGAAATTTATGTTCTTGATTCTTTATGTGATTGTGAGGTGTTGATTGGTCGTAACGTAACAGTACCTACTACCTTGTTAAATGTACAGACAAATAAGCGATAGACTGACATTTCAGTTGCTTTGAAACATTTTAAAAATGGTAGACGTATCACGTTCGTATAGTGTGAATAAGTATATTGGTTAACATAGTAAGGAACTAATGTTACTACTAAATAGGCCATGGGGTGTTTATAAATGTGAAAGATTTAATAACACGATATTAAAATTAATGTAAAGTATGAGAGCTGGGTCAAGTCAGGATAGTTGTGATGAGTGTATATTTATTATGTAACATTACAACAAGCTTATACAGTAGTTAAGATAACCAATAAGGGCCGTTCGTTTTGAAGAGTTCTTGGACTAGATAATGCATAATGTTAGTGACAGTTATTGTCCTGTGCTTGGAAACGTTGATGTGCACACTATGGACGTCAGAGAAATATGAAAATGGTATCGAATAGAGAATATGAGAGGAAGTGAGAGATCAAGTAAATGACATGCAGGAGTGGCCGAGGCGGAGAATAAAATCCTTAACAATCGGTATTTTGAGTAAACCACGCGTTGGCAAGTTAAATAGATTATTCAGGCATTTATTTACAACTAGCCCTATTCATATTTGAAGTGTTCACGATTTAGGGTAGGAGTGGTGTGCTGAAGCAGTTACTGCCTAAGACTAAAGGAGTAAACTGGACCAGGCACTACTTCGAACCAAAGGAGTGAACTAGGTTTCACAATCATTTATTTACAACTAGTCCTATTCTGCTTATTCAATTTATGCGTGTTATGGTTCAATATAAAAACATAATTTAGGGTAGGAATGGTGTGCTGAAGCAGTTACTGCCTAAGACTAAAGGAGTAAACTGGACCAGACACTACTTCGAACTAAAGGAGTGAACTAGGTTTCACAATCATTTATTTACAACTAGCCCTATTATGCTTATTCAATTTATGCGTGTTATGGTTTCGTACAAAAGAATATACATAGGTATGTGCTGGTCTGCCAGAACTTTGAAGTGTTCACGATCCAGGGTAGGAGTGGTGTGCTGAAGCAGTTACTGCCTAAGACTAAAGGAGTTAACTGGACCAGGCACTACTTCGGACTAAAGGAGTGAACTAGATTTCAGATTTTGTCTAAGTCTAAAGTCAAAATTCTATGAGTTGGGCAGATCAGTACATCAAAAACAATGCGTCTCGCAAGGTTTCCTGGGCCTAAAGGGGACTAGAATTATTTTCTCTAATGTTTCAAGTTTAGGGAAGAAGTAAAAGAGATCAAGATGATGTTCATGATGGCGGTGTTCTGATACTTGTTTTATTTTCAGATGCATAGTTTTGGCTTGTGTGACGGTGTACGCAGGTGCTGTTGGTGTTGGTTGGAGTGTGCCTGAGGTCATGCACGATGCAGGAGGGCCGTGTTGGCAACACCGAGTGAAGCTAGCGCGAGTGGTGCTGTGGCGGGAAACGAAGCGGTTACACCGGTCGACATGGCGCGATCACCGGCTCTCTTTGGGTTGAGCTCTCGACGTGTACGGTTGTGTTGTGCTTAGTTTTGCGTTATTAAAGTTGAGTTTGTCTGTATTGTCTATATTTGTGAATATACAAGTTATTCCTTACTTTTGTCTTATTTATAAATCCCTAATCAGCAGTACCAGTAAAAATAGTTAACACAAACAATGTCAACTGAAGATATACAATAAAGAACTACTTTGAACGAATAATCAATTCATTCGTTCAAAGTAGTTCAAAATCATTCAAAAGTAGCGCTACGAGAGCTTTAGTATAGCGTTAATAAATCGTTATAGCTATTAAGGAACCTTTATGCAACCGTTGTGCAGGTTAAATGGAACTTTAGGTTGCATAAAATGGCGCCCAAATAGCGCTAAAGCGGCTGCTTTAAGTCTGCAGTAGACGCTCTAGCGCTTACGTCTATTACCATAAGTAATAATCGGATACGCTCCAAAGCTCTAATGCAGCCCATTTGTGCTAGTTGGGAAGTAACTCTCAAATCTACGGGAAAAGTGCCAAACCTCCCCTTTTCACCCCCCTTCTCCCCCCTCCCTATCGTATCTCGGAAACTACGAGACCCGTATTTTTTTTTTACGGATTCGTATAGAGGAGGCTCGCTAAAGTAAAAAACATTTTTCAAAGTCGCCCCCCTTGCCCCCCTTCTCACCCCCTTTAGGCGGATCTCGGAAATTAAGAGACTTCGAACGTTTTTTTTTTTCATATTCATTTAGAGGGGCAATGCTTTAGTCAAAATAATTCTGCAACCTCCCCATTTTTTTTTTTTCACAAGCACGCTAGGTGCTTGCACCTCGCGCAACACGCAAATACTAGTTATATAATATAAAGCTAAATTACCACTCACTGACTCACTGACTGACTGACTCATTGACATAATTGTTCTCCCAGATGGTGGATGGGGAGGTGGGTATATTTTGACAGATTCGTAAACAAGTAACTCTCAAACCTACGGGAAAAGTGCCAAAACAGCTATGATACGATTTTCCATCATGAAGTTCCAGTTCATATCTTCCGGCTCCATCATCAGATCAGTTCGACAGTACCATATTATTGTATTGTCATCAGAACTACATACAGCTCCCAATTTTCATTACGCTACGAGCTACGACCCTTGGAAGATGGTTAAATTAGTTACTATAGATTTCATTACATACTTAGTTAGTTACATACAGGTCGACCTAATAAAAGCGTGTTAAAATTCTTGCAAAATTCACATATCGACGATGAATGAAGTGACGAGAACTCCTAACTGACATTTTTGCGATTTTACTTTTTTTACGTAAATAGACTCTAAATAATTGTTTGCGTGAGCAGGCAAAAGCAGCTAACTTCATATCGTATTTAGTACGAAGTTAGCTGCAAAAAAGAATGTAAAATACACTATGTTTTAGTTAGCTGCTATAGCTGCAAAAATGTCAGTTATATAATATTCCACAATATATAATATTCCACAACTTTTTCACACAACGCCATCTAGTCCCAAACTAAGCAGAGCTTGTGGTATGGGTACTAGACAACTGATAAACATACATATATATTTCTAAATACATACATATTATAGATAAATTACACCCAGACAAAGAACAAATGACCATGCTCATCACACAAGCATTTGTCCTAGGTGGAAATCGAACCCACGACCTTGCGCATAGCAGTCAGGGCCACTGACCACTATACCAACGGGCCTGTCAAGTTAGGAGTTCTTGTCACTTCATCATCGATATGCACTTCGAGAAGTAAAAAAAACTACCGACCTCGAAACTGCACTCACGACCTACTATGCCTACGCTCATTCATGGCTTAGCTATGGCGTAATTATGTGGGGAAATAGCACTGACGTTCATACGCTTATCATACTCCAAAAGAAATTAATTAGAATCATTGTGAATATAGATCAAACCGAAACTTGTAAACCTTTTTCCATAAAACATAGTATACTTACCTTACCATATATTTATATTTTAGAAATATGTAAATTCGTTAAGAAATACATGTCTTTCTTTAAAACCCGTGGTGATAAACATCCTGACCGATCTGTTAGATATAAGAATATGTTAATGTTACCCTCTATTTCGCGCATGAAATTGCATTCAAATAGTCCTTATGTTATGTCGATAAAAATATATAATAAACTTCTGGATGTCATAAAAAATGTAACTAGTGAAATATCATTTATTAATCAACTCAAGCACATATTATTTACGAAAGCATATTATTCAGTGAATGATTATTTGAATGACAATAATATGTATAAATTGACATAGAATAATTAAATGAATTAGTATGGACATTGATCTCAATATACCTATATGATTTATATACTTGGACATGTTAATAATTAATATCTCAACTAGCTTTTTTATTTTGAAATTATTCTATGACACTGTTATTATTATTTTTTGTTAATCTATTGAATTTTTCTTTAATTTATGGTTTTTTTAATAATGTATTGACTTTTTTATTAATGTTTTGACTTTTTTAAATTTATTGACATCTTAAATTTTATTATTATAAATGGAATTCTCTCTGCTTCAATCTGCTTGCTTTATGTAACTGTTACCAGAATAGACCAGCGCCGATAAGCGCTTGTAGATCGGCGCCGGCTAGCAGCTTTCTTTCTGTATACGGCCTAAAGCTTTATTTTAAGCTTATTTTTTGTTAAAGGGTTTAGATTGAAAGCTGTATTTAATTATAGAAAACTTAATGAGTAAAAAAACTTGTAAACTTAATAAGCTACCTATACCAAAATCCAAGTAACTAGTAAGGTCACAAGTCATTGGTAAAAAAAACACTTGGTTGGTTGGTCACTTTTTCAGTAACCCCTGTTCCTACCAACTTATAATAATAAGTCTTCATTGACACCATTCATACCTATAGTTTGTATTAGTATATATTTATTTATTAAAATGTTATACAAGAAAATGTACAAAGGTGGACTTAATGCCTTACGCATTCTCTACCAGTCAATCATTGTTGGTAAAGAGATTACTATCTCTATATCTCTATCTCTCTCTTTACATGGCTGGTGCTTAAAAAAATGTACAACCTATTTAGACTATATACTCAAAGTTAGTCTTTTTTACAAGTATATATGTATAACCAAAATAAACTTACATAGGTGCATATTTATCATAATAAATACCAATTTAATTATATAATATATATTAATAAATTTTATAGAAAGGGGGTTATGGAAACCCTCTTTCCATTATTTGTTTAGAAAATAATTCCGCAACTTTCTCTTCTCTCGCGTCTTCTCAATCGTTTCTTACATTTACTTCATTACTTTATTAATAAAGTGACATATAAGTAGCTCTCAGGGCCGTCTTGTTTCGTCATAGATGCAAGGGATGCTATAAAAATATAGTATTTTTCTAGTAGTGCCTTTAGCGCCTAAGTGATGCGACCCAACCCAAAAACACCCTATGGTACACGAGTTTTAATAGCTAATGGTAAAACTTTCCTTTATGGCCCGTCGATTTTTGGGTCGGGGCGGGAGGGGAGGGGTGGGGGGGAGTAGTGCTACCCCCCTGTACCATCCCCCCCCCGCTCAACCCCAATGTTATGGTGATATCCATGGTTAAAGTTTTTAGGTTAGAATAAAAATTTCGTAAAAATTTAGTATTGTTTGGCAGGAGGAAGGCAGTGGGAGTGGAGTGACAGGGCAGGGGGTGCTTCTCTCCTCCCCGGCATTACTCCAACAAAAAGGTTTTCGAAAAACTCAAAAGTTGGCTAAAAGGTGTAGTCGGAGCCCCGCTTCGCGGGGCTCAATGGTTTAAAAAAAAATAACCACGAAGGTGATGGCCGGGTCTTTTCGCTCGCTGCGCTTCTAACCTAATCTGTCCGAGTCGGGTTGCCCCAAGTCCCGAGCTCGCTTCGCTCGCTATTGCATCCTAACTTCTCCTAGTAACAGTTGGAACTACCATGAATATTATTTATCATATATTGCATACTATTTCCCAATTTGTATGGAAACTTTAAATATTATATCTCGTAAGCCGTGAATTTCCGCAACTTCAAAATTTGTAATAGATTTCTATGTATTTATGAGTATAGGAACGTCCAAATCAACGTTCACGTTCCGTTCCACAGTGTAAACAAAAATTCGTAATATTTTTGTGTAAAAACGTCAACGTAATTACATAATACAGCACAGCTATAATGCCCACTAATAACACACCAAATTTAATACGTGAATATGTGAAAATAAAATTATTTTTACGTAAAAATATGACATAAAATTGAACAAAATACACTTCTTCTGTCAATGGAACGTGAAATGTCAACTTTGACGTCTACCATGACAATAAACAACCTAAAAATTTGCAAATGGCGTGCTATTTTTCAGTATTAAACGAAACTTTAAAAACTTATATCTCGTAAATAGTGAATTTGCGCAACTTTACAATTTGTAAAAAGCTTTCTATTTATGAGTACTATTTACAGTAAAACTATGAACTTCCAACTCAACGGGCCATAAAGGAAAGTTTAGCCTAGCTAATAATTTCCCAAATATTCTTTATTTATTTTGATGATTTAAATGTTATAATGGCGCTGGATAGCTGGTTTTTAAATATGCAATACAGTCGGAAGAAAAAATTAAAAGACTTCCGTAATAATAAATTAACTAAGTGAACTCGGCAATCATTGTAACGATAGTCATCTCAGGCAATAGATTAATAGCCAAAACACCTCAGCAGGCTATCGTTAGCATATATTATAAAGCGGACTTGGACACGGTTCACAAAAAAAAAAACTCGCCTGTGAAAGTTGTTTTCCAAAATTTCTGTACACAATAATAGTTTTTACATGTCATACGTGCCATTTCAGTGCATATGTGTATTCTAGAATTGGAATAGTATCAGTGAAAGTGTTATCTAACATAAAAACTTTGTTTCCAATGAAATACGACAACAACAGTGCTACACCATAATAAGCCGTGAAATTGGATTATATTGGACAACAAACCAACAACACACAAATGCAGGTTGGCCATCACACATTTATGTACACAATTAGCACTACAACAACATTTTTTTCTGGTTAAATCAAACATTACATCAAAAAATCTCTTTGAAGGACAGTTGCGATTTTAAAAACAGATTTTTTCCATGTAAACAAAGAACTACGTATTACTACTCATTAGCCAATCACAAAACAGAACACAATCGCTGGCGGAATAAAATTCGTTCGGAAATTGCACTCCCAACTGCGACTTACCTTAAATACTAGTCTTTTACGACTTGATTACGATTACGTTCCAATACACGAAGTACTCTTTTATTTTTGAAAATTACCATCATGGATCACGAACAAAATATTACATATCGCAATAATAGACCCCAACGAGCAAGCTCACTTAACGACATCACAGGAACTGAGTGTCCTCTTTTTGATACCACTATGTTGAGCCTTCCGAACACGTCACTCAATTTAAGTCAAATAGTAATTGAATTGAATGACAAGATAATGGAACTAACAAACCAGTTAACTAGCGCGCACCAAGAAATAGAAAATTTAAATGCTGAAAACTTTCGTTTAAAGTCGGACCTGAATAAAAGTTTGAAAGTAGCTGAAACATATAAAAATCTTAGTCTGTCAGATGGTACAAGTATGACACCAAGTCGTGTCAGGAAGAGCAAAACAAGAAAACCTACCCTCGTCAAAGATATCTCAATAATGCAAAAAATACATAAAAATACTAGTGATCAGGCAACACAAACTGATTTATCTCCAACAAAATTGTGTGCGGAAAAAATCAATGCGCGTTTAGAACAAGCAGCCTCATCTCTAGAAATAGAAACTGAAAAACTAATACCTACCTCAAAATTGCAAAATAAAACTACAACAACAATGACAACAACAACTATATCAAATCCAAAATCTAAACAACAAGTACAATTAGAAAAGACTAACTGTAATATTTGTATTTTGAGTACAAACAGCAAAAATAAAGTAAGAGACATTGCAGAAACTACGCTCAATAAACAATCAGACAAAATATGTCATTATATAATGACGGACTGTAAAACCAAACTGTTATTATGTGACATAGAACACAGATTAAAAAATTTCACATACAATGATTTCTGTATAATAATAATAGCGTTTTAGGGGAGGAAGACTTCAACAAAACTAATGACTATTTCCAGCTGGCACTAAGTATAAGAATGGCTTTGCAAAGTATAAAACACACGAATGTTATTGTCTGTACTCCAACATACAAATACAATGACTACAAAAATGTGTACAATTGGAGAGTAGAAATATATCTTGACACGTTGACGCATGAACATGCATACTTCCTGGATACAAATAAAAATCTCTCAAATGACTACACAATGTTTTCAAAACATAATGGATCGCTTAATAACTCTGGCATGCACACTATTTTTAAAGATATTGACAACTTCATACAAGGCTTAAAAAAATATGACATACTTAATATAGAAATCAGAAGACTTTACAGCCTGAGGAAAATCCAAGTAACCAGTTATTTCTATAATAACCATCTACATAGCATCAAAATATAGCAGGACTCCTCAACAAAGCAGATGCTCTCACTGTATGCATTGAAGAACTTAATATGAAGAATATCAGCATTGATGTCATCTGCATCTCTGAACATTTCATTATGTCAGGCTATGAAGACAATCTGGCTATTCCCAACTACAATCTAGCCGCATGTTTTAGTAGAACAGACATAAAACGAGGTGGTACTTGTGTTTTAGTTAAAAAAGGACTACAGTGGATAGATTTACCTGACATAAATGAATTAGCAATAAGTAGATCATTTGAATGTTGTGCTATCGAATTATTGCAATCGCGCACCATTGTGGTCTGTATTTATAGAATCCCAAAAACAATTAATTTAACCTCATATTTTGATCGCTTTGAAAAATTATTACAATTACTTACAAAGAAACAAAACATTTATTGTACATTTTATTATAATACTAGCTTCCGCCCGCGACTTCGTCCCCGTAGAAAAAAAATCCCCCGATTTTGAAACATTCTTCATTACTGCTCCGCTCCTATTGGTGTTAGCGTGATGATATATAGCCTATAGCCTTCCTCGATAAATGGGCTATCTAACACTGAAAGAATTTTTCAAATCAGAACGGTAGTTCCTGAGATTAGCGCGTTCAAGCAAACAAACAAACAAACTCTTCAGCTTTATAATATTAGTATAGATGTGGTGATTCCAATATAGACACATTAAAACGTAGCAATATATCTATAGCCTTGGAATGTCTTCTACTTAATTATAACTTAAAGTTGGAAATTAAACAACCCAATAGATTAAAAAGTAATTCATGCATTGACAACTTTGCGCATAATCTTGGAAATAAATGTAAAGCTGATGTAATCGAATGGGCGTTGTCAGACCACACCAGTCAAATCTTAAAGTGTAATATAAAAAAAAAACTTTCCTCATAGATCATTGGTATGTAACACGACGAGACTTTAGTTTATACAATATGAAGAAATTTAAAGAATGTCTAGAAAACATTTCTTTTTCGGATGTATATCTTTGCGATGATCCGGATAATGCTTACAGCCTATTTTTAGAGACATTTTCCATGTTCTATCGTTTGTGCTTCCCATTAAGAAAAATCAAAATAAGATAAGAAGTAATATTTAAAGCCCAGGAAAAGTACATCAGGGCTATGTTTGGGTTAAAAAGCACTGACACCTGTAAGCCCTTCTTTATAAAACACAAAATACTGATATTACCTTCGTTGTATATATTTGAAGTTGCGGTATTTGTTAAAACCAACCCAAAATTATTCCCCAAACTATCCGACAGAATTAACCGTAGTCGACGACATGCCAACATGTTGTGTTCGAGGCCAAAACGGCACTGATGCGTAATAGTGTTTTTGCATGGCGCCAATCATCTATGACCACATACCAGAAACAATGAAAAGCTTAAACGTAATTTTATTAAAAAAACATTTAAAGAGCTTTCTCATAAGTAGATCTTATTATAATATTTCGGAGTTTCTGGAGGACAAAATAGAGCTGTAATTATTTTTTTTATATTTATTGAATATAATGATTATTCTAATTTTTTTGACATTTAATTGTGACATCTGATAATATAATGATAACTAGTATTTGCGTGTTGCGCGAGGTGCAAGCACCTCGCGTGCTTGTGAAAAAAAAAAAAAGAAAAAGGGGGGGAGATGGGGGGGTTTAGTATTTGCGCGTTGCGCGAGGTGCAAGCACCTCGCGTGCTTGTGAAAAAAACTAAAGCATTGCCCCTCTAAATCAAGTATTTGCGTGTTGCGCGAGGTGCAAGCACCTCGCGTGCTTGTGAAAAAAAAAAACGGGGGGGGGGGATGGGGGGGTTTGCAGAAGTATTTTGACTAAAGCATTGCCCCTCTAAATGAATCTGAAAAAAAAATGTTCCAAGTCTCTTAGATTCCGAGATCCGCCTAAAGGGGGGAGAAGGGGGGCGGGGGGGGGGACTTTGAAAAATGGTTTTTACTTTACCGAGCCTCCTCTATAAGAATCGGGATACGGGTCTCGTAGTTTCCGAGATACGATAGGGGGGGGGGAGAAGGGGGGGAAAAGGGGAGGTTTGGCACTTTTCCCGTAGGTTTGAGAGTTACTTGTTTACGAATCTGTCAAAATATACCCACCTCCCCATCCACCATCTGGGAGAACAATTATGTCAGTGAGTCTAGCTTTATATAATATAATTACTGGTTTATATGTAATTTCACAGTGGTATCTTTAACCACATTTTATTATTTATTTTTTTGACTTTGATATTTATATTTATATATATTTAATCTGGATAATTTGACATTGTTTTAATTTCTGATTTTGTATTAGTTGAGCAATTTGTGATTTTTATTAATAATTTACAAACATCATTAACCTGTGTAAGCCCAATGGGTAGACTTTTGAGCGCTTTCATATTTTTATATGAAATTCTGTATTTACCAAAAGTCACACGGATAAATGATTTGATTTGATTGATTCGTATCGTTAGGAGGTTTCTCCCTCTGGAGCCCTGACCACCGTAGCTTAGACCCTGTTCCCGATACCAGTGGGTTACTATGTGGTATTCATCCATTCTACATCCATTCAGAAAATATTCACACCACTTACCCAGGGCCGGATTAACCATTAGGCGGAGTAGGCAACTGCCTAGGGACCCCGCATCAACTAACACCCAGGCCCAGTGCACGCACCAAGAAAACATGTTTCTTCGAACGAGAATTTGATGTGCGTGTGAACTTAGGGACCTCACTGTTATCTCACAAAATACAAATCTTTAGATTTAGTAGTAGAATTAAAACTATTTTAGAACAAATCTGGGAATAAGTAAACAAATATATTAAAAACCACAGCCCCTAACGTGCGTTTCCTCAGTTCACACATGATTTGGTCAGTCAAAGTAAGAAAAGGGGCCCCGAGAATGCCATTGCCTTATGGCCTCTGACAGGGTTAATCCGGCTCTGCACTTACCTACTTTACACTTACACAACCTCTACATCATACAGCTCACATCACATACCTACTTTTTTACTCTCCACTTTCATAGATATAAAATCGCTAATCTTGTAAATAGTAGTGGCACTCGATAACTTTTGAATTGTATTAAGTATGGCTGAACGCTACCCCCTGAGGTACAGGTTACCACCTAGTTCAGGGGATAGGGTCAAAAATTTCATGTGAACTATCACAGCCACCACATTTTGTAAATAATAATTATGTTCTTACAACAACAACTTGTAAAGTGGTGAGAAATAAATAATTTATTTATTTAATTTATTTATTACTATTTTTATATTTTTTAAATGTTTTATATGTATATTTAAAAAATATATATAAATAAAGGAAATTAACTAACATTATTATGGTTTAGAAGAATCTAAACAGATACAAGACTTGTTAAGAATAGACAGAAGAAAAGTGTTAGCAATAATAATTTAATTCTTACCATAGAGTATGAACTTGTCTTCAGTAAAATGTCTTCCGGGCAGTGTGAAGGGCTTAATTACGTACACGACGCCATTCATGATGATCACCAACCAGAATATCATGGCTCTCTTCTTGACGTGTCTTAGGGTACTCATCAGGTTGTTAGATAACCTACTACCAGCAACCACTGAGGAATCGCATGCCAAGCATTCTGTTACTATCTTCCGGACGTTACCGCTGGCAGCAAAACAGAAGTACATTTCTAAGTTAGTTGCATTTAATAACATAGTTTTAAGGTGCATACAATGTTACTAACAACTACCTATTATGAAATGTCACAAGCTCTAAAATAAATGAATATATATTATAAAAAAATACAAATAAGATATTGCCAAACCTGTGCAAAAAAATATCATTTGCTGTACCAAAAAAAAAAATAGATATACAACGTGTAACAGAATAAACGTACTAAACAAGGCAGGTAAAGTATGCCCAACTAAAGTACTTGGTTCAGAATCAGCTTCTGAATCGATTTCCGTCAGAAAAAATTGGTGTTAAATTTTGACGGAAAAATCTTTCATTTAACTTAACCCTACGATGGTAACATAATTTAAATGAACACGCACAGTAACAGGGGTGCAACATCACCATGATAATAAAATGAGTAAAAAACTTCTATTTAATGAAAAATAAAACTTTTTGTTCTTGAAACAAACTAAAAGAACACTCTTCTTGAGATTAATCAATATCTAAATGGGTTTGATTGATGGGGTGGATTGCTCGCGTGAGGTATTGGAGCACCCCTGTTACCATCCTAAGGTTAAAATGGAAACACAGTATCATGACAAATTAATACAATCCTTAATTCAAGAAAATTCGCTCGTGTGCGTCAGTGCGTGTCGGCTGTTAACATTGCATGAGTGTATGCGTCTGCTTAAGGATATTGTATGACGCACATACGTTTTACGTTTAATAATGATAACTATTTTATAAAAAATGTAAATTTTAGGTTTCAATATATTTAGTTACGGATGTTGTTTTAGACTTATAATTTAATATTCTAATTGAGGTGTCTGAGGTATTGCGCTTAATCTGTTACGCCTTGTATAGAATTGTTTGTTGGATAAATCATCATTATCTGCTTAGCCTTTTCTTAATTATGTCGGGGTCGGCTTCTAGTCTGACCAGCTGTGTAATGGTGCATCCACACATGGCGCCAGCTTATGCCGCCGGGTTTGCCACCGGGTTTTCCGCCGGGTTTGCCACCGGCTTTCAGGCTGCCTTGCCGCTGAATTTGCCGCCGGCTTTACCGGTGGCCTGCATATGCGGTTGCAATTTTCGCAGTAGTGTTGTGACTATCGTCGAAAATAGTCGTGTACGTAGGATTGGAAGATGTTGAACTATAATACAGCGTGAAATTTAAATGGTTGTTTTCCCGCGGCAGGACGGTTATCCATCAGTAGTAGTATCGAAACATACAGTTAAACTTAAAAAAACGAATGTATTTTTTTAATTATTAAAAAAGTATTCATAAACTCGAAAGTGCGAGAATCATTAGTAGTTCAGTAGATGTAACGTAGGTACCTACACGAAACACGTTCGCCGCGCGTTGCCAACAAAGGAAAAAGTGATTAATAAATGTTCAGAGTAAAATAAGCTCTCACGCATGGTGATAATGCATTAACTAAACTGCGCCATTTTTTGTTTCTAATATTTTATTTGTTTATAAAACGATTGTATTACCAACATAAAGCCATTTCGCTTTGGGAAAACAACCATTAAAATTTCACGGTGTATAGCTGCGTGTATCGCAAGTCTAGTGATGTACGTTATTCCTCCGTATCGAAGCCGCAAGCAAACTGCAGCCGGCAAATAAAAGCCGCGCGTGTCGCAGGTAAAAGATGCGCGTGCCGGCGACCTGGGTTAGCCGCCGGGTTGACCGCCGGGTTGGCCGCCGGCCGTGCCGCTCGGCATGTGTGGATGCGCCATAATAATGTTTTACATGGAGCGACTGCCTATCTGACCTCCACAACCCAGTAGCTGGGTAACACGATACTTCTTTGGCCAGACAGTGACAGATTTTCTGGCCTCTGACTGCCCGCCACGACTGTCAAATATGTCCAAATATCAGCCAGGGCCAACGGCTTTACTTTCCGAGAAACGGAGGTATCACACCGGCCGTCAACTTCTAAAATCCGGGTTAATACTGAAATATTTCTAATTGAAAGCCCAATAGCATTTTTGCCCGACCTGAGAATCGAACTCGAGACCTCGTGCACAGCAATCCCGATTAGATAACAGCTAACAACTAATTGTGTTTTTTTAAAAGGCCAGATCACATAATCCACTTGGGTCATTTTAAATTATTTTTGATTCCATGCAGTATTAAAAAGAACATTTATTGTCAGACAGTCTTGTTATTTATTTATTTTCTTAGTTTATTGTCTCATCTATCCCTTTGAATACATGGTCTACTTTTTTCGCGTCTATTTCGTGCAAATAACTAAGTTTAATGTAAAGAACTATCCAGGCGCCTAGTTGACACTTAGCGTGACCGAAAGGCTGGCTTTTACCTTGGATGTTAAGCATTGCCATACAGCGTGGCAAAGCCGCCAGTCTTTCGGGCACATTACCAGTGGACAGCGATTCGCACGAATTTCTGGACGCCGTGTTTTATTTTATTTTTGATGTGTATATGTAGTTTAGGGTTTTCATTTGAGTTTATATTCCATTATTGATTAAATAAATCGTTTAATGTTGAAAATAAGCAAGTTTTCATTTTATCAAACACTGAGGAAAATATAAACTACTACTAAGCAAAGTTAAGATTTTTTGTTTAAATACGGATAGCAACTATCCGTAGTTCTAAATTTAAATATTGAGCAAATACATCTTATGTGGGAATTGAATGTTTTTTTCTGTATCGGTGGAATTACCCCGAAATATTATAACGAAGATGAGATTACCGTAAGTAGGCTGTTAGAAGCGCATTCGTGGAAACTCTCTGTGAAAATCCATATGATGATTTGCTTAGTTTTTTACAAAGCTTGACTACACCTAATACTCGATTTCCAGTTCTAACTCGATATTGACATTAACGCTATAGCTAAGTTTATCACTCGGCATACGTTGACTGAATACATTACCTAATTTTGTTTTAGATAGCACCGCTAGGGACTTATTTATTTCGCTTTCATATAAATCCACATGGTATATATCGTCTGCAAACCGTATCAATTTAATGTCAAACAATTCAATATCTTTTTATACATTTACGTTGCTAATATATTTGATTTTATGGAAATACATGCAATGGGATTATAACTCCATGATTTTTCTATTTTGTTTCTTAAATATCGGCTTGACTATATACGTTTTAAAGCATACGGATAAATACCTACTCTTATGCTAAAATTGAAAATGGTTTCTTCAATGAATTAACTATTTTAAGTATGCCTCTAGGTATTACAAAAAAAAAAGTACTTACATATGCATATACATATACAACAGCTTGACGGTCCCGATCTCACTAGAGGCCCCCAAAGAGAAGATAATGATGGCAGCAAGCAGGTCACCAGTAGCTGGACAACGGACGAAGACGAACCAGCTCATTGAGACGAGGTACACGTAGAAGTAGCACAGGCAGACAGAAACAGTCATGATGTAGAAGACGAGTGGAATGGCTGGAATTCAGAAGATAAAATGATCTTATCAAACACATGCTTTTCAAGTTTTGTCAGTGGAGTGGGGACCTGGCACCAGTCTCTTATAAATTTGTTAACATAGGTATTGACAGCGTATGTTTTTTAGGGTTCCGTAGCCGAATGGCAAAAACCGAGCCCTTATAGTTTCGTCATGTCTGTCTGTCTGTCCGTCCATCCGTATGTCATTGCCATTTTATTCCGAAACTATTAAGACTATACACATGAAACTTGGTAGGTAGATGTATTCTGTGAACCGCTTTCCGATTTTAAGAAAAATATATTTCAAATTAAGGGGGGCTCCTCATACGTGGAACTGAAACTGAAAGTATTTTTTTTTTCATGATACCTATGCGTGTTGAATTGTGGTATGGATGTTAATGTAGACTTTCAACGAAAATTAGTTTGAATGAGATTGGGTCAGCAGTTTTTGAGATATAGCATATTTTCTAAAATCGCAAATATAACTTTGTAATTCATACAAATACTATAAAAAACAAAGTTATTTGGCGTAGTTACTACAGAACTCATCATGGGCGAGTCTTTTTTTTTTTAAATTTAGAATAGGTTCGCGTTTGACCACCATCTCACCTGATGGTAAGTGATGATGTGGTCGAAGATGGAGCACGCTTACCTAAAAGTAACCTAAAACGTAGTCTGACTCGCCCTTGACCATTTTTTTTTACTTATAAGTTTATAGAGAAAAATAAATGTATACATATAGCATTTATTTTTTGCTTATTTGCTTTTATAAATCAGAGTGTGAACAGTGGTGGCCCAGTGGTTACGGGCTCGACTATTGAGATACAGGTCATAGGTTCAGAACCTGTCAGTCACATTATGCTATATCAGACAAAGTAATGAACCTGACAGGGTATCATCACCATTGCTCTAAAAATGATGATGGAAAACATGGCAAGAAAACATTGTGTCCTAAGACCAAAAATTTGAAGACATGTAGCATTCACTAACCCGCATTAAGCCGACGTCGTGGATTACTCCCCATTCTCTCTCATAGAGAGGGGACTTTGTTCCTGCTGTGGGGACGCTTATGTAAATCACGTAGTTATACAGTTTATGTGCAAAATTTTGAATAATAGCATTCAGAGCCCTAGTGTTACGAGTTAGTGTTCGGGATAGAAGTAATTAACGCCAATTAAACCAAAATTAACACTTTAATTAATTAAGCACAAAATAAAAATTCAACACAATTATTCGCACCACAACACTTGTCACTTAACACTTAGATCGCACTGAAATTCACTGATAAAGCTTCGATTATATCACGTATTCGCCTCGTAATAAGACTGACTCTCTGCGCCCCTTTGCGCTCTATTTATACCCCGGTCTATGAGTTCGAGAACATTCTTATAAAATCGACTCACTGTTTATACTGCTTAGAAAATACTCGAAATACATAGTACCGCTATTCGACGCTAGATGGCGTTAGTGTCTCGACTAGATATGCTCATTCCTGCTACTCGCCGCTAGATGGCGTTAGAGTCTCGAACATGCTAGATTTATGTCGAAGTTTCTCGACGTACTTCACTAAGCGACTGGCGTAACACTAGGCTGGTTGCACTTTGTAACTTCATGTTTTGTAACTTTAATCCCACGCCACTCCATCACTCCGCTGAGTCCTCCATTTAGAAAAACCATCTTAGGTTCTTATTCTCCGTACGCTAGACCTAGACCTTTTGTAAAGTCATAAATAGTTTTAGCGATTTAATCGACTTAAATTATGATTCCATGGCAAAGCTTAAATCAATTGGAATCCTTATTCTAGGATAACCTAGGTGTTTTTTATTTTATTAGAATTATATTATTTTTGAAGATGTAGTTGATTTTATTATGTTATAAAAGAAAAATGTTAAGGTTAGATTACTAAAATAAGAATTATGTGTACATGTGGTGTTTACCTTTAAGTGGTTGTTACTAACTCTTGGATATCCATAGATATTAAGAATTATTATGAGTGTAAACAGGCGTTGGTGAACCTAATAAATTATACCATCCACACTTGGTTGATATACCGTGTTGTCGTACTAAGCGCTTCTCCTCCACATTTATTGTGCGCACTTCCAAACTGTGGAATTCTCTGCCGGCTTGTGTGTTCCCTGCCACTTATGACCTTTCAACCTTTATAGCAAGAGTAAATAGGCATCTTCTGGGCTCGCTCGTTCCATCTTAGACCTCATCTATCGCTTACCATCAGGCGAGATCGAGGTCAAGATTGAGCTCAATCTTAATAAAATAAAATAAAATAAAATATTTACGGACAAATGTCCTATGTCCATGTATTTTGTTAACATACTGGCCCGTTTTTGGGGGGAAGTCATCGAGTGACTCCACCAGTTCCAGCAGTGATGCGAAAGATAGAGTTAGACTTCAACTGACTAAAAACGGACCCTGTTCCTTCGGTTGCCGCAACCCTGGAGTAAGACACCATGGGCCTAGTCCCGTTTATTGTTCACCAAGATTATCTACGACTAGGGCATCCAATCCCGCAGCCTGCGAACTCAATCTCGGTATTTGCGGGACTACGAATTTTCAATCCCGCGGGATCTCGGTATTTACGGGATCCCGCATATTGAAAATATTCACATTTATATAAGGCAAATAAAACAATGAATTAATCAACTAACTCCACATTTATTTAAGTATTACTACTAGTTTGAGATCAATCAAATTACACCGTCTATTTATTACAAAAAACAATGAATTAATCAACTAACTCCACATTTATTTACGTATTACTATTAGTATGAGATCAATCAAATTACACTGTTTTTTCTTCACAAAAAACAGTAACAAATACTGAATAAAAAATTTAACTGATATTTTAGGCTACATACTTAGGCTACCACTGACTGAAGTTCGGTTATATTAGGCTACTTAAGCTGTGAAAAACGGGCGACATCGGCCCCCGCGTTGTTTGTAACACTGCCGGCCGGCAGTCACCGGACACCGAGCGATCGCGCTCGTGAGAGGTCGCATGCATGCATTTTTTCAGTCCCGCAAATACCACGGATCCCACGCCCGTAATTCCGCATCACGCGGGATTGGAAAATGACGCGGGATCCCGCAATACCGAGATCTCGGTATTCCGGGATTGGATGCCCTATCTACGACAGGTGGGTTCAAAAACTCCTCACGCAGCAAGAACGCTCGCCTTCTCTTAGGTTTAACGATGAGCTATTCAACGTGACAATGCTGCCAGTCATCTGGGCAATAATTTAAAAAATGCTTCGCTAGTTTAAGACCAGGCAGTGCAAAATAATTTTTACGCAAGCTCCGCCCCCATCCACCCCGGTTAGGCCGTTGTATACTAAACGCTAACGCAATAGTAATAAAGTTGAATATCGCGTGCGCTCTTTTACTATATTCGGGTTCGAAACTAAATGTCGTAAGTCTCAATTCTTATTTCGTTTATAACTAAAGTGATAATTGATTTTTAATTGATTTGATTTGGATAATCTAAATATATATAATTTAAAGGTGACTGACTGACTGACTGACATAGTGATCTATCAACGCACAGCCCAAACTACTGGACGGATCGGGTTGAAATTTGGCATGCAGGTAGATGTTATGACGTTGGCATCCGCTAAGAAAGGCTTTTGCGAAATTCCCACGGAATCGGGATTTACACGGGAAAAACTTCCTTTGCGGGCGAAGCCGCTGTCACAAGCTAGTAAACTATATTTTCTTACTGTCAATACTAATTTTAGACATAAAAGCCGAGTAATCTTGATTAAATTTTGAATAATCTTTAAAAAGACATGATTTTCGATAAAAAAATGAATCTATCGAAAATGTTCCAATTACGAATCTGGTCTAGACATGGAAAGAAAAAGATCCAATAAATCATATACTAAAGTTCCATTTTGATTGTATGCGTGATTGTTTCAGAACATTAATACAAAATTACATACAATTTAGGGAGCCTCCTCTTAAACACGTTACGTTATCGGAGATATGCGAATTTTTTTTTGCGTGTGGATATCCTCATGGATTTCCTCTGCCTTGGGCTTGACGGAGGGGTCTGTCAGACTGACTAAAACCACACGGTGTTTCTCTTCTTCGACACGTTAGCATTCTCCACAATCACCCCAGCAGTGGAGACATGCAAAATCCGCAAACACGCAATGGACCCGCTCATAGATGACGGCTCATTCCTTCTCATAGAGATTAGGCCCGTGACATGACCCAACAGTGGGACCAATAAAAGGTTGATTGTGTTTATGTTGTTACGTTATTCTGTACAAGGATTTTATGCTGTATCGTGCTGTATCTGTATGGCAAACAGTCAGACACTGAACAAGCAAATGTGAGCCATCTTAATTTATATTCGTTCCAGGAGGGGATCGAACTCGAACACGTTATACAGCAGTCAAATTGTCAACCGTATCGATAAAGTTTATTCAATAGCTTTTCTATCCTTGCCGCGAGGAAGGGTGTGGTGGACCGTATTTCTGGTCTGTTTGCCTAGTCAGTCAGCCTGTCAGTCTGTGATAAAATCAAGATATATATATACAACGTGTAACGGAAACCCCATATCCATCCAAAAGGGCTGAAGACAACATCTGGTATGGAGTCTCTATGCACAATTTCAGCACAAAATAACTGACTTAAAGAATTGATACCTAATTATTGGTTTCACATATTTCTTGAATACCAATCATAACAAACGTGTCACAGCACTACGAGGGTCAATAACTTTCCACGTCACTTGCCAATAACACGATAATTCTTTTCGTTCTTCTTAATTTGAAAAATTCGGTCTCTGGTATCATTATATTGGAATTTGTAATAAGTTCTACACACGTAGACTTAGGATTACAAAACCCTTGCCATATCGTTTGTTATCATCCAAAGAAGCCATGCACTTGGTATGTATATACCCTTTAAATTACACGTTGTATACAATAAACAATTACATGAGTGTAAAAAAATGGTAACAAATTGGATAAGGACACTGAATTACGCAGACACTGAGGCACTTTTACAACACACAAAATAAAACACACACAAACATACAACAAACAAATACCCATACGCACACCATCTCGCACACCCCATACACAAACAAATATGAATACTGTTTATATCTAAGTTAGTCAGTAAATTTATATTGCTGTAGAAGAGCGGAGTCTCCTAATACAGGCATAACTTGCTTAAAAGGAGGCTCCAATCACCAACTAATTCAAAACTTCTTGGTTATAAAATAAAAAAAATGTATTTTTGTATTTGTATTTTTGTATCAAACTCTGGATTGTTAACTCAGTGGAATGATGAATAACGGGCTTGCGTTGTGGACTCCGGCCCGTGTCTCAGAAGTGGAGACGTTAGGCCGTGCGCGCACTGCCTTGCGGTGGCCGCAATTGCGGTAGTTCTACCGCACCGGTAGAATTACCGCAATCTCAGGTGCGCGCACTGCGTCGAGAAAAACGCACCTTTTGTCTGACAATGTTGCCATACATACAGATTTCTTCGTATTTATACATATTTTCGGTATGTGATTCAGATTAGCACTCGATACAGATTTTTATACAAATTTCACACTGTATTGATAAAATTAACTGTTACAACTAAAGACAGAACTTGGCAAAATAAATTACCTAGATACCGCATTTATTACGTTACACACACCATTGTATGATTCTGTACTTTATAGTTATTTTTATTTTTTTATAAACATAATTAATTTGCTGTGCTCAGGAAATCTGTCAAAGATTGTTATGTGCTATCCAAGGCACTCGCATTCGTAGTGTCACACATACGCAAAATACGTAAATAATGAATATCATAGGTACAAACTTTAATTTAATTTAATATTAATCTAAAAACCCAGAGTGATGCAAAAATTGTCATTCTGGCTATTAGAGCTAGATAAATTACAAAGCAACTTACTAAGTTTTCGTAAGATATATACGTTCTTATCCAAAAAACGTTTTTTTCAGGAAATAAACCGGCCTTATCTAGTTTACATTTACGAAAAATACCTATGTATGTACTAGCGGCCTGGCCTGGCTTTGCACGAGGTCCTTGACAATTGTTTTCTTCGACAAACGACGTCATTACAAAAAGTACGTTTAGATATCATTTAATTTAAAATATATATATAAAAAGTTTCATCTTGAATCAGACCTGTGCCAGCCGTTTCGCTGCAATGAATTTATTGGCTGCGTAATTTTAAATCTGTGATGACTTATCTAAACATTTAAATGAAAAAAGTAAAGGGCAATTTTTGATCTACATTAAATGACCAAGGTAAATAATATACTTATTTGGATAATGATTAGTATTTATTAGGAGAAATTACCTTTTGCAAATAGAGTAATATTTTAAATTAATTATTTAGAGATAAAAATGGTTACTGTGGGTCAACAATATGAGATAGATATATGCTATGGCGGACTTTTTTGTAGGCCTTTTTATGTTATATATATTTCCGTAGTACATTATTTTAACGTAGGTATCTATTGACGTAGTACTTGCAATGTAAGCGCTTGAAAATCGTTTTTTTTTGGCGGCATCATCACAAAATATGGAATTTTATCATAATACAAATACAATAAAAAAAAACTTTCTGTTTTAGTTTTAACAGTCACTTTGATCAATACAGTGTGAAATTTATATAAAAATCTGTATCGAGTGCTAATCTGTATCACACATCGAAAATATGTATAAATACAAAGAAATCTGTATGTATGGCAACATTATCAGACCAAACATGCGTCTTTTTCACCGCAGTGCGCGGCACTACATACATTCCTACGCGATACAAAATATTTGCGGTAGACTCACCGCTAGGGCGTCCAATCCCGCAGCCTGAATTCAATCTCGGTATTTGCGGGACTACGAATTTTCAATCCCGCGGGATCTCGGTATTTGCGGGATCCCGCATATTGAAAATATTCACATTTATATAAGGCAAATAAAACAATGAATTAATCAACTAACTCCACGTTTATTTACGTATTACTATTAGTATGAGATCAATCAAATTACACCGTTTATTTATCACAAAAAAAATGAATTAATCTACTAACTCCACATTTATTTCAGTATTACTACTAGTATGAGATCAATCAAATTACACCGTTTATTTATAAAAAAAAAACAATGAATTAGACAACTAACTCCACATTTATATACATATTACTATTAGTATGAGATCAATCAAATTACACCGTTATTTCTTCACAAAAAACAGTAACAAATACTGAATAAAAACTAGACTGATATTTTAGGCTACATACTTAGGCTACCACTGACTGAAATTCGGCTATATTTACTGTGAAAAACGGGCGACATCGGCCCCCGCGTTGTTTGCAACACTGCCGGCCACCAATCACCGAGCCATCGTGCGTCGTATGCATGCTTTTTTGCAGTCCCGCAAATCCCGCGGATCCCGCGCCCGTAATCCCGCATCACGCGGGATTGGAAAATGACGCGGGATCCCGCAATACCGAGATCTCGGTATTCGGGGATTGGACGCCCTACTCACCGCAACTTTGCAGCGAGGGGCCACCGGTGACTCTACCGCACGCGTTTATTCCACCGCAGTGCGCGCGCTTCTATGACACTCCATACTCCACAGATTTTGCGTTTCCAAAACGCAACGCAGTGCGCGCACGGCCTTATAGCATGATTACGTTATGGCATGTTGGATTCAATATAAATCATGTTTACACTTCCAAGTCATAACGTTAGCAGATAGGAACTTTAACTTGTTGAAAGTAATAATCAATGTCCTATAAACGCCTATTGGTTTCCATTTGCATGTGGGCTCTACAAAAATATGTTTTATTTTTAGACGAGAATAAAACAAAACCTTAAAATAAACTCTTTCCTATCACTTTTGTACCCCAGAGTTGAGCCTAATCGCTGATATTCCATTCGAGAAGGTATCGCGTGATTTCTCAACACATATCTCAAAAAATCTAAGAGTAAGGATCTGCTCATTCGTAACTATCACTACTGGACTGATTGTGGAGAAGACCAAGGTGTCTCCGCACCCCAGTATAAAGTGACGAAGAGTTACATCGGTCTACCCAAAGGCGGAGGCTATTCATAAGAGTTTCTACACGTAAAATAATGGCTGTGATGTGATGCTCTTTATTAATAACTAGCGACTCGGCCCGGCACCGCACAGTCTAATTCGGTTAAATCAGACAAACCCTTAATAAATTACACACTAAAATCTTCTTCTCGAATAACTCTATCCATTAGTGACAATTACATGAAAATCTGTTCAGTATTTTTTTTGCGTTTATCGCTTTATATTTGACAGATACCACACATCATGGACCCACATATTTATTTTCTCCTTCTGTGTCAAATTTATCCAAAAGGTATCTGGAAAAGATCGCTTTTAGCTATCAGACCGCCAATTATATCGCCCTGTTTTAGTTGTTAAGTCCTAATTTGTTTTCTATTATGGTGTACAAGAAAGGGTATATGTATCTTTGTTTTAGGTACAATAAGTAAGGATCAGGATTGACCATAAGCTCACCTTAATGGTGAGTAATGGTGTGGTCGATGATGAAGCACGCCTGCTTTAAATTAAACTAATTACTCTTGATTTAAAGACCCCTAGTATATAGGTATCAGGAAAACAGATTCCGACAGGGAATTCCTCTCCTTAGACGTACACACAATGATAGCTTTAGTCACCAGTATCTTCATATAATAAGAGATCTTACGTTTCTTATTCCTTGCATCAATGTTCAGAATCAAGGCTCTCAGCATGACGGACACATTCCAAAGCATGGTCTTCAAGTCACAATATCCCAGTCCAAACTTGCGGATACTCTCCATAGTGCAATATATTTGAGTTCACAAATAATGCTGGTATGCAATCAAACCGCTCGAGGCCACCCCTTGTTAAATACTGAGCTCATAGCACTGTAAATAATATAAAATTCAATATTTAAGTTAATTAATATTTTGTAGAAATCGAAGTTTGGTCGGTCTCAGGCTTACTTTGGTGACGTAAGACATAGTGTAGTTGACTTTGGTCCAATATATACATAAAATATTTGTACAACTGTTTTGTTATTACGAAAAGTATGTTAAAGGGTTAAAAAATACAATGATTTAGTCATTTTAGTAATTTCAGTAACTGATCAATAGAATTCTTTCCTAAAAGGTACCACACAAGTATAGGTATTCCAAGGGTGAACATTTTATCTTAATAAAATGTAAATACCTAACCGAAACTGTAGGATCTGATTGCCTAGTATATATTTAAATAAAAAAGCTAAACACCAGTGTTTTTTTAAGGTTAATTTTAAGTACTAAAGTCTAAGCACATTTCATTTAATATAACCATGTTTGAGAGCACATAAAATCGGGTGCTTAAAAAAAAGTTCGACGAAACTCGGCTGATAACCATAAACAATATTTTGAGCAAGCTGTAAGAAACTTCCATAGAGTACGAAAGGTTGTTGGGCGTATTTAACTCATAATTTCAGACCCTTTTTAAGTGGCAAAGATAACGAAAATTATACAGTAAGAGGGAAAAGTTATTTGAAAGAAACGTTATAAGTTGTAAAGAATCTTTTTCTTTTAATGTTGAACTTAGGGAAAGTTGTAATGTGTTATTATTGCTGTAACTTTTATTTCTATAACCTTGTTCTTTTGTTCTATATGTTACAAGTATTTAGAACACGAGGCAGAATTTTAAATAAGATAATTATTACTTTATTTAAGTTTAGGGAATTTTTCTGTTTTATGAATCAAGAGAAACACAGTGGGTCATGCCGTTACGCCCTCATTTCGGGGAGCCCTCGTCCGGGACGCTCACACATTAACAAAAATGTTATTCCGGCACGCTCTCGGTCGGCTTTTATTATTTTTTGACAGGACACTTGATCTGATAAAGTACAGGTGATATTTGAATCTGGACAGGAAAGTTCCCGCTTTTGATTATGCACACGCAACTTAGTAGAACACACAAACGATTCTTATAGATAGCAATTATATACTTAAAAAACTTGCCACTTTGTGACTTCAATGTTTGTAACATTAAGCTGCAGTAACTTAAAGCTTACTGAAACAAAACCTTTAATTGATAAATAATTTGTAGACTTGCAACTGTAATTATACCTAACTTGGCTGTATAATCACCTAAGTTTTAGCCTAGTTATTTGAAAGCCTATCGAACTATTCATATTTAATGCCTGAATGGTATATTTGAGAAACTATGCAATACGTGCAAATTAGAAAGACTTTCATTTACTGTTTTCAAAGTTTTTGTCGAGTATTAATTTAAATAAATAATTTACATTACAATATTTCTACAAAACAAATGTATGTAAATTATTTGGTTTAACTATTCCATTCGGAAAATTTCGCCAAGGTTTTAACCCGGATTAAAGCGCCCTTGCTGGGGCTTTATTTTCACGGATCACTAATTATTTCACTATCATCATAACTTTAGTTTTAACAAACTATAAAGGTATTATTTTTAAATAACATACATTGTCGCAAAAAAGTAGAAAAAAGTGCAAGGCAGCATAGATTATTTTTTCATAGTGTTTGTATAAGTGACAAAGTTATATTTGTTGTTTTTGAAAATATGCTGTATCTCAAAAACTGCAGACTGTATCCCGTTCAAACTAATTTTCGTTGAAAGTATTATGGAAAAAGCTGTAAAAATAAGAGATGCACATTCTTGGTACACAATGCAGCACCACAGCATCCTAAAGATGACCACTAGCCAATTCGATTGCGCGATCTTGTACCGGTGCTGCAAACCTTTTGCTGGACTTGAAGCAAAACGATGTGCTGTTTTGTGATGTGTAAGATTTAAATTTATAATTTTTGTATTTTTTCAGTTTACTAACATACATACATTTAGTTTAACATTAAGTTAAATTGTTTGTAACATTATAGTGCTATGTTACTTTAATAAATAAATTAATTATTTTAATTAAGATCTACAGCATAATATCTTAATTTTTTTTTGAGTTTTCACTCATTTGATAAGTTAGAGGGGAAACACAATTTTTTTTTCTTTCTGGGAGACCCCAAAGATTTTAGATTATGGGTATCATTTAAGCTATCGCCAATTTAATTAGTTTAATGTTCCTTAAATAATAGAGTTTGCCCGCAAAATAGTAGATTTGTCACCAAAATGTAGTCGCCAAACAATATAAAATCAATTCCACAATAAATCACCTAAAATCATGGAGATATAGGGTCTAGTACCAAATAAACGTTTTTGTATGTATTATACTAGGTTTGTCCTAATAAGTATTAAAGCAAACTAATTTAAAGAGATCACCAATAAGTTGGGTCTCCCTTGTTTGACCGAAAGGAATTTGACGGTCGACGGAGCCCCGCGAATTTCAGGGTGGTTAAAAAAAATTCGGGGTGTTAACTAAGTAGTTAGTTAATTTATTTATTTGGTGACAGATCTACCATTCTGAGCACAAAGCTATTATTTAAGTAATAAAACTATTATAAGAACTATATTTATAAGAACGAAGTTTATATTCATCTAATGCACTACAATTTTATTGGTAATCCATCTCTTATTTTACACATATATTAACATTAATTTGATAATTCATACCTGGGAACACTTTTTGTTTATCTAAGAACGAAAATATTTCGTGGCGATAGATCTATTTATTAGGTGATACAACTTGATGACAAATATAAATTTTGGTGACAAGAAATATAGTCCCCTTAGATTATTAGGTAGGTATTTACATAATCAAACTCATAAGATGAATCATAATTTTTATTCTCTCGCCATAAAATACATTTTTACAATTATTAGAGACACATTTTATACTGTAAACATTGTCGGAGACTGGTGCCTGAACAGAGGCCTGTATTTCAGGACGCCAGGTCCCCACCCTTTAGGTTACTTAACTTTTCTAGTGCTCTAATGTATAATAAGCGACAATAGCGTAATGGCTAAGGTTCCGGCTTGTGATAGAGTGGTTGCGGGTTCGAACCCCACCCATTACACTAATGCCGTGAACCCACTCCAAACACAAACATATTTAGCTTAGTTGGAGTAACTAAGAAGATTGCTAGTAATGTGAATTTTAACCACATTGATAGTACTCTTTGAAAAACGGACAGTGATCTGGAATCACCTAATAATTTGATTTGTATACTACAAACTGTGCCCCGCGGTTTCACCCACGTTAAAAAACATCTTAAAAATACAAACCTTCATCCCCTTCTGGGTAGGGCTGCCATCGGTCCGGATTTTCCCGGATTTGTCCTAGTTTGGAGAGCGTCCGGGGGCCTCCGGGGGGATTTTCCCAATAAGCGTCCAGGTAAAACCCGGACACACATTGGTCTTATGGGTAGCAAAAAGCACGATCTCTATTATTATTTTCCTATGGTATTTCAGGAAGAGTTCTTTTAAGGACCTGAACCAAGAACTGTTATTAAAAATGTTCTAAAGCTCTACAATGTTATGTTATGTTATGTGTTTACTTTATCAGTAAATAAAAATCATAATTAAACACCGTTGTTTTTAGTTTCAAGTTCAAAAATGTATTTTTCTACGGTGTCAAGGGAAAAACTGTGATTTTACCCAAATGTCTGGGGTCTATAAGTCTTTGTCTGGGGCCGGAAAATTTAGTGATGGCTGCCCTACTTATGGGTAGATTTTTGAAAAAGTAAAGTAGAATGTCTTTTCCTTAGATTACAGGTCCTTTCATCCAAAACGGGTTGATAGTTTAACCATGAAAGCGTAACAGACAGATAGACAGAGACAGACTTTCGCATTTATAATATTAGTATAGATTTAATATATTGTTTGTAAGATTAGTATTATGTGGGGATGTGGGTATAGTTGAGTTTGTATGCAGTGAGTGGATGAGTTGATGAAAATTAATACCAGAACAAAACTATTCACCCAATGTAGTTTTGTTCTCATATTAATTTTCTGTAACATTGTCGACACAGGGACCACTAGTATCTTTTCAGTGTCAAGGTTATTTAACTCTTGGTTAATTAACCGACTTCAAAAAACGAGGTGTTTGTGGGGATATCTATGCTCACCCTAACGCATATAGTGATGTGGAGCTGATGGTGAAGTACCAGGAGAACTCCTCAACAATTAGCATTAAATTTTAAAGCATTAACAATTAGCATCAGGAAAAGCAATATTTTGTAAAAGGTGGTAAGTAGTTGACATTAAGGCTTTTATAATTAGATAAATTACAAACAGACCCACTAAAATGCGAGAAATAAAAAAACTTTTCAACATTAAATGAAACCGACTTCAAAAAAATTATACTGCAAAGTGAAAAATTTGGAAGTTGGTGTAAAATAACGAAAATACAGAACCAAAGACACCGACTTCCAACAATAATTTTGGAACTTGGATTCATTTTTTATTAAAACCTTTTTTTTTTTGCTATACACTTCAAACTATCCGTTTTAATAATCTAACGGGCTCGTATTCCCTTTTGCCAACCAATCTATTTAGGTGAGCGAATAATTACCGCAATACCTAACAGCCGTACGTTTCAGTAATTACATAGCCGCCTGCATTTTGTATGACATCGATTTTGCAAACGCTGAATTTGTGGTCTGATGTTCCTAGTATTTTCCTCAACTTATTTATTTATAATATTAATATACTCTAATTGACCTTGCGGAATTTAATGTTCATTATTAGTTAGACAGCCAGATTATTCTCAGTTTGGTCTTCGTCATAATTATTATGAGCTCTCCTAATCAGAAAGATTATTATAAAGCACCGTGTTTATTAGTTTATTATTTTAGCATATACAACGTGTAATTTAAAGGGTATATAATATACATACCAAGTGCATGGCTTCTTTGGATGATAACAAACGATATGGCAAGGGTTTTGTAATCCTAAGTCTACGTGTGTAGAACTTATTACAAATTCCAATACACTGATACAGAGACCGAATTTTTTTAATTAATAAGAACGAAAAAAATTATCGTATTATTGGCAAGTGACGTGGAAAGTTATTGACCCTCGCACAGTGTTTGATCGGACCCAAAAGTTTGTTAGTTTTTATTTTTAGAAAATCACCTCTAGATACCAAGTCATTTTTTTTCATATTTTCGTTTTAATTTTTTTTCTCCATAAAAATATTGTATACCGGTATTGGTATGAAACTTCTGATCTGTTCTTCTACAAATGTTTTTTCGGAAAGTATAAGATCACCTGATTCTTTTTTGTATTGGATGTGCAGCGGTCGACAAAATCGATACGATTGGGGTGTAGGATTGAGCCAGGCAATTAAATGTTTGTCGACTACGATTCGTAAAGGAATAAAATTTGTGGCGAAAAGGCTACTTTCGTTGATGGAGATATCTTCTTCAGATTGTGGGAAGCATTGCTTATATAATGATTGGCTTGAGCTACCATCGAAACCCCAGGACCCTTCAAATACGGCTGAGATACTTTGCGTGCCTTTTCTATTGCAATATTCGATGAAAGTAGCCTCACAACTTCGAACAATTCGTTGCAAAGTGTGTGTCAGTAGTCCCTGCAACGAAATTGACGCTTCGACTTCAGAAACTCAGTTTTCTATCAATAATGACACCTAAAGCTTCCTCTGGTGTGAAAGGTTTGGTGACTGTCGAAACTTTTTTTAAAACCATGGATGCTCCCTTTGGTGACACTAAACAAAGTTTTATTAGTTTTTCTAAATCTTTTGAAGCTTTTGATGTTATCTTGCTTCCATCATCTGGGGAGACCGTAGAAGAAAAAGATTTTATCAATTTACTCTGAGGTTTGCCTTCTAGTGACTTCATGATTCGTTTTCTGATTTTAAGGTCTTGTTTGTAGCTTATACTAGGATCACTGTTTACTTGCGGAAGTTGTGAAGTACTACACTCCAAACTGAATGAATCACTGGCTGCTTCCGGAAGTTGTGACTAAATAACATTAGATTCGCAAGTCGCCACAGAATTTGAAAATTTTTTCACTGACATTCCCGTATCGACAACCAAGTCGCTAAAATCATGTCCCATTGCTGCAGAAACATTACTTTAAAAAAATGTTCCAGTTTGTAGTTCAGAGTTTAAATTCCAATATGTTACTTCTAATGACATCATTAAAACTTTTAATTCTTTGAATATGAAAAAGACTGCAGACCTGTGGGGTAATTCTGTTGAAGTTACTAAGTCAACTATACACATTATTGCTCCTACATTAGCTGTTATATTTAATAATTGTATTGATTGCGGTGAGTTTCCTGATCTAATGAAATATAGTAAAATAATCCCACTATTTAAATCGGGTAGTACATCTGACCCTACTAATTACAGACCTATTTCTGTACTGCCCACTTTCAGTAAAATTTTTGAGAAAATTATTCTAATGCAGATGCAAAGATATTTTAATAAACACAAATTGCTACATAATAAACAATTTGGTTTTACAAAGGGTCGTTCAACAACTGATGGTGTTGAACTTTTAGGACACATTTATAATGCATGGGAAGATAAGTGCGATGTGTCGGGCATTTTTTGCGATTTGTCTAAGGCATTTGACTGTGTTCCCCATGAGACATTAATCAGGAAACTGCACCACTACGGATTCCGGGACTCCTCTCTGAATCTTTTAACCTCATATTTGAGTGAAAGGATTCAAAGAGTCGATGTGAACGGCAAAAGATCGCCGGGATCTGTGGTCAAGATGGGGGTCCGCCAAGGCTCAATTTTAGGTCCCTTTTTGTTTCTTATTTATATAAATGATTTGCCGTACCTGATCAAAAATCATGACATAGTGTTATTCGCTGAAGATACTTCTCTTTTATTTAAAATTAAACGTCAACAGCAGGTTATTGAAGAAGTAAATAGAGCCCTTGCGACTGTAGTTAGCTGGTTTAATGTTAATAATCTTCTTCTTAATAAGAAAAAAACCAAATGCCTAAAATTTACATTACCTCATGTTAGACAAGTGAATACTAGTGTATCAATAAAGGGCGAAATATTGAAACCCGAAGATACCACAGTATTCTTGGGCATAACTTTGGATACGAAGCTTCAGTGGGGCCCCCATATAGATAAATTGTCAAAAAAGTTAAGTTCTGCAGCATATGCCGTTAGAAAAATACGTGGATTAACTGATATCGAAACAGCACGTTTAGTCTACTTTAGTTACTTTCACAGTATGATGTCATACGGCATTTTACTTTGGGGAAATGCAGCCGACATTCACACAATATTTGTATTACAAAAAAGGGCCATTCGTGCAATTTATAAATTAAGTCCCAAGCACTCCTTAAGAGACAAATTTAAAGAGATTAATATTATGACTGTGCCATCTCAGTATATTTATGAGAATCTCTTGTATGCACACAAAAATATTAATCTGTTTAAAAAATACAGTGATATTCATAGTGTAAATACAAGGAACAAAGACACATATGTCATTCCTAAAACAAGGTTAAAAAAAAATAGGTGGTTCGTTTAGATGCCAATGTATACGTTTTTATAATAAAATTCCTAGCCATATTCAAGAACTAAGTATTAATAAATTCAAATTATTTATAAAACGTAAGCTATGTCAGAAAGCGTTTTACACTGTTAAAGATTATATTGAGGACAAGAAGGCTTGGGAATGAGCTGCTCCAGTGATATACGTGAGCATTTTTTATTTTTAAAATTTTGATAGTTGATTTATTTTTTATTGATTAAAATATTTGTTTTGTTAAGTATTGTATATACCTATTTATTTTGTTTTTGTTTTTTTTTTTTAACATAATTATTTCATTATTGTTAATGTGAGGACAATGTAGGTTATTCTTTCTTCGTTGTTTTTACTTTGACTATAATTTATTTAATGATGTCAAGCAGTTTGAGTACTTGTGTGGCCTACCCAAATGTCCGTTGGTATTTTTTGTCAAATTGTTGAGCTCCTTAAGTTCTAACTTGAGCTACACGATAACTGACAAATGCTTGCACTGTCTGGACAGGTCCGCTCAAATTTGCGTGGTTATTTCCTCAAAAGAATACCACAGACATGAACCTACATGCTTCTCATATAAAAATACAAATAGAGACTATGAGTTTGACCTCTGAGTTTGTTTCGGTGTTTCTTCTCAGAGTAGTCAGTTAGGAAATACCGGCCTCATCTAGCTAAACTTAACACGCAAAAAAACATGACGTGTAAAAGTGTTATTTATAACCAATTTACAAATAAATATTTCATTTCATTTCATTTCATTTCAATACACATAATTCCCAAAGGCCGCAATTGTGCAACGTGGTTTTTTTTATCAATGATAGGCCTTATTACGAGGAATAGTTCTATGCTAGTCACAAGTCACACTTTTGAGTTTTTATGGAGAAAAAAAAAAATAAAAACGAAAAAATGAAAAAAACAAAATAAACTTGGTATCTAGAGGTGATATTCTAAAAATAAAAACTAACGAACATGCGCCTAAAGATTTTCCATTAGACTGTATTTATTTAAAAACATTATCTTGGTTCATTAAATTTACAGAAAATATTTAACATTTTTTTAGGTTAAAGTTCACGTAAGTTTTATTATTTTATATTATAAATAGTATATGAAATAGACACTTGGGTGTTCTAGTCTTGCATTTTAAATGCATTTCTTGATCAGTTTACATAATAAACAGCATAGGGATTTTTTTGGGTCCGATCAAACACTGTGCTATGTGCATGAAGTGTAAATAAATAAACAGCATCCTGAGCTGACAATGGCAGCAGAGGATAACTTTCCAATTACATTCTTTTTTTCTGAATAGATTGGCTATCAATCTACATAATTCACAAAATATCACATCACTAGATTGAAAATTATTTTATTTTATTAGTACATTGTTGATCGCAGGGAGAAAGTGACTGATTACCAACGAGGGTGTAGTTTGAGCCGTAATAAGCACGAGTTGGGAATCGTACTTTCTTCCGAGCTTTATACTATACCTACGAGGAAAATAAAGAGAATAATAATAATAATAATCTGTCTCTTGTCTTTTGGCATTATAAGTACTTTTAAGATAGCTACTGAATTGATCTAAACTAAAAAATAAACAGCGCGTTAGTAGTGGATTTTCATGCACCTCTCCCTCCCTCTCCAGTGTCTCCAGCACGTTAGTAATGAATTCTCATACACTTTTGCGATCTGCACATTTGTACTACAGTAAGGACGTCCTTTCAGTCAAACTTTTTAAAAAGTAATAAGGCACTTTCCGAGCAGGTTTAGTATAAAAATGTTATTTATTACTAATTCTCGAAATGAATAATATCATTAATCTTAATTAGATGACTGTGGTCCCTACATTTTTTGCAGACCGCTTGCATTTCGATATAACATGTGATAAAGATATGGTAATATTTTTATATTTTGTATACATTTACCTACGGCAAGTATTGAAACTGACTGATGGTAAACATGATTTCGAAAGCGAAAACTTAATTTATGTTGAACTCCTCAACGTGGCAATGAAACCGCTTCTTATAACATGAAACATGGCGGCTTATATCAATAGATTTTACAATTTCCCAATTCTATATTACTAGCCAGATGTCATCGTACAAATATGATATACCAAAGTAACAGTCCAGAAGGCCATACTACCGCTAAATCAACAGTTATGACCTACTCACTCCTAAGTATTTCAGAGATACCGATGTGCTTCAACGATTTGAGAGTTAATATTGGAAACAAATGCTACTGGCGTCATCTGTCGGAGGTTGAGTTATTTGTCAACCTATCCTACGGCCCTTGACCAAATAAATTGCATGCAATACATTTTTGGACTTTGACTTTGAAATAAAATGAAAGGTCAAGTTGAGTGATAACCCTAATCACTATGTTTTGAAACTTAATTCCTCCTACGAGCCTCAATAGTGGAGCGTGGTTTTTTTATCAGTGATAGGCCTTATTACGGGAAATATTTCTATGCTAGTCACAAGTCGCACTTTTGAGTTTTTATGGAGAAAAAAAATAAAAAGAAAATATGAAAAAAATTAAATTACTTGGTATCTAGAGGTGATTTTCTAAAAATAAAAACTAACAAACACGTGCCTAAAGATTCTCCATTAGACTGTATTTATTTGAACACATTGTCTTGGTTCATTAAATTTACAGAAATTATTTAACATTTTTTAAGGTCAAGGTCACGTAAGTTTTATTATTTTATGTAATAAAAAGTATATGAAATAGACACTTGGGTGTTCTAGTCTTGCATTTCAAATGCATTTCTTGATCAGTTTACATAATAAACAGCATAGGGAATTTTTTTGGGTCCGATCAAACACTGTGCCTCGTAGTGCTGTGACACGTTTGTTATTATTGATATTCAAGAAATATATGAAACCAATAATTTGGTATCAATTCTTTGAGTCAGTTATTTTGTGCTGAAACTGTGCATAGATGCTCCATACCAGATGTTGTCTTCAGCCTTTTTGGATAGATATGGGGTTTCCGTTACACGTTGTATATGTATTTTATTATATAAATATATTATTTCATTCTATTTTCTTGTACACCTATTAGACCACAATGTGTTTTATTTAACCCAAAGGTCGACTAGTAGAGAATGCCTTGCTGCATTAAGTCCGCCCATGTAACACTACTGAACACAACGTTTAAATAAACAATTTGGAAAACTTTTTTGTCATTTATTGAGAACAATTATTTAACAAAAACAAAAGAGAATAGAATAGAATAGAATATCATTTATTTCTAAGCATATGGTACATTGAGATATTAATATTAACATAGCTTCACATACATAATTATACTACTGTTACCGGTGTAGAAATATTCAGTGAATTAAATTTAAAAATGTCGAATTATCATTTATTTATAACTTAAAATGAGTTGTCAATATATTTATTATTATATAAAGTAAAAAAACGCATTAAAAATCCTGTTGAAGTATATCATAATAAAAATATCATAATAATATAAGGCAAATCATAATAAAAATAGGTACATGTAAAAATTGTGTAATGTAATATAAGTTTTTAAGCTAACATGGTCACTAACTATTAGAACTCATATAATATAATGTCAAAATTTATACATGTATGTCAAAATTGATTTATATGTATGTAATGTCAAAATTGTTTTATATAATATCAAAATTTATGATTAAAAAATTCATTAACTGAGTAGAAACATTTATCAAGAAGCCAAGCAAATAATGATAATGAAGAAAAAAACTAAGTAACTAAGTTAAAACAAATAAATCCTTATATTATAAAAAAAATCTTATACAACGTGTAATTGAATTCTACCCACATTGCTAGTAATCTTTAAAAAAAAAAAAAAAAAAAAAAAAAAATTTAAAGGGTATATAAGTCAAGTGGCCAAGTGCATGGCTTCTTTGGATGATAACAAACGATATGGCAAGGGTTTTGTAATCCTAAGTCTACGGGTGTAGAACTTATTACAAATTCCAATACACAATACCAGAGACCGAATTTTTCAAATTAAGAAGAACGAAGAGAATTATCGTTTTATTGGCAAGTGACGTGGAAAGTGATGACCCTCATAGTGCTGACTGCTGTGTCACGTTTGTTATTATTGGTATTCAAGAAACATACGAAACCAACAATTTGGGTTCAATTCTGTGAGTCACTTATTTTGAGCTCAAACTTTGCATAGAGACTCCATACCAGATGTTGTCTTCAGTCCTTTTGGATAGATATGGGGTTTCCGTTACACGTTGTAGTATACACACGCAATTTTAAAACGAACAGATCGACACGCTCTATCAACAACGCAGGATCTGAAAATATGCAACTTTCCAGCAGAGCAGTTTAAAGTTTAAAAGCATGATAAAAATGTTATTTTATCGATTACGATTTTGAATTTTGGAATGACTGTCATATATCCGATTGTCTGTTAAGCTAATGTAATGTTTTCATGAAATTGATTGATAAAGTGGTAAAATTTGCACATGAAGCCATTTCACACGGACTAATTTTATTAGCTTACGTCGGATGTGGTACTTCCTACAATTTTGATCAGAACAACATCTATCATAAAGGTCGGAAGTGGTACTTACGCCCTTTTTGATGGGATTTTTTTAATATATTATTTATTACGTGTGCTATCTACTTAGTTTTAGATACAAAAATATAAAAAAATAACTACAAGTATTACATTAATACATGTCATTAAATTATAATAATATTAAAATAACGAGGAGGATAATAAATTAAAGTTTAATTAATTATCGCCAGTATAATATTCATTAATTAGGAACAGTGGAACTTATTTATAAGAAGACGACTATATTATTAATTTATACAAAACACAAAAACAATGAAATAAAAATATTCATAAACTGAATTAAAATAAGCTAATTAAATAATAAAATTAATCATAAATTCATAATAAAAGTCATAAGCCAGTAAATCTGACACTGGCTTACTGGTTTACTGGCTGGTGTGGGTATCGTGTTACCCAGCTACTGGGTTGTAGAGGTCAGATAGGCAGTCGTTCCACTAATTCTCAGCTGCATCCGATTAGACTGTGAAGCGGACCCCATCATAGTTGGGAAAAGGCTAAGCAGATGATGACAATGCTTGTATTTCTCTCGTCTATCAATAGAAGTAGACCCATCGTATTTCTCCCATGCTGTTTTAAAAATGTTCTCCTAAAATTAAAGTATTTAAGAACATGGTTTGACATACTTTTAAAATTAAATAACTGCCAAGCCATAAAAATGAAAGTCCATGCTCGAAATAACTTACTGCGCCGCCTTACATCCATCAAATGGGGAGCGTCTCCTCAAGTCCTGCGAACAACTGGTATGGCACTCTGTCTCTCTGCTGGTGAATATACCTGTCCAGTATGGAACCGTTCCACTCACGTCTACCTTGTCGATATAGCTTTGAATGAGACGTGCCAGATCATTAGTGATTGCCTTATACCGACCCCGGTACGAAAGCTATATCCATTAACTAGGATTGCGCTTCCAAGTCCGCAGGATTATAGCAAGTCGCATCGACAGGACCAAGCTACAAGCTGACTCGCGCCACCCAATGCACGGACACGTCCCAGTGCCCCAGAGGCTGAAAACTGCAAAAACTTTCTCGGGTGCGTTAACCCAGCTTGTTCAGTGAATAGCAACGCCTGCACAGCAAGGTGCGACGTTTGATGGGAAGTCCTCAATCCACCTTATGGCTTCATCGAACCGTCTGAGCGCGTGTTACCGTGGCCAACTTGGAAATACCTTAATAGACTACGAACCCAAGTCAGCCGAAGCAAAAATAACCTGTATAGATAGGGCTTTACAGATGGCTCAGATTTCAAATGTATATGCGGCATGACTCTTCAGACAATGGGCCACCTTCTATCTTGCTACGCCTGCCCTGTTATCTACACTCTTGATGATCTTTTCCATGATATTCTGCATCAGCTAGCGGAGTTTGCGTAGCAAAAACTACAAGGTCCTTTAATGACCTGCAGGCTTTTCCCTGATATTTAAACAATTTGCTTTTAACCACTATCCAGTTTTCTTTATGTGCAAATATTTTTTCCCCTTTATCAGTTTTATATGTTGTCTTTTTACCTTACGTGGATGTTGGTGTAGCACTATTTGCAATAGATGTTACAGAGAGTGTCGGTAGATTCTCGTAATGATCATCAGGTGCTATTAAAACGATATCTTCAGTACAATGGACACAAAAGTTACTATTACAAGGTTCGTGAATCTGAGCTGGTGATGAGGCAGGACGTGCTGCTTCACGAACTTGTACAGGTGATAGAGTAGGAGTAACAGGTTTAAGATTTAAGTTAATATAATTATATTTGGGTCTAAATTTTCATCAATTTTGTTATCACTCATCTTATCCATTTCCTAACATTCAAGATTTTCATCAAAACCAAAAACATCCTTTAATAGTATCGATAAATTCTCTAAATCATGTTTCCCGTCATCGAGTACAGACGACTCTCGAAACAATCCTATGAAAAACAAACGTAATTACTTTTAATAATACAAACATAGTATTAGTTTTTAATTTTTTTGTTAGTTATACTTTTGTAAATATTTTTAAGATCTATGTAAAATGAAAAACAATGAACGTGTTAAAATTTAGATTGTAGTCAGTATAAAGAAAATAAAATAAATTAGCGATTATAGTCTGTTATTGTAGATCCAAAAAAATTTACTTTATCGTTTACAATAAATAACGTCAGAAAGGGAAGATCAGTCATCAGCGATTTAATTGCTTACGACCATTAACATCGAATGTGCCAGATCCTACATAATACGTTTTTAAATTTTCGATCAATAACGGCGGATAAGGCAGATCCAACAAAATACTCCAAAAAGGGTACAGTCAAAAACGTTGGATGTGGTAGATCCCACAATATTGAATCCATAATTTACGTTCATTAATATCGGATGTGACCGATACGTACTTTATAAATGGACCAATAAGTATTTGCTATCAATCAACAATATAAATTGTCTTATTAAAATACTGACTAAAACTAAAACTAGATAGTAAATACTTTTAACAACTATAAGTCACTTGATAATAGCTAAAAAGAATGTTTAATAATATTAGATTTTTACCCGTTCAGTGTTTGAGGCACTTACAATAATAATCATTATTTTCAATTATAATACTAGATTGTCGTTTTAATCCTATTATTTTAGAAGATTTGCTCCGTTTGTTCCTTCAAGACATCGCAGTTATAAAAAAGATTAACTGTCACAGTGAAAATAAACTTGTATGCAATTTTCCGCTCATGAACTCAGGAACTGGCAGATCGCTGCTCTGGCTCACTCGATCCGTCCGATCAACAACGACGCTTAGTAAGTACCTACGTTTTTAAACGGACACAAACGTGAACGTGTAAAATATTTTTATTTTTAATATGAAATATATTATCATACTTTTTCAAGTACTTTTATGTAATAAAAATAAAATCGGCAAAATGCAGATCCTGCGTTGTTGATAGGGCGTGGCGAGATATTCTACACTAGTTAACCTTTGCATTAAAAAGACTACACTGATAGGTGAACGTCTGTTGACTTGCGGTCTTATACCATCGATCCGATTGTGATAATACTTGTTGTGTTTTGTGTATTTTTTTAACGAGTTCGTTACTATCAGGACAGGGATTATACAAAAATAGACTTTTTTTAGTCGAAGAAAAAATATAGCGGTCCAAAGTTCACCGGGTCAGCTAGTAAAATATCCTAATACCTATGATATAAATTTTAATAGTTTATATTCTATATACAGTATGTTTACTAACAGAGGGCGTTCCCGTTAACCCGCAATAGTATAGCATCCATACATGCTAAAAAAATATTACCATTCGAAAACAAAATGTTTTTTTTAAATATTAATATATTCACTCAAATGTTAAATTGATACTTAAAAGAAACACTCTGTACACGCATACGTATTCATAAATAAATTACGACGTTGCTGTCTTTCGATTACGCGTGTACAGAGTGTTTCTTTTACGTATCAATTTAACATTTTCAGTGAACATTTTAATATTAAAAAAAAAAAAACATTTTGTTTTCGAATGATATTATTTTTTTAGCATGTATGGATGCTATACTATTGGGTGTTAACGGGAACGCCCTCTGTTAGTTAACATACTGTAGTTTAATATAGGATATTTTAGTTTGCAAGGTCGCAATTCTTCTGTCTTCTCGTCAGCCCATATGGAGTTAGCCTTTACCCTAAAGCAAGAGTGAACAAGAGTCTTCTGGACTCGCTCGTTCCATCATAGAGCTCATCTAACGTTTACCATAAGGCGTGATCAGGGTCAAGAGCAGCCCATCCGTAATAAAAAGATATATTTATTTTATTTTATTTTATGTCTTTACTCTGTGTCAAATACACATTTTTATTATTTTTTATTATTATTTATTATTTATTTATTACATTTCGTTCAGAATGGTTGAGCCGTCCCGTGACCCAAGCTCTGACTATTACTTTGGCTTAAGGAGCATTGCCATACAACGTGGCAATTTCCTTACAATAACAGCTGAAAGCATTGAGGACGAATGTTTTACGCTTTATTTTACTCTAGGTTTCGAGTAACTACTACATTTTTGATCCTTAGTTTCTAAGAAAGTTCTTGAACCGTCTCATATCAAACTTCACAGGTAAAGCAAGACTCGTCAAACCTTTTAATGGTTTTTCCACCAATCCCATTCAATCATAAGGACTACAAGACGATGTATGGACCCATACGCACAAAACATTTTGGGAATACCTTCTTTGTGCGTAAAGAGGAATTCCCTACCAGGGTCTGTGTTTCCTTACAGCTATAACCTGGGAGTATTTAAGTCAAGAGTGAATAGGGTTACTTCTAGGTTAGCGTGCTTCATCTTCGACCACATCATCGCTTACCATCAGGTGAGATGGTAGCCAAAAAGCTTATCAATAATAAAAACCTCTGATTATGCTAGCAGTATACCGAAATCAGTCGGATCCAGTATTCTACCTGAACCGCAGAGTGATTAGCTCCAAGCACATACAGTCCGAAACAAATACGACACTAATAAATTAGACTAACGGCAGGATTGGGCTAGTTAGCTCGTACAGTTCGGGATTACATTACACATGCTATTTGCGGCTAAACATACGTGTGCTTTATCAAGCGCATTACTGTTATGTTAGTGGTGGTCTACATTCATTACTATTGAGTAGCTGTAAAACAGACTAGCTTAGACGAGATTAGACTTCTATTTCCATAAATTTAAAATATATGTATGTAGAAGCTTTAATAGCCTAGTAATGGCTAAGGTATCGGCTCTGTGATCGAGAAGTCGTGGGTTCGAACTCTACCTATCGCCGTGGACCCACTGCAGACATAAACATATTAGGCTATGTTTCTAGCACGGAATAGATGAATAAGGTTGGAATGGTAATGTGGACGTGGCGAGCGCGCCACATTTATGATACGAAAATAGCTCGACCGATTAATTCATTCAACACGTTTTGTGCGCTTCGGACTACTTCGGAACACAGAGCTCTGCTTTAAAATGCCATGAGGTATATCTTTCCATCGGTAAGTCGAAAATAACATTTCATTACAATTTTTAAAAAATATAAAAATATTCTTATCACTATGAAATTCCAAACATTAACAACATTATTGCAACAAGTTACAAAAAATATACATTGCCCGATGTGTACTCGCTTAATCAACGCAATGACCAAGTCCGCTTACAATGTACTGCATGCGTTGCGTCCTCAACACTTCAACCATTGACATTTCGTCCTTTGCCCTGATTGGCCGTGATGCACGGCGCATGCTTATCAACAGTGAGTCAGTAGCAAGCTCTAGATTTAAGGGTGTGTAATTTATTTGAATACGTAATTTGCATACGTAACGGGCCTCTTGCTTGTAGTGGAACTAAAAAGTGGGAGACAAGCGGCGACACGCGTTCTCATACAAATCAGGAACTATTTCCTTTCTAACCTCTTTTATCTGTTCTGTGGTTTCTAGTATCCACATTGATAGTTCTATTAAGAAAATATGTATATCTATAACTTTGACGCACGCACTAGGAATTCTCCTGTATCGTGGGTGAATTTTTACAAACATCCAGACCCCAAAAAACCTATTTGTAGGCCAAACAAACATTTATTCTAGTGCGGGACTCGAACCCATGGCACGCGGCACAACAGCTAATCGCTCAACTGCTGCGATACTCGCCATCGTATCGTCAAAATCAAATTCGTCATCGTCCTCGTCTTTTAAATATACATAAGTGTATTTATGTATGTATGTTACGTCAAAGTTGATATTTAATCATGAATAAAAAAATGGTATTCGTGTTTCTATCGGAGATCAAGGCCTTGAGGTAATGAAAATAGGTGATCAATGTTCTATAAAAGGATTTGCAATATGAAATGATGAGAATGTATCAAATGTCTTTATTTTTAAAAAATTTACTCTTTGGTGGCGAAAAAAGACTTCTTTGTAAGATCCTATTCCAATTATTAATCAATCATCAGGTGGGGACACTTGGACCAAACAGCAGCGAGATGTGAAACTGCAGTAGAAAATATGCTTTATCTCCTATCCTGCTCTTTTAGCCCAGCAACTTACAGCAAAAAAAAATACAGCGCCACCACCGATGACGTCGTGGAAGTGAGAGCGTGAAAAGTTATGAGCGAACAATATATAAGATCGATGTGAAGAAGAAGAAGAAGAAAAGTAGATTCTGCGGCGACGACGGCTTGGTTGCGTAAACACTCTTTTTTTTCAGCAAAAAGGTAGCCCATGTTCTTCTCCAAGGTTTAATCAACATCTCTACCCAATTTAAATCAAAATCGGATTAAAAAAAATGATAAACGCGAGCCTATTATCATTGAAAAAAAAAACCGAAATTGAAAATTATTTTAGTTTTTACTTGATATATTTCATACACTATACACTAATTGTATTCTAAATTTGAAGCTTCTATGTCTGCTAGAAGTGCCTTAGACTTTTGATGATCGGTCAGTCAGTCAGTGAGTGACAAAATTAAGAAACTTTGACTCGTTATAATTCTTAAACTACTGGTTCAAATTGAATGAAATTTGAAATATACTGTGTTTATACAATACCTGCTCGGTTATTGAAAATTCAGGCTTGTAGTTTTATCCACAACGAAGTTATAGAGGGTCGAAAATGGCCTGAACTGCTTCGAGAAAAGGATGGCACGGCCGTGCCGCTTTTTTGCTCGACTTGGGTGGGGCACTGCTGTGCCCCCAGATACAGACAAAATAATAAAAAATGTTTAATTTCGTGTAAATAGAACCCAGTAATTTTGAAATCACAGATAGACACTACAATTGTATTTACAATAAATGTATGTATATATGTTTACAACATTTATTAAGCACTACTGCTTTGCTAAAATAATCACAATGATACGTGAGTTCATGAACGTGACGCCGAGAGAGCGCCGATGGGTTTTACCTACTCTATTTGTTTTGTGGTTTTACCTCATACGTTTCATTTATCATTTACCCTGCGAGTGTATCGTACACGCTCATAAATAAATAGTGCGCAAACAAATAACTCATTGAAAAATCGAAAAACAAAAGTGTTATTAGGTTAGATTTTTTTTTAAGTGTGAATTTTTTTGTTGTGATTTGTGCAACTGACCCGATAGACGTTGTCTTTCTTACCTTTTAACCCTGCCGTTCTCTAATTTTAATGAAACTCCAACAGAATACCAGCATCAGGCATTGTTGCCTTGCACATGCTGAGCGGTACTCCCATTTGATACAACTTAGAGATACACACCACACCGATATCCCATGTTTGTAGTAGCATTTTTCTTTTTTCTTTATAATTTTTTGTGTACATTTTCTTCTTTTTCCGTAATTTTGTTTTAAGTGTGTTGTGTCTTCTGTTGTCCAATAAAAGCGTTATCTATCCATTTTTATGTATAAGAATATTGTTTGTTCTAGATTTAACTGATCAAAAACCTTCTTCCCGTCGTCATCGATGGCGGCAAGTTTTCGATGCGTTGAGGATGATGACATGAACATCACAGCATCTACATCAAAGAACATGGACTCTGGAAAACATTACAACAATAAACGCAAGTATGATCCATCTCCTAAACTAATTGAAAACCACCGAGGATGTAAGGTATCTGTCAAAGCGACCTTAAAGTATGATGGACCGGGACCGGGGTTAAGAGAACTAGTTAGTTACTCAGGAGTATATATTAACGCTCACAATCTCTTCATTAACAAGACAATGTATAATGATCCTATATCCTTGGCTCGGATGTTAGTAAATGAAATATTTACAACAACTACATTGAGCGCCTGTTCAATTACTACAACAGGACTCAAAGCTGACCGTTACCACGATTCACGTGTAGAACATGCAATAAAAACATTGCAGGAGTATGTAACAAAAAATGAATGGTCTGATATAAATTTGAGCAATATCGTAACGGTTCATCCAAGTATTCGAAAGGGCATCGAGCTTAAAATACAAGACATGATACGTTCCGCGCAGAGAGATCTAGATGAAGAAAATGAAAAAATAGCTGTTTATGACATAAATGACACAAGACTGATATTAAAGCATCGTGAGCCTGCTCCAGGTCTAGTTGAGCTCATCAAATGTTGCTACACGAAATTTTTACAAGATGTGCACTGTCGGCGTGCTCGGTAACTGGTTTAAATGAAAGATACAGGTTGACAAATTCAGATAGCATGGGATTAGATGAACATGCAATAATGGTATTAGTGAAATTTGCTGAAGAGTGTGGAAGCTCAGGAGTAGGAAGTAGGAACATTCGAGACCGAATTTGCCGTTATTTGAGTGAGATAAGAGGGTTTAAGATTTGATAATGATAATAAGAACGAACTAATTGTTAATTTTTAAGTAATTAGTTTATATAAGTAAGTAGTTATCTCACTAATCTTATCTCTTATCTCCAAAAAGGCAAGTGTGGACTGTATCAAAACTGTAGGTTAAAAATAGATTATATATACATATATTAGGACGTAGGGTTGAACTGTAAATGTAATAAAAATAAAAGTACATATTTCTTTTATTTAAGTACCAAAATACAACGCCGTCTAATATGGAACGGAAGCGTTATCTAACAACCAGTTCTTGTTATTAAATTTACAAATATTTTTAAATGTAGTGTTACCTACTATACACCTACTCAATAAAATTGGACTGAAAATTAAGATTGTGATTTTAAGGTAATTTTTACATTGCGATTCAAGTATCTACAATATACTGTACTGTACAAACCAGTCCACCACCAGATATCATCATAAGAGGTAAAGTATCACTCTCAAATTAATATTAATACAAAAAAAAACCTATAAATTATACATAATCCTATTTTCCCTTGCTTTCGATCTTGGACATTCAAAAGGTTTTACACCTCTGCATTTAGATACAGCTACTGGAAGCGATAAGTAGATAGCATGCGGCGGGCACCCGGCACTGCGATGCAATAATAAAGCACAAAGTTAAGTTCGCGTTGCACGAAATTATTATGAGGGGTGAAAGGCACACGCGGGGGTTTGGTCTTGGTAACGCCCACATGACCAAGGTCAATGGCGTATAGCCAGCTCTTAAACACGCAATGTGTCTTCCTCCTCTCTCCTACAATGGCATATGTTGTGCCCAACAGGGTTCATAATTGAGACTAATATACCTATCCATTATAACTATGTAACATTATGGTACACAATAAAGAATTTAGAATCTGTAGGTAGAATTTAGTTCTTCTTCCTTCTTTAAAAAATATAATAAAAAAGTTACTAATGGGTGAGTAAAACTTTACCTTTACCTACTCAATAGTAAGATTTTACCTAATTTGTTTCGGATGGAAATCATCAACTTGTAGGAGTGCCCGGTCTGGATGGAGCAGAAAAGATTGTAATTACTTTAAAATCCACCCTGTTCCGTGTACGCCACTTTCCTTTACATTCCGTGGCCGCGGTGATCTCGTGAAAATACGCTCACAACCGCGGCAGGCAGGCCCTGGTCCCCGTCAATGCTACTGACTCCTGACTGCTCTTAGAAGCGTAGGGCTGCCATCACCAAAATTTCCGGCCCCAGACAAAGACTTCATAAACCCCGGACATTTGGGTAAAATCGCAATTTTTCCCCGGACAACGTAGAAAAATACATTATTGTACTTGAAACTAAAAACAATGATGTATAATTATGGTTTTTATTTACTGGTAACATTGTAGAGAGAAGTTTATTAATAATAGGCTTTCTTTTTAATTAATCAACGTAACAAAAACAATAAGATGAAATACAGAGATCGTGCGTTTTGGTGCCCGTAGGACCAATATGTGTCCGGGTTTTACCCGGACACTTGTAGGGAAAATCCCCCGGACGCCCCCGGACGCTGTCCAAACTAGGACAAATCCGGGGAAACCCGGACGGATGGCAGCCCTAGGCACGGGGAACACAACGCGCCATCGACCCGACCCTTTCCACTCATTTACAGCTTCAATATCGAATGTGATAGAAGATTATCTGAATTATTAAAACAAAATTGGAAATAAAAATTGTGGCGTAGTGGTTTAGGTGGTAGAATAAAAGACAGAAGACCACAGGTTTACAGCATTTAATTCGTAGCGGGGTGGATTCAGTTCACAAGGGTTCTTTCACTGGTCGAAGGTATGTGGATGGTACTGCCCTGAGCTCAGGCCGCGACGCACGCAGACCGGCGAGCCGATCCCGAAGCCGGCAGCGACCACGTGTCTGACGCAGAGGTTGTGCAGGGCAGGCCACGGGAGAGGATGTCTCTCCTCCTCATCCAACTCGCACGTGGCAGGCGCAGAGGTTATTGAAGGTGGACCACGCGACAGCGCGTCTCTCCAGCAGTAGTACGCGGAGGCAGCGGTGACACCCGTCGCGTGGCAGACGTTGAGGTAGTTGATATTAGAGGTGAGAACAATAGAAGGAAAAAACCCTGGAATCAACACGAAGGGTGCTTCCGTAAGCGTGGTGCCAGGAATCGTGAGCGCCAGCGATGCGTGCGTCTCCCAGCCGTAAGCCCAAGGAACAGCTTCAGGGAAACGAAAGGAAAACTCACCATCGCGGTGGTTCACAAAGGTTATAGATAAGCGTGCGCATGCCGCGTGCAACAATAAAGAAGGTAACCGCGTGACAAAGCGTTTAAGCTCGTAGCTGCTATGACACAGCAGGAAAGGAATGCTGCGGCCTGCGTACGCTTCACAAATTTAGAAACACTAGTGGAAAACAGATGACAATGAAATAGCACAGTCATGTTCCAGACGGAAGCCATCTTGACAACCAGCAATTATATAAATTTACAAACGCTGCAGATTATGGCGAAATAAGGGGATTGCGGTTGGCAAGATGGAGAAAAATGGCAGATACGTTGAGCACTTACCCTTGGGCACAGAGGGGTTTCAATATTATTCAATATTTCAATTCAATATTATTACTTGTAGCAGAAAGCGGTGTATAAAGAACTCAGCGAACCGGAGGTTAGAATTTATAGCCGGTCACCGCATAAGTGCTGTCACTCAGTGAAACCATAGACATTTGGGATTAGTGTGATAATCGGTTCTAGTTTAATCGACTATCACGCCACAGTACCCCGCCTGTTAGCGAAGGATTTTCCCTAGGATAAATCCGCTAGAAGGCCTAAACCACTATTACTGACTACCTATACGTTCATACATCCCATTCATGTGCTTACATACTATTAATCATTCATCCATCCATTCTATGTCCATCCCTGACTTGGAAGTAGTCCTAAGTCAGTGACTTACTATCACATACGAGAGGTAAACTAATTATAGAGTAGTTTAACTCGAGACAGTCAGTAGGAAAAACAGCAAGATAAAGCAAGTGTATCTCCATAGGGTTAGGTAACCTTGGTGAACTGTTGCAGGCTATAGCTAATGTTAGGTTTCAAAGCAAGAAGTAAGTTCATCGTGGAATATTAAATCATCAAAGTTCTAACAACAATTTAATAATAAGTTAAGGTTCTATTTTATGTTTAGGTTTAAAATTAAATTATGTTAAAGTTCAAAGCTAAGAGTATTTAAAAAAAAATTAAAAAAAAAATTGTTAAAGTTAAAAAAAATTTTTTTTTGGTGATGGTCCATGTATATGTTCTAATTGGTTTAAGTTTCATTACTGGAATACGCATCTTATGTCAAAGTCTATTCGAGTGAGTTTCCGAACGTGAGTGAAATTTTTTTAAAAAATAAATCATGTCCATATCCATACTGTTGCAAGAATATCCGAACGTTATAGACGTAATTCTAAAAGACAAGTATCCAAGATTGGTAACTACGTCGAGATGTCAAAGTCAGTACGTAAACGTCAAAATATAATATGTCAATGATCTTGAATTAATTAGGTTATGTTATGAAACACGCGGAAATATTTTCTAAGAGAATTAATTAATTTAATTAGGACAGGTTGGATCTAAGTGATATTCAGGATACGTTTGTTCAATATTAAACGATGTTATGAAGTTTAAGTTAGGTTTCTGGTTTAGTGCTTAGGTAAAAGAAATTAGATAAGTTTGTAGACTAAATGTTGTTAGAATATTTCATGTAGATGCTATTATTAAACGATGAGATGAAGTGCAAGTTAGGTTTCGGGTTTAGTGCTTAGATTAAAGTTAGATTTGTTACCAGGGTAGACTGGAACATAGTATAACTGTGGTGCGAGATACCTGCAGTTATAAAGTTTTATGAATAGTATAAAAGTTATGTTTTAATCTGGTTTAGGGCCTAGATTAATGTTACATTTGTTACCAGGGTAGACTGGAACATAGTTTAACTGTGGTGGCAGATACCAGCGGTTTAGTTTGAAAACAATACAATGGACTATGCTATATATTGTTTTATGAATAGTTTTAAAGTTAGTAGTGAGAAAGTTTTACAGTTATAATTAGACTATAAAGTTATAGATTAATAGGTAGGTACGGTATTTTATATAGACATTTACCGTCTTGAAGCTGTTTTCAGAACAGTAGGTTATAATTACAAATAAGTAATGGTAGTATGCTATGAGGAAGTGTTGTGACGTGTAACAAAGAGGGTCAGCTGCGTTCTCCATACCTACGCCTAGTTGGGAATTAATGTAGATTAATTAGTGTGCGGACACCCATGTTTCAGGGGGCCGTCTTTAAGACATCCATGAGGACATAATAACATAAATAAAAGTTAATGGTAGTGTACCATGGAGACTACTCTGCCATGAAACAAAAGAATTAATCGCCCTGAGGGCCCACTATGTAGCCTCTCATAGTCACGCCGTGAAGAGAAAAATAATCAAAGAGATTAGATGTGTAGTGTATGTATGTGTGTGTCAGCAGACAGGTGGTCATGGAACTGAAGTTATGTTGGCCTATAGCCATGCAGTCATGGTATTTAGTTCTGTTAAAAGATAAATAAATATAGTTAATTTTAGAATAATAGTTTGGTAACTTTAGTCAGTAGGTTTTAATTAGGATTACCACACTGTAGGTGGGTGTGAAATATGACACTAGGATAGCTATAACTAGAGTTATAGTTAACTTAGGTAGTTAGGTACAAGTCGACCCTCCACAACTAGTATGGTAGGCAGTCGTGGGTGTGTGTTCCCTTGGCATCGTGTGACCCTGTATGGGGTCAAACACTAGTCAGTTAGCTAGGCCTACGGGAGTTAGGGTGGACTGTTTCGCCTTAAATCCTTAGCGTGCCACTCACCCAAAGGCTTTCCTTGCATGTCTACCAACTCATAAACTATAGGGGAGAGTTTGGCAGATACTTTACATTTAGTAAATTTAGGAGCTAAATTTTTTACTGAAATACTTTTCCTTATCACTCTGGTAGTAAGTACGTTTCCAGACTACATCACCTACATTGAATTCTACATTCTTGCGTCGTAAGTTGTAGTCTGTAGCATTTCTAGAATGTGCTCGTAGTAAGGCAGACTGTACTTGGTCAAAAATGTTAGAAAGGCAACCTAAGTTTTCTGCATACTGGTCTCTAGGTTGGAATATTATTTCCTTTAAGTCAGTTTTTTGGTAGATGGAACCGTCAGCTACTAATTCCCTACCAAATATAAGGAATGCAGGAGTGAAACCAGTAACTTCATTAGTTGAGCTATTTAGTGCAAATTGTACAGCTGGGATATGTAGATCCCAAGAGCGTTGGTCATTATTAATGTAGGTAGAAACAGCTGTTATGATTGTCTTATTGTACCTTTCCACGGTGTTAATCTGTGGTGCATACCTAGGAGTATAGTGTATGCTAGGTATGTTATATTTACTGAATAAGTTTTTAGTTTCATTTGAAGTGAACTGAGTGCCATTGTCTAAAATTATACATTGAGGTATTCCATGTACCAAAAATACATTATCCTCCATTAGTTTACAGATAGTTTTAGCGTTAGCATTCCTTATTAGGAAAAGAAGACAATACTTAGAGAAACAACATGTCACTACAAAAAGATATGCGTTTTGGCGTCTAGAGACAGGCAGAGGGCCAACAATGTCAATACTGAGCATCTGGAATGGTCGAGAGCATTCTTTAGGTTTCCCCATGACCCCCAGTGGAGCATGGTTTACTTGTTTATGAGCTAGACAGATTTCACATGAAGTTACAGCTTTCACTACGTCACTGTGCATTCCTGGCCAGTAGTAACGAAGAGCTAGTCTTTCATAAGTTTTAAAAATGCCTAGATGACCTGCCGTGGGTTCTGCATGGTTGTCAATAACAACTTTAGACCTAGATTCATATGGAATAACTTCCTTCCAGTCAAACTCATTAAAAATAGCGAATTTACTTTTCATGTACCGAAATAACTTGTTATTCTCAATAAGATAATTAGGGTAAGAGATTGGGCTCTGTATACAGCCATTATAGATTTTTAGGTACCAAGTATCGTTAGTTACTGGTGGGGTGGACTGAGAAGATATTTTAGCCACTGGGAGAGCGCGGGACAGAGCGTCGGGGAGAGTATTATCGGAACCACGGCGGTGTTTAATATCGAAGTTAAATGCAGAGAGCCTTATTCCCCAGCGGGCTAGTCTACCAGTAGGATTTTGTAGTTTTAAGAACCACTTTAGTGCAGAGTGATCTGTGTAGACTGTGAATTTTAGACCATTTTCAAGATAACATCGCCAGTGCTCTAGAGCCAATAATACTGCTAGCGCTTCTCTCTCCGTAATACTATAGTTTTGTTCTGGTTTTGACAAGGACTTACTCATATATGCTATAGGGTGCTCGATACCATTTTTAGTTTGAGTGAGCAAAGCGCCAATACCATGATTACTAGCGTCTGTATGTACTTCAAAAGGTAAGCTATAATCTGGACATGACAAGACTGGGGCTGAAATTAGTATATTCCTGAGTTTGTCAAATGATTCTTGGCACTCATTGGTCCAAGCAAAAGGTGGAGCCTTTTTGCTGGAGCTAGTAAGTTTATTTAACGGTGCTGCTAGTGAACTAAAGTTTGGGACAAAACGTCTGTACCAGGATGCTGTTCCCAAGAATCTCTTTACTTCTTTAGGATTAGTTGGGATTGGAAATTTTGTGATTGCTTCTACTTTTTTTGGGTCTGGGTGCAAGCCCTTTGAATTTACAATGTAACCCACCTGGGTTACATTGTAAATTCAAAGGGCTTGCACTTAAATACCTATTTAAGTTCATCCCGGAAGAATTGGAATTTATTTAAATTAATTGTTAAATTGGCCTCAGTTAGTGTATTAAGGACTTTTAATAAAAGGGATATATGGTGGTCAAAATCAGAAGAAACCAGAACTACGTCATCTAGGAAAGCAAATACTCTGTTTTCAAATTCCGGGCCATAGAATAACTTATCAACAAGCCTCTGTTGAGTAGCAGGTGCATTAGTTAGTCCAAAGGGTGTAGTTTTGAACCTGAAGGTTCCACGGCCAGGAATGTAAAAAGCAGTTTTGTTTTTGTCCTCTTCATTCAAGGGTAGCTTCCAGAAACTTTTATAAAGATCTAGACTTGTTAGGTATTTAGCATCCTTTAGATTATCTAGAATTTCAGAGATATAAGGTAAATTATAAGCATCCTTCTTAGTTACTGTATTTAGCTTGCGGCTGTCTAAACAGAACAGCAATTTGCCATCCCTTTTAGGTGTGAGAAGTACAGGTGAAGACCTAGGACTTTCGCAGGGCTCAGCAACATCTAGCTTTAGCATTTCGTCTAGCTGTTTTTCAGGCGACATTCTGTAGTAACGCTGCCTGATTGGAGGTGAGTCTCCAGTATCTATGCAGTGTGTGATGTGATTGGTACGACCTAGACCTTTTTTATCTGATGATATAGTTTCATATTGTTTAATAATGTTATCTGCTTTTATTTGTTGAGTCCTTGAAAGTTGAGCGAAGGAATGTAGGTGTAAGTCTGTATTAGAGTTTATTATTTGTTCATTATGACTCATAAGAAAGACTGACTTAGTGTTTTTAGGGAACAGTTCAAAAAGATTCCAGAAGTCAATGCCCAGTAGAATGGGTATGTCAACTGATGGTATTACATAGGCCTTAAGTATGTGGTGTTAACTTTCAAAGGTTATAGGTAGATTTAGTATACCTATTGGTGATAACATTTGTCCCCCAGCGGCAACAAATTTTAAAGACTGTTCACATGATTTTAGGGTTAGGCCCAAATCGATGAGTTTTTCATGAAAGTTATCACCAATTATGGTGACTGCGGATCCTGAGTCCAATAGTCTACAAGTAGGCAAGTTATTTATTAGAATACTTACATAAGGCCTAGTATCATTTAGTGGTTTATTGTGGATTGTTGTAACAGCATAATGAGTGGAAGATGGTTTTAATGTTGGTGGCCAATCTGCCCACTCACCACCGTTTTTAGTTTTATTGGGTTTTTTACAACAACCCACAACCTTTAGTTTTTTGAGTGGCACTTTTTACAGTTTGGAAAAATCACACCTTTGAGACCACACTTAAAGCAAATTGGAAATCTTTCTGCTGTACACTTTCTCAATGAGTGACTGTTAACTCTACACCTAGGACAGAAGAGACCTCCTTTAGAGGGTGATTCTTTTTTAGTGTTAATAGCTGAAACCTTTTCTGTTTCCGACTGAGCAGAGTGTTTCTTGTAGTTAGTGTAGTGTTTTGCTGAATTATTAGTACTTGTGTTATAACTATTACTAGACTTATTGTGCCTGTGGTATGCAAACTCTGGTGCAAGAGTGCTCAGATTACTTTTGCTGGGTTCATGGTAGTGTGTATCCCTAGCTTTATATGTCTCATAGTTTTTGAAAACCTGTTGTAATTGGTCTAACGTTTGCACACTACTTAGTGCTAGCACATCCGCATAGATGGGTTTAACATTATGAGAGATAATGTCGAATTTTTCCTCTTCGGAAAGTTTTTTTTCGAGTCGGTTGAAGAGACCGCTCATTATAGAAATGTAAATAGTTATATTTTCAGTTTCACCTTGTGTACGCTGTCTGATTTCAGAAAGGAGTCTATAGTCATAATCATCACTATCAAAGGCAGACTTAAGTTGCTTGATTAACTGGTCCCAGGACAATATATCAGCTTTTATGTGTCTATACCAGTGTAAAGCATTGCCAGTGAATATGTCATAGGAAAAATTCAACATGTCCTCCCTGGAAATTCGCTTACTTAGTCTGAACTCCTCAATTTTCTGAACAAATGACCTTACACACGTATTCCCATCGTATTTGGGTTTATTGCCATGGTGACTGGGACAAGTGACAACTATAGTTGGAGTTTCTGTGACACTTGCTTCAGCCTGCTGACTACTGGCAGAACTATCTGATGTACTAGGGGTGAGTTTACTCAGGAGAGTTTTGTACTGACTGTCCAAGCAACCAAACAGTGAATCAAGTTTTCTCTTCAACCAAATAGCGTCTTGTGTGGTTGGAGTTATTCTTCCTAATCTATGGAATATGTGGTTCCTAATTGATGTAGCTACACTAAGAGAACGTTCAGTGTTTATGGTAGATAAGTAGTCTTTAAAATCTTCTAGCGTCTGACTCAGACCACTCAAATCATCCTTCTCATCTATCCCGGACAGCAAAATATCCTCAGTGTCATGTAGTCTAGAAAGCTTGTTAATTTGTTTTCTAAGGTCTGTGAGTGTGCCCTTTTCACCGCCTCTAATGATGACCTCATATTCTAATTCGGCCCTTTTTAGATGGATAAAGTTAATTGGGTGAGCGCTCATTGTGATCTTCACAATTGATATCAAAACCCTAGCAGCTGAATAACAAAAACAAATACAAAGACAAAAATACAGTAAGAAAATATAGTTAGTTACTCACTAGGTACTTACCGCCACGATGAGTGAGTAAAGGTAAATAGCGACCAGTGAAGAAAACCTTAGTGAACTTTACCGAGTGGGCGCCACTGTGGCGTAGTGGTTTAGGTGGTAGAATAAAAGACAGAAGACCACAGGTTTACAGCATTTAATTCGTAGCGGGGTGGATTCAGTTCACAAGGGTTCTTTCACTGGTCGAAGGTATGTGGATGGTACTGCCCTGAGCTCAGGCCGCGACGCACGCAGACCGGCGAGCCGACCCCGAAGCCGGCAGCGACCACGTGTCTGATGCAGAGGTTGTGCAGGGCAGGCCACGGGAGAGGATGTCTCTCCTCCTCATCCAACTCGCACGTGGCAGGCGTAGAGGTTATTGAAGGTGGACCACGCGACAGCGCATCTCTCCAGCAGTAGTACGCGGAGGCAGTGGTGACACCCGTCGCGTGGCAGACGTTGAGGTAGTTGATATTAGAGGTGAGAACAATAGAAGGAAAAAACCCTGGAATCAACACGAAGGGTGCTTCCGTAAGCGTGGTGCCAGGAATCGTGAGCGCCAGCGATGCGTGCGTCTCCCAGCCGTAAGCCCAAGGAACAGCTTCAGGGAAACGAAAGGAAAACTCACCATCGCGGTGGTTCACAAAGGTTATAGATAAGCGTGCGCATGCCGCGTGCAACAATATAGAAGGTAACCGCGTGACAAAGCGTTTAAGCTCGTAGCTGCTATGACACAGCAGGAAAGGAATGCTGCGGCCTGCGTACGCTTCACAAATTTAGAAACACTAGTGGAAAACAGATGACAATGAAATAGCACAGTCATGTTCCAGACGGAAGCCATCTTGACAACCGGCAATTATATAAATTTACAAACGCTGCAGATTATGGCGAAATAAGGGGATTGCGGTTGGCAAGATGGAGAAAAATGGCAGATACGTTGAGCACTTACCCTTGGGCACAGAGGGGTTTCAATATTATTCAATATTTCAATTCAATATTATTACTTGTAGCAGAAAGCGGTGTATAAAGAACTCAGCGAACCGGAGGTTAGAATTTATAGCCGGTCACCGCATAAGTGCTGTCACTCAGTGAAACCATAGACATTTGGGATTAGTGTGATAATCGGTTCTAGTTTCATCGACTATCACGCCACAAAATGTTTTTAACATATTCTTACATTATCATCTAAGATAATACAGTAACATTTTAACCGATTTGATAGGTACTGAAAGCTTTATAATATTCAAATAAATATGTAATATTATTGTTTTATATGCAAGGTTTTATGAATAGACAATAGAGAGGTTACACATACCCAAAAGTTTGCGACGACAATAATGACAAAGATGAATGATGTTTTTTTTTTGATGCTACCTCGATTATTACCTATAAGACAGACACCACAACTTCATCGTCTTCAACAAAGACAGAATCTGGCTTACATTATACTAAAATATAGTATTATTGGCATAAACTAAATTACAAAGATGTGAGTCTCTGCCTCCAGAGCTAGGTTTGAAAACCTGTATTTCAGGAGCCAGTGACTTCTTCCAATGATGTTACAATATAGATACAAATATACAAGAATAAAAACAGATAAAATAGATACGTTAAAACAAACAAAATAAAATAAAAACTAAATGATGATTAGGTTATATTAACATTATTGTGAAACCAAAATTATTACATAAAATTGAATAAATTAAATTTAAAATCCGAATAAAATAATTGCAAATGTTGTGTGTTGATGTAAGAGGTGTAGGTGCTTAGTGTATGTATTTGTGTGAGATTGTGAATGTGTGGTATAGTAGAATATTCGTATACATTTTAGTATTAGCAGTTGCGTAGGGCTTCGCTCACGTGGACATTAAAAAAAAAATTTTTTTTTGAAAGACATAACCTCATTCTTTTGCTGTAGTTCTTTTGAGGAACGTTATAGGCTAATTGGCTATCAGTTTTTTTGTATTGTGTTTAGCAGTTTTTCTGGTGCAGGTGTCGACCATCCAACCCGTCTTTTGGGTCTAGCTGATAACCAAGCAACACTTTAACTTGGTGATGTAGGTACCCGTAAAAGTTGATGAGCAGCCGCTGAGGTTGGAGGAAGCCGAGCTAACTGCACTTGTTTTTTATTTCGAGTATTTTTTAACGAAACGTGCATATGGTGTAGGTACTTGTACATATTATAACGATTGCAACTCTTTCAACTTTTTGAATCGTTATATCACCAAAACGGTGGCTCTTAGGAAAAAAGTATACATAATTTTTTTATAGACAACTAGCTGACCCACCACGACTTCGTTCGCGTGGTATTCTACCCCTACCCAACCGATACCACTACCCTTATCCTACCGATACCCTACCCATACCTTACTCTACTCCTACCCTACCCTACCCTACCATACCGTACCCTACCCCTACCCCTACCCTACCTCTACCCTACCCTACCCTTGAGTCCTTTCCTACTTTTTTTTTTCATAAGAACCTTCTCCTGTCAAAACCAAATACGACAAAAAAAAAGAATCAGCCAAATCGGTCCAGCAGTTTTCGTGTTTTGCGCTTAGCAACACACTTAGTGATTCATTTTTAGGGTTCCGTAGCCGAATGGCAAAAAACGGAACTCTTATAGTTTCGACATGTCTGTCCGTATGTCTGTCTGTCCGTCCGTCCGTATGTCACAGCCATTTTATTCCGAAACTATTAAGACTATACATGTGAAACTTGGTAAGTAGATGTATTCTGTGAACCGCTTTCCGATTTTAAGAGAAAATTTAAAAAATATTTAAAATAAAGGGGGCTCCCCATACATGGAACTGAAACTGAAAATGATTTTTTTCATGAAACCTATACGTGTGTAGTATCTATAGACAGGTCTTTAAAAATGACATTAAGGTTTCTAAAATGACTTTTTCATAAAGTTAATCGTTTAAAAGATATATGCTTCCAAAGTGGTAAAATGTGTCTCCACCCCCTCTAACTTCTATAATAATGAAGTGAAAAATCTAAAAAAAAACATATGTTGTAGATCTTAACGTAAACTTTCAACCAAAATTGGTTTGTATGTGATCGAGTCAGCAGTTTTTGAGATACAGTATATTTTCTAAAACCGCAAATATAACTTTGTAAATCATACAAATACTATGAAAAACAAAGTTATTAGGTGTAGTTGTAAAAATTGTAAGTAAGCTAGTTTTAAGAAATTTGTAAGGTTTTTGTTTTTTTTTTCATATAAATATATTAAGTATATTATATTTATTATAGTTACTACGGAACCCTTCATGGGCGAGTCCGACTCGCACTTGGCCAATTTTTTTATTATATAGATTATCTAATCTACAATTTTTGTCTGAACTTTATGATAAAACTTACCGTTTTGCTAAAAATTTAAAAACCCGTTTTAGTGACCTTTTTTTTAGTGTTTTGAATAATCCTACAAATTTTTAGCTGGTTGCAATTTTTTGTACCCTCGGATGTCTAAATTGACACGTAAGTTCAGACAATTACATGTAGGTACCTACCATTAAATCTGAAAATAAAGATTTTTATTTTGTTTTTATGAGCCATACTTTACTTACACTGGCGTCCATTATAATAGGTATTCGAAAGGGCGTTGATCTTAAATTACAAGACAATATGTGCTGGTCAGTTCTGTTAAGAACGTTAAAATAAAACTAATGGAATTACACAATCTAATTCCACCAAGCCCGTTCCATCATCGGACTACGAGAAAAACGGCGAAGCGCCATCGTTACATGGTGGACATCCCACCCATACGCACCAAACGTTTTGGGAATACCTTCATTGTGCGTACGGCTAAGGAGTGGAATTTCCTGCCGGAGTCTGTGTTTCCCGATAGCTATAACCTAGGAGTCTTTAAGTCAAGAGTGAATAGGTTACTTTTAGGTAAGCGTGCTCCATCTTCGACCACATCATCACTTACCATCAGGTGAGATGGTGGTCAAACGCGAACCTATTCTAAATAAAAAAAAATAAAAAAAATTGCTTATTCATTTTCTTGGGATTTAAAACATTAAAGAACAAAGACAGATCCTGGCCTACACAACTTTTAAATTTAAAATGGCACGACCATTTACCTTTAATGTATAAGAATCTATACTATACTCTTTACTCTATACTATACTATATTCTTTTCTATACTAAAAATAGTAACAATATGTGGTAAACAATAATCGCATTTAATCACATAAAAAATCTGAAATAATATTTTAATTATTGAGAATAAAAACTCTATTTTATTTTTATATATGGCACGCAAAGGTGATGTCAACTATTTTGCCAAATACAAACTCGAAATGTAGAAAAAAACAAGTGTCAAAAGTGACACAAAGGGAATTGATTGACATTACAAACACAAACAGTTGTTGTTGTCAGTGATTTTGCGAAGTGCATGTGTTTACGTATCCTTCTCTGTTTTTTTGCTTTTTGCTTTTCGAAGTGTAAAGTACATCCATTATTCCATTATTACACCATGAAGACCAGTGTGTAGGCCAGTCGAGCACAGAGATCGTCAATATAAATCAATTGTAATAACCTCAAAATCCCATATTTGTATTTATCCTAATATGTTTTTGTTAGAAGTTCTATACAATATTTATTGCTAAGAAACAGTTCTTAGTTTTGAACTACACACAATAAAATTATTTTCATCGCTGGCCGTGAGAATTTTATACTAAGCCAAAGTTACTATGGACACTTACTATTGCTCTTTTAAAAGCACTGCTGAATCTAACTATGTCCATAAACAAAAAACTTAGGCGTCAAAGTACTCCTCCACATCGCTGTCGTCCGGAAACGTGCCCAGAAGACTGGCAGCATTGCCACGTTGTATAGCTTAAGCTTAGTATAGTAATGCTTATTCTTTGGTCAAAGACCGAGCCAGCCCTCTGGTCACGCAAGATATCAATCAGCCGGCGAGAAAATTTCTTATAAAGGAGACGCGTACTCGGGCCCCATGACCCAAGTGTTATTGCTTATTATACGTAACAAGATTCGGAGTATCTTGAAACGACGCCGCAGTGATCAATTATTAAAAATTAGCGCCCCATAATTCTTTTTGGTCAATGTGTCGGTAGTTCGAAAAATCATTTTTTTAAGACTTGTAGGTAAGTTGTTTAAATTATACTAAAACATCACCGTTATACAGACAGTAGTTTAATAGTTATACCATTTCAAAGTTATCTCGAAAGCTAAATTATTAAAACAAGACTGATTTATAGTTGTTTTGCGCTCCTGTTCAAGTTAAGTTGGCTAAGTTATCAGTGTAAATTGTAAACTGAAAAAAAAATGTTGCACATTAAGGAAAGTCTGTACTTTTTATTGGTATATATACAAAAAATAAAATAGATCAATTTATATTATAAGGGGGTTTTCCAATAAAACCACTCGCAAACCAATGTACAGCAAAGGGTTATTTATTAAAACACTTTTACAAGATGTACTAAGGTAAACTACACACTGGTACAATAAAACTACGACGATCGAAGTACGTGATGTGACCGCCCGATATCGGTTCCGCGAAGGGATGCCGACCGTGCAAGCCAGAGAGCGCTCAACTGCCCGAAACCGTTCCGAGGGAAGCGGTCCGTGCAAGCCGAACTGGCGGACTGACGGCGCGCGAGGCCTTATATACCCTGCGGCCGCGGAGTGGTGGCAGTGACGTGCGCTTGAGTGGGGCTCGGTGGGAGGTGCGCGACGTCATATGCGCGCACGCTCTGTGGTCGTGTTACAGTCTCCCCCTCTGTCTCCGAAGACGTCCCGGTGAGGAAGACAGGACTTAGGTAGGCTGCTGCTTCTTTGGCGGCCTCCCACGGGGACGGGGCTTGACTGTGAGTGTCTGGTCCTCCAGCGGAGTTGGTTTGTACTTCCGCGGGTGACCTCGCCGGCGTAAGGGTAGGACCGGCTCGGGCAGGGCGGCTGATGCCAACCCTTGGTACGGACGCAGGGCTGAGGAGTGATAAACCCTGCAGTCTGGTTTGGAGTGGCAGGATCAGCAATCTGGATGCTCATATTCTCTCTCCCCCTGCACAAAAACAGCACTGATAGCGCGTAGTTACTGGCGTCTGATTTTATTGTCAAAGGTTTGGTGTGGTCTGCCTGTACCAACACCGGTGCCATAACTAAAAGTTTACACAGCTCGTCAAACGCTATTTTCTGTTCATCTTCCTTTCTCTCAAGGAAATGTAAATGCTTGATCTCTTCCTCAGACAGCTCGCACACATGGCTGCCCATGGAAAGTGAAGAGATTTCAGTATCTGGGAATAAAGCTGCAGAGCCTGGTGACAGCTCGACGTCAGCATTATTGATGTTCCTACGCGCATCCTCGTACAATGCATCAATAATAGGAGAGTATCCATCGAATAATGTCGTTCGTGGTCTCTTGGGAGGAGTCGAGAATCCTATGGGTATTAATGGCCCATAAGGTCGTTCCAAGGCTTGCTCTGTTGCTCCAGGCACAATAACGGGACTTCTCTTAGGAGAATGTGGAGGCGTCATCATTTGCATAAGCGGTTCCTGTTGCTGTTGCGGAATGAATTTTGTCATACCAACAGGCGATAGTACAGGGCTTGGTGTGTTCATTATCGGTGATTCCATTGCTGGTATGCACACACTGGATAAAACACCCGCTATGTCCTTTGATTCATCCAGACCCTCTGGTCTTAGGTCGTACTTCTTGTGTGGTTCATCCACAAAATGACAAATTCGTTGGGGTAGGTCTAGGGCCAACATTGCATCTTCTATAAATCCTACCCCAAGTAGCGTCCTATTCTCTCGGGCATCCGGAAAGATAACGAAGGACGTGATTACGTCTCGGCCAAAGAGGTTAACATTCGTCTTAACTGTAAGGACGTCCTGTCTCCTTGGCACTCCATCGGCGAGTGTTACATACATAATCTCCCTCTCAAAACTTACGCCGTTTCGCTGTAGACGTGTATATAGTTGGTAGGAGGCAACACTCGACTTTGCACACGTATCTATATACGCTATACCAGTCATTCCTCCGACGGTAATAGGTACAGTGGGACGTGGTCGTACATCAGCAGTCATATTGGCTGAGCAGAAACAGAAATCGACTGCCGTTAGAGACTGCTTGATTTTACATTTAGGGCAGCGACTGCGTATGACACCTGGCTCACCACAACCGTAACAGGCAACCTTCGGTTTGTCTTCATTTTGTGTGCTCGAGGTGGTTTCCTTAACATTATTCTTAGCTGCGTCGTCTCTTGCCTTCTTTCTACATATCTCAGCCGTGTGACCGGGCAGACGACAGTAACCACAGCGTGTCTTATTTTGTTTCTTGTATGTTTTTTGTTGTGTTGTTCTATCTTGATCTTGTAAATACTCTGATTCTTCTTTTTGATTGCTTTTCTCTATCAGTGTTATTTCAATATCTCTTATCCTTTTTAATAGCTCATCAAAAGTTTTTACAGAATCCCTAGAAATCTTCTCCCTCACAGGGAATTTTATCTGGCCAAAAACGAGGTTGATCTCTTGCTGCTCCGTATGTGGCTCTGACATCTCAGCAAGAAGCGCGCGTTTCTTAGCAATGAAAATCTCGGTCGGGGTCTGGTTGTCTTGCTTTACACCAACTATTTCCTGATAGATAATGTAGTCTAGTTTCTTTGGAGCAAAGGTATGGCGCAAGCGTTCCTTAAAAAGTTCCCAAGTCTTCACGCTACTTTTAACGCCTTGCCACCAAATCGCTGCGTCACCGATCAGAACTAAAGGTAGGCCTTCAAGAGCGTTCTCGTCTGATATTTTTTCTACTTCCTTGAACACTGTCACAGCTGCTAAGAAAGCTTCAACTTCGACCTTTGATCCTCCAAATTTAGATGGGCATTGTGAAAAGGTACTTCCCCCTCGTGTGCCGGTGGTTATTGCGAGAATCAGCTCCTTAAACTGGCTGTCTGACATGTTGATAGCCATTTCTGCAGGTGAACTATCTCCAAATCGAACTGGTCTGCGAGTAGGCCGTGGCCTTAGATATTTTCTATCTTCGGCCTCCACGTTGTGCGCCACTTATAAGGGGGTTTTCCAATAAAACCACTCGCAAACCAATGTACAGCAAAGGGTTATTTATTAAAACACTTTTACAAGATGTACTAAGGTAAACTACACACTGGTACAATAAAACTACGACGATCGAAGTACGTGATGTGACCGCCCGATATCGGTTCCGCGAAGGGATGCCGACCGTGCAAGCCAGAGAGCGCTCAACTGCCCGAAACCGTTCCGAGGGAAGCGGTCCGTGCAAGCCGAACTGGCGGACTGACGGCGCGCGAGGCCTTATATACCCTGCGGCCGCGGAGTGGTGGCAGTGACGTGCGCTTGAGTGGGGCTCGGTGGGAGGTGCGCGACGTCATATGCGCGCACGCTCTGTGGTCGTGTTACAATATTATAAAAAAATATATTTAATAATGTACTGATATTTACTAACTTTTCTAAGTTTGAACTGTGTTACGTTTAAAGGTACAAATTAGTACATTATCATTTCGATTCCATTATATAGTAGGGACTATTGGCTATACAAAATATACATTTTTTTCCGGTGATTGCAGGTTTCTGTAGTAAAAAGTGTTTTTTTAGGTAATGGTGCCTGAATAAAAAATATTGATTTATTCAATATTTTGTCATTACATCGACCAGTGAAGCCACTGTAAAACAAAACAAAAACATACAATGCCAATTGAGGTACTTAATCTTTTACAAGAACCAGAAGTTGTGTTAGATGAGGAGTGATGTAACAAAGTACATAAAATATTAACAACCAAGTTAAATTATGTGAAAATGATTTGTCGATACTATTTAATGTTATAAATATACCTTTATTTCATGATTCAAGGCTCAATTGGCTGCCAAAAAGTTGGGAATCCTAGCAAAGGTGAGACGGTACTTCACACCGGAACAGCTGCTCTACCTCTATCAAGCGCAAGTTCGGTCGTGTATGGAGTACTGCTCTCATCTCTAGGACGGATCTGCCAAATACCAGTTTGATGCACTTGAGTCTATAGAGAAACGGGCCAAAAGGCTCATGGGCAACGAGAAACTGGTCGAGACAAGGCTCCAGAGCTTAGAACATCGGCGACGTGTTGCAAGTCTGTCAGTTTTCTATCGGTTACATTTCGGGGAGTGTTTCATGGAATTGCACAGTCTTATTCTGCCAAGCCCGTTCCATCATCGGACTACAAGACAAACGGCGATGCGCCATCGTTACATGGTGGACATCCCACCCATACGCACGAAACGTTTTGGGAATACTTTCATTGTGCGTACGGCTAAGGAGTGGAATTCCCTGCCGGAGTCTGTATTTCCTGATAGTTATAACCTGGGAGTCTTTAAGTCAAGAGTGAATAGGTTACTTCTAGGCAAGCGTGCTTCATCTTCGACCACATCAGGTGAGATTGTGGTCAAACGCAAGCCTATCAACTATAAAAAAAAAATGATTTCAGCATTTAATAATTTCGTCCCCCTAAATTTTTGAAATTGATCGAGAAAAAAAAAACAAAGTCAAAGATCTTTATTGTGAGACAATTGTTTTTATTAAAACTAATATTTTCTGTCTATTCTAGGATTATTAAAAGATATTTAGGATATGGATTTCTCTCGAACAGAGTTTTTTTTTTTATAAAAAAGAGGTTTAGAAATGTAGGTAGAATTCATATTACTAGCATTCTTGTTAACCCCTCCAACTAAGCTGCTGAATATACTTGTGTCTGGAGTGGGTTCACGGCAATAGTTTAAAGGGTGGGGTTCGAACCTATGACGTCTCGATCACAAGGCCGACACCCTAGCCGTTAGGCTCAATTTACACCGCCGCGGAATGGAATGGAAGCGACTTTTTGCAACGGAATTGTACATAGCATAATGAATTTTATGTCAGTTGTATAACATACAAACTAAATAGGAGCCAAAACAAAGGTCGCGTCCTCGCGCATTCTCAAGAATTCCCTTAGCTACTGTCGGCGCCGTCTGTGGAATCCGAGAAGTGGCGCGAACGGGGAGTCGGTTGGGTCGGTCACAGCAGTGCGGTGCCAAGCAAGCAAGGTGCAGTCGCGCGAATTCTCGCACATTCCAGCGAATTCGTGCGACTTCTCGCGTCATGAGGCGAAATGAAATGAAATGGAACAAGAAAGGACATCCACCAACACACACTGAGCTCGCGTTAGATAGATAGATATATTCTTTATTGTACACCATAACAGTAAAACAATAAAGACTTAACAACTGAAAAGGGTGATATAATGGACTGTCCGCGTTTTCTCTCATAGAGAGGAGGCCTGTCTCCCAGCCACGGAATAGATGAATAAGGTTGGAATGGTAATGTAGGCGTGGCGAGCGCGCCACATCTATGATTCGAAAATCATAGCTCGACCGATTAATTCATTCACCGCGTTTAGTTCGCTTCGGATTACTTCGGAACACAGAGCTCTGCTTTAAAATGTCGTGTTATGCAATTATAACCTGTAAAACAAAAATTCAGACCGCAAGTATAGAGCCAGGAGGTATATCGCTCCATCGGTAAGTCGAAAATAACATTAAATTACAATTTTATTTGTAAAAACCATAAAAATATTCTGATTCACTATGAAATTCCGAAAATTACTCGTAACAACATTATTCCAACAAGTTACAAAAAATATACATTGCCCGATGTGTACTCGCTTAATCAACGCAATAACCAAGTCCGCTTATAATGTACTGCATGCGTCGCGTCTTCAACACTTCAACTATTGACGTTTCGTCCTTTGCCCTGATTGGCCGTGATGCACGGCATGTTTATCGACAGTGAGTTACAAATGTTACAATCAGTAGCAAGCTTTCGATTTAAGTGTGAGTAATTTATTTGAGTGCGTAATTCGCATACGTAACGGGCCTCTTGCTTGTAGAGGAGCTAAAGAGTGGGAGACAAGCGGCGACACGCGTTCTCATATAAATCAGGAACTATTTCCTTTCTAACCCTAACCTTCTCCACTCCTTGCTGAATAAACACAGTAAGCTCTCCCTTAGGTGTAAAATCCGAATTTACACGAAGTGCATACGTCCTATCATGACGTACGCCTCTCCGGTGTTTGCCCATGCCAGTCCGGCCCAGATCCATAGGATGCAAGTCATTCAGAACCGTTTTCTCCGAAAGGCCACGGGCGCGCCCTGGTTCTTGAGGAACGAGGATCTCCACGTAGACCTCAAACTCCCGACCATAAAGCAAGTGTTGAAACGCATGTCAGTGCGTTACTTCACCTCTGCTGATACCCACACCAACCCCCTGATCGTATCGGCCGCCCGATACAGACCCTCCCAAATTTCTCGGATTCGTCGCCCGCGTCACGTCCTAGACGAGCCCGACGACCCCACCACCATCCGACAAGAGAGCAGTAGGGAAACTAGCACTCTTAGAAAACACACACACAAAACGCGTTCCGTATTCCGGCCTCGCCGACGAGGCCCATCGCGACGTCCGCGTACTTGTAATGGAAATCCTTCCCGACCTTTGCCAAACGAGCCAACCGCGATGCTGAGCCAGTAGCAATAAATACTCCCTTAAATACGACCCAGCCTGTCCCTTTGCTGCCCTCCCAAAATGACCCCGCTATGCCGAGGCCCGTACTCCACAGGGAGTGCCCTTAGCGTGCGGTCATTAGCTGTAAGTATATTTTAGTTTGTAAGCCCTGGCTAAATTAAAGGCCCCCGCCTTTAATTTAATTATTAGAGGTCACCACAGGAAAGACCGGTTAAGTAGTACATTAGCCTTAGCGAGCTAAACTACGAGTGGCCCTACCTAAAAAAAAAAAAAAAAATTCTATCCTTTTTATCTGTTCTGTGGTCCAAGCAGTGTGAAAGTTATAGGCTGAATTATCTTCAAATCAAATCAAAATTATTTTATTTCACATAGGCCAACATAGGCACTTCTAGAACGTCAGTAGCTAGTAGAGTGATATACTTAAGGACAGATCTATAAGGGTTCCTTTTTAGGGTTCCGTACCAAAAGGGTACAAACGGGACTCTATTACTGACTTCGCTGTCTGTCCGTCCGTCTGTCTGTCACCAGGCTATATCTCAAAAACCGCGATAGCAAGACAGTTTAAATTTTCACAATTTATGTATTTCTATTGCCGCTATAACAACAAATACTAAAAACCAAATAAAATAAATATTTAAGGGAGGCACAACAGATATGATTTTTAGCCGTTTTTATAGAAAGTGGTACGGAACCCTTCGTGTGCGAGTACGACTCGCACTAGGCCAGTTTTTTGCTATTCGGCTGTCGGATTTATTTATATTAAACGAAAAAACAATTCGAAATACATTAGAAGGGTATTTGGTATCACTAACTGCTAAATGTCCCGAAGTATGTTTACAACGGAAAACCCATAACTATTTCAATTAGGGATCACTTCCAGTAACTCTCATTGTTAGGGTACTAAAAACGGAAACTTTATACGATCACTTATTAGTCAATTTAATATCTGCACTAATATTTTTAATAATTTAGTTACTGATTTATTTAATACTTAGTTGATTAACTTTAATTGACAATTTTAATAATTCCATAATATATTAATTTAATTTATAATTAAGTATATTGATAATAGGCTCACGTTTGACCACCATCTCACCTGGTGGTTAGCGATGATGTGTTCGAAGATGAAGCACGCTTACCTAGAAGTAACCTGTTCACTCTTGACATAAAGTACACCCCTAAGTTATAACTATTAGGAAACAGAAACTTTAGCAGGGAATTCCACTCCTTAGCCATACGCACAATGAAAGTATTCTCAAAATGTTATGTGCGTATGAGTGGGATGTCCACCATGCAACGATGGCGCATCGCCGTTTATCGATGATGGAAAGGGCTTGGTGGGATTACACTCTTCGATCATAATTTTATGTAATTACTGTCTGTTAATTTTCTTCTCTTATGCCATTGCTGTTCAAGTGTTCACTTCTGAAATTGACGTATCACTAGGTCCCAAAACTCAATTCAATTCAATTCAATTTTTATTTCACACACTTAGGTACAAACATCAGTGTTGCCTTGGCTCTTGTACTAGGACAACCTGTATCACAAGAGCCAGACCTCTCAAGATACATAGTAAAGGTGAATGACAAACAAAACAATGAGCAGTAAACCATAAAATACATCAATAAATAAATAAATTTCTGCATGCCAATAGTTGAAATTAAAATCTGAACGTAATTTAAGGCGAGGTTATTCGAAAAAACGTCGTTTTCAATTGTGTCTTATTCGTAGATAACACGGATTTAAATTTTGAAAAAAACATATTACATAATTCATTCTTTGATCTTTCTATTTCGGTCATCCGATACACGATTACTTGGATTTCACTGCATCTAATTAAATCGCAAAGACAAGTCTAAATTACGGTCTTATTCTTATTTTATTTGAGTTTTATTAAGCTTTGAATAATAAAACTTATACCATAATAAAGGTCGTAAAAAATGTCATATATGTCTGTCGTCATAATGTGAAATTTGAAAATATTTATACCTCTAATTTAAAAAATAAGTGTTTTCCTATTATTTTGATGCGCGCGGCCACGCGCCCCGCGTCCTTTAGTCCCGAGCGGAACGTGTTGGAGGTCGGACGTATGCCAATTTTTAGCGAACCTGCCACCCCCGCTAAGTTTGGTTCCGGTCGAGCCAAAAAATCATTATAAAATAATAATTCCTATCGTTTAGTTTTAAATAGTTGTAATATAAATTGTTTTTATTAGGTACTTTAGTTATAATTTTGGTCAGTAAAACTAATGGACAAAATTAACAAAAAGAAGTGGTCATCGCTGGCTCTACGAAGGCTGAATAAACAAAAAAAGTAAGAAGGCTTTGACAATATAAATATTTAGACCTATATAAATTTTTTTCTTTACTAACTAGGTTCTTTCTGTATTCTGAGGTACCTACTTAGCTACGCGGAATAGATTTCGAAACCACAAAATAATATAATTATGTGACTATGTGTAAATAAACACGCCACGCGCGCAAAAGCTATAATAGTTTATTTTTCTCGCGGAATAGATTTGCCAACCGCAAAAAGTGTGTGAAACAATTGAATTTGAACCCTATGTCAAAGCATATAAAGCCGCCACGTGCGCAAATGTTATAATGCTCTTTTCAAATGTCAGACTCAAAGGAAACTTGGACAATATTATTATAGGTACCTATAATTATACAAATTAATATTTTACTTTACTAAGTAGATAAGTACCTACGCAGAATAGATTTACAAACCGCAAACATGTGTGTAAAACAAAAACATTGTTGACTTTCTTTCTCCTATAAAAAAATGAAAATTTTTCTTATTTTATTCAAAAAAATATTTCTAAAAATATCTAAATATAATATAAAAGTACTTTGAAATCACAAAAGATAGGATGATTAGAGCCTGGGTTTGATCCAGAATACTGACGGTTATCAATCCGATTCTTTACTAAACGCGCTAATAGAACGTTGGTAACCACGGTTGAAATAACTGACCGTATTCGACTGTATTAGGTGTTATTTTCGTAAATGTAATAATGGATAAATGGTACAGTCGATCATTCGTCGCTATGACCACAGTATAAAGATCATACAGTAGGTCGACGCCTTTGATCTTCTGGAAAATGCCGACAACGTCTAGCTCTAGACAGTATCGCAACGGCCAGGGTTGTCACAAGTCAACAATATTTATTACACGCAGCACACTCGTGCCATAGTGTAGAAATATGACCATGACCATTTCCTACGAAAATATCATTTATTATTTTCGGTAAACTTCGGTAAACTTTATAACTCTCTGTCTTCGGTGTTCGTATCAACTTTACGCTGATAATCTGCAGTTGTATGCATCTACGCGGGTGGAAAGTTTGTCAGACGCTATAGGAGATGTAAACCGAGATTTAGATGCTACAAAACTGGTTTGATTGATTTGGGGTGACTGTAAGCCCCTCAAAGTGTCAGGCCATTGTGATCAGAAGCTCACGTATGATCATTAGAGTGGCAACTAGTTCACTCCTTCCTATCATTTTCAATTAAAGATCTCGGTTTGCATCTTGACTCTGCTTGGCTGGCAAAGTTAGGTTTGCAGTGTACTGTGTAAGCCAAAGAGTCAACGGGACTATGCGATGCCTGTATCGTCTGTACGGCACGGCTACTTTTTTGAATACTGGTTGCACATTTCCTGGCTTCCAGGACGCTGGCACCAACCCGGTTTTAATAGAACGCGATACAGGCGAGTACGCGATACAGGAGACAAATCCGGGGTACAACTCTTTAAGACTCGAGCAGGTATTCCTTCCGGTTCACTGGCTTTGTTCACGTCTTGACTGGAAAGGGCTTTGCGGACTTCCTTAACATGAAATGCATTTTCCAGCATTACGGAGCCAAAGTGAGGTATTTTAGGTGGTAAGTTAGACGCCGTGTCGAGACGTAAACTTACCGCAAAGATGGAGGCATTTAAATTTGCTTTTTCTTGTGCGGTGTGAGCCAGTGTTCCATTCAGTTTTATCATAACTAGGAGGCAGCGAAGGACGGTAAAAGTTCGAGTTTCACTTCGCAGTTTCGGAGTCTGCAAACCCATACTTCCATACTCGCCATATGACCCTGGGGCATGTATCTGGAGGAGAAAAGGTAGATACCGTTTTCACCACTAGGTCCAAGTCATTGGGCGTGTGGCCGTCGACTTCTGGAATGCAGGTTGCTTGGTGAACCATCTGGTCGAGATCTAGCGATAAAAAAACCTGCGGGACTCTACCAGCGTGCTCTGTTTGTTGGTACGGGAACAACCATTCTTTATGGTGGGCATTAAAATCTCTTAGAAAAACAAGCTTTGCCATCGGATATTTGTGCTGGGCCATTTCAGCTCCTGCAGCTGCCTCCATAAGGTGGTCGAAGAGCCTAGTCGTCTCCTGGTCACCGTTATGCAACCAGTAAACAAGACCAACAACGAGCATAGATGGTCTTGAGAAAAGTGCTTACATTTCTTTTTCATGAAAATGATTAATCAGAAAAAGTTTCACATCTTTGTGTATGTCTACTTTTTTAAGACTTTTCCAATAAAGTATTCATGTACCAAAGGGAAACAGATAATATGTTGTCAAATGTCAAAAATGTGACATATCGTGTCACGATGTCATCTATGGCTTTTTACTGCATTTCGAATCACGCGCACCCCCTAATGTTCCCCGTTTGGACGGGGAACATTAGGGGAACATTAGTTTGGGGGGGGGGGGGGGGGGGCAAACAAATCGAGTAAATACAAGAGGGATAAGGCATTTAATGGAGATTGGTCTCCATTAAATGCCTTATCCCTCTTGTATTTATTCGATTTGTTTATGATCTATGTAGGTTCATTGAGATAAATAAAATAAAGCTGTAGCGTACTGTATTATCGTTTTAACATTTCTATGCCATATTTCTAATTGTCTTGCCACTGGTAAACTGGTAACACATTGAGTGATAACACATTTGACATTGCAAAAGCTGTCATGTCATGTTTGCGTACAAAATAATTTTAATTTTTTTTTTTTTACTTCAATTTTAATACTTTTCATCATCCAAAATACTTTACCAAACAACCTCCAGCGTTTATGAAATTGTGGTGGGTCCTCCACAAAAGCCGCAAGAGTTGAAGTTGAAGTCGAATCACGGCATTAGCCAGTTGTGCATAAATGATTGTAGTTTTTAGAGAAAAAAAAGTGTGCGGTTGACCCTCGTCATCTCTCTCGTCAGAAGACAGTCGTAAGTATTAACACTTTTGCGTTACAATTTCTGCCAGTTTAGAAGCCGCGTAAAATAAATACGTTCCAAAAAGTGTTTGTGTGTTGCTTTTATTGGTATAACTATTTAATTGAAAAGTATTTATATTTATTATTTTTTAAACATAATATTTCACACAGAATACGTCTAAGCCCTCTTTCAATATAACAATTAAATTGTAATACAATTCTCCTAATGTAAGTGTGCCTACCTAATACTTGATTTTTTATACTGTGCCATGAAGATTTCGCACCCTTTGGGAAAATCGAATAGCGCGCGGCGTGTAATTTTGAATCATACCCGTATTCATGATCTACGTGTCAGTCAGATTTTTTATACACCTTATTCACAAAAATAAATAAATATACTTATTTTTAATTATTACCAATTAGGTTCAAGTTTATACAATACGTACCTATTCTATCTATAAACTTGAAAATACTTACTATTAAAACAAAACAAAATAAACATATACTAATCAATTCAAGTTGATCTACTGAATTGCTCTATTCTGTGACGCATCTTCGTACCTACTTGAGTTCGTGAACTCATGAGCGGTGCGCTTGGCGCGCGCGTCTCCCGCGCGTCGTAATTTGTTACGTTTTGCTATTCGTTGCGGGGGCTGGGGTAAGCGTCGAATACCTACGGTGCTCGGGACAAGCCGGCCTTAAAATAAAAATGGTAGGAAATAAAAATAAGAAAAAGAAACGTTAAACTAGAGTGTACCACTCCCCTAAGCGTGTGAGTGTGTGTACGGTGTGGATGTGAGGGGTGAGTGGGTGAGTATTTGTATAGTGTATCCTGTGATTCATGTTACTGATCCAAATAAGTTCTCCGTTCCTTCATAGTCATAGGTGTCCAACCACTGCATTATTGTTTTTTTGAACTGAAAGTTGGTCAGTCCCTTGAGATGTTTTATCCCCTTCTCATGACCAATTCTGTTGTAGAGCCGTGGGGCAACGAAGTGGTAGTGTTTTCGAGCGAACACACTCTTAGCTCTTTCAACTGGGCAACTTTGAATGCGCTTGGAAGAGATTGGAAGACATGGAACGGAATAGCGATGGTACCTGCGCAGGGATTCAAATAAATAAATCTTGCGAACGCTAAGTACCTTAGCGTTTTCGTAGACATCTTTAGTAGGTGTCCGAAACTTTAGGGAAAGTGCAACCTTAAGGACCGCACGCTGCGCACGCTCTACCTCAATCATGTGGGTCTTCCCGGTTCCACCCCAAGCACATATAGCATAACTTAAGATGCAGTGGCATAAAGCTTTATAGGTTTGCATCAGTAGCCTATATCTGGCAATATTTCTCAAGGTTTTAAAAATATGGACTAATTTACGTACTCTTTTGGCCGTACCTGAGATATGTTGTGTCCATTTAAGATTTTCATCGATGATTACTCCAAGATATTTGATGCAATTCACCCTAGCTAACCTATCACATGTGCAGGAGTGGGAAGAAGTATCTCTATTGCAGGGGAAGGAGTGGATGATAATTTTTTTTTTTTTAGGGCTGTCTGCTTTCGTTTTGCTGAAACATATATACTTAGTTTTTGCAGAGTTCAGTGATAATAAACTATCTTCCAGCCAAGCCGTTACAACAGAAAGACCAGTCTCACAGGCGCTTTCCAGGCCACACCACGTCTTTTCATGGAATAAGAGGACTGTGTCATCAGCAAACATCATTACGTCGGCTTTGTTAATCTTGACGTCACAAAGTTCATTAATGTACACCAAGAAAAGAGTGGGGGCAATCGAACTTCCCTGGGGAACTCCATATGTACAAGAGGCGTCATCGCTAATTATATTATCAAGCCTAACACACTGACTTCTTTCCGAAAGGTAGCTTAACAGCCATTCCTGGGGCACTCCTCTAATTCCGACATTGTCCAACCTGCTAATTAAGATCGGAATTGAAACTGTGTCGAATGCCTTCTGAAGATCAAGAAAAATACCGGCACATTTCTCTCCCTTGTCTACATACTTGGTAATTTTTTCGGTGAGTTTCAGTATGGCGTCATTGGTGGACCGCTTGGCTCTAAAACCGAATTGATTGTATGACAGGATTTTATTGGATTCCAAATACGTTATTAATCTTTTGTTCGCAAGTTTTTCTAATAGTTTAGACAGGGTACTAAGAAGGGAGATGGGCCGATAGTTACATACAAGGTGCTTTTCACCGGCCTTATAAACAGGAATAACGACCGCTTTTTTAAATATGGCCGGAAAAGCACCGTTAGTGAAACTGATATTGCACAGATGCGTTAGTGGTGATGCTAATTTAAATTTGAACTTTTTTATGAAGTTAATGGGTATATTATCTAAACCAGGTGCACTGTCGTTCTTAAGGCTAGAAATCAACTGAATTACTTCAGGTACGTCAGTGGGGGCGAAAGCCATCGAATTAACAAAACCTTTAGATTTCTGGGCTTGTCTAGCTAGAGTGCCTTCATTCTGTTTGAGGATTGTATTAGCCAGGTCTTTTCCTATAGATGTGAAGTATCTATTTACCTCATTTGTAGAGTCTAAGGGGTTAGATTGAGAATGAAGTAACTCGGTTGAGTGGTTTAGCCTTTTTTTGAAATTGCAAACGTCTTTAATTATGTTCCATGTCTTTTTTATGTTGTTCTTGTGTTTATTTAACTCGGTTTCATAGTAAGAGCGCTTTAACGTGTCAGTCAAGTAATTGCAAGTATTCCTATATCTAATGTACTGATTATGGAGGTCCTCGTCATTTGGGGATTTCTTGAGCTTTTGGTGCATTTTGTCCCTTTTCCGCAAGCATTTTACTATGCCAACTGTGATCCATGGCTTTAGTGGTTTCTTTTTTTTTGATATCTTAGTTTTAGTAGTATTTTTAGCCAGTAATTCTCTTAGGGTATTGACCAGAAACTGAAACTGAATAAATAAGAAAACTGAATAAAACTTTTCTGTATTAAATTAAGAGTATGAGTCATTGACGTACCATAAATAAATAACTATAATAAATAACAAGCTAGGCCCACGACTTCGTTTACGAGGTTTCCCGCTTAAATCCGCGGGAAACTCGGTATAAAAGTGGCATATCCAAGATGTAACATAACTAATGCACATCCTGAAATTAGTTTGTTCAGAATCGTTTACTGAATCGATTTTTATAATTTTTAATATCGGTAATTTTTATCCCAAAGCAATTAAATCTACGTAGATTACACTTTCGCTGTGAAACACTATGGACCGTAAATTAAAGTAGTAACTTTTTAAATGCAGATGTATGTTCGTCATTCAGTACACTACAGAGAAATTAAACTCATTTAAAGGAAGTTAAAGTCTTAAAAAAAAACTGTTTAAACAAGTAAAACTAAAGATTCCGAGTAAGTATTATGATAATAACATAATTTTCTAATTGGGGTGTTTGAGGGTGAGCGTTAATTACGATACATGTTGTATATGTTATTCTGATATATAAGGTATATTACTGTAAAGATTCATAACAAATATCGATCCATTCTCATAAACTTACGAATTTATAATACTAGCTTATGTCCACGACTTCGTTTGCATGGGGGGTTTTCCCGCGTAAATCCCGACCCCGTAGGAATTCCAGGATAAAATTAGCCTGTGTGCTATTCCAAGATATCAGCTATCTACTTACCAAATTTCATTCAGATTCGTTCAGTAGTTTTGACGTGATTGATTTAAAGTATTGATTAATCCATCGATGCCCACAAAATTTTACATTTATAATGTTAGTATAGATATAGATTTTTAAGAGTAGGAATCAAGATTTTTTTGCAGCCATGATGTTGCCTGATGCTCCCGAAGCTTTTTTTCTGTGTGGGAAAATCATCGAATGACTTGCCCTTAAGTTCGGTTTAAAGATTCTTTATTTATTCTAAAAGAACATACATTGTTCACTTAGCGAATAAATACATAATTAAGGTAGGTTTGGTCCAGTAGCTAACAGTATTTTTACTTGGAGTAGGTAGGTATGATATTATTGATTGTCGACATATTATTGTGAGTAACATTAAATTGTTTTTTTTTTATCTTAATAGCTTAGTGTTCTTAATGACATACTGCTTGAGTTTTGCTTTAAATATATTAAAAGAAGATGTGCTCCTGATATCTGCCGGTAAATTATTATAAAGTTGAACGCCTTCGTACATTATGTTTCTCCTGCCATATTGTGTTCGGGGTGGGCGCGTCTTTAATTGGTTAGGGTTTCTTTGGCTGTATTTTGATGTTTTTGTGTTAAAGGATAGCTGTGTGTGTATAGTTTTGTTAAGAATGTTTCTAATGAGGATGCAAGAATTGTATGTATAAAGTTGGTGAATGCTCATTAGTTTGGTGTGTGTGTATAGTTCGGATGTAGATGTGCGATAATCGTAGTTGAAAAGGAGTTTAATTATTTTGTTTTGTGCTATTTGCAGGTCTTTAATAGTAGATTGTGTGGCGAATCCCCAGATTTCGATTAGGTAATTAATGTGCGAGCGAACTAGTGAGTTGTAAATGTTGAACCGGATTTGTTTTGGAATGTTGTTTATGTATCCGCGCATTGATCCCATTAGCGATGATATTTTTGTTTTTATGTTATCAATATGCGCCTGCCAAGTGAGTTTATTGTCCAACCTAAGTCCGAGGTATTTTTCACAATTACTTTTGGTGATTTTGGTACTGTTTATGTGTAAAGCTGGGTGGTCAGGGATTTTTTTATTTTTAGCCGCGAATATCATGTACGACGTTTTTGATGCGTTTATAGTAAGTAAATTGGAGCTAAACCAGTTATGTAATATGTCCAAGTCTTTTTGAGCGTCCGCTACCACGGTGTTTATATCGTTCCCGAAGTAAAAAAGGCAGGTATCGTCAGCGTACAAAGTTAGTTGTCCGATTAAGCCTAGGTCTTTAATATTATTTATGTAAATAGCAAATAAGAGGGGGGATAGCAACGATCCCTGGGGAACACCGAATTCTACGGGAGATTCTCCGCTCATCGCGTTTCCTATTTTAACGACTTGTTTCCTATTGTCTAGGTATGAGGAAAGGATATTATACATTTCTCCGGTAATGCCTATGTTTTTAAGCTTGAATAAAAGGATTTTATGGGACACAGTGTCAAATGCCTTTTTTAGGTCAATAAAAATCCCTAGTGAAATGTTTTTGTTGTCAATGTTTGTTTTAATGGTGGTGACTAAATCGATTGTGGCGCACAAGGTATTGGATTTGGGTCGGAAACCAAACTGCCGATCGTAAATATAATTTATGTCGTTAAGATATTTTTCTAGCCTTGTATAGATTAAACGTTCAAAAATTTTTGATAGTACCGGTAATACCGATATCGGTCGATAATTCCCGGGATCTGACTTTGTGCCGGATTTGTATATGGGGTTAACTTTTGCAATTTTGAGAGTATTTGGGAATGTGCCCCTTTTGAAACAGTTGTTTATGCAATTTGTTAGATCGTCAGCTATTAGGTTTTTTATGCATTTTATAGTTTTAGTGGTGATGCCATCAATTCCTGAGCTACAACACGAGTCTAAATTATCAATTATCTTTTTTATTTCGGGGCTAGTACAGGGCGTGAGGGTATTTAATTGATTTGTAGTTGGGTTATTATTTGTTGTGGTGTACGTTAAGTTATTGTGAAATTTGTGTGGTATTTGTGTGGCTAGGAGCTTTCCTACGGACGCAAAGAAGTTATTAAAAGTTTCGCATACCTCATTAGGATCGTTAATGGTTTTGTTGTTTACGTTTAGCTTAGGTACGTTGCTGGCGGTGATCGGATTATTATTAGATAGATAGTTAATTACGGACCACATCTTCTTTGGATTAGATTTGCACTTAGAAAACTCGTTAAAAAAATATTGTCGTTTTTCTTTCTTCAAAAGGCGTAGCACTTCGTTTCTTTTTCTTATAAAATCGGTTTTAAAGTCGTTGTTGTTGGGATCATTTTTAAATTTTCTCCATAGTACATTTCTCTTGTCAATTTCCCTCGTAATTTTCCTGTTGATCCAGTCGTCTCGGGGTAGGTTTAGGATTTTTGACTTCTTTTTCGTGTTTGTTTTCACTTTATCCTTAATGAGATTTTCTAGGGTATGATAGTCGCTGTTTGTTGTTATGCAGTTGGTTCTAGAGATGTCTATGTATAGCTTTGTGTATTCGATGGCTGTATAGCGATGTATTCTTTTTGGCGGTCGTTTGAATTTCTTTAGTTCCACGTATATATGGTTGTGGTCAGATAAGGATGAATCAATGACAGCTATGTGGAAGTCGTCTTTAGATAGGTTTGAGCAGACGTGGTCTAATATCGTATTGGTGGTACCAGTGGATCGAGTCGAGTATTTTTTGTTTGTTTTGTTTAGTATTTTGTATCCAGTCTCTTTAATCATATTTGTGTAGGTAGTCGTAATTCGGTCCGGTTTTATCAAGTCAAGGTTGAAGTCGCCGAAAGCAATGCATCGTCGTTTCTGTCGGAGTTGTGAAGAGTAATGTTCTATAAAGTTTTTGTTGTTCGTATCTGGAGGTTTGTAAATAACGCCGACGTCCAGCGCATACTTTTCTAGGAAAATCCATAGATAATTGTTCCCATCAATGTAGTTTTGTTGAGTTTCTTTGTATTCAAGGTCATTGTGGACAAAAATTGATACACCTCCACCACGCCGGTCATTGCGGTAATTATAGTGATGAGTATAGTTTGGTATGTACAGTGAAGAGGCTTCGGAGTCGGATCTAATCCATGTTTCGCTTAATAAAATCAGGTGAACTACGTGGGGTATACTTTTTATAATACATTGAAGTTCCTCCATTTTCCCTTGCATTGATAAACTTCGTATGTTGATATACAAGAATTTAAGGGCGTGCGCGTCGATATTTAGTTGGGAGTAATTGTGTATTGCTTGATACGTTGTTTTGTTTAGATTTGCACAGCTTATTGTTGATATTAGTTTTTTGAGGGTATTTTGTTCACAATTTTAGGTGTTCCTTTGATATATTTTATGATTATATTGGTGTCTCCGTTTTCTTGACGTCGCTGTAGTTCCGCTCTTAATTCATTTAGGTATTTTTGTTGGTTGGGTGTTTGGTCTGAGAATATTTTTATATTTAATGTATTGAGCTTGTCCTTGTTACGTAGCATATGTTGAGCTATTTCATAGGATTCTAGGCTTATTTTGATTAGTCTATTTTTATTGACATTGTATTTTCCGAGGCGCACGCATTTTGTAATGTTTGGGCAGTTACTGTCGCCGTAAATAGGTTTCAATAATTTTTGTATTTGCTGTTTTTCGCGATATTCTTGATCTACTTTGTTTGAGTCCTCCAGTTCCAAAACTCCCGCTATGATTATATTTTTTTGTCGGACCTGTCGTTCTTGCATTTCGTGGTAAAACTCTTCTGGTTTAATCGTGGAAGCTGGCTCTGGTTTTAGCGAAGATATTTGGGATTCCATTTGTTGTAGTTTCTGGTCGGTTATGTCACTTTTACATGCCAGCTGTGATAAATCGGACTTTAATATTTGTTGCTCACTTGCCAACTGGTCCGCACGTTGGTTGATGCTGGATAAGTCTGTTTTAAGATCGCTCAAGTCTTGTCGTATTTGTGACGTATTGTCTGACTGAATTTTTGAGAATTGTTCCAATGAGGCAAAGATATCCTTACGAAAATTGGCTATTATTTCTGTAAATTGGGTGTTCATGGTATTTATTTCCGTATGAATTTTAGTTATCTCCTCTTTAAATTCGTGGTCAAGCTCGGGTCGTTTTCTTTTGCGTAAAGTGATGGATTGTAACTCCTCGTTCGCGTCTAATTTACGCAAATCCGGGTACGATGACGATGTATTTGTAGCTACCGCCATTGGAGCGTTCGGTTTTTCGTTAGGTGATCGCACCACACTCATTGTTAGGAGAAGGTATAGTAAAGTTAAGACGCAAAGGTCACAAATTGCTTGCGTTATTTGTACAGCGGTGTCACGGAGTGTGAGTCTATCTTGTTAAGATTCCCGCAATCCCAGATGCTCCCTCAGCTGCTTACGTGTTTTTAAGCTTAGTAGAAACTAAATAAATAACTTCTGCAATCGTATCTACGTCCGTGTCATTAGGGTGCAGAAGTTCCTGTGTCCGGGACCTAACGATCCCAACAATGGCCGCTGTCAATTAGCAGGATTAGGAAAGATTAGAGGATCCTACGCAGACAATGTTACTGGCTTAATGATGGTACTTTTGGAGATACAGTTTCTCGGCTAAAAATAGATAATGTAGCTATTATTTAATAGCTTGCTAAATAAATGAATAGCTTCTGCCCGCGACTTCGTTCGCGTGTAAAATGAAATTAAATGAAATATTTATTTGTAAAATGGTTATAGATAACACTTTAACACGTACTTTTTTGTGTTTAGAAACACCGACACAAACTCAGAGGTCAACGTCTCTTTTAAAGTCCATACAATTCGTATTTGTCAAATCATATGAGAAGCAAGAGCACCACAGACATGAATCTTCATTCATGTCTGTGGTGCTCTTTTGACGAAACGCGGACCTGGCCAGACTGTAAGCGTTAAGGTAGGACCGCACTAGGCGGAACTGCACCGCAGCGGAACTGAGCGACACGACGCGTAATTTTTTGGTAAGCCGCACTTGAACTGCAGCGGCGCTACAAAAATATATTCAGTAGCTCGGCAACCTCTGAGCAAGATGAACGACGAAATGGATAATATGATTATAATTTCCTTGTTGTGCGAGGAAGAGCAAAGGATCGAGCAAGAACAGGCAAGAAAAAAGCATTGGGGTAATATGTATGTAGGTACTACATATTACCTCAATGCTTTTTTCTTGACTTTTTTCAATAAAAAGCAATATTTTGTAAAAGGTGATAAGTTGTTGACATTATGGCTTTTGTAACTAGATAAATTACAAACCGACCCACTAAAAAGCCTGAAAAAAAAATTTTGCAAAAAATAGAACCGACTTCCATATCAAAACACTACAAAGCCAAAAATAACTTTAATTTCGGTAGGCAGTATGAAAAAAAAGAAAATCCAAAACCAATAACACCGACTACCGAAATTTTGAAATTTTGAACTTTACTTGACTTGAATTTTTGAGGAGTTCTCCTGGTACTTGACCATCAGCTCTACATCACCATATTTATTGTGACGAGCATAAAGTGTTTAACATCCGTACTCAAGTAATCGAATCGCAATCCACGATATACTTATTATTGAGTAGTTTCAGTGGCCATCTGTGGTCTTCATCATCAGTTCAACTTCCCCAAATGGTACTTTTCAAAAGCAACTGCTCAAGGTACTATAAGAAATACCCAAAACGCTATAGGTGTGCCTATAATATTTGAAGAGTTCCCTCGATTTCTCCAGGATCCCATCATCAGATCCTGATTTCGTAACAACTAGAAAGTATACCCTTTCAAATGCAAGAAGAATTTTTCAAATCGGTCCAGCCGTCTCCGAGTTATGAAGTAACATATATAAATAAAAAAAAAAATTCAAGACGAATTGAGAACCTCCTTTTTTTGATGTCGGTTAATGAAGTTCGTCAAACCGCACTCCGCGGCAGCGGAACTACACGTCGCAACAGGTTGCGACACTTTTGGTCAGTTGCTCAACTTTGCCGCGCAGTTTGGTTGCAGTGCAGTTCCGTTGCCGCTTAGTGCGTGTTGTCTCGTATAATTTCATATAAAGAATATTTTGACGCGTCGTGTCGCTCAGTTCCACTGCAGTGCAGTTCCGCCTAGTGCGGTCTTACCTTTATCCTAACTAATACTATATACTAATAATAATACTACTTTATAAATGCGAAAGTAACTCTATCTGTCTGTGTGTTACGCAATCACGCCTAAGCTACTGAACCGATTTAAATGAAATTTGGTACAAATATAGTCTAGAGTCTAAGAAAGGACATAGGGCAAAAAGGGCTGTAAGGGGTTGAGATAGGGGATGAAAGTTTGTGTGGAAATTACGTCATTTTTAAAGCTAGAAGCTTGAAACTTATTTTTTAGACTTTTGATTAGATATAAATAAACACGACATTCAGTTTGTTAACCTTTTATCCTAAAGGGGTTAAAAATAGGCGATGTAAGTTTTTTGTGATGACGCCGGCAAAAAGCTTATAGCCCAAAAAAATAAAAATATAGAAGAAATACAGAGAATTACGGAGTCATTACAAAATGTGAAACTGAGATTAATGCAAGTAAGAAACTTGCAAAGCGCCGCGTGACATACACAGGTGGGAGAATATGCCGAACGGGCAGATACGTGCGGGTAGACGACTGTGCGAGACGTATGCGAATATTATAATTTTTCCCCTGCAAATTGATTACAATTCAAGTTGTTTACACGATTTTTTGTTTTACTGAAGTAATGTTCTTCGTGAAATGAAAAAATTGGTTAGGTTGTTGAATACTTTTTCGTTATTTTTGTTTAGAATTAGATTATAGATTAGAATTATTTTAGAATTTTTTAGATTAGTTTAGAATTAGATTTTTGTTTAGAATCATACGTAAAATACTATTATTTTCGTTAATTTTGTAGTTTTGGTTTGAGTGTGTTTTCATAATCTTTGCGTTATTTATGTTCTTAAAAAAATAATAAAAAATTTTTTCGCAATCTAAATAAATTTTAATATTTTTTGCTTACGTTTATTTAAATTAGGTGTAAAAAGTTATAGAGGATTGTTTATTAGGGTTAATAAAAGTAGTTGAATACTAATTTATTTAGGTTCTTAAATAACTTAGGTTCTTATAAAATATCATAAATGTAAATTAAGTGATTTCGTAATTTTTCGTAATTTGACGGACCTGTTGGTATAGTGGTCAGTGGCCCTGACTGCTATGCTCAAGGTCGTGGGTTTGATTCCCACCCAGGACAAATGTTTGTGTGATGAGCACGATCATTTGTTCTTTGTCTGGGTGTAATTTATCTATAACATGTATGTATTTAAAAATATATATGTATGTTTATCAGTTGTCTAGTACTCATACCACAAGCTCTGCTTAGTTTGGGCCTAGATGGCGTTGTGTGAAAGTTGTGGAATATTATTATTTATTATTATATTATAGGAAGTGTTTTTTTTTTACGGTCAAAAATAAAACTATGTGTAAATAGTTACAGTTGTTTATTAATTCGTTTTGATAAATATACTTCTCAAATCAAGTGGTTAACGCTTTGATTCGTATACGTCAGGTAGATTTTTTTTTTGTTTAATTATGTAGTTTTTATTTTAATAAATATGCCAGGAAAACCCAAATCTAATCTAGGGCGTAGTTCTGCCAGAGCCCGCGCTGGAAAAATTGCTAGAAGCCAAGAGTCTGAAGAGCAGACTCAAACCCGTTTGGCTTTAAATGCTGAGCGCCTCGCATCTCAAAGAGCTGCTGAGACTCAAAGACAAAACGAAGCGCGTCGGATGATCTAAGATGCCCAACGTCACGCAGCTCAGAAAGCTGCTGAGACCTTGGAGCAAAGTCAAGCACGGCAACGATTAGATGCCGAGCGTCACGCATTTCAAACGGCTGCTGAAACATAAGAGCAAACTCGGCTACGTCGGCTTTTAGATGCTGAGCGTCATGAATGCGTCATTGAGTCCCATGAAGAATCGCAAAGAAGACATGTTTTAAATGCTGAATGGCAGTCACAAAGGAGAAGTGCATTTACACGTAGTACATGGGAGGCATTTTAAGGCGCTGCTTTTGATCTATTAGCAGTAAAATATTGTAAATAGCTTATTTATGTATGAGTTAATTTTCTTAATAACCTAAAAAAATGCTACAGAAATTCGCTATTCCGCGCGGACGAAGTCGCGGGCACAGCTAGTATAGTATAAATAGTAGTAGCCTATGTGTTATGCCAGGATGTCAACTATCTACTTACCAAACTTCATTCAGTTCCGTTCAGTAGTTTTTAGGTGAAAGAGTAACAAACATCCATCTATCCATCCTCACAAATTTTCGCATTTATAATATTAGTATGATTTGCAAAGAGCAGGGAAGCGCTTATACACACCGTCATCTAAACGCGCACATATAAAAAATCTACAGAAACCACTGTGTATACTTCATCATCAGCCCTTTTACTAACTATATCGGCGTCAGCTTCTAATCTAACCAGATGCTGGTGAGTAAAAGTATCTATTTTATATGGAGTCGGCGAGACGGAAACCATCACCACCACCACCATCGTTTCGTTAATGTTATATTTTTACTAAAACACATTTGTGTCTGATAATATATTCAGTTACTAATGAGCTCTGTTTCCTAATAACTACAACTGGAGCCTTAAAATCAAGCGTAAATAGTTTTGCATCATACAGATTGCGCGCGCCGTGTCATGACACGCTGCGTATTCCTAGACATCCCCAGGCGCATGAAAGAGAATAGCATATCGTTGTCCCTCTTATCCTGTCAGACCAGAGCTGATTTCGTGTCAATGACTACGAATATTCCCGGCCTGGACAACTTTCCATACTCGACATAAACGACCTAATAATATTATATGCTCTGGAGACGTACCAAATAAGTCAGGCCAGGAGTTATTATGGCGACCACGTGAGGGGCGATGGTCCGTATCATATTGATCTATACCTGGTCTCGAGAGGAAGCGCGTTCCAGAGGAGAATCGACTGGATATGAAAAGAAGAATGAACAAAGTCAGAATTAGTATGAGAAGGCAGAGAAAGAGAAGATTATTGGATGAACGTAGATTCTTATTGTGTGAAGCATCAAACAAACGAGTGACCCTATAAGGAAACTGTTTAGCCCTTGAACCCTCAAAACAAGTAATAAGTAATAACAAAGTGAAACAAGATATCGATTATTTACAACTTTTATTTAAAAAAAAAAACAAAAACAATGTTTAAACGAAATGCTAATTTATTTATGTTTTTTTCCAATTTATAATGTTATAAAATTAATAATTTATTTATTTATGCTAATTTATTAGTTATTATAACATTATTTTTACAACTTATATCACAAATCACACACCAAAAGCACTTCAATAATAAATACTTTACTAATTAACATTATAATGTATCGGTGTCGGTATGATTACGTCTTCTACCGTAGTTTCACTTGTACAAGATGACCAGACACGGGTCGTAGAGCTAGGTCTATCTTCAGCTGCAGATTGTCTGCCTCGGACACAAACTCCAGCTCCCTCACACAATGGGCTAGCATGGTCTTCAGAATCGCCATTGCGTACTTCTTACCTGACGAGCAAAATACAGAAGTTAAAAGATTATTATTCATTAGATTTTTACTCTTGGCTTCACTCATCCTGCTGTACTGCAGGAGCCGTGTGTTTGGAATGAACAGCTTTTATTATTTCCCGGTTTTGTTCATTGTTAAAATATCTAACAAATAAATAAAAATGAACCGCCAAATGTGTTGCTAAGAGCAAAACTCGAAAACGGCTCGACCAATTAGCTTCTCGTTTCTTCTCTTCTTTTCTTCTTCTTCAATTAGCTAAATTTTCTTCAGATTTTCATTAATGCACGAAAAAGGTTCTTATGGAGAGAAAATCGAAAAAATAGACGACAATAGTAAATATAAAAAAATTACTTTCCCCTAACTGTCAAACATTTGATCAATTAAAAACAAAAGAAACTATAAAAACTGTCAAATGACTACATTTTACCAGAATTAGAATATTGACAACTACGCACGCGAGCGATGCCGTGTGCAAAAGCTGTAGGTATCCAAAAATGACTATTACAAACAAATCAACGGAATAACAAATAGTAACCTATACGTATTTTACATTATGATCAAGTACATTCACATACGCATTTTCCCTGTCGAGAAACGGAAAGTACAGTGTTTAATTCTGTTTCATTGATAACAGCTTGCATAATGCAAAAATTAAATTGTCCATCATTATCGATTTAAGTATACGCATTAAGTACTGAGTCATTAGCGTTAACGTAACCCGTAATATTATCATACGTCGCATAATTATGTAAAATGTTTTAAGCGACAACAACTTTGTCGTCATATTACTTCTCCAATTCACCAGCAATTACATCATTATCTTCAAATGGGAAACACTTGGCTATATTATGTGATTTAAATGGATATAAACCTTAAACTAAGCAATTTGCATGGTTTTTATCATATTTCTTACTTTGAGGAAATAATGTCTTTCAATGTACTATCGGCCAAAGATACGCATGCTCACTTAAGAAAATATTTCTGCGGAAGCGCAGCTAGTGACAAACCACATCCCTTCCTGGTTTCGCACAATTAGAGACAATATACTACATTTTGTGAGTACAGGGCGCGTAACATTATATTAATACTTACTATTACGAACACTACTAAAATACGTTTTGTGCATTCTATTGGTCAAAATACATGCATTAGGCGATCGAGTTGTGAGCCGTGCTATGAGATTATAGCCTTAAAGGTGAGCATGCGGAAGATTGGTCGGTAGTACCTACTATCGATATTCTGTGAAGTTTAATATTTACAATATTCCTGATCGTCTAAATATGGGTAAGCAATCACGAACTTAGAACTTATGGGAAAAAAGAAAGTTTAAAATATAAATGTCTAATCTATAAGGGTTCCGTTTTTTGTTATTCGATTACAGAACCGTAAAAATCATCTGCTGACTAAAATCCGCGCTATCATCTCGATGGTAAGTAAACTTACCAATACAAGCTCGTCTCCCATAGCTGAAAGCGAGGAAGGCAGCTGAAGTACCTGGGGGCTGGTCCCCCAACCAGCGCTCAGGTCTGTACACCTTGGCGTCGGGACCCCACACCCGGACTGATCTTCCAGCACCCCAGAAGTTTATACCACAAGCTGTACCTTTTGGTATCGTGAAGGATTCTGAAACAAGGAAGGAAGAGTCTTAAAATTTATAATAGTGACCAATTTTCGTTACAACGATCAATCATGTGCAAATCACAAGCATGTGTGCAGGTACAGGGGCACACTGTTCTTTTACTCTCATAGTCCGGTGGGACGGCAATCCGATACGACCGGAGAGAAATCAGACGCAACATCAACAGCTTAAGGCGTTGTATTTGCTTATCTGACTTACTCATTTTAAACTGTAATTTCTCAATACAAGAAAACCAAATCAAGTTTTAAAAGATATTATCATTTATTACTAGGACACTGTGGAATAGAGCAATGTTTCTCAGTCTCAATTTATTATATCAATTTTGTAAAAAAAAATACAATATGTAAAACTGTAAATGTAAGATAATCTCAGGAACGGCTGAACCATCGGGCTGAACCGATTTGATCGAAGAGGTTGGTTATAAGGCGTCATATAAGCTTTTTATTCCTGGCCCGGAATGCCGAAAACCCGTATTGCGAATGAGATTTTTCACGCGTTCCGCAGATCTAGTTATACATAATGGTACACTCACTTAGCGGCAGGTCTCTGTCAGCATATCTCAAAATGCCAGGGACTGGCGGGTACAGCCGCAGGGTCTCGTTGATGACGGCCTCGCAGTACTCCATCTGCGACAGGTCATCCTTACTGACGTCTCTCTTGCTGTCGCCAAATATACTCTTCATCCTATAAATGTATGGTACTTGACATTACGATTTAAATATTATGCAGTTTGTAATAAATAATAAGTTTATTTTTTATTTCACCAAATAATAGAAAATATCTATATATTAATTGGAAAAAAACACGTTTGTTGTATGGGAGCCCCCCTTAAATATTAATTTTATTTTAATTTCATTATTTATTTTGAAAGTGAATAATATTCTGAGAATATTTCAAGCGGCTACCTGTTGCCGTTATCAATATGGAACAGACAGACGAGTCTTAGTAATAGAGTCCTGTTTTACCCTTTGCGTACGGAACCCTAAAAACATCAAAAATGAGATAAAAAATCTTATTCCAAACGGCTTATTCTAAAAGGTTCAAAGAAATGGAAATACCCTGACTCCTAAACTAGATCACACTAGAAAAATAAAAGGAAGGAAGACATTGTTTCAAATACATATTTGGTGACTAATAAAGACCTGTAAGAAAAATTAAGGTACTGTCAAGTACTTTAAATTAACAATAGGGGCTTAAGTATGAAATTGCCGTCTTATAGTAATAAATACTTTGGATTGACATAAAACCCTCATGGGGTGAGATTTTCGAAAGAATCTTTTTTTTACACGACACCTATGAGGTTTTCGTTTTAAAAAGGTAACTGTTTGATGGTCTGTTCATGGTGTTATTCACTATAGCTTTCTCAGGTTTGGTCTGGCAATAACAGCAGATGTTTACTGTGCCGAACTTCGAACAAAGATAGCAAAACTAGCAATGAAACAGTCCCGACTCGTGAATCGATCTTCACCATTATTGCTTCTTGATAACGCAAGACCTCACACTGCTAAAATCATTGTAACTCCCCAGAAGCTGCAGTTAGAACCCATACGTAATCCTCCGTACCCATTTGACCTTGCTCCACCGAACTACCACGTTTTTGTTGATTTGGTAAATCTACTAGATAAAAAAAATCTTTCCAAAAGGCAGTAAAACATGCTTTCACGCAGTTGGTTGAACCTATATCCCGAGAGTTCTACTGCAAAGGCTTAAATAACCTTCCGATTAGATGGCAATAATGTATAAATAATGTTAAATAAAGTTTAAATATTTTGATTATACAGAGTTGATACGACCGAGGGGCTTTCCTTTAAACTGCGTATACTAGGTACCATTTTCAAGCTTTGTACCAAAAATCAATTAAATAGGAGAAGTAGTTTAGTCGCAAATGATTTTGATGAGATGCACCTTAAAGCGATAAATCTGACCACAGAAATCAAAAATATATTTATCTATGAATCTGACCAAGACAAGAGATAACACACGCCGCGCTATGTTGCCACTTTGTTACCTAGGTATTTAAGGTCAGTCACATTTATTTACAAATGATGGTTGCGTTTTACTCTGATTTGTAAGCTATTTAGTTTGTCTGAAAAAAAAATTTTTGGATCTTTTTATTTTTTTACTGTATCAAATTAACACTAAACACGTATAGTATACGTAGTGTAATTGAATGCCCCTCTGTCGTATCAACTCTGTATAAGTATGTAACATTTTAGAAAAATATCGAGGGATTTTTCAGTACACTGCAATTTCATACTTTTACCACTTATACTTACTCCGCATACAATTTCTCCTGTATCCGAGGCTTGCACCCAATCATTAGCAAGGCATAGAACATGGTGGAAGCTACCGTCTCCTGCCCCCCCACGATGATGGTGTCCACTTCTGATTTGATCTGCTTTTCAGTCAGGCTCGGGTCAGTATCGCTCAGGTCCATCAAGATGTCCAAAAAAGCTTTGAACTTGAGCCCATCTTCAGCAACTTAAAAAGACAAAGAATATTTAATAACATCAATTTGACCAATGAGACCGGTCGTGATAAACTGCTTAAAAGTTTCACGAGTGGACACGGTGAGTTTGTGTGTCGGGAATAGAATCGAGTTTTGAGTTATACATGTGACAGTGGTAGCGGTGTCAATCACAAAAACAGGAACTAGAAAGACGGTAGACCGATTCGTCTGCTGTTAAACGTCCACCCGCAGTGACTTCAGTTCATTTGTGATCATGGTGCTTGTAACAGTGCCGAAATATCGGAAATTCGAAAAACAATAAATACACTTGGTAAATATCCGGTTTTAATTTTTAATTATAGGTACTGTTAGTGACCATGTCACTTTAAAAACTTATATTGTTGTTATTATATGACCTGGATAGTTTCCTCAAGAATTCCAGGCAGGACTTTGCCCATCAGTGGCACAGTAGAGGCTAAAAATAATAATACCCAACGAGCACATTAGTGGAAATAGCAGCCTATTTTGTTACTTTGGGCTGTAAAATGGCGCTTTAAGGGTTCAAAAAGCAGTTCAGAGTTGCATATCTGCATCCGTAAACGTCTATAGTTATAAAAGTTACTTAAGGTGCTATAAGCTGAATCAAATACTACCCTAGCCTTCACAGTAGTCCACGGTAGAACTCATTTACCACTTACACCTTTATATGAGAGTTACGAAGGTCATTCTGCCACTCACAGCTGCATAGTAGTTTCCATTGTAACTTGTATAGGTTATAGTTATAGTAACCACTATTATACTACTATAAGTTTCATTATAGAAATAATAGAAACTCTTATGCATACTATAGTTACAAAAAAATCATCAGTGTAACTAAGGCCTTTAGTAGCAATAGTCATTTCTTGCAGGCTCAATCCATTCGCCATTTTACAGCCGCTTTTGTAACTATTATAAAACATTTAATAAAATGGATGCTAAACGAATAAGTACGTAACTAGATCTTATTTATTTATTTATTTATTATATACTTTATTGTACACCTTACAATACACTTAAGGATACAAATAATTAATCTTATAACCTCAAAAACAGGAAAATAGGAGCTTTTTGTGGCTGTGAGTTGCACTAGGGGAACAAAAATCACTGGAAGCGTTAGAAGGGTGAAAATTAGCGCTATGATTCTCAAAAGGGAGTTATTAGAGCTCAAACTGCAGGTTATGACTACAGTACAATGACGCCATGATTTTTTAAGAAAACTTATAATTTACTTGCAAAATTGAGTTGATATACATTGGTTTTTCAGTTAAATGTGCATTAAATGTACCGGTAAACAATCGGCCACTTGCAAATAGTAAGTTATCGACACGTAAAAATACGGAAATAAAATTTATTCTGTATAACAAATAAAAAATATCACATATCTTTTGTTAATTTTTTAAATATCACAAAAGCGCGTTAAAATTACTCGAAAATTATCTTATATATCTACAGTAAACTGGACAGCGTTTTAAGTATCTTTATATACTTACACATTCTGTCTCTGCTTTACAGTGTGCTGTTTAATCCTAAAACCCCCACTTATCTTAAAGAACGATTTAAGTTCCTTCATGACACACATGCAAAATCTCTGAGGTCATCAGAAAACTTAAGGCTTGCGGTACCGAGTCACGCCACCAATTTCTATGGTAAGTCGTTCGCAGCTCAAGCAGTACGGCTGTGGAATGCTCTACCCGTGTCAGTAAGACAAGCACAAACACTATCTTCTTTCAAAAACTTAGTAAAAGATCTTTATCTCTCTCCTTAAATTGTTATTATGTATGTCTTTGTTTCTTTCTTTTTCTTTTTTAATTTTTGTATGCATATATATCTTTTGAGAACGTTATTTATTGTTTAGTATTTTATATAGATAATTAGTACACCGTGGACTACCCGCGTAATTATTTTCTCCTTCTGTGTCAAATCCATCCAAAGGTTGTCTGTAAAAGATCGCTTTTAGCGATAAGACCGCCCATTGTATCACCCTTTTAATTGTTAAGTCCATAATTTTGTTTTTATTGTTATGGTGTACAATAAAGAATATATATCTATCTATATCTATATCTAATACAGAATACAAACATTTACTTCTTTTTGTTTTATTTTCATGATGGCGACAAAAACACTTTACCAAAATATTACAAACAATGTCAACTGAAGATATACAATAAAGAACTATAATCAATTCATTCGTTCAAAGTAGTTCAAAATCATTCAAAAGTAGTGCTACGAGAGCTTTAGTATAGCGTTAATAAATCGTTATAGCTATTAAGGAACCTTTATGCAACCGTTGTGCAGGTTAAATGGAACTTTAGGTTGCATAAAATGGCGCCCAAATAACGCTAAAGCGGCTGCTTTAAGTCTGCAGTAGACGCTCTAGCGCTTACGTCTATTACCATAAGTAATAATCGGATACGCTCCAAAGCTCTAATGCAGCCCATTTGTGCTAGTTGGGTAACTATTACTTACTTACTTACATAATACTTACCGCAATTATTGTTTTCTCCCATTTGACTTTTCTTTGCATTTTTCCTTTCCAGTTTTTTCTTTTTCATCACCTGATGCAATGAAAGAGTATGAAAATAAGACCTAGGTTTTTTGCAAAGCAATCCTAATTAAAATATTTAACTATTAAATTCACGGATATGTTGTATTACACAATCTAATTCCTCCAAGCCCGTTCCATCATCGGACTACAAGACAAACGGCGATGCGCTATCGTTACATAGTGAACATTCCACCCATACGTACAAAACGTTTTGAGAATACCTTCATTGTGCGTACGGCTAAGGAGTGGAATTCCCTGCCGGAGTCTGTGTTTCCCGATAGCTATAACCTAGGTGTCTTTGCAATAAGTTAAGAGTGAATAGGTTACTTTTAGGTAAGCGTGCTTCATCTTCGACCACAACATCACTTACCATCAGGTGAGATGGTGGTCAAACGCGAGCCTATAATCAATAAAAAGAAATATGTACCTACCTAATCAAACTCTGTTATGGGTATCGTTATAGATAATCATATCATGCACCACACTACCGTAACGTTAGATGAATAAGCTAAATTTGGTAGCTTTAGTAGTAAATATATTTGCCAATCAATTTGTCTGTATTACCCAACGAATTAGGAATGATACAGAAATATAACTCTCTGACGAAGCCCGCTAAAACATGGTTCCAAACTCATACCACTAAACTGATAATACGAATGCAACACGCGAAACAAAACAAAATACTTTGCTAAATTTATTTTCTGCGCATGGATCTGTCAATTCATTCATTTGGGGCGCTATTTTATTTAGTAAGATAATGTTAGAGTGAAACTGAAATATCGAATCAAGCGAGTGCGAACGAGATGGATTGTTTTGTGACATCGAGCGGCGAGGATGGTGTTATGCAGTATGCAGTAGGAGTCAGTCATTTATTATGAACTCAAATATTATAAATTAATATTAAACCTCTTTACATTAAGTTTACAAAAAGTGTAAAGCTTCATAAAAGAGAATGCCCGTCGGCTATATAAAAAAAAACTGAAATGAACAAGAGTGAAATATACGTCAAATGTTACTACAAATCGTAGGTAACCCATTACAATTTCAATAATTATCAAAAAAACTAGGTAGAAGTCAGTTACAAATCTTTTTCTGAAATATTGGTCGTAATAAGTCTAGGGTAAGAATGCCAAGTCGTCGTTTAGGCGGGTCCAACCTAAGTCCGTGTTTAAAAATGGGTATCGTGTGCACAACTAAAATCAAAATCTTCGAAAAATGACCATAGTCGTTGCTATACCATAAAAAAAGCAAACCGTACGTAACTCAATTCGCAAGCGCTATTGTAGAATCAAGTAAACAAACAATCGAAAATACAGTAATGTCAAACTGTCAGTGTGTCAGTACGTAAGGCAAAGGAGATGTGATTCATACAGCCTACGATACGTTTTCTATTCAAACAATATTTGATTTTAATTAATATTGACATGCATATATTATTTTTTTAGATTTATGGTACACATAGGTCGAATTATATAAAATTAATAATTACTGTGCATTAAATCTGCAAAATTAATTCGTTAGGAATTATTTTACGATTTCTATTTGGCTGAATGCCACTTACTAGTGTCAAATAAACACTGACCTTCAATAAAAATAAGAATGAATTAAACGGATATCAGGTCAAATATTTTAATGATTTCCATATTTTTATATCCTACTTATACAAACTTGAAAATTATTTCATTATAGGTACATATTTTATTTTAAAAAGAAATAAGGACTATTTGCAGTTTCTGTCCATTTCAAGCATTTGGACAACACCCTTTGGAAACGAAACAGTTATTTTATTACTTACCTAATACCTATTTTAAATGGAAATCATTATTTCCTCAGGATCTACCGAATTTCATATTTATTAATTTCTTAAAGTACATAAATAAGGTAAGAATTCATTAGCTAACCCCCCATCAGAAGAGCGTTAGGCTTATAAGCTGTGAAAATAGATTTATATATATATATATATATATAAAATGTATGAGTAGAGTAAATTTAATATACAAGGTGGTTTTTAAAAAGTACGAGCTAAAATTTAAGGGTACTCGCGGTACTCAAAACAAAACTGTTGTTTAGTAAAATAGACAGAAACATCTCCTAAATATTGGCTCGCTCTATTTATCAGCTCATATACGGAATGCCGATTTAATGACCTGCATGGTTTCAACGTGGTGTAATACCTACTGATAACATAAAACACATTAGACGTGATTTAAAATTCGTATTCTTAAGCAATCCTTAAATTAAGTTATTAGGATTTACCCGAATTTTACACGAAATGCTGTGCAACGGTACTATCCGTACAAATAGTAACAGCTGATTTTTTTAGCATACGATAACCAGTGCGTGACGAATATATGTCTTCGTTACCAAAATGTATTGAGCAAACCCTACTGGCATTAGTTGGTAACCAGTCATCCTCTCTTCTTTCTAAGTGGACTGCTGCAATCCACTGTAGTCGTCGAATCTCTTTTTTGGGGAAACTAAAATAAGAAACACACAGGCAAACCAATCCATCCAATTTATAAAACTCTGTACTTAATATAAAATATATAACACTTAGGTATTAAAAACTGGCTGGCTACCTGTTGCATAATACTGACAACTCGTGGTTGTCTATACGAAAATAAAACACGAAATTATTTTACTTACGAGTGATAAGCTATCCCAGTTAGTTTTTTACTTCCTTCTTTTCGTCTTTTACACCACCTTACTACGCAGGAGGTCATTTTTATCCCTCAGAAACGAGCTTTTTCTTGGATTTTTCACTAATCAACACGATTCTGGTATCTGTCACTGAGCGCACGTCAGACTGAGAGGCGCTTTGATTCTATTTTTTTCACCCCGCCTACTTGATTGTGTTTTGCGTGGAACCATTTTTGAGCGGAGTTCGTGTTCTATACCATTCCTAATTCGTTGGTATTACCCCTTTCTTTCTGTGTGGAGATCAGCTTCCAGACAAACCGGAAAATGATAGATAGATATACTCTTTATTGTAGCAGAATTAAATGAGGACTTAAAAACTAAGGGGTGTTACAATAGGCGATCTTATCGCTAAAAGCGATCTTTTACAGACAACCTTTAGATGGATTTGACACAGCAGGAGAAAATAAATACGCGGGTAATCCATGGTGTACTATTCACTTATATACAATACATAAGTAATAACCTACATACATAATACACACACATATTCATAAAAAAGCTGGGATATGTATAAAAATAGTAACAAATTAAAGAGAGAGATCTTTTACCACGTTCTTGAAAGAAGGAAGGGTGTGCTTGTCTTACTGACACGGGAAGAGTTTTCCATAGTCGTACCGCTTGAGCTGCGCACGACTTACCAAAGAAATTGGTGGAGCCACTCGGTACCCTTTTTTTTTTTTTTTTTTTTATCCTCAAGTTTTCCGATGATCCCAGAAATTTGGCATATGTGTCATGGAGGAACAGAAAGAACATGGAGGAAAATGAAACTAGGTAAGTTTCTGTAGAAGGAGTGACTGCCTATCTAAACACAATGACTCAATGTAAAGAAAGAAAGAAAGAAAGAAGAAAGAAAAAAAAATTATTCGGCACATGCCACAAAGCACACAACACAAAGTATACAAAAGGAAAGAAACCAAATATGAAAAAAAAAAGAAAAACAATTTAAGTACATATTTGCATTTACACGAAAATAGACAAATTACGTGTGCCTCGCGACTGCGCCAAAAAGGCTCGGTTCAGCAAAATGCCAGACAACTAGTGCCTGACGCTGGTTTTCAACCGGACCTAGTGTTGAAGTGACTACCGGATGTGAACCAGCTTTGTATAGAATATAAATAATTAATAATATTTATTTATACATATGTGTGTGTGTGTGTGTGTATTTATGTAGGAAATATAATATATATTATATGTTTTGTCCATACGTAAAAATAAATAAAAAATTTAAGCGTCTCGCGATCTAAAAAGAAGTGTGCTTGCTGCATAATAATTTAATGTCTTGTACCTAATAGTTTATTGAGTACTTATACCATTTATACAAAACCAAAACACAAACAAATCCTTTGAAAAATCAGATTCAATCAGATTATTGAGATATTTTGGTTGACCATGTCTTGTTTTATTTGTGCATCTATTAAATACTGCCGTAAGCGTTTCCTGAATGTGTTGATAGTGTTGCTCGATCTTATTGGTGGCGGCAGGTTATTCCACACCTTTGATGCCGCATAGCGAAAACTACCTTTGTAAGCTACCGTCCTATGGGGCTGAGAGGAAAGTTGTTGTGAACACTGCCTCCTTCCACATTCTCTTTTGCTAGTGATCCAACTTAGTTTATTATAGAGATAATCCGGTTTTTGATATTTGACCACTCCGTACAGAAGGCACGCCAGGTGCAGTTTACGTCTCGATTTCATTTTTAGCGTAAAATGTTTGTTAAGAAACGGTGTCACGTGACTTCTACGAGGAATGCTGTAACAAAATCGAGCGCAAGCATTCTGCACCCTTTGAATGAGCTTATCAGTACGAGCTAATAGGCGCGGTCCGTAAACTGTGTCCGCGTAGTTCAGTCTAGACAGAACCAACGCTTCCACTAGTTGTTCTCTTATTTGTTCAGACAGATAAGGCCTCATTTTGTATAGGACCTTTAGGCGATAAAAGCAGTTTTTTATTGATTCTGCAATGTGCTTCTCAAACCGAAGGTCACTGTCCATGGTAAGGCCCAGATTGCGCGCCTCATACACTCGCTCGACTGGCTCACCCATTAGCTTCACGTCAAAAAAACTAGGTAATCGAGCCAGCTGTTGTCTGCTGCCAAATATTAAGTATGTGGTACCACAATAACGGGGACCATTAAGACTGGTGTCAGTCTGGACCATCCATCACGTAGACCTAGTACGGGTTGGTGAATGACGCATGTCTTCGGATTTTCCGGTCCTAGAAATTGTCGATTTGCTCATAATCTTTTCATTAAGCTTTTTGAAAGGAGTGGTGAAGATATACTCGTAAATTACCCAAATTAATATACCAGTTTGGGTTTAAACTCACGAAACTCGTAAGGAGGGTCCGTAACCACTGCTCCATGTAATTTATCTTGTATGCCATGTATTATTAAAATAAATGTAATTTTTAATTTATTGGCGACTGTTGCGAATCTCTTAGGCAGCATTTCGAACCAATTTGTCAATCCCGACACAATATGCCTACTGAGCAATTACGAATACTCAAATACTTCGGAAACATTGTGCGGAATGAACACTCCATGGAACGACTTGTTGTTCAGGAGCAAGTGGAAGGCAAGCGGTTACACGAACGGTCACCTTCGCGTTGGACAGCCGTGATTAAAACGGCAACAGAGATAACCTTAGTCCAAATCTCCCGAGACCGCAGGAAATGGAGGTACACCGCAAGGGCTGCTCAATTCAGACAAAAGGCATCATTGTCAACCACGACCATTCCGTCAAGAACGCACAACTTAGGAGGAAGGATGATTTATCGAGCTGTGGGATATGTATGCAGGACTGCGGTGTCACTTAAATCCACTTACAGTATCAGATACATGATGCAGCACTGCCACACACTTGGCCATCTCCCTGTGCGCGGTGGTAAGCCGGTAGATGGCGTCAGGGTGCACCAACACGTTCAGGGCGCGGCTCATGATCAGCTCCAAGCATCGGTTGAAGGCCTCATAGTACTCCGTCGTCACTATACTCTCCGATATTTTTGATACGCCTAGAGCTGTTTCTGCTGAGAAAAAGGACAATGCTGAGTCCCTATAGGGCTTTGGCCCATACAATAAATTGGTTCATAAGCATACCCAATATTGCATTCTACTTCTGCTATAGAAGTGATAACTAAAAATAAGTTTAAACTGCTTCAGAATTTGCGGTATAATATGTTTAAATGTAACAATTATAACATTCAGGTGAAGTGCCTTAAGTTCAGATTCAGTGCAGATTTTTAGGCTTTCATCTATTAGAGGCCCTGGGCACTTTAGGATAATGGGGCCCCTATGACCGTAATATGAACAAGCTAATCTCAGAGAGCAGTATCACCAAATCTGTAAACCCATTTACCGAAGTAGCCGGAACGATCGGAGAATTTGGCTGACTGTATAGCAAACCGCGCACAGATAGCTGCTAATATCGGCAATCTAAGAGAACTGTACACTGCGACCAAAACTATGGCAGGTAAAAGAACGTTCAGGAAGAAACCTCTCAGAGACTAAGAAATCAACTCATTGCGACATCAGACAGGCAAATGTTAGCTGAAACACTTTGAGGATATATTCTGAGTACCAGCCATGAGAAATATCTACAGCTCAAATTATAAAAGAAAAAGCAATTTTTAAACTTACGGCAAATAGTTTCCAGTGTGGTATGAGCCAGGTACTTATGTATGATATCGAAGGGCTCCTTCCCTACTTCAGTCTTCAAATCCACCACCAGCTTGTGCGCCTGCGCATTGAACACACCGAGGAACCCATGCACCACTGAGCTACTGAATGCTCCTGCTATATTCTTGATGTTGTGTTTCCATACGTAACCTATAATTTAAAATGAATTAGGATATTTTTAACCGATTTACAAAAAAGGAGAAAATTCTTAATTCATCTGGATATCGCCCCGGAATGCGGCGTACGTAGTCTATCAAAACTAAATCAAATAAAATGACTCGTTTTAATTAGGTTTTGTGGGAATGTTTTAGAGAGATACCGTGCCACCGGAAAGTAAGGCCCACTGAAGGAATAATGGGTTTTTAATCACTTCACTCTCACTCCTGCTTCACCCAGGACGGGAGGAGTCTTTTGATGATTTTCATCACGAAACAAGAAATGTTAACATGATTATCCAATATTATTTTATTTATACAACGTGTAATTTAAAGGGTATATACATACCGAGTGCACGGCTTCTTTGGATGATAATAAACGATATGGCAAGTGTTTTCTAATCCTATGTGTACATGTGTGGAGCATATTAGAAATTTCAATACATTGATACCAGAGACCGAATTTTTCAAATTAAGAAGAAAAACAACGCTGGGTGTCTTCCGCCCAGAAAATGTTGAGTTGGTAACCCTTTCGGTGTGGCCATGCTCAGCGATTATTTTTTATTTCTCTATTTTTATAATGTTTGTAATTTTGTATTGCATGTTGTTGTGTGTGTCTTCGTCCGAATAAATGTTTTTCAATTTCAATTTTCAATTTCATGTCTTAGAAAAATATTGAATACTTTCATATCCTAATATAAGTATAGATGGCTTGCAATCTGCCTACCTACGTGTTCTTTATTATCTCGGTTTCCACAACTATACTTACCAGGTGCGGTCACCAGTCCATCTCCAAGCCAGATTTTCCCAAATCCGTAGAAGTACGGCTTCTCAATGAACGCGTTCGTTATCGCCCTCACGTCGTCTGGGTCTTGAGTCACTGGAAAACACGTAATAAAAAGAATAAAAAATGTTTATTGCATCAACCTATGAACTTAAGAAAATCAGTGTTAGATAAAAAAAATGGAGCAAAGAAATTTTAAGCAATCATTTGCATTCTTTTTTCGGAGCCTAAATAATCAAATTCCTCAAGAGTGGAAGGGAGTGAGAGAGAGTGAGAGAGTAGAGTAAAACCCAGGGTAAGTTTTTAGTTAGAAAAAGTCCGTTTCTTCAGTAGCCCATGCTCTCCAGAGTTACAGTATCTTGTTATAGCAATCCCGCAACTCGTGCAAATATTTGCTAATACAAGGTAGTTCCGTTCTTCCAGCTTTCGTTGATATTATTAAAAAAAAATTAGGGTTACGAGAACTAAAGAATAATAATATAATATTCCACAACTTTCACACAACGCCATCTAGTTCCAATCTAAGCAGAGCTTGTGGTATGAGTACTAGACGACTGATAAACATACATATATTTTTCTAAAAACATACATATTATAGATAAATTACACCCAGACAAAGAACAAATGATCGTGCTCATCACACAAACATTTGTCCTGAGTGGATCGAACCCACGACCTTGCGCATAGCAGTCAGGGCCACTGACCGCTATACTAACAGGCCTGTCAAATGTCAATGATTGAAAGTCAATGATTTTGAATAATATTATTAGAAGTTAAAACAGGATATATACCATGTGTACTTTTTGTTTCGAGTTTCCGATATTTCGGCACGTGCCACGGATCACGGATCACGGATCACGGATGAACTGATTCGTTTTAAGTTCTATAGCTGTTAGTGACCATGTTAGCTTAAAAACTTAGATTTTGAATAAGTTAAAATTAATAAATCTGTACATATGTACATATAACTCAAATAGAAGAGATATTTGTGACTTGAAAATATCAGAGTATTCTCAATTGCTTTTTAAGATGCTAAAACACAAATAGCCTTATCAAAATTGTTGTCCGTCTGTCTGTCTTTCAGTTTATCCAGGCTAATCTCACGAAACGGCAGAACCAATTTGAATGAGACTTTTACTGGAAGACAGAGGGAAACGTCTAAGCTATTACTTATCTGAAAATTCTCGCGGGATCGGGTTTTAAACGAGAAAATCTTCCCACACGAACAGCTAGTAATGAAATGAAATGAAATATTTATTTTTGTAAATTGGTTATAAATAACACTTTTACACGTCATTTTTTATGTGTTTTAAGTTAAGCTAGATGAGGCCGGTGTTTTCTAACTGACTACTCTAAGAAGAAACACCGTGTGTAGAAGTTTGTGGGTGTAGATTTGAAAAACTTACCAACGAACTCCCGTCCACTGCCTCGCGTACCTCATGGGCTCGGCGCACGGTGGGCTGAAAATCGGCTTTCATAGACTTAGGCATTTTATTTTGCAAGTGCGAGTTTTTTTGCCGGATATCACTTTTATTAGTTATAACAATATACAAAAATGACACCAGAATTGATTCTGCACAGAAACAAAGGAATTATAATTTTTTTACGAAAATTTTGTATGGAGCTAGTATGAAAAATCGAAATATCTCTAAAACGGCAGCGATAACCGTAATATCCTTATAGGGGGTTATAGTACTAATTATTTATGATTTTTTGACATACGTTACATAATGGTTGTAGATGCCTTTTTTTTTAAAAATCGTCAAAATATTTTTATTTATTTTTACATATTTAAACGTTCCTTTTAGTGTTTAAGTTGAAGAATTCAGAGCTTTAACAACTCTTATCATAAAATAGCATCACCCCTATAGACCTGAAGGACTAGACAGAGGTGTGTAGTGTCTTGTTGATCTTGTAAGATTTCCAACAATACCAAATAGTTGAATATCAGTGTCAAAGTGCCCATGCTGTCGCTTCTTTTTGAAAGATAGGGGAATGAAATTGTTAATTGATCATACCCTAAAAGTATGATTACAACATAACCGGACACATAATAATAATAATATCCTTATAGGGGATTATAGTACTAACATTATTTATTTTAACATATGAAACTGTTCAAAACGATCCATGAACTGTGTCAAAGTTAAGAACATCGTTAGGAAGCATGCTTTTTCCCCAAATATTAAGAATATGTGAAAAAAAAAAAGACTGTATATAAACTTTTTATTGATAGGTAATTTAAATAAAACAGAAGTAACAAAAATAATATCTAATAAATTCAATTATACAAAATACATATTTGAAACTATAATTTATGAAATTATTAACTAAACATATTGGTACAATAAACTAACATAAATAACAAAAGAACATAAAGAAAAATAATTAAATTTTACAAATTTTCTTTACAACTTTCGTTGTCGGACTCCAATTCCGAGTCAGAATCCAGATCGGATATACCTACAAACTCGAACTCAGTTTCCGGAAACTGTATTAGGTCGAGAGTTTCAGCAAAAAAGGTTGTCTTCCTTTTGGCATCTAACTTCGGCCTTTGTGCACTTAGAAAAGGATCCGAAGAAACAACAAGCATATTTAGGATATCTTGATTAGAATCTTGCCTGCTTCTTTTCCGCGAATGATGTTCCCGGAACCTCCTAAAATCTTTGTTTCGAGACTCTGAGGCTTCTTCCGAGAGAGTCCCAATCGGGACAATATCATTTTTTTCGATTATGTCAGCTCCGTGTATTAATAGTTTATGTACGGTTGATGACATGTAGTACCAGTCGTATAATTCCACGTACTTTTCTGCTGTTTTGCGAGCAAAATCTTTAAATTTGATGACATCGATCTTCTCACCAGATGTTATTGCTTGCAAAATAACAGCAAATCTTTTTATCAGGTTTTGATCCAACCCAGTAATAGCTGCAGTTTTATTGGGAAACTCGAAAAACTTCCTTGCGGTATTCCCGTCATTGGTAGTTCCCGAGCCTTGTTTTACTATATCAATTAACAGATTGAGCTCCTCTTTAAATTTATTTTGAATGTTTTTTTTTCTGTTTTGTAACATATCTTTATGCTCATTACTTCTTGCTGCCCACTGTTTGAAGTCAAGTCTGTACGCAATGTGTAACAGACATTCCATGCAATTTATACGGGCATGTAGGGATGATAGGCCAAATTCATATATGTCAGAACACACAGTTTTTGATGTTACAGCATCTAAGTGGTTCATTTCTGTTGGTTTTGCTAAGCACAGGTAGCATGATGCATTTGATCTAGCTTCAGAAAGGTACGTGCAGACTTTTGCGTCGATCATTGTCATCATTAGTTTATGAGTCACCCTGTTACTATTAATGCACTCTGTGGGGTTAAGGGCCTCAATTTCCTCATCCATTTTTCTTTTGTTATCAATAACAACTGCATGGCTTTCTTTTACAAAAGTGAACTGAACCGGACGACAATAAAAAGTTGAGCATGGTTTCGGGTTTGTCCATATAGTATTATCTCCATCTGTCAGTTTCAGTGGCACCAAGGAGGTCATGAAAATGCTTGAATCGTCATGCTCGCCGTCCATTTTCTGCTTGTATCGGCTTTGATTGGAAGCACCATCAAATCCCCACTTCGATATCAGCTTTAACTGCTTATTTTCCACATTATCAGAAAGACTTTGAAGAATCCGCTTCACCGTGATGTCAAGTAAAGCTTGAAGTGTAATTCTAGCTGATGAATCCGTAACTGATACTGATTGATTAGGAGGGTAGCATGCAAGCTTAGTTTGTTGCAGTTTATAGTAGGATGGGTAAATATCCTTAGCACCTTCCCGAATGGCAGTCTCTCGCAACGTAATATATTGCCACTTTGAAAGCTTAAGTGAAAGAAGCAATCCAAGTGCTTTCTCTGGTGTAAATATTACTGTTTTCTTAATGCTTTCCTTGATTTTAACGGCAGCTTCTGGATTTTTGATCATATAATTGATTACAGATGCGATATCTTCATAACCTTCTTCTTTTAAACGTGCTGCAGCTGCCTATGCCAATTCACAGGAATCCTCGCCTATGTGCTCACTAGATCTTCTCTTTTTCTGTTTGCTTCCCAGATCTTTGAATGGTTTTCGGGACCTTTTTGTCATTGTTCCAACAGTCGATGATGTCGAAGGTTCTGGAGAGACTGAGCGTGCTCTTGGTATCTCATCAACAGTTGGTTCTTGATTTATTAAAGTTTGCACGCAACTAGGCCAATCAATATTTGCTTGCAACCACTCTCCGTACGTATTTCTAAACTTATCAAAGAATCGTTTAGATTTCTGCCACCTGTTTAAAGCAGCTCGCGTGAATCTCCGGCAAAATTCTTTGAGAGTTACTTGATCTTCGGCAGAAAGGCAATCGCCTATGCGGGACACAATTGCACTAAACAATACTTCATGATTAAATGAAGGACACTCACTTTTTAGAAGAACAAACAAATCTAAGTTGGTGATTAAACTTTCCATTCTAAGATTTTGTAGTCGCAAAGCAAATAGTTTTAGTGTTAGCAGTTACACGGTTGTGAACAATCTAAATTATGGAACAAAATTATAGCCCTTTTATTGTATAAAGTCAATAATTAGTTAACTACCCTCATTAAAGTTATAAAAGATATGATAATAAAAATTTATAATCGTCAAAAACATTTCGTAGAACTCATAGTAGAACTAATCAACATTAGCAAATCACATTAGCTCACTAATTATAAAAAGGTGAATGCAGTTCTTAGTTGGTATTGTTGCGAGATATTTCAAATCATTTAATCACTTAATAGGCTCATTAGAATCAGAAGACTACAACCATCATTCTAATTACTTAATTACTTGTCATCAGACTCATTAGATGACTACACAATATGTTATTTTGTATTTTGAACGTATGCAAGGTTTTAAAATTCCTTTTGTGTCGATATTATTATGTGTCCGGTTATGTTGTAATCATACTTTTAGGGTATGATCAATTAACAATTTCATTCCCCTATCTTTCTAAAAGAAGCGACAGCATGGGCACTTTGACACTGATATTCAACTATTTGGTATTGTTGGAAATCTTACAAGATCAACAAGATACTACACACCTCTGTCTAGTCCTTCAGGTCTATAGGGGTGATGCTATTTTATGTTAAGAGTTGTTAAAGCTCTGAATTCTTCAACTTAAACACTAAAAGGAACGTTTAATATGTAAAAATAAATAAAAATATTTTGACGATTTTAAAAAAAAAAAGGCATCTACAACCATTATGTAACGTATGTCAAAAAATAAAAAACTAAAACCTCCTATAAGGATATTACGGTTATCGCTGCCGTTTCAGAGATATTTCGATTTTTCATACTAGCTCCATACAAAATTTTCGTAAAAAAATTATAATTCCTTCGTTTTTGTGCAGAATCAATTCTGGTGTCATTTTTGTATATTGTTATAACAAATAGAAGTGATATCCGGCACAAAAACTGGCACTTGCAAAATAAAATGCCTAAGTCTATGAAAGCCGTTTTTCAGCCCACCGTGCGGCGTCGTGTCCAGTCGCCCTAAATCCAGCTAAAACTTCACTGCACATGTATTTCCACAGGTGTTGGTTTATATTTCTCGTATCTTGTGGGGGTTGTAGCACGAAAATCTCAGAAGGACCATTTCTTATAAGAAAAAAGTTTTTAGCGCGCGGAGCACGTTGTTTTACGAGTAGAGCCGCATAGTTCAAGTGAAAAAGCACGCGGAAGGGCGGTGCCACTGTCGCCCTTCGTACACCAATCGGATTGCTCAGCGAATAGGCGATAAGCAAGCCGATAAGTTAATCAAATCAGACACTTATTACTACACACAAAGGCTTGAGTACTAGTTGTTGGTTGAAAAACTATTCAAATTCCTAAAACTAAATGCCTAATACCTATCTTATAGAGAACGGTACGTAACACACCGAAACAAACTCAGAGGTCAACGTCTCTTTTAAAGTCCATAAAATTCGTATCTATCAAACCATATGATAAAACATGAAGGTTCATGTCTGTTGTGTCTTTTGAGGAAAGGAGCACGCAGATTTGAGCGGACCTGTCCAGACAGTGCAAGCATTTCTCAACTTATTCTAGTAGGAAATAAAATATTTATGTTGAAAGTAAAAAATAATTGTAATACTCGTATAACCTTTTAAAGCGTATATCTTTAGTTTCAGTCATAAGTTAACGTCAGAATACTAATAAAGCTAAACATTTAGTGGTCAAAAACATACGCTACTCACCCAAAATTGAGCTGGGCCCCAACCACAGCACAAAAGGCAACACTGAGTTTTCACATATTTCTCCTATCCTATCTAGATGTTTGAACAAATCTGTGGAGAGAAAAAATCAAAGTTACACGATTTATTAAAATATTCGCAAAAAGATTTCCATTTGCATTATTATTATTTTTTTAAGATAAAAGCAATTTCTTTTCTGTAAACATTCGCTCGCTTACATAGAAGTAACATATTCACTCTTGACTTAAAGACCCCCAGGTTATAGTTATCAGGAAACATAGACTCCGGCAGAGAATTCCATTCTTTAGCTGTACACACAATGAAAGTATTCCCAAAAAGTTTTGTCCGAATGGGTGGGATGGTTACAATTCATATTACTAACAATCTTGTTAATAGCTGGTTCACGTTAAGAATATAGTGACTTCATCAGTGCAACTGCAGGGTAAAGGTGTTTTCACAATGGAGTAAAAATTCAAAATTAAATTTATAATTCAAAATAAGTTTAAGGCTGCGTTTCCACCAGAGATGTGCGAGGATGCGTAGCGAGGGATGTGTTTGTAAAGAACCAATAGAATCGCTTCATTTAACTCGCCTCGGTCAGCACAGCTCTGGTGGAAACGGCTCAGCGGAGCTGGATTTTTGCGCATACAAAACAAGCGAGGGATGTGTGCGAGGGATGTGTGCGAGAGATGTGTTGCTAGGGATGTGTTGCGAGGAATGTGTGTTGAGAAGGATATGTTGCGAGGTTTGCGCATCCTCGCACCACACATTAATGCGCATTTTCACAGCTCCGCTGCACATCCTCGTAGGCACATTTTCATCGCACAGCTTTGGTGGAAACGCCCACACATTTTCACAGCACAGCTAGACATCCTCGCACGACATATTTCCATCGCACATCTCTGGCACGCACCCTAATGGACAAAAATCAAATTAATTGTCTTAAATTAGTAATATTTTTTATCAGTTTCACTAGAATCTTTATTTGTATTTATTATGAAAGAATTTTGTTCTGCTTTCTCTATGACGTCACCAAAATTTCACTTAAGATTTTCTTCTTGTATCACTTCGCAGCATTTCTTCCATCGATTAGCATCTATTAAAGTTATTGCATGTCAAACTATTTTTTTACATCACTCATCTTTAATGTTGAGTTATTGGCACCAACATATTTATTTTATTTGGGCCCACACCAATTCAATAAGTTTTAATTAAATTCAATAATTTTCTGTAGGTAACGCATAAAAGACAACCGTTTCACCAAAAATGTGCAGTTAACTGGTCACTGTGAACTTAGCTTTCTAATTTGTTGCGACCCGATTGGTCGAGAGGCGCAGACAACGATGACGTCTCTATTTTCTTAACGTGAACCAACTATAAGCTAAATAGACTTGTGTCTGGAATGGGTTCATGGCAATAGTGTATAGGTCGGGTTCACACCTGCGACCTTTCGATCACAAGGCCGACACTTTAGCATTTAATTAAATTCAATTAACGGTTTAATCCAGTTTTAAAAACAGTGGTGGCCCAGTGGTTACCTACGTTAAGGACAAGTTACGAGTTATAACTCGTGATTTCGAACCCAGGTAGGCATATTACTTTGTTTGATCATCACCATCATCACCACTGCTCTCAAAATGGTGAAAAATCATTGTGATAAAATCAGCACGACCTTTTTTTTCTGGGTGGGAAAATCATCGAATGACTTCTTCCGCTCTGGGTTAAGCGGAAGGGGGTGTCAGACTTCTACTGACTAAAAACCCACCCTATTCCTTTAGCTACCGCCGCGGCCGCGGTATTTTGTTATGAAGATTTCCGCAATCCCGGCGGGCAATGGCCTTATGAGGCCCCGTCACTGGTGCTGACAGCTCTTTGAGGCGCGCGTGGAACACAACGCGCCGCCGACCCGGGCCTGGTCTTTACCGGACGGTGAGCTAACCCTGCTTGCCGTCCGCAATCCCGCGCCTACGGTGGCCGGAGATTGGCTCACGATCCCTGACGCCCGGGGCATCTCCCGCGGCGGCTGGGCATGCCCTGGGACCGAAAAATCTGGTGACATGTGATATCCATCAAACCGCACTGGGCCCGCGTGGTCCCATTTTCTCTCGCAGAGAAGAGGCCTGTGTCCCAGCAGTAGAGACGTTATAGCCTGCTAATGCTATGTTATGGTTTTATCCACAGAACAGATGAAAGAGGTTAGAAAGGAAATAGTTCCTGATTTGTATGAGAACGCGTGTCGCCGCTTGTCTCCCACTCTTTAGCTGCACTACAAGTAAGAGGCCCGTTACGTATGCGAATTACGCACACAAATAAATTACACACACTTAAATCAAGAGCTTACTACTGATTGTAACTCACTGTCGATAAACATGCGCCGTGCATTATGGCCAATCAGGGCAAAGGACGAAACGTCAATGGTTGAAGTGTGGAGGACGCGACGCATGCAGTACATTGTAAGCGGACTTGGTCATTGCATTGATTAAGCGAGTACACACCGGGCAATGTTTACTTTTTGTAACTTGTTGCAATAATGTTGTTAATGTTCGGAATTTCATAGTGATCAGAATACTTTTATGTTTTTTTACAAATAAAATTGTAATATAATGTTATTTTCGACTTACCGATGGAAAGATATACCTCCTCGCTCTATACTTGCGGTCTGATTTTTTGTTTTATAGTATATAATTGCACAACACGGCACTGTAAAGCAGAGCTCTGTGTTCCGAAGTAAACCGAAGTGCAGTAAACGCGGTGAAAGAATTAATCGGTCGAGCTATGATTTTCGAATCATAAATGTGGCGCGCTCGCCACGCCCACATTACCATTCCAACCTTATTCATCTATTCCGTGGTTTTAATGGATGATGTAATAAACTGTACTAATATTAATATATTAATGATGAAGTGAAGTGTATGAGTTTGTAGGAATGAATCCTGGATCTTCTGAACTGATCTTTCTAAAATTCTTTCATCAATAGAAAGCTTCACTGTTCCTGGTCACATTGGCTATCTCGCTGAAAAAAAAACAGCTTTCACGGGGACGAAGCCGTGTGTAGTAAATAGTAAATGATTATTTATATTTTTCCAGAAACTCACGCCTTCCATCTCCTAGAACTTGGTGGACGTTGCCGATGAAAGGCAGCAGCGGGAAGCAGGGCAGGCCGCGGAACATGCTGCGCCTGCGTCGCTCCAGCACATACAAGAGCGCACACACGCACGCCAACAGCACGCACACCCACAGCGGCATCTGTGTTTTGATACTTTTTAGGGTTCCGTTGCCGAATGGCAAAAAGCGGAACCCTTATAGTTTCGTCATATCTGTCTGTCTGTCTATCCGTCCGTATGTCACAGCCATTTCATTCCGAACCTATTAGGACTACACACATGAAACTTAGTAGATAGATGTATTCTGTGAACCGCTTTCCGATTTTAAGAAAAAAATAAAACATATTTGTAACTAGCTTTTGCCCGCGACTTCGTCCGCGTGGAATAGTTACTTTGGGCTAACGTTAAATTTAACCCCGATTTTGAAGCATTCTTCATATATAGCCTTTCTCTATAAATTTACTATTTAATTAAAAATATTTTTTCAATTCGAACCAGTAGTTCCTGAGATTATCGCGTTCAAACAAACAAACAAACTCTTCAGCCTTATATTATTAGCATAGATAGCTGTTGCCCGCGACTTAGTCCACGTTTCCGTCGTTTTTCGAAAAAAAAAGTAGCCTATGTCCTTCCTCACGGTTCAGTGATTTTGATGTATTTATGAATTTAAGTAACTTTTGATTTGTAATAGACAACGACACATAATGGCGAAGAACTTACAAGAGTTATTTAAACTTATTATTGTACTAGCTTTTGCCCGCGACTTCGTCCGCGTGGAATAGTTACTTTGGGCTAACGTTAAATTTAACCCCGATTTTGAAGCATTCTTCATTGGTGCTCCGCTCCTATTGGCCTTAGCGTAATGATATATAGCCTTTCTCTATAAATTTACTATTTAATTAAAAATATTTTTTCAATTCGAACCAGTAGTTCCTGAGATTATCGCGTTCAAACAAACAAACAAACTCTTCAGCCTTATATTATTAGCATAGATAGCTGTTGCCCGCGACTTCGTCCACGTTTCCGTCGTTTTTCGTAAAAAAAGTAGCCTATGTCCTTCCTCACGGTTCAGTGATTTTGATGTAACACACAGATTAACTTTCGTAATTTAGTAGGGAAATATAATATGTCAATCTATAATACTGTTAAAAAATATCGCAATACCGAACCGCACAATATTATTGTTAATAGCTGTGCCCGCGACTCCGTCAGCGTGTAACTCCTTGTGTGTTATTAAGTTAATGTATTGGTAACATTGTTTAGATCACGTTCACATGAGGCTTAAGTACCTATAGAACGACAATACTTCAGCGCAAAGCTTCCAGGTAAACTATGTTGAAAGTTGACCCGTCCGGCACGTGAACATAAAGATTTCTAGAACTGCTAACCAGGGAAAGAGCGACGTACAACTGACCATGCGAGAAACAACTGACACCGAGATTTACTCCAGCAACACGAAAAGTCTACCCATGAGCCTTATTAATTGTCATTGCATAACACACCGATACTGGGAATCGCGTTCTTTTAAATTGGAATGGAAAATTATTTGGTATTATGGGAATTCTGGGAATAAAGACGGTTTCTCCTGCACCGCAACCTGATAAAATTTGAGCCTTGATTATATTTTGTTGCAAGTGGGTTACTTTTAGCCGAGTTCCATTGCAAAGTTGTGGTGATTTTAAATTTCGGAGCAGAATAATAATCAGAAAGCTTCGAACTGCTAAGCTATCGGGAGTTACACGTGTTATTGTGAGTCAACCATAAAAGATAGATATATGCTGTCGTGGGATATTTTTTATATAATTTTAAGGAGAACATTTCCGTCATAAATGATGTCTGTGTAGCTTTAACCATTAAGGTTGCACACGCGACGGAAGCTTAAAAAATGGAGTAACTTCTCCCGTTTTCCCAACATTTCCCTTCACTGCTCTGCTCCTATTGATTGTAGCGTGATGAAAAGTATACTATAACCTGCTCAGGAGTATGAATATTAATTGTATCAAGTTTCGTTAAAATCCGTCGAGTAGTTTTTGTTTCTATAACGGTTATACAGACAGACAGACAGACAGACAGACAGACAGACAGACAAAAATTTTACTGATTGCATTTTTGGTATCAGTATCGATCCCTAATCACCCCCTGATAGTTATTTTGGAAATATATTTCATGTACAGAATTGACCTCTCTACAGATTTATTATAAGTATAGATTAAGGGGGGCTCCTCATACATGGAACTGGAACTGAAAATATTTTTTTTCATGTAACCTGATGACATTGAGGTTTCTAAAACCAGTTTTTCATAAAGTAATTGTTTTGTTACGGTTGATATCCTATATAACGTGTGACTACGGCTTTTATTTTTGTTCTGTTCTTGATTTTTCAGTAACCTTGTTTATTTCAGCATCCTGAAAGTCTTGTTTCATCCTTTTTAGCATTGATTTTTTTGTCGTAGTCGGGTTTTAGTTTTTTTTACTTTTTATTATTTAAACTATTTTGGTGTTAAATCACTGTGCTTCTATACTATTTACTTTATTTTTTATAAGTTCAAGTGAAGCCCTTTCAAATGATACCAAACACGGTACATCTAACTTACTTTTATTTTTTACACATGACTTTTTGACCGCTAGAGGGCGCCATGTTTAATTTAAGCAATATTTTTGATAAGTACAAGTGAAGCCCTTTCAAACGATACCAAACACGGTGTATCTATCTTATTTTTATTTTTTTACACATGATTTTTTGTCCACTAGAGGGCGCCACTTTAAATTTAAGCAATGTTTTGGAAATGTGCATGTCACGCCCTTTCAAATGATATCAAACACGATGTGTTTATCTTATTTTTATTTTTTAACACAACACTTTTTGGGCCCTAGAGGGCGCCACATTTTTGTGACACGTCACGTAGCCTATGTTCAGCGGACGGTCAAGACGGTTCTAACGATACCTCATTTGTCGAGTTCCGATAAGCAGCTTTGGAGCTATGAGGGAACAGATGAACATACACATACATACATACATACATACATAAATATATAGCCTGTCAAAATCATAACCCTCCTTTGGCTTTGCCGCAGTCGGGTAAAAAGATATACGCTTCCAAAGTGGTAAAATGTGTATCACCCTCCCCCTTCTAATTTCTATAATAATAGAGGGAAAATCTAAAAAAAATACATGCTGTAGATGTTAATGTAAACTATCAACAAAAATAAAGTTTGAACGAGATCGGGTCAGCAGTTTTTGAGATATAGCATATTTTCTAAAACCGCAAATATAACTTTGTAATTCATACAAATACTATGAAAAACAAAGTTATTTGGCGTAGTTACTACGGAACCCTTCATGGGCGAGTCTGACTCGCCCTGGGCAAATTTTTATTTCACTTACAGTCTAGGTCACCGGATACGTTAAGCTTAACACGTTCGCTGACAGTACGTCGTTAAGCGGGAAATTAAAGTAGTGCGTTATGACAGTACGTCGAGGGACGGGCCACTTATTTTTAAGATTACGTCGTGGAAAATTCTACTGTCGTAATGTGGTGTCAGGGTAAGTGCTCACTGTCAGGGAACGTGTTAAGGTAAGTTTAGACGTTGGTACCGGCTGTCATTTGGACATCTTTGACAGTCGTTACGTGTAGTCAGTAACCAGTAAATCTGACACTGGTCTAGCCAAGGGGTGTCGTTACCCAGTTACTGGATTGTGGTGGTCAGATAGGCAGTGGCTTCATGTAAAACACTGATACTCAGCTGCATCCGGTTGACCAGAAACAAAATTGGAAAAGGCAGATGAAAATGATGAGTCTAGATCACCGGTTAGACATTAGAGCACAGGCCTGCCCGAGTTTAAGTGGAAAGTCTCTTGTTTAATTTCTATACGCAAATTTCATCGAAATCATTCTCGTTCTTAGAAATGTGATCATCATATACACAGTATGTCAGTGTTCAAAGAACTGGTTTGATTTCTCTGAAACTTCATGTGTCTGTACAATACTTCATCATCTTAGTGATTCCGGAATGCTTAGGAAACAGCAAACTTATCAAGAAAAAAATTTTGAAACATACAGTACAGTCATAATCAGCTGAAAATCATCGATTAATATAAGTCGTACAAATATTTCTCGCACAGCAAAAGCGTGACTCTATCTCTCTATAAAGCCAGCATCTGCGTAGCTTAACAAGGCCCGTCTTTCCGCTGGGCAGACTAGGCATGTGCCCTGCTCCCCTTTTTTATCTACATATGATTATTCCTTTGTCAGAACCACACGATGTTAAAGAACACATTATGTATTTATATAATTTATGAACTTATGTATTGAATTTTTATATATATAATTATATTTATATTTTGTTAGTTTTTTCTGTTTTGATGAGTATGTATTTTTAAAGCTCTCACTAATTTAGCCCACCCCATTTTAATTAAAGCTCGTAAAGTCCTTCCAAAGGTTATCTGGAAGATATCGCTCTCAGCGATAAGACCGCCCTTGTAACCAAATTTTTTTACAATATTTTTATTTAAGTGTGATTCAATTATTGGTGTACAATAAAGTATATTCTATCTATCTATCTATCTTTTTTTTATTGAAAATAGGTTCGCGTTTGACCACCATCTCACCTGATGGTAAGTGATGATGTGGTCGAAGAGGGAGCGCGCTTACCTAAAATTAATCTATTCACTCTTGGCTTAAAAACTCCTAGGTTGTAGCTATCGGGAAACACAGACTCCAGCAGGAAATTTCACTCCTTAGCCGTACGCACAATGAAGGTATTCCTAAAACGTTTTGTGTGTATGGGTGGGATTTCCACCAAGTAACGATGGCGCTTCGCCGTTTGTCTCGTAGTCCGATCACGGAACGGGCTTGGCGGAATTAGATTGTGTAATTCCATCGCACACTCCCCGAAATGTAACCGATAGAAAACCGATAGACTTGCAACTCGTCGTCGATGTTCAAGGCTCTGGAGCTTTGACTCGACCAGTGCATCGTTGCCAATGAGTCTCTTGGCCCGCTTCTCGATAGACTCAAGCGCGTCCAGTTGGTATTTCGCAGATCCATCCCAAAGATGAGAGTAGTATTTCATACACGACCGAACCTGGTCTTGATACAAATTGAGCAGCTGTTCCGGTGTGAAGTACCATCTCACCTTGGCTAGGATTCCCAACTTTTCAAATCTATCTAAATGACTCCTCCCGCTGCGGGTAGAGCGGAAGGGAGTGTCAGACTTCTACTGACTAAAATCCCACCCTGCTCTTTCAGTTGCCTTAGCGTTCCAAAGCCGCGGAATCTCGTTAGAAATTTTTCCCGCAACCCTGGCAGGCAATGGTGCAGACTGCTCTTTAGGGCGCGCGCGAAACACGGAGGCGCCCCGCCGTATGGTATGGTAGGGTAGGGGTAGTGTAGGGTAGGGGTAGAGTAAGGTATGGGTAGGGTATCGGTAGGATAGGGGTAGTGGTATCGGTTGTGTAGGGGTAGGATACCACGCGAACGAAGTCGTGGCGGGTCAGCTAGTTAATAATAAAAATTAAACAAACAAAAACAAAATATATCAAATCGGATGGATTGTCATAAAGGAAAAAACCAAATGAAATAAGTGGCACACTCACGAAAGTGGAATTGTTAATAGACTTCTAGTGGAAAACGCAAAATTTACAGTAAGCCTTTGCCATTGCCTTCCAGCGTTGCGGGAATGTGCTAACAAGATACCACGGCCCTGGATCGTAAGGGAAATTAAAGGAACAGAGTGGGTTTTTAACCGACTTCAAAAAAGGAGGTTCTGCATTCGATCTGTATGTATATATGTATGTTTGTATATCCGCGATTTTCTCAGAAACTACTGATCCGATTTCGATCGCGTTTCCGTTGTTTGATAGCATATTTTACAAGGAAGGTTTAGTATATAACACATTAGGTTTTGATGAAGATTTTCGGAGATAATGATGATGGAACTCTTCAATTTAAAACAGAAAATCTCCCACGATTGCTGCCCTCGTATAATATTATGTATATGTGTGTTCTTTAGCATAATTACCCTATTAATATCACCACAGCTGAGGCACAGACCTTCTGAATCACGTCTAAACTATGGTTTAAGTGGGTAAAAAGACGTATACAGCAAATTCTCTTTATAAAAAGTAATTGCGAACGGTATGTAGGTATCTCAAGTAACACAAACAATGATACACTAAAAAGCATAAAATAAAAACGTTTTTTACCAAAAAATTTAACCGATGTCAAAACTTACAAAAAAGACTTGCACTACAAAGAGAGAAATAACCTTAAATATTGTTTTATTGGATGTTTAAATCTGTTAAAAATAAGGGCTAGGTATCTACTCACATCGGGCACGCCGCAATTGCGGCGGTAAGACCCCTCTTAGAGGAGTGGCTAGATCGACGTCACGGCGTCCTGACCTACGGCATGACGCAGGTCCTCACCGGACACGGAAGTTTCGGGAGGTACCTGTGTCTGATGGGAAAGGAGGAAACGCCTGGGTGTCACCACTGCGAGGGTCGCCCTGAGGACACCGTAGAGCACACGGTGCAAGACTGCCCCGCCTGGGCAGAGCACCGACGTGTCCTCACGGCGGCGATAGGCGGAGACCTCTCGCGCCCGGCATTGGTCGAGGCCATGCTGCGGGGCGAGAGGGAGTGGGAAGCGGTCGCCTCCTTCTGCGAAGCAGTCATGCTTCCGAAGGAGGAGGCGGGCCGCGTGAGGGAGAGGATGGCGTCCTTCCTCCAGCACAGCCGCAGTGGTAGACGCCCACGGCATCGGACGTCGGCCGACGATCTCCGGCCACCGTAGGCGCGGGCATGCGGACAGCGAGTAAAGGGCAACTCGCTGTCCGACCATGGACCATGCCCGGGTCGACGGCGCGTCGTGTTCCACGCGCGCCTCAAAGAGCGTCAGCAACATGACGAGGCCCCCTCTGCAGAGGGCCGAAGCCTGCCGGGGTCGTGGGACTCATCCCGTTACCGTGGCCCCGGTATGTAAAGGGTTATTGAAGGAACACCGTGGATTTTAGTCAGTAAAAGTCTGACAGTCCCTCCCACCCTGCCCGGAGTGGGAGGACTTATTTGATGATTTTACCACGTTAAAAAAAAAGGTATCTACTCACATGGCTGAAGTCGGTGCCAAGATAAATGAATAGGTTTCATCACCTCGGGTGTGCCCGAGAATGCAGGGTTCTTTGCCTATCAAAACTATTCATTGGCTTGGCACCGACTTCATCATATTCCTTATTCATCACTTTTCAGCCGTAACCGAGGTGAAGGACGGACTAATCATAATAATCAATCATAATCATGGGTGAAAATAATTTCACATTAACCAAAGTAACAAAAGCAAAGAGCCTTACTTAGTTTCTGGGAGCAAAATTGTTACAGTCTACGAAGATCTAAGATCTACGCAGTCAAAAGTCGATAAATTTGATTCAATTTATCACATAAATAAAACTGGCGCCAGCATTGAGCATATTATTTTTAAAAGTCTCACAACAAATCATATATTATTCTTTAAATTACACAGTATATATGCTACTTACGGTCACATACACGTTTCACTGAGACCACACGGAACAAAAGATTGACTCTCGTCGTCGCTTCTAGTATATAAATTATGCTATTATGCCTTCAGATATATGCATATTATGTACAATCGCTAGGAAAATCGATCAAAATTTCGTCATCACTCTAAAGTTTGGTGATTAATTTAAACTTTATGTACTATATTGGTACATACATGAGTGAACTTAATGCAACAAGGCATTCTCTACCAGTCAAACTTTCTTTTTTTTTGTGTTGTCTCCTTTTTTTAATAAGGAACCCTTACAGTTTCACCATGTCCGTCCGTCCATCTTCCGCGGCCTAGCTCGGAAACCATTTGTATTAGAACAATGAAATTTTGCAAGGCTATACATATTAATTACGTCGTCAAAGTAGTAAAATAAAATCATAAGAAACTAATTGGAGTCTGGGAAAACTAATTTTCGATTCTGTGATCTGTTTGCGGAATATACAACGTGTAATTTAAAGGGTATATACATACCGAGTGCACGGTTTCTTTGGATGATAACAAACGATGTGGCAAGGGTTTTGTAATCCTATGTCTACATGTGTGGAGCTTATTAAAAATTTCAATACATTGATACCAGAGACAGAATTTTTCAAATTAAGAAGAACGAAGAGAATTATGGTTTTATTAGCACGAGACGTGGAATGTTATGATTCTCATAGTGATGTGACACGTTTGTTATTATTGGTATTCAAGAAACATATGAAACAGATAATTTGGGGTCAATTCTGTGAGTCCCTTAATTTGAGCTGAAACTTCACATAGAGACTCCATACCAGATGTTGTCTTCAGTCCTTTTGGATAGATATGGGGTTTCCGTTACACGTTGTAAGGCTTTAAAGTGAACCCACTCCAGACACAAGCATATTTAGCTTAGTTGGAGGGGTTAACAAGATTGCTAGTTATGTTGATTTTACCCACATTGTTATTTCTCTTTTTTAAGTGGTAATTTTCGTTAGAGTCAACAACTAATTGGTTGTAGGTAGGAATAAGAAATAGGTATTCGAAAGTTACGGTAGTAGAACCTACATATACCGAAGTTAAAAGGAAAACTATCAACCTTATTTGGCTTCACAAATTAAAAGTGAAGTCACTAAGTAAGAGTCTGACTGACTCCTTCCCCTGTCTCAGAGTAAAGAACATCCATGAGGATTTCTAAAAAATAAAATAATAATAATATAATATTCCACAATTTCAGAGGATTTTCAAAAAATAAAAGAAAGAAGATCATATATTTGGCATTAGTACATCGGGAACACATTCCAAATAAAAAAAAACAAATCAATAAGCAGTAAAAAGTTCCATCCATTCAGCACCAAAAAAAGGACCACACATAAGTACCTACTTTGTAACGCTCATACCCTCATATGTCCACTAAACTAACTAAAACACCTACTTGTCATAAAGAACGTTACAAGTTCCTTCATGACATACATGCAAAATTTCTGAGGTCATCGGGAAGTATGAGGCTAGAGTTACCGAATCATTGTGAGTCGTACTGAAAGCCAATTCCTACGACCCAACATTGTTGGGAAATAGAATTAGAATTTGATGAGTGATTTGCAGATGCAGGTAAAGATGCAAATATGGATAATCTTATCTTACTGACTGCTAGTGAGTATACCTGCTACAGAGATAATGGAATTGATATGTTAACATTAATTTTAATAACGCTGCATAATGTTTTATCATTTATTAAATGTAGGTATTTATAACGGAACAGGATTGTTACTTCTTAATACATGCTATTAAATAACCTAGCGAGGAGTACAGAATTTCTGCCAACTGATTGACGACATTTGTATAAACATTATGTATTATGTACCATACAATCACCTCTTTTATGAAATTAAGTTTATTATTATTAATTTATATAATTGGGAATTAAATCATTATTATTTAATTCCTAATTATATAAATATAAATTAAATTTTTGAATATAAAAAAAAAAACATTTCAAAATATAAAAAATAATAGCCCACCGGTATCGGGAATAGGGTCCAAGCTACTGACCTCTGAGTTTGTTTCGGTGTTTCTTCTCAGAGTAGTCAGTTAGGAAATACCGGCCTCATCTAGCTAAACTTAACACGCAAAAAAACATGACGTATAAAATTGTTATTTATAACCAATTTACAAAATAAATATTTCATTTCATTTCATTTCATTTCATTACTGGTGGTCAGGACTCCAGAGAGAGGAACCTCCTAACAATACGCATTATTAATTCTATTATCAACTAGATTAGTCCATTCATCTCCGTTTAATTATAGGATATCACATTGAATGATACCTCTGATATCCTACCCACAAAATATTAAATTGAGGTTACTGGAACCATTTTTTCTCATCGACTAACGTTTCAAAGATAGACACTTTCAAAAATATATGATGTAGGTAGATCTCATTTATTTTCATTTCATTTATTTATTTCATAAACAATTTTAACATTGTGTTGAAATTATCGCTCTAAATACACACAAACATAAAAAAAAATTGACATGTAGGCATTATTACAATACAGCAAAAAGTAATCAAAAAAAATAAATTACAATATACCATTTTAAATAATATTCTTAGAATAACATTGTTACACAATTCATATAATTATGTCGGTTTCGTCCGGTGAGAAATATGAAGCGTGGTAAGTCACCAGGTGAACAAGGAGTACACGGAAAGTACATAAATGTATTGAAAGAAATTTACAAAAATAGCAGAGCCATAATTAAACTGGAGAAAAAAGGAGAGCCCTTTAACATTCAAAAAGGAGTCAGGCAGGGTGATCTCATCTCACCAAACCTATTCAACGCAGTTCTAGAACATGTCTTCAGACAGTTAAACTGGCGAGATGTCGGTATTAAAATAAACGGTGAGTTTCTGAACCATCTCCGCTTCGCTGATGACATTGTTCTGTTAAGTGAAACACACGCAGATCTTGAGCGCATGCTGAAGTCTCTAGATCAGGAGAGCCGAAAATGTGGTCTTCACATGAACTCTGCAAAAACATGCCTGTTAACCAACAGCAGAAGGGTACCTACGATGATACAAGATACACCAATCGCATACGTAGACAAATGTGTTTATCTTGGGCAAAGTATTTCATTTAATAGACCTACAGAGAATGAAGTGGATCGCAGAATAAACAGTGCATGGAGAAGATATTGGTCCTTGAAAGAAGTATTTAAATCACGCATCCCTATTCGTTTGAAAAAGAAAGCTATGGACACTATTATTTTACCGACTCTACTCTACGGTTGTCAAAGTTGGACACTAACAAAAGCAGTTACATACAAACTTCAAGCTTTTCAACGAGCAATGGAGAGGAGTATGTTAGGAATTAAACTCCGAGACCGTAAAAGAAGCAAAGATATAAGGCAATACACTAAAATAATAGATGCTGTGGAATTAGCTTGCAAGTTGAAATGGCGATGGGCGGGATACATAGCTAGAGCCACAGATGGACGCTGGAGTGAGAAGGTTCTCCATTGGTACCCTCGCGATGCACCACGCACTCGGGGCAGACCCAGGCGTCGGTGGTGCGATGATATTGTGGCCGTAGCCGGCCCCACCTGGACTAGAATAGCCCAAGACAGAGAGGAATGGCATAAGATGGAGGAGGCCTACGCCCTTAAATGGGCACCCAATAATAATACCTGAACGTTATGAAGGATTATGTAACTAATTTATTTCATTCAAGTTAATCTATGAAATTAATCCTATTTATTTGGAAATGTAATTTTATTAATCAAACTATTTTAATGTATGTTTTAATTTAATAAGTATTATTTAATGAATTTTAATTGTATTTTTGGGGATAAATGGCTTAATAATAATAATAAGTCACCAGGACATGACGGTCTCAGCGTTGAGCACCTAGTCTGGGGTAGTGGCTATTTATACCACCATCTGCATGTATTTTTTAATCTGTGTGTGCAGCACGCCTACTTACCTGAATCCTTGATGAAAACGGTTATAGTGCCTGTCGTCAAAAACAAGACAAGCGATTTGAGTGCATCCAGCAACTACCGGCCTATCTCACTTGGTACTGTCATAGGTAAAGTCCTGGAACGTCTCGTACTGCCCGAACTCCAGAGGAATATTAAAATTGACGATGCTCAGTTTGGTTTCCGACCCGGGCTCTCAACAGACTCTGCTGTTATGAGTCTTAAGAGCACGATAGCATACTACACTTGCAGAAAAACTTCTGTTTACGCTTGCTTTCTAGACCTTAGCAAAGCATTTGACCTAGTGAATTATAAAATTCTCTGGGACAAACTAAGACGGTCACAAGTGTCTCAGCATGTTGTAGATCTGTTGAGATACTGGTACGAAAACCAAACAAATCAAGTGAAGTGGGGTGACACCCTATCTAGTAGTTACAGGCTAGATTGTGGCGTGCGCCAAGGGGGGCTGACTTCTACGGACCTATTTAACCTATACGTGAACGGGCTGATCGAGGAACTCAGAAGAACCGGAGTTGGCTGTCACCTGGGTAACGTATGTGTGAACAGCTTGAGCTACGCTGACGATATGGTTCTTCTGAGTCCTTCGATTAAAGGGTTAAGAAGGCTGCTGTCAGTTTGTGAGCATTATGCTAATGCTCACGGATTGAAATATAATATTCTCAAGACGGAAACTATGGTCTTCAGATCTGGAGCTGGTCCGGAGAACATACCCAGTCTTAATTTGAACGGTTCCGCCATTAAGGTAGTAAAACAGTTTAAATATCTGGGGCACATACTGACAGACAGACTGCATGACGACACAGATATAGAAAGAGAGCGAAGGGCACTCTCAGTGAGGAGTAACATGCTCGCACGAAGATTTGCGAGTTGCACCAATGATGTCAAGAACACTCTTTTCAGAGCTTATTGTCTGTCAATGTACACTTGTCAACTTTGGTGCAACTTCACAAAAAAGATGTACAGTTCATTAAGAGTTCAGTACAATAATGCTTACCGAACTCTTATGAAACTACCGAGATACTGCAGTGCCTCGAGCATGTTTGCAGAGGCGAGGGTCCCGGACTTCTATGCAATCATGAGGTCGCGTGTTGCGTCTTTTTGTGAAGGTTTGAGACGTTCCAGCAACAGCATCCTGAGGGCTGTCTCGTGCAATTTACTATGTCCCATATATACGCATTGGATTTCTGTTCACCTGAACGAGAACAAAAAATGACGTAAAAAATAATTAGGATGAATATGCAATTTCTATGCAATATGATGTGTTTTATGACTTTGGGTACCTATACATACCTCAAAGTTTTAGATTCTAGTTTTATTCTTTTAAATTTTGTTCTCACTGTTTTTATTTTGTATATGGGTGTTTTGCCTGAAATAAAGCAGCATTTATTTTATTTATTTTATTTTATTATGTCAAATATAAACAAAGTAAAAATTAAAAAAAGTACAAATTCAACCATTACAAGTCAGAAGTAAAAAATAATAATAATAATCAAAATTTAAATAATAATATGAATTAAATTAGCAAGTCCACTTTATTACGATGTCCAAATTATGTCAAATAGATATTGTAAAACGAACACCAAAAGGTTTACCTACAGATCAACCATTGAAAATGTCAAAATAAAAATAAAAAACCGGTCAAGTGCGTGTCGGGCCATGCGCAGTGTAGGGTTCCGTAGTTTTTATAACAGCCAAGTGCATGTCGTATTCGCTGACTGATCGTTTCGTACCATGCTCTAACTAAAAGCCAAACATGACTACCTAACTAATTTGACTTCCTATACAAATCCTCACCTGATCCGACAATTTTGCACGGAAAGTTTCAATTTTTTTTAGTGATTTGTATAAAACTTGTCATAGCCGGTGTTTTGAATTTAAATACGGACACAGAGCTACACTACTCAATCGTCACAAGAAGCTAGCACGATCCAACTGGCGCTTAGCGCCATCTATCGACATTTCTATAGAGTTGTTCGAAATTTTCGAGTCAAATACAATTGGTCGACTATTACTCGTAAACTTGTAAAGCCCACTTATGTGTGATAGTTTTCCTTTAAATTTCGTTATATATAGGTACTACTGCCGTGACATTTGAATTTCTAACTATAACCGTTTAGTTGATAGAGGAGGGGGACACTTGACTCTAACGAAAATTGGTACTTTAAAGCTTGATAAGTCACGAACGGTTTACTTAATCAAAAAACGGTCTTACCAAACCCCTAATATTTTTGAAAGCCCTATCCAACGATATCCCACATTTTGGGAAGAACGAAAAAAAAAATTATCATCCCACTTTACATGTATGGGAGGTACCCTAAATAATTGTTTTTTTCAAAATTTTATTTTACCACTTTTTCGGCGTCATTAACTCTCTTCAAATGTTTGCTGTGCCCGACAGGGTCCATATTGATCTAAATTGTAAGAAACCACCCATGTAATACATATGGAATGATTTAAATAATTGAGTATTGAGTATACTTGTGCCAAAGTACAACTTTCTAGTACCAATAGTTTTTGAGCTAAACCGCGAACAGACGGACAGACAGACGGACATGGCAAAACTATAAGGGTTCCTTGTTGACTACGGAACCCTAAAAATACGTCAATTAAATAGGGACAATAAGTTAATACAGTCTGGTTGTATGTGTCACAGAGAAACTCTTCAAGTGTGTAATAGCATTATTCTACAAGAAACGATTTCAGTTGTTGTTTAAATTGAGTAATATTATATAAGGTCTTAAATTCTATAGGGAATTTATTAAAACACTTGACAGCTTGAAAGCCAATGTCATACTGCAAATCCTTACGCCTTGTGGCTTCTCGCTTTTTCCGTACTTCGGTAGTTTCAACCGTGTAAAGTTTTTTCATGAGGTCGGTAAGTATAATTAACAAATAAAGGCAAGGGACAGTTAATATCTGCAGATCTTTGAAATACTGCTTACACGATTCCCACTGTGGAATTCTCACCATAGTGCGCAAAGCCCTTTTTTGAACGTCAAACGCAGTGTTTACGTCGTTGTACGCATAACTACCTCCGCATAAAGAAATACTATACCGACAGGCGCGTTGGTATAGTGGTCAGTGGCCCTGACCTAGGACACATAGGACAATTGTTTGTGTGATGAGCACGATAATTTGTTCTTTGTCTGGGTGTAATTTATCTATAATATGTATGTATTTAGAAATATATATGTATGTTTATCAGTTGTCTAGTACTCATAGCACAAGCTCTGCTTAGTTTGGGACTAGATGGCGTTGTGTGAAAGTTGTGGAATATTATTATTATTCCATTTATTTAATATATATACATATAGATTACATTTTTAAATATTAATATAAAAACATTAAAAATATAAAAAATAGTAGCCCACCGGTATCGGGAACAGGGTCCAAGCTACCGGTGGTCAGGGCTCCATAGAGAGGAACCTCCTCACAATACGCGCCGTTTCCAGGAGCACTGCTTTCTGGATCAAGCCCTTGATCCAGCTGCCCAACGAGAGCCTCCTTAGATGTTGGTCGAGGCTCTTGGCTATTATACCATTGACTGTGATGACTATCGGCACAACGATTGCTGTCTCCACATCCCACATGTCGACAACCTCGCGCACCAGATCAAGATACTTATTTTTTTATCTATCTCAGCTTTCACGAGGTTCTCGTCATGGAGGACTGCTATATCAACAATCATTGTGCGACGCTCTAATCGGTCTATCACCATTATGTCTTATTTTTATATCATTATGGCTTATTGGCACCAATAGTCCTGTCAGTGATGATAGACCGATCCCAATACAGTGTAATATTGCCATTTTCGAGAACTGGGTCGGGCACGTACCTATAGTATGGTACTTCTGATTCCACAAGATTGTATTTAAGAGCAAGTTGCTGGTGAATAACCTGGCAACGAGGTTGTGTCTATGCAAATAGTCTCCGTTAGCCAGACGAGAACAGCCGGAGATAATGTGACGAATGGATTCTTCCGGTTTGTGACATGCCCAACATTTGTCTACCGTACCATCCTTCACAATATACTTCCGATAGTTATTCGTCATCATAACTTCGTCCATAATCGCACAGACAAAACCTTCGGTTTCCCCGAAGAGGTCACCAAACCGTAACCAGGCTACGGGCGCTAATGTGTCTACGTCAGACCCATGAAGGGCGCGGTAATAGCGCCCGTGAAGCTCCTTGCTCTGCCATACTTCTCTGCGGTCATTAGTATCTAATACTACAGGTTTGCGCCAATTCTCGCTACCTAAGGAGAGCGGAGTGAGGCCTTTGTCCACCGCTACCACATCTCGATGCATACCCACGTCGGCTTCTAGGAAATATTCCCTAAGGCTGCATACCTCGCGGTTGTGTAGGGTCTTTGCATTTAAAATGCCACGACCCCCGTACTTCCGCGGGATATACAGCCTCATCACCGATGAACGTGGGTGATGCATTCGATTTGCAGTCAGCGTTGTGCGGACCCAAGGCGTCAAGTTCAGTCTGAGTCCATTTGAGTATGCCAAAAGAGTACATCAATACTGGCATGACCCAACCATTGAAGGCACGCACCTTGTTTCCACCTGATAGAAGACTATTCAGTACTTTATTCAGGCGGCCAAAGAAGCGTTCCTTCAATGACTGTTTAACATAAGCAACATTGATGCCTAGTGCCTCTGACATACCCAAATACTTGTAGGTTTCAGTTGAGCCGAGGGATCTTAGGTGTACGGAATCCGAGAGTTGAGTTCCCACGGATCCCATAATCACCCCTCGCTTTACATGCATGACCGCACATTTGTCCACCCCAAATTCCATCCTGATGGCGCTACTGAAGGTTTCCGTTACCTTCAGTAGCTCCATGAGTTGCAAGTTGCTGGGGGCAAAAAGTTTCAAATCATCCATGTAAAGCAAGTGTGATATGACCTGACCACCTCTTCTCAACTGGTAGCCTAACCCTGAACCCTCCAGCAGTGTACTAAGAGGGTTGAGAGCCAGACAAAACCACAGTGGGCTTAGACTGTCGCCCTGAAAAATACCACGCTCAATCCTAATCGGTTCGCTGTTTTCCTGGATCTGTCGACATCCTGGATAGCAGAGGACCGTCTTCCATTGCCCCATACATGACTCAAGGAAAGTGCGGAGTATGGGATTTATTTTGTACAACTCCAACACCTTCATGAGCCATGTATGTGGAACCGAGTCATAGGCCTTCTTATAATTCTATCCAACATGTCGACAGATTCCTTCGGAAACGACGAACCTGTTGGTTTATGGCAATATCGATGAGGAGAAGCTCCTTAGTACCACGGGACCCGTTCCTACATCCATTCTGAGAAGCAGACATGATTGAATTTATATCAATGTGATTATTAATTTTGGCTCTCAAAATGGAAGTAAGAACTTTATAGACCGTCGGTAAGCACGTGATCGGTCTATAATTTTTAGGTTCCGCAGTACTACCTGATTTATGGAGCAGGTGGGTTATTCCTATAGTCAGGAATAGAGGTAGCGATCCTAGCTCTAAGGCAGACTCGAACTGAGCGGCCAAGCGAGCGTGTGAGCTTAGAAACCATTTAATCCAGAAATTGTGCAGCCCGTCCGGTCCTGGAGATTTCCAAATGGATAACGGACGGACTGCACGGGTTACATCTTGGGGGCTGATCATAATTGCCCCCATTTCTGGTATAAGATCGCACGTGCGCTTGATCTCCCCCATCCAGTCGCACTCAGTGTGACTGACAGGCACCGACCAGATGCTGCGCCAGAACGAACACATGGCGTCATCATCCGGTAGGCGAGTGTCAATCACACCTTGGTCCGGTCGCTCCCAAGCCCTATAAACCCACCGTTCATTGCTTTGGAATGTGCGATTCTGAGTGTATCGCTCCACCCACCGCTTATATCTGCGAATTCTATTTGCCCACGCATAGACTTTCTGCTTCAGGAAGTCGATGCGCTCTGTGACGCAGGTGAGATAATCTCGAGGACTAATATCAGTCCCCGCGAACGCCCGCCTCACAAAGCGCATCACTCTAGGGCGAGTGTTGCCCTGTCTGAAGCAGATAAGTTTGCCAATGAGTGCTCTAGCCCCAGCGATACGACGTTCGATCCTGCACTGCCAAGCTGGTACAGCAGGTCGAATAGCTCTGTCAGTCTTTGGAAACTTGACGTGAGCTACCCGACATGCTGCAACTGCGGCACAGTACAGAATCGAATGGGTATCGGTGAGGTCTTCGCTATTGTCAAAATAATTTGACAACAGTGAATCTAGAGCACACACTAGCGCCCTATTTTTCTTATGCATGGGCAAACGAGGCAGACGAGATATAGAGGCAGATATTATTATTATTATCTGATGTTTTTCTTTTCTCAGCTCTTTAGGCTGGTTTCAGCTACATTTACGGACCAAGGTCAAGTAAATGCAGCGTGTTGTGTGTATTTAAGATGGGAGTGTGTTTTCTTCTTCTAATTGCATGAATTTTCTAACAATCCTACATGTATTTAATATGGCAGCTTTCTGAAGGTTGATATATACGGATTCCTCTAAATCTATTAATTTTAAGCTACGGAGAAGATGGTTGGGGATTATTCCTGTCGTGGATAGAACTAAAGGAATGACATAGACTTTTTCTTGTCTCCAAATTCTTGTGATTTCGTCTTTAAGTTCGGCGTATTTGCAAATTTTTTCAGATATTGTTTTTTGTAGGTTGTGGGTATTAGGAACAGCAATGTCTATGAGGTAAGTAATTTTTTTTATTTTATCCTGTAGCGTTATATCTGGTCTGTTATAGTGAATTGTTTTATCTGTAAGTATGGCACGGTCATAATATAATTTGTGTGTCATTTTCTAGAATAGTTTCAGGTTTATACTTGTAGTAAGGGGTGGCAGAGTTTTGAATGAGGCTGTGTTTAATTGCTAGTTTTTGGTGAATGATGTTTGCGACTTGGTTGTGTCTGTGAGTGTAGTCTGTTTGTGTGAGGGTTGCGCATGCTCCGGTTATATGTTGGATGGTTTCCGGTTGAGTATGACACCTGCGACAATTGTCGTTTATGACGGTAGGGTCTTTAATAATATATTTTCTGTAGTTTCTTGTGTTGATAATTTGATCTTGTATAGCTATCATGAACCCTTCCGTTTCCGGGAACAGATATCCTATTTTAAGCCACTTATTAGAAGCTGTTAAGTTAACATGCGCTTGTTCGAGATCATGGGGATGCCTACCATGGAGTACTTTCTTTTTCCAGTTGCTTTTGTTGTTGGGGTTCAGTGTTGGATGTGTCTTGCAAATGTGGTTCACTTAAGTTAAGCGGTGTATAATTAATATCGTTAAATGTTATTGCCTTATGTATATCACTTGTGCGTGCTTTTGAATAGAAAAATGTTTTTAGCCCATTAATTTGTTTTTCCCACAAGTGCTGGATGTCGATTAGGCCTCTCCCTCCATTTTGTCTTTTAATAGTGAGACGTTCAATTGCAGACTTTGGGTGTAGGTTGTTGTGCTTTGTTAGTGTTGTGCGTGTGATTCGTTCTAACTGCTCGATGTCGGTTTTCGACCATTTTATTATACCAAACGAGTAGGTCAATATTGGTATTGCAAAAGTGTTAAAGGCTTTTATAAGGTGCTTTCCCGATAACTGCGTTTTACAAATTGCGTTAATTCGTCTCCGGTATTCAGTATTAAGTGTTTGTTTGAGTGATGTGTGGTCGAGTCCTTTGAGTTGTTTGTATCCTAAATATTTATATAGATCTGTTGGTTCCATAGCTGCTATTGTGTCGGTGTCATTTAATAAATAATTTACTGGTTTTACTTTGCCCTTAATAATATGTAATGTCCTACATTTATCTTATCCAAATTTCATATTAATATCTTGACTAAATGCTGTTGTTGCTTCTATTAGAGTTATCATTTCTTTTTCAGTTTTGGCATATAATTTGATATCATCCATATAAATAAGATGTGAGATAGTAGTTTCTTCTGTATTATGTTTAAAACTATACCCGGCCCGGCAATGATTGAGTAAGTGCGACAAAGGGTTTAGGGCGAGGCAAAACCACAGGGGGCTCAGTGAATCACCCTGATAGATACCATTTTTTATATTTATTTGTCTAGTGCTAAGAGTGGAAAAGCGAGTATTCAGTTGAAGTGTAGTTTTCCATTGTGTCATTATAGTGCGCAACAATTCTATTATTTTAGGGTTTATTTTGTATATTTGTAAAATGTGTATTAACCAAGAGTGTGGAATGCTATCGAACGCTTTTTGATAGTCTATGTAGGTACAATGTAGGTTTCTATTTTTTGTAGTGGCATGCTTATGGATAGTTGAATCTATAATTAATTGTTCTTTACATCCCATGTGGCCCTGCCTGCATCCCTTCTGTTCTTCTGCTAATATTTTATGATGTTCAATGTGTGCTTTAATTTTATTAGTAATAACTGATGTAAGTATTTTATAAATTGTGGGTAGACACGTGATGGGTCTATATTGGGAAGGCTCTGGTGAGATTTTAGATTTGAGTAGCATGTATGTGATTCCTGTTGCAATAAATTCTGGTATGTTTTGTTTCCCTAGCACTATATCTGTACAATTGTGTGCTATGGATTTGTGTACTATTGTTAACTTCTTATACCAGAAATTTTGAATTTTATCTATACCCGGTGACTTCCAATTATGTAACCTAGCTGTTATAGTTGCTATATCGGTCTCTGTAACCTCATTAAACTCCATTTCATCTATAGCTCTCCATTTGGTTTCTTCTTCTAAAATCCAAGTCGCTTTATCATTGTGGTGTACCTGTTTTTCACAAATGCTGGACCAGAATGATTCTAATATTTCTTTTGCAGGTGTCTGTGTCGTTCTCTGTTATTGGGTTAGTGTTAGGTTTTTGTAAATTCCTATAAAATATTTTTTCATTCATAGCAAACATTGTGTTATCATTTTTACGTTTTTGTGCCTTCATGTATCTCCTAAGCCTGTGGACTTTTGTGTGTGTGTACTATTCTGCCGCCATAAGGTAAAAGGACGCATCTACATGAAGTACGAAACGGAGAAAAAAAATAAAACGTGTTTTAAAAATTAAAAAATTCGCTGTGCGTAAGGAAATAAACCTTATTACAATTTTGTTATGCAAAAGTGTGTATTATTGTTTGATCTTTCAGAAATTATATGAGAATTTTAATTAATTTAATTTTAGGTATTAATTAAATAACTTTTTCCTTTTCTTTTTAGCAAAAAAATATAAGAAAGTATGTTTTACTGCAATGAAAAGACGCTTCTGGCTAGAAACGTCCTTTCAACGTAGTATTTTTTTAAACGCCTTTCCTACTTAGTGATGATGTGTTACCAGGTTCTAGTTAACTAAATAAAAAAGACGCTAATAGCCGTTTCCTGCTTTTCAACTTAGTAATACTAATACTCATTTAACTTAAAAACTACCTGCCCCTTGTGGGATCCCTAACAAAACATCTTATGTTATAAACTGAAGTACATTTTAACACGATAATTATCTTGTGTTAAATGAAACACAAAGTATGAGAAACTGACTTATATTCTTTATAAAAAATAGCAATTACACACCTTTCCCAACATTAAGTTTTAAACTCTTAAAAATTAATGATTAAATGTAAATAAAACTACCTAAGTTTGTACTAATTATAGTAAACATTAATAATAATTATCACAGCTTTGTAAGGAATCTCTTAAAATGAATAAATTTTCGACATAAAGTTGAGTGAGATCAAACTAACACTACGACTTATAATATTTCATGAATTTTTTTCATGAAATATTACGCTTAAAACTATCCAAAAACAAAAATAATCAATATTATCTAAGTATAAGTTAATAAGTTTGAACATTAACACAGTAATCAGAGCTTGGTATGTATATTTGTATTATAAAGAGGAATGAAAAGCAAAAGGAAAAATTTGATTGTTTGCATTGAATTGGCTCTGAAACTACTGGACCAATTTCAAAAATTCTTTTTCCATTACAATTTTTCATATCCAATAATTTCAATAACTTTTATCCCAGATGAACATATGCGATAGAATATTTTCAAAAATGTTAGGGATCCGTATCATATTATATATTATAAAGAGGTACAATTTGTTTGTGTGAAGAGGAAGACATTTAAATCAAAACTAAGATGGTGCCAGAATAACCAAAATAAAATTAAAATGGACATCTTAGCCGAGCATCACAAATCTAAAGATTTAATACAGATAAATTGAATCCAGGACCGGGCATCCCTGTGAGTGTAGCCGGGCAACATGAATCTGCTCCCGTAGCTAACTTGTTTGTAAAACATTTTAAAATTGATTCTACTTATAATCCAACATCGCAGATATTGGATACTAAGGATTTTGTGATGGAATTAAATGTGAGATTCTCAGCGAAAAGTGTCGCTACTGTAATAAAAAGCATAGTAAGGGGCAAATCTCCAGGGTATGACTACCTCTGCCAAGAGTGCTGGCGATGTTTTACTCACTCTCTTTAAATCACTCTCATCTGCCCACCAACTTAATGAAAACGATAGTTGTACCCGTTGTGAAAGATAAGACCGGGGAAGCATCAGATCAGTCTTGGCCAAGGTACTAGATAATTTTCTTGATAGATATATGGCGACTCGTATCGAATTGCATGATGCACAGTTTGGGTAAAAACCTGGTCTATCTACAGAAACTGCCATACTGTCGCTTAAGCAGACTGTCCAGTACTACACGTCTAGAAAAACGCCTGTTAACGCGTGTTTTCTAGACCTTTCCAAGGCGTTTGATCTGGTGTCGTATGACTTGCTGTGGCAGAAGCTTATGAATGATACGTCCGTGGATAAGGAAGTCATATCAATACTTCGGTTCTGGTAAAACAATCAATGGTAATCAAAAAATGGTAAAAATTGTGTCAGATGGGCAGAATCGTTGTCGGATGAATACAGGCTGAATTGCGGAGTGAGCCAAGGTGGCTTGTCATGAACCGATTGATCGCTGAGCTCTGTAGCACTTATCAGGGTTGTCACGTGGATGGAACCAGCGTTAAAAATATTAGTTATGCTGATGATATGGTGCTGCTGAGCCTTTCGATCAATGCGATGTGAAGTGTGCTTTCGATGTGTGAAAGGCACGCGGAGATCCATGGGCTTCGATACAACGCGAAAAAGGGTGAGTGAGCTAAGTCTTGTAAGGCAGGCACACGTTCTATCCGATTGTGCCTCAGTTAAAACTTTGCGGTATTGCATCAAAGCAAGTCACTGCTTTCATGTATCCGGTCCACTGGGTTTCTGAAGACCTAAAAGTCGGTCTGGACATTGAGCGTGAGCGTAAGGCGTTGTCTGTTCGTTAGGACTACGCTGTTTACAGTGTATTGCCATTCTTTCTACATATGCAGTCTGTGAGTTATCTATACTCAGGAGGCATACAACTTCCTGCGGGTACAGTATAATAATACGTTCAAGGTGTTGATGGGGTGGCCGCGCTACTGCAGTGCTTCGGGCATGTTTGCCAACGCGGGAATAGACGATTTTTATGCTATCATGCGTCAACGATGCACTTCCATCATGCGCAGGGTACGTGTCAGCCCCAACAGCATTCTAAATTCGATAGCAGACAGATAAGACAGCCCTTTTTTGGGAAATTGGGTACACCTACATGCCGATGTGGTGTAGTTGTTAAGTATTTTATTTTATGTTTCTGGTAGCTTCTAAGATTTGTTTGTATAATAACCCAAATGGATCTAACGTCTGAAATAAAAGAGTATTTATTTATTAAAGCACGAAGGGCCGCGCGCGTTTCTCTGACTGCCTGGACGCAACTGAATTGCGGTATTCTAACCGTGAGCCCCACTTCACCCCATATAACTAGCAATACTAAGTAGAAAGGGCACAATTGCCATTTGCGCCTGCTTATTTTTCGTAATACTAAGTGTAGGCAGTATAAATTGTTGTGGACTATTATTATTATTATTATTATACCTAAGCCTGGACTCGACTAGTGAATAATATACCGCTTTTAAGTGTTCCATAGATACCTCATCGCGAAGACTTCTGAGGGCATAGCAAGCCGAACTAATTGAACTTTCTACTACTGACAGTTATTTTTTCCAGTTTAACCTTTCGTCAATGTGAATACCCAAAAATTTAACACTGTCTACTAAGTCTATATTCTTATTATTCAAAGCTATGTCAATCATGTCCGTATTTCTCGAAGTCGTCCTAAATAACATGGCATTCATCTTACTTGTGTTTAGGTACAGAGTATTAATAGTGAACCATGAATTAAAGAGTTCTAGTGCCATATTTACTTTATTACTTAAAGTTGCTATATCTCCAGCAGACAGTATAGCATTTGTGCCATCAGCAAAAAGAACAAGTTCTGTATCAATATGTTTATTTGTTTTTTTTTTTGGTTTTTTTCGTTTTGTTTTTTTTTTGTTTTTATTTGTTTTGTCTGTTCTGCATGTAATTAATCAAATCATTGATGAATAAAATGAAAAAGATTGGCCCCAATATTGAGCCTTGCGGGACTCCTTTTAGTAATATTTTAAGGCCTGATTTATAAACTCTTTCGCAATTATCCTCAACTACTTTAATTTCCACGTATTGCTTACGATTTTCTAAGTAAGATTTGAATAGATTTAGAACCGACCCTCTCACACCGCAATATTCCATTTTTGCTAATAGAAGCTTGTGATCGACTGTGTCAAAAGCAGAGCTTAGGTCAAGAAATAATCCTACAACTTTTAATTTCTTATTTATCTTATCAACTACTTCCTCCATTAATGCAGCAATTGCATCATTTGTTCCCACATATTTTTGATAGCCCAAGAAGCAAAATGTGGTCGAGTAATTGTCCTGGAACCACCATTTCATCAGGACTATAACGGAATAGTAAACGATTATAACCACGGAAAAGGGCCCAATTTATAGGCGTATATTATCTAATTAAATATCTATAGTAGACTTTTTGAACACCACTTCGATTAATAACGACCTTATAGTTAGACTGCGTAGAACTATTTGCTCCCGCGAAGCTAACTATTAGCGCTTAATGGAACCAAACACGACAATAACGTAAACAGTGAATCTCTTAAAAGTTCATACAAAAGTCTTGTGAACTGGTGAATAGCTATTGCTGACTTTTTTTTTTTAATAAAGGTAAGTTATTGATCCATTTCTTATTATAAATAATATCTAAAATATTAAAAGTGTAGTTAACAGTCAAGATGTTATAATGTGTGTATAAATGTGCATGGCGCACGTATATTTTTGGTGAAGTATTATCAGATTTCATCAATTTTTTTACGCGCCTTCTGGAATTCGCGTTATCGATAAGTTGATTTTGAAAATAATATTTGGTTCAGTAAGATATGCAATTAAAAGTCGCCATTTTCACAGAGTTGGTTTTCACAAATACATTAAAAAACCTTTATAGGCGTACTTTTCTTTAAAATGGTGACCATAAGAACCATTGCTTGGCCATATTGTTTAGAAATAGGGTTCCGTTAACGTTCCTGTAACCTGTCTTATTTTAATGTTTTTGTTTAGATGAAGAGGACGATGTTCCATCCAGCAGTGCAAACAGAGGTCGTCAGTGTTGTCATACATGCCAATGGACCAGCTGCTTCAAAAGAGATATTTAAGCTTAAGTAAATCTTAAATTCATTTAAATCGTTAAAAGTTTTCTGTTTTGTAATTTACTGTTTTAGCTAATTATACAATTACCTACGTTTCAAGCTCGATCAAATTTTTATGTAGTAATACTACTACCCTCGGTAGTTGCTTAAATTATATTATAGGTATATAAAGCAAAAATACTCTGAGATTTTGTTTTGAAATTTAGATTCTAAATAAATTTAGAACAAAAACTTTAGTTTTTGTTGAACTGTTTAGTGTTATTACCACATGGACATTATAATTTTTAAATATAGTTAGTTTTGCATGACAGTCACCTATACGTAGTACGTACCTATACATACATTATTAATTTCCTATTCTTTGTTACGTGATTAACTTACCTATTTGAAATACCTCTCGTAAGTAATTTATTTTTACTGAAATCCAAAGGATATGGAAAGACTTATTAGTCAACTACTGGTGGATTACAGCAGGCTCTGGGCCAAACTTGGAGAGGTAGGGGCTCCCACTGAATTTATTTACATCTTGTCCTTTTGGTGGTAACCATCAGAAAAATTATGTAAAGTGGGGAGTCGGATGAGTGCGGTGTCAGACAGGGAGGCCTGTTCTCTCCAAGACTATTTATCTTGTATGTTAATCAGCTGATTGAGGGGCTCAGTAACACCCACGTTGGTTGTCATATGAATGACGTCTGCGTTAACAACATCAGTTACGCTGACGATATGGTGTTACTGAGTCCGTCGCTCAGTGGATTGAGAAAACTGCTCGGTATCTGTGAGTCATATGCGAAAGCTCATGGTCTGAAGTACAACGAGAAGAAAAGTATGTTTATGGTTATTATAGGTAAGAAAAAGTCTCCGGAACATGTACCTCCAGTCCGTTTAAACGGAGTACCTCTAAAACGTGTCTAAATTTAAGTACCTAGGACACATAGTAACTGAGACCGAGCGAGAGCGAAGGGCGTTGTCGGTTCGTGCTAATATGTTGGTGCATAGATTTGCAAGGTGTACATTAGACGTAAAAGTGACACTGTTCAGGGCCTGCTGCCAAAGCTATTGCACTAGCGCTCTATGGGCCAGCTATACGCAACGGACCTACAAAGCTCTTCGCGTACAATATAACAATGCCTTCAGAATTCTGGTGGGGCTCCCACGTTTCACGGGCTTTAGCCATGTTTGCTGACGCAAGAGTCGATGATTTTTATGCCATAATACGTATAAAAGCAGCATCTCTGATGTTCAGGATCCAGGGGAGAGAATTCTGAAGATGATATCAGAAAGGCCGGAGTATGCAGTGCTAGGGATGCTTATTCGACTTCACGTAACGAGATGACGCAATTTTTTGTTTTTAAAAATATCATTGTTATTTTTTATTTTTTGACATTATTGGATTTTTATTGGAATTTATTTTATTTTTATTTGTATGTGAATTATTATTATTCTTCTATTATTGTGATAAATAACATGTTTAATAATATTATTTAAAACTATTTATGAAGTTTGACACTGACAGCCTTATATCGTGTCTCCTTTAAGTTCTGTACATCGAAAGGTTGTCTGTATGTAAAAGATCGGCCTGTGGGATAAAACTGCCCATTGTACACTAGTTTTACTTTTTGTTTTCATACAAATATTGTATGGCTAGCTTTCTGCCCGCGACTTCGTTCGCGTGGGAGGGTATTCCCGCGTAAAATCCCGATCCCATGGGAATTCCGGGATAAAAATTAGACTATGTGTTATTCCAGGATGTAAACTATCTACTTGCTAAATTTGATTCAAATCCATTCAGTAGCTTTTGCGTGAAAGAGTAAACATTTTTATTAGTGTTTACAACGAAACCGGAACGCACTAATGCTCGCGAACCGAGCATCACCACAAAAAGATGGAACGCGACGCGATGACAAGATCCTGTGGCGGCCATCTTCTCTTCCCTTTTTTTCTCTGCTGCTGATCGCGCGTACGCATTATGTCGCGCACCCTTTTGTAGAAACTTTTTACTTTAACGAATAAACGATTGTAAAACTAAACGCCGTCGACTTTGCTTGATCGCCACTAACATTTGGAGACCTCGACGTGATCAAATGTACTTATTTGAAGATCAAGACTCTGGTGGCATGGCGGCGACGAAACCGCGAGGCGGCCAACTATAATCTCCAACAATTCTTCCACTACGCCTGCAATCTGATGCCTGATGTTTAGTACATGACTGAACAATAAAAAGAAGAAAAGATGACCTGCTCATAATAACGGATCCATGTAGTGAGTGATTTGGTTTGGCCACAGGGAAGTACGCCCAATTTAGTCATATTTCTACTAACTGCAAAATGAAAATATAGCCTGCAGTCTACTCTTATGTTTACTCTTATGTTTATATATCTACTTTTATGTTTTGCCTATATTACTTGGAGTCAGATTAACGATGAATAATAGGGAGGTACCTAAAATATGACATGTATACCTTCCTAACTTACTTTCCTAAGTTTTGCTTGTTCTCTGGAGTCAGATTAATGATACAGATAAGCTAATAGTTTGGGACCTACTTATTTAAATGACAATTATGCCTTCCTAACTGTCTAATTTCTTATTTACTGAATTTGCATTCTATGGACTCAGATTAATGATAATTTCTTAGTAGGTTGGTACCTATTTAACGACATTTATACCTCCTACATTAACTTCTTTCTACTTGCACCTCGCTTACGGGATCACCCTGGCATTTTCCAGATTCTCCGTGTGCACCTGCTTCTTGGGTCCCGCTGGAATGCGCTGCCATACATCTATCTACTTGCTACAGCAACTGCTTGCTGGTTCTTGAGCTGTGTGACCTGCTTGCTCGTGTGTGTCGCTGACTGAAGAGTTGTTGTCGTAGCTAATGCGCGACTTGCACGGTTTGGCTTTGTTTGTTAACTTCTACTCGTGGTATCTCATACCGGAATAATTTATTTCTTGACGGTCTGTTCAGTTCTTATAAGCTTTCACTATGTCGGCTGAATTGAAAGTTCTTATTCAGCAACGTGGTACGATAAAGGCTAGAATAACTTTATTTTCAAAATACTTAAATACTATAAAACTGATAGAAACTGACAGCATTCCTAAGCAAATACTTGTCGAAACTGAGATAAAGTTATCTAGATTTAAAGAATTGTTCTTACAGTTTGATGATTTAAAAAATAAAATTGAAAGTTTAGAGCCTGATCAGTTGGAAGAAAATGACATGATAGAAAGTGAATTTTGTTCTAACATTGCTAAAGCTCAACTGTTGATTGAAAATCTTGGTCCTACTAAAAATACTAACTGCAATTCTACAACTAGCTGTCAGAATAATAAACAAGATTGCCGTAACTATAATATTAAATTGCCTACCATTCAGCTGCCTTCCTTTGATGGTAACTATTTGAAGTGGATGGAATTTCGAGACACTTTTGATTCTTTAATAAATAATAATGATAATATTCCAGAAATAAATAAGTTCCATTACCTCCGTTCTTCATTAGAGTCAGGAGTGTCTGATATAATCAAGTCAATAGACTTCACTGCTACCAATTATAAATTAGCTTGGAATTTACTTACTGAACGCTTTGATAACAAGAGGATACTTACAAATAATCATTTAAAGGCTATTTTGAATTATGACACTATAAATAAAGAAAATTACAAATCTCTGCGTTCCATGATAGATTACTATTCTAAAAATATTCGAGCCCTATCTACTTTAAATGATCCTGAATCCCGCTGGGATACTTTACTTGTATACATAATGGTGTCAAAACTAGATGGCGCCACGGGTCGCCAATGGGAGGAGCATAGGAATACTATTGCTGCTGCTCCAACGATTGAGGATTTCTATACTTTTTTAAGAAATCGAGCTGATGTTTTAGAAACCTTGCAGTACAGTACTAATACTAGTAAATCTGAAAAACATTCTTATTCTAAAGATATTAAACAAACTAAATCATTTGTTTCTTCTAACACAAATTATGATAAAAACTGTGTTGTATGTTCACAAGATCATTTACTATATAAATGTAAAAAATTCAAGGATATGTCTGTAGACGCTAGATACAGTGAAGTTTCCAGGCACAAGCTCTGTTATAATTGTCTGCGTCCTGGTCATTTCTCTGCTCACTGCAAACATAACTCTTGCAAATTCTGCAACAGAAAGCACAATTTACTGCTACATAAATCACAGTCCAATAATGACAAGACAAACTCATCTATTGATAAGACTTCTGCAATATCACTTCCTCAAGAGGCGAGTTCTTCCCAGGCAACTTCTACAATTGCTATGTTCAATCCTGTGTCACTCTCTGTGGTAATGCCTGGGCAGATCCTGCTATGCACTGCTCAAGTGAAAATAATTGATAATCAATCCTCTGAAACATACATTGTTAAGGCACTCTTAGATAATGGCAGCCAGTCCTCATTTATAACTGAAAGAATGCAGAGAAAAATTAATTTGTCTTGTTCTAATACAGACATATCAATTGCTGGCATAAATAATAAAGTGACTCATACTAGTAAAATGTGTAAGCTAAAACTTAAATCGCGGATTAACTTATTCCAGACAAATGTAACATGTCTTGTAGTGCCTGAGATTACTGGCATGTTGCCTAGCTCCGTGATTAACTCTTCTGATTTAAACCTTCCTAAATCTGTAGACCTAGCAGATCCTACCTACTATATACCCTCTGAAATAGATTTACTGCTAGGTGCTGATGTTTACTGGGAAATTATGGAAACTAGACAAATTAAATTAGGGAAAAATAAACCTACACTACAAAAATCTAAACTGGGTTGGCTCGTGTCAGGCCCAACCGGTGTGAGGCCTACTACTACTACTACTACTTGTTCTAACTTTTCTCAAGAGATTAGGGACTCTCTGGCTAAATTCTGGGAAGTTGAAAGTATTCCTACTCTGGCAAATAAAAATGTTAAGTTTTCCAATGAGGAAAATTGTTGTGAAAACCACTTTATCGAGAACACTGTCCGTCTGAATGATGGAAGGTTTTGTGTAAAAATTCCTTTGCGTGAAGTACCTAATGAGGCTTTAGGAGACTCTTATCTTATTGCTAAAAGGCGTTTCTTGAATTTGGAAAAGAAACTGAATAAATCTAAAATGAAAAATGACTATGCTAAATTTATTAATGAGTATCAACAATTAGGACATTTAATTGAAGTAACACGTCCGAACTTCGGATACTATATTCCTCATCATGCAGTGATTCGCGAAAGTAGTGAAACCACTCGCTTAAGAGTAGTATTTGATGCATCTTGTAAAACTTCCTCAAACAAATCGCTAAATGATATCCAATTTGTTGGACCTGTAGTTCAGGACGATTTAATGGCAATTTTACTCAGGTTTCGTCAGTATACCTATGTAGTGATAGGTGATATTGAAAAAATGTATAGAGAAGTTATGGTAAATGAATCACAGCGTCATTTACAGCTGATACTCTGGAGGGAAGACGAAAGTCAACCACTGAAAATCTTACAGCTGAATACTGTCACTTATGGAACATCTTCAGCTCCGTATCTGAGTACTAGGTGTCTTGTTCAACTCGCAGCGGAGTGTACTAATGAAGCTGTTGCCAATACTATTAGACCTGACTTTTTTGTTGACGATTTGAATACTGGATCGGACTCAAAATCGCAGTTAAAAGCTAACATTTCAGGAGTAATCGACAAACTTGCTGAAGCCCGTTTCCCTTTGCGTAAATTTAGATCAAATTCACCTGATATTTTTGATGACATACCTACTACTGACCAATCTCAGGATTTCAGTAAACAAGCCTCTGTCTTGGGATTGGGATGGACACCTGGCTCTGATACTTTGCACTATTCAGTCGAAATTAAATATATTCCTAAAATAACGAAACGCTCTATATTGTCAAACTCGTGTCGAATATTTGATCTTTTAGGTCTCTTATCTGCTTGCACTATTTTTCATAAAATCTTACTACAGAAACTTTGGTTACTTAAAATCGACTGGGATGATGAAATTCCAAAAGATATTGAAAACTCATGGATAGAATTCTATAATGAAACTCAATGTTTCACTCAGAAGCAGATACTTAGATACATTTTCTGTAGTTCTCCAATTTATATAGAGGCACAATGCTTTTCTGATGCCTCACAAGATGCAAATGGTGCATGCATTTATCTAAAATCAACGAATAGTTTAGTTGAGATTAAATGTAACTTGTTATGTGCTTAAACTAAAGTTTCTCCTTTGAAAACTGAAACGATTCCCCGTCTGGAATTGTTAGGTGCTTTACTTAGTGCAAAACTATACTCTAAAGTACTTCAATCTTTAAGAATTAAGATTTCACGCTCAGTATTTTGGACAGATTCAACTATAGTTTTAGGGTGGCTACACACTCCACCCAAAACTCTTAAAACTTATGTAAGCAACCGGATTGAACAAATTCGGGAATTAACTGATATAACTACTTGGCGTCATGTACCATCTGAGCATAATCCTGCTGATATGGCGTCCAGGGGCATTCAACCACGTCTTCTCTATAATAATACTCTTTGGTGGCATGGTCCTTCATTTCTGGCCAAGTCTGAAAATGAATGGCCCCAATTTAAATCTTCTTCTACTTTACCTGAAATAAAAATAAGTTTAAATGTTCAAACTATGCCTACTAATATTGCTCCATTTCAAAAATACTCTAAACTATATAAACTGCAAAGGATATTTGCTTATGTACTAAGATTTATAAATAACATACAAAATATGCATACTAAATTTAATGGTGAACTTACCTGTTCTGAATTGAACAACTCACTGGTACATTAGTACCAGTGAGTTGTTCAATTAAGCTATTAAGCTAAGGCGTCACAGAAAGAATGCTTTTCAAAAGAAATTCACTCACTTGAAACTACATAAATTAAATTCTAAATCAAGAGTTCTCTCTTTGAATCCATTTTTGGATGAACACGGTGTGTTGCGTGTCGGTGGACGAATCGATAATGCATCTCACTGTCCTTATGGGAAAAGACATCCTATACTACTGGACTCCAAACACACTTTCTCGAAACTTCTATTTGAGGAAGAACATCTTCGTCTTCTACACTGTGGCCCTCAGCAACTTTTAAATACTATTCGTGAGCAATTCTGGCCTACAAGTGGAAAGGTATTAGCTGTAACTACTGTTAGAAAGTGTGTTCGTTGTCAAAGATTTAGAGCTAAGCCTTTAAACCCCATAATGGGTAACTTACCGCAACCTCGTGTAACTCCTGCTCCACCATTTGCGACTTGTGGCACTGACTTTGCAGGACCTTTTTTAATCTTAAATAGAAAGGGCCGCGGTGCCAAAACCTCTAAGTGCTACTTATGCATATTTGTTTGTTTCAGCACCATGGCTGTTCACTTAGAAGTCGTAAGCGACTTAAGTAGCGATGCCTTTATTTTATGCTTGCGTAGATTTGTTTCTCGACGAGGCAAACCTCACACTATATACTGTGATAACGGTAAAAATTTTGTAGGTGCGAATAATGAACTGAACAGACTGCTTAAGGAAAGTGAACGTTTAGTTAGCGACTACGCGAGCAAGGAAGGTATAACGTTTAAATTCTCTCCCGCATATGCACCGCATTTCGGCGGTATCTGGGAAGCCGGAGTCAAAACGGCCAAATATCACTTAAAAAGAATAGCGGGTAACTCAAGTTTAACTTTCGAGGAATTATATACACTCTTTGCACAGATTGAGGCTATCATGAACTCGCGTCCGATTACTTAAATGTCTGTTGATCCATCTGATGTGTCCGCACTTACACCTGGGCACTTTATTGTGGGTAGACCATTGACCTCGCTACCTTCACCCTTTACTGAACGAATCGGTATCAATAGATACCAACTGATTGAGCGCTTAAGACAGCACTTCTGGTCTCGATGGACAAAGGACTACCTAGTCACTCTGCAGCAACGCGTCAAATGGCAGCAAGCACAGTACCAAGTTCGTGTCGACGACCTGGTCTTAATATTGGATGACCAGCTGCCACCTATGAAGTGGCTCATGGGCCGCATTTTGAAGCTGTATCCACGAACTGACGGTGTATGCAGGGTAGTCGACGTCAAGACAGAGAATGGCGTCATTCATAGGCCCGTCTCTCGACTAGCCCTACTAAATTCCCAAGAGCTCCTTGGCGAACATGTCCCCAAGGGGGGGAGGATGTTTACAACGAAACCAGAACGCACTAATGCTCGCGAACCGAGCATCACCACAAAAAGATGGAACGCGACGCGATGACAAGATCCTGTGGCGGCCATCTTCTCTTCCCTTTTTTTCTCTGCTGCTGATCGCGCGTACGCATTATGTCGCGCACCCTTTTGTAGAAACTTAAATATTACTTTAACGAATAAACGATTGTAAAACTAAACGCCGTCGACTTTGTATGATCGCCACTAACAATTAGGGATCCCTATTTTTTTTTTTTAATATGTGATATAGCCTATGTCACTCAGTGAAGATGCAGCTTTCTAATGGTGAAAGAATTTTTGAAATCAGTCCAGTAGTTTTTGTATGAAAACGTTATATACATACAAAAACACAAATGTTTCCTCTTTATAATATTAGTTTAGATGTAAAATAAAGTATGAATGAAAGTATAAATTAATAAAAGATATCTAAATTACCTATTTAAATAAGTAATTCAAGCACTGGTATGATTGTGAAATTGAAGACTGTTGATTAAGTATTATAACATAACGAAAAAAGCCCAACTATTATGCAAGCTTAAGGTAGCGAACCTATTTTAAGAGAGAACTTTAAATAATTTCAATTAAAACATTTGTAAGAAACTTTGCTTTTATTGATATCCTGTTATCGCTCAGTTTAGTTCTACATTTAACATGATCGGTAAGTACTTTAGCAGTATACTTTAAGAATAGGAGTTAGGTAATGAGAAAATCAAATCAAAAGAAAATTAAATCAACCGATCAGTCAAATAATAAGGCCAAAACAGTTGTTCTAAAACTTCCATTATTCTGCTCGAATTCTCACGTGCACTTTAATTTCTCTTTATAATTTAGTTGCTAATGTAAATCCATCTTGATGTGGAATCATTTCTGTCCCAAAAATGCGTCCAAATCAGGCTTAATTCAAAATTTCTGATAAAGAATTTAACGTCGCATGTCGTTGCTCGTCGCTTATATTGTACGATAAAACACCTTTTTGTTCAGAATTATTCATATAAACATTTTGTCTCAAAGTTTCGCTGGAACTAATGTGTACGGATCCTTCTCCTATATCTACGATACGTTCTTCGCCAAATACGAAGTTAGAAACCGACACTTGAATTATTTGGTTATGAACTTTTTGTTTGTAAGAACCTCTTCTTTTTAGTCGTTTACATTTATTCAGATCCACTTTTGAAAGAAAAGTAAATAGCACGACACGTCGGCAACAAATCAAAATGTGCGTACTTAGACTACTCGTATAAGAGCATTTGCAAAACTATTATAAACCGATGTATTCTTGTACAGGACACCACGGATATAGTTTAGGATACTAAGTATATTATACCGAACCTTTACAATCGTGTTAAGATTATAATAGTATTGGTTTAAACCACTATAAAGCCGCTCCATTTAACTTATAATTGTTCTATAAAGTGAATTTATTAACCCTTATAAAACCAATTAATAAATACATATGGTTTCCAGTATGTTTAGTTCTGTGCATCACTCTTATTGCCATATTTTACTTATAACGGTTCTGTAATGCTTCTTGTTAGTAGTTATAAGTATAGCTTACCAGTTTAACTATTCTTGAGTGCGTTTACACCCTCATGATACTTTTATAGGTCACCTAAGCTTATATTGCACCCTTAATTTGTATCTATAAGTAATTATAAGTTAATGTATAAGATCGGATATACTATTAAACCCAACTAACTCCATGGTTGCTATTATAAGCATGGCAGCCGATACTAGAACCGTTAAGAGATAATTATAAGTGCTGGAGGCCTATAACACTTGAACTATAGGATAATTTTGCTGGCCACCTTATAACAAACAGGAAAGACTTAATTAAAGTAGCTACAGATTTCTACAAAAATCTTTATAAAAAAGGTAGCGATTTTCCAGAGGAAGCCCAAACTAGCCCTGTAAATACAGATCACATACCTAAATTCTGCACGTGGGAAATTGAACATTCAATCGACAAACTCAAGTGCGAAAAAAGTCCAGGCCCAGACGGCATAACAAATGAAATGATAATATTTGGAAAGAATACCCTAACTAAACTACTAACATTACTATTTAATTTAATACTGAGCCAAAAGGAAATACCTAGACAATGGACATGCTCAAACATTGTACTTTTGTTTAAAAAAGGAGACCCGAAACAAATATCAAACTATAGACCCATTAGTCTCATTTCAAATCTCTACAAACTATTTTCAGCAACTTTACTAAGAAGATTGACAAAACCAATAGACGAAAATCAATCAGTAGAACAAGCAGGATTTGTGAGTGGTTTCTCTACCATTGACCACATACACTCCTTGAAAATGGTTTTGGAAAAATACAACGAGTACGACAAAGCTCTATACCTGTGCTTTATCGACTACAGCAAAGCATTCGACTCAATTTCTCACAGCTCTATATGGCAAGCCCTATCAATTCAAGGAATCAACAAAGAGTATATCGATTTGATAAAGGTAATATACAAAAATAGTAACTCTAGGATTATGCTCGAGAAACCTGGAAATAGTTTTAAAATCGAAAGAGGAGTAAAACAAGGTGACCCGCTCTCCCCCAAAATATTCATAGCGGTGTTAGAAGAAATATTCAGAGCAATGAACTGGGAAAATAAAGGCCTAAACATACACGGAAAATACTTGTCACATTTACGATTTGCTGACGATATAGTTCTGATGTCCGAAGACCCAAATGAAATGCAGTCTATGCTAAAGTCGCTATTTGAAGAGAGCAAAAAAGTGGGGTTAGAAGTAAACCAAACAAAAACAAAACTAATGACAAACAGACACAAAGTACCAATAATAATCTCATCTACTACCCTTGAATACGTTAACGAGTACATCTACCTAGGACACTTAATTACCTTCAAAAATTGCACAGAAAGAGAAATAGAAAGAAGAATCAAATCCACCTGGAATAAATACTGGACACTAAAAGAAATATTCAAAAGTAAGATGCCAACCAAAATAAAAACAAAAACCATGGAAACATGCCTACTTCCCACACTCACATACGCCTGTCAAACATGGCCCCTAACAAAACAAAACTTAGAAAAGCTCAGAGTATGTCAAAGAGGAATAGAAAGGAGCTACATGAACCACAGACTTAAAGACAAAGTAAAGAACACAACAATCAGAAGTAAAACCAAGGCAAAGGATGTGGGTAAAAAAGTACTTGGTTTGAAATGGAAATGGGCTGGACATTTACAAAGAGTACCAGATGAAAGGTGGACGAAAATCACCACGAACTGGTACCCACTGAATAAAAAGCGCAGACAAGGTCGACCACAAATGAGATGGAGCGAAGATATCACAAAAATAATAGGTAAAATTTGGAGTAGAGTTGCTAGAGACAGAATAACATGGAAACGAATGGAGGAGGCTTTCACCGCTAGTTAGCGGTCCTTGTACATAATTTAATAAATAACTAATAAAATTATAATAAAGTATAAATTAAGATACATAATATTACTAACACTTACACTTTAAGTTAAATTTGTAACACTTCATTATATAAGTAGAACAAAACTGTATAAGGAAAATAAAGCTATTTTATTTTATTTATTTATTTAAGGTAGCGAACCTATTTTAAGAGAGAACTTTAAATAATTTCAATTAAAACATTTGTAAGAAACTTTGCTTTTATTGATATCTTGTTATCGCTCAGTTTAGTTCTACATTTAACATGATCGGTAAGTACTTTAGCAGTATACTTTAAGAATAGGAGTTAGGTAATGAGAAAATCAAATCAAAAGAAAATTAAATCAACCGATCAGTCAAATAATAAGGCCAAAACAGTTGTTCTAAAACTTCCATTATTCTGCTCGAATTCTCACGTGCACTTTAATTTCTCTTTATAATTTAGTTGCTAATGTAAATCCATCTTGATGTGGAATCATTTCTGTCGCAAAAATGCGTCCAAATCAGGCTTAATTCAAAATTTCTGATAAAGAATTTAACGTCGCATGTCGTTGCTCGTCGCTTATATTGTACGATAAAACACCTTTTTGTTCAGAATTATTCATATAAACATTTTGTCTCAAAGTTTCGCTGGAACTAATGTGTACGGATCCTTCTCCTATATCTACGATACGTTCTTCGCCAAATACGAAGTTAGAAACCGACACTTGAATTATTTGGTTATGAACTTTTTGTTTGTAAGAACCTCTTCTTTTTAGTCGTTTACATTTATTCAGATCCACTTTTGAAAGAAAAGTAAATAGCACGACACGTCGGCAACAAATCAAAATGTGCGTACTTAGACTACTCGTATAAGAGCATTTGCAAAACTATTATAAACCGATGTATTCTTGTACAGGACACCACGGATATAGTTTAGGATACTAAGTATATTATACCGAACCTTTACAATCGTGTTAAGATTATAATAGTATTGGTTTAAACCACTATAAAGCCGCTCCATTTAACTTATAATTGTTCTATAAAGTGAATTTATTAACCCTTATAAAACCAATTAATAAATACATATGGTTTCCAGTATGTTTAGTTCTGTGCATCACTCTTATTGCCATATTTTACTTATAACGGTTCTGTAATGCTTCTTGTTAGTAGTTATAAGTATAGCTTACCAGTTTAACTATTCTTGAGTGCGTTTACACCCTCATGATACTTTTATAGGTCACCTAAGCTTATATTGCACCCTTAATTTGTATCTATAAGTAATTATAAGTTAATGTATAAGATCGGATATACTATTAAACCCAACTAACTCCATGGTTGCTATTATAAGCATGGCAGCCGATACTAGAACCGTTAAGAGATAATTATAAGTGCTGGAGGCCTATAACACTTGAACTATAGGATAAATTTGCTTCTTGACAGCCGAATTGTCTGAAATTGAGTATTTTATTGCGATATAGATGTCATTGCAGTCTATTTTAAAGAAATTTCTCAAAAATTTTCGATGTTATAGTTAATAAGGATATAGGTCTGTAATTGTTGGGATCTAATTTGGAACCTTTTTTATAAATAGGTAAGACTCTTGCTATTTTTAGTTGTTCAGGGAATATACTGCTCTTCATACACATATTAACAAAATGTGCCAGCGGTTCTGCTAATCTCAAAGAATTCTGTCGTCGTAAATTGGTTTGAACGAGATATAGTTAGCAGTTTTTAAGATAATGCACATTTTCAAAAAACCGCAAATATTTTGTCATGTATGTGTGTACACTATGAAAAACGTAGTTATTATTATTACATTACAACAAAACCTTTTATGGGCGAGTCCGACTCGCAATTGCCCACTTTTGAAATTTCTTCCTTAGAGTAATTATATGATTTCTTCTATAACATGTTCCAAAGGTCAAAGGTTCCTAAGAAACGTATCTTCGCTGTTATATGCTAAGCGTAAGATCTTCTATTCGTTTGTTCCATTTTAAAAGCATAAATTTAATTTTTATGATCCTTAACTTAAAATGTTGGGTTTCCCATACTAACTTTCATCCTCTATATCACCTTACAATTATTTTCGAAAAAGAAACCAGTATTTATCGAAATTCGTTGAGTAATTTAGGTGTGAAAATGTAACAGACATAGTTACTTTTTATGAAATTAGTATATTATAGCTTACTGTTCGTCTAAATCGGTTCAGTTGTTTTTGCATGAAAGACTAACAAAACATCCCATCTTAGGTTTCAAGATTTTAGTCAAAAGAACTATTCATGTTCATTTACAATGAGACACAAAGTAATTGCTTCGAACCTAACCCATTACACTATTGCTCACCCACTCCTGACACAAGCATATTTAACTTAGATTCGAGTTGAAGGAGTTAAAAAAATTGCTAGTAATGTGAAATCTACCCACATTGCTAGTCTCTTTAAAAAAATTGTTTGATTATGTTAGGTTAGTGCCATCAGCCACGTTCTGCTCGTAGATGAAGTCACCGAACACCAAAGTCCTTTTTCTCCTCATCAGCTACTGTGAGTATTGTTCTAGAAATTCATTGATTGGATTTTGGAGTTTTTGTTAATGGCGCCAATATTCAGAGAATATAAGGTTTGAAAAAAAGTCTTTTCGCATTATAGTATGTACCTTGTAATAAAATGTGTAACTTGTAATAAAATCTATTTGGCTATACTATTTGTATCTGGCTGGTTTTGGTATCATTGAAAGTTTAAATTTTAAAGAACATAATTCCAAATTCAAATTAGGAAAATTTGTGATTTTCATTTGTTTTTCGTACTGTCAAGATGAGTGAATCTAATGAAGAAATTCGATACATTTTAAATTTTTTCTACAATAAAGGTAAAAACGCAACGCAAGCCGCGAAAAATATTTGCGATGTTTATGGACCTAATGCAGTGTCTGTGAGAGTAGCACAAATTTGGTTTAAGCGTTTTCAATCCGGAAATTTTGATGTCAAAGATGCACGTCGCTCTGGTCGCCCTATTACGGATAAAATGGATGCCATTTTTAAAAAAAGTGGAGCAAAATCGGCATGTCAGTAATTACGACGTAGCTGAAGAACTGGGAATTGACGACAAAACAGATTTGGCGCATTTGATAAAAACTGGGTACACAAAAAAGCTCGATATTTGGGTACCTCACGAGCTCACTGAAAGAAACCTAATAACCCGTGTACTCATTTGTGATTCTTTATTACGACGTAATGAAACCGAACCATTTTTGAAGAAGCTGATAACTGGTGATAAAAAGTGGATCATGTACGACAAGAACGTGCGAAAAAGGTCATGGTCAAAGGCCGGTCAGGCTTCACAGACTGTGAAGAAACCCGGGTTAACTCGCAACAAGGTGATGCCGTGTGTGTGGTGGGATTGGAAGGGCATTCTTCATTTTGAGCTGTTACCACCAGGCAGGACCATCGATTCTAAACTCTACTGCGAACAACTGATGAGATTAAAGCAAGAAGTTGAGAGAAAGCGGCCTAAATTAATCAACAAAAGGGGTGTGGTTTTTCATCATGATAACGCTAGACCTCACACATCTTTAGCCACTCAGCAAAAATTAAGAGAGTTTGGCTGGGAGGTGTTAATGCATCGGCCGTATATTCCTGACCTTGCACCTTCAGGTTTCCACCTGTTTCGGTCTCTTCAGAATTCTTTAGGCAATGTCAGGTTAACATCACGAGAGGACTGTCAAAACCACTTGTCGTGATATTATTTTGATCAGAACCCCAAAATTTCTATAGCAATGTGATCATGTCCCTACCTACAAGATAGCAAAAAGTTATCGAGCAAAATGGTACCTACATACTTTAGTTAAATGTAAATAAACTACATTAAAAAATGTTTTGAATTTTCTTAAAAAATGAGAAGAAACTTTTTCCCAACCTATTATATTTAAGTGAACTAACAAGTACTGATTGTTGTCTTTACGTAGGTCTTCTAAAGGGTGTTTTTTGGGAAGCGGAGAACTTTAAATTAAAATAAAGAACAGAAAAATGTTACTAATATGCATGAAATTGGTTTTATTTGAGAGATTAATGTATAACATTAATATATGAATATAATTTCGGGCATGTGGCCACTGCGGCTTGCGCGTACATAGCGTAATGTGAATGTCCAATTTTCACATACTCTTTTCAGTGAATCGGGCTGAATTTCAGCAATAACGTGTTGAATGTTGGCTTCTCTCTTAGTGATCAATTATTTCTATTTTTTCGGTGTAGACATGCCACTTTATCTATCCTCAGTTAAAATAATCTACAGGCGTCAAAACATGCTTTACGTAATTGTGTTTCAAGCAGTCGTAAATAAAAATCGATGCATCACCTTCTTTTGTATTTTCTCTACTATTATGATAATGTTGGTCATTTCAAATTTTGATTTAATTCAGGTTTCAGTAAGTATAATTGTTCAGTCCCAAGCCAGCCAACGGTAACTGGTATGCTGAACTGTCCACGGTACGTGGAGCTTTGACCGTTGCTTGCAAACACAATATGCAGCCTCTTAGGCTTTACTAATAAATAGTTAACTTTACACAATTTGACTTACCTGAGCTGTAGAGACGACAAGTTACGACCCTTCCTGAGGCCACGTCCGTGTGTGTGTGTGTAAGTATGAAATGAGTAAGTGAAGCGTGTAATAATGGTCAAGTGTTCATGGACGTTCACAAGGCGCTGGTCTTCAGATGGCGTGGTCCAGATAGCAATCACAGCACCACTCTGCTCCACTTTAGCACCAGATTGGAGGGCCTCGCCTCATTGACACGATCAGCCGGCAAATCTCCCATTAGGGGCTGCATAGTGGAGGCCTTCGTCCGATAACACGGCATACAACGGAAGACAATGCTACGAATAGTACGACGAGCCGACAAAATCCAAAATTCTCGCTGCAGAATGGCCAACAGCGCATTGCAACCGGCATGCGAGTTTTTAACGTGACGATTAGTCACCAACAATTGTACCAAGTGGCCCTCCTTGGGCAACAAAAGGGGGTGACGGCCCCATAAGGAAGGTTAGAGTGCCTCAACCGTCCTCCAACACGCAAAAGACCCGTCTTATCCAAGAAGGGATTCAGCTTACTAATGGCTCCCGCCAACTTAACCCTACCAGACTTCAAGACCTCGATCTCCTTCTCAAAGTGTGCAGCCTGCACAGAGCGGACCCAAAGGAGGAGTGACTCCTATCGCTCTTGAGGAGAGAGAACTGGTGACAGGCGCTTGTCCCCTGGATTCCTATAATTATGGCCAAAACGCCTGATCCACGAGGTAACGTTCAACAATTTGTCGAGAGAGCTGTATCGATTCAACAAAAAATCAGGATCAAACGGAGGATCCTTCGTCCCAACAGCGAACACCTTAAGTCCGGGCAAAGGATCCGACATCAAGACTGGCGTTCGAGGCCAATCGTCCTCGGGGCGAGTCAGCCAGTCTGGTCCCCACCAGAGGGGGTGAGCAATCAAGTGGGGGGCCATGCACCCGCGTGAGGCTACGTCGCCCGGGTTTAGGTCACCAGGCATGTGCCTCCAAATCAAAGGCGTTTCAGAACCTTGAATCTGAGACACTCGGTTCGCAACAAAGACCTCCAAAGAGTGGACGGACGTCTTCAACCAACACAAAACAATTTGACTGTCCGTCCAGGCGTAAGAAGCCCGAATGTCAACAGTTCCACCCAAAGTGTTTGCAACGTGGTTTAGGAGACGCACAAGAAGCACCGCCCCTGACAACTCCAACTTAGGAATGGTCAATGCCGTCCGGAGATGGGCCACCTTGCTCTTGGCCATGACCAGTGACAACTTCACCTGGCCCGCGGCGCTGACGGTGCGCAAATAAACAGTGGCAGCATAACCGTGAGAGGACGCGTCACAAAACCCATGAAGGGTGGCAGTATAAACACCGGGGGGGGAGGATGGCGCGTGGCAGCGCGACCTCATTGACCACAGGGAGCACGGATACAAATTAGAGCCAGTCTTCCAACAGGGTTTCCCGAAGTGGCTCGTCCCAACCAAGTTCAGCGGTCCAAAGGCGCTGAAGGAAGCATTTCGCCCAAAACAATACCGGGCAGATCCAACCATTAGGGTCAAAGGTCCTTGCTACAGTAGACAACACCAGTCGCTTAGTCCAAGTATGAGGAGACTCCAAGTCGACCTCATACGTAAAGGTGTCTTGAACTGGTCGGTACTGAACGCCGAGGACGGCCATCATGGCGGGGTTGTCAACGTTTTTAAACAAATGAGGATCCTGCTTATGATCCTCCAACACACCTTCCAATAGCGCTGGCGAGTTGGACACCCATTTACGCAACTCATAGCCAGCGGAAGCCAGAATCTGGACCAACTCATCACGCATCAGGATAGCTTCCTCAACCGTAGGAGCTCCAGTGCAGACATCATCGACGTACAGGTCCGTTTTCAAAATGGCGGACGCACGAGGGAACCTCAAACGCTCCCGGTCCGCAAGCTCCCAAAGCGAACGATAGCAACAAAAGGGCTTGATTGAAGGCCGCACGTATTCGTGTTGAGCTCATACACAATCATGGGATTCTGGGGATGTTCCCGCCACAGGATCAACTGATAACGTCTGTCATCCCGGTGAATAACCGTTTGCCAGAACATAATTTTGATGTCGGCCACAAAGACTACTTGATGACGACGAAAAGACGTGATAACGTCACAAAGATCCCTCAACAATTTGGGGCCGGAATGCAGGCAATCATTCAAGGAGACACCGGAAGAAGTCCGCGCTGACCCATCAAATACTGTGCGTAGTTTACCAGTGGATGGCTTGAGGACCGCGTGATGTGGCAAGAAGAAATGCTCTACTGAGCGCCAATCCAAATCTGACACCGACATGTGTCCCAAGTCTGCATACTCACGCATAAAATCTACATATTTTGGCCGCAGCACCGGGTCCCTGGCCATGCGGCGCTCCATTGCCAACAATCTCTTTTCAGCTGTAGGTCTGGATTGGCCGAGAGGTGGTCGCACCGCAACAAAAGGCAGCCGGGTCACAAGCCGACCGGAGCAGAGTCGACCGGTGTTGTTCTGACAGAACAACTCGCACTCTTCGTGTTCCGGATTCAAGCGAGCCACCTGAGGGGGCTCTTCAACCTCCCAAAACCTCTGAACCGCGTCAGAGAGGGCTGAGCCGGACACCAACGCTAAACCAGATTCAGGTGGAGGGTGCACTTCCAACACTGGGCCCATAACCGCAAAGCCGAAGATGGTTGAGACCGCTACTAAGCCCCTCCCGAGGGACCATGGGGTCTCCGGCTGCAAGACCGTCGTATTTCCCAACAATATTCTTCCTAGAATATCAGAACCCAACAACAAATGCACCGTACAAGGGGAATCAAACCGGATGTCAGCCAAATCCAGACCTGACGTCAACCGTAGAACATCCAAAGGCAACTGACAATCGGGATGGCTACCCAATATCGGCAGAACGAGGGCAGGAGCACGAAGTTTAGGGTACAGACAACTCAAAGGGGTGATTTCAAACCAGGTCCGTCCCTCAACAGTGGTGACAGCCGTTTCGCCAATTCCCCGAATCTGGCCTGAAAAGTCATTCACCTCCAGGCCAACCTGTCCCGCTAACCAAGACGACAAAAGGCAACCCTGGGCTCCCGTGTCCAAAATGGCATGGACCACAATCGAGTCACCCAAGGGTCCCCAGACTCTGACCGAGGCCGTTGGCAACAAAACCGTCATGATCGGGACCCCCCCCCGATCATGACGGTTTTGTTGCTTTAGCGGGGCAGGTGTCAATTTCCTAGCGATGCCTGGGCGGCGACTGCTCGCCGCATCCAGGCTGCCCTCGTTCACGACGAGGGTAAACGTCAAATGGTTCGTCCGCGCGGTGTCCCGAGCCGCTCGCCATCGCCGGAAGGGCATATCCCACCGGATGCCTGAATGGCGGAGGGCGCGACTCCAACCGGGGACGTTCCGCCAACAGAGGGGAGAGGTAGCGGTGCTGGTCCAGCCACTGCTGCCTAGCAGCCAACGCGCGTTCTCCCCGACGAGGGGAGACCAAATGGCGCTCGCGGGGCTACCGTTCAACTTGTGCGGGGGGTGGAGAGCGGCGTGCAGAATTGCGGGCCTCAGCCCGGTGCTCGTCTCCGGAATACCCCCCCCCCCCTGCGCGAACCCTCCTCAGAAGATGGTCTGCTGGAGCGGTTCGCGTTGGCGCACAAAATCTCCAGGTGGGACCCCTTGCAAATTTTACACGGACGGGGGTCGGGGCAGTCCCGATGGAAGTGGGCCCCCAAGCAGGAGAAGCACAAACGGCGTGTGTTGACAATGCGGCGCCGGGTGCAAATTCAAAAAGGCCGGGCAGCGCGCCATGACATGCCCCGTTGCCTTACAAAAGTCACAATGATGAGGACTCCGGGCGTCAGCAAAACGGGGGGCGGGGCGAACATCAACAGGCCCCCTAGCCCTAGTCCGTCCCTGGACTCTTGGCCGAGAAGGTGGTGGGCGTGACCCCGTGGCGCCACGAGTGTTACCCAAAAACCGACACTCGTCTTCCAAAAACTTGAGGAGGTCGTCAAAGGGGGGAAGATGGGTGGCACTATCCCCACCATACTTCTGCTCAAAACGTGACCTCAACTCCGCGGGGAGCAACCGCAGCACTATGTGCACCGACATTTAGGACCAATGTTCTACCGGTAAATTCAAGCGTCTCAAGGCGTTGGTCGCTGAGACCAATGGGTTCAGCAAGTCAGTGCGCAACGTCGACGTGCTGGCAATGGCTGGTAGTCCCAAAATCTGGCCGATGTGCACATCAGCCAGGCAGCGCTTGTTCTGATACCGTCGGGATAGAAGCTCCAGAGCGGTAGGGTGGGAGAAGTCCGTGACCGGCAAGTGCTGCACCAAGGCTCTAGCTTCGCCCTCCAAAACGGACAACAAGTAGGCCAACTTCTGCGCAGGTCCGAGGTCCGAGCGTGCATCCACAAGACTTTCAAAGAGATTAATGAAGCCCAGCCAGTGGTCCAAACGACCGTCTAAATGTGGCAGCTCCAGGGTGGGCAGCCTACCCAATAGTCCAGGGCCCTTGACAACGGAGGTCTGAGGTTTGGCCTCCTCAGGCACCCGGCTCCTCAAAATTTCCCGGGCTCGTTGACTTATGACATCCCCCAGGTGGACAATCTGGTCATAGTCACCCAAAACCTTATCGCGGGCTGCCTGGTCCATCACCCCCAAATCCACGTCCATGATGTACTCGTTGAAGCGTGTGAGCGCAGCATCAGCTGACTTGATCCTCTCATTCACATGCTCGTTCCAAGCAAGGGTGAACTCTTCCAAGTCCGAACACTCAACCGTTGCTGCTGCCGATGTGAACCATCTCAACTGTGAGGTCAATCCGGCAGCAGACTCCCTGACTGCCTTTAATGAGGCCATTGGAACAATCAAATATCAATACCAACTAAAAGGCTAAATTAACTAAACAAACAACAATGACTTGTTAGCCAACCGGGCAATTTCACCAAAATAAAAACTTAAATTCAATTATTTCAAGTCCAAATCCGACACTGTACTTATTCCACGTATGAATCTAGCTTGCTACAGATGGCTAGTTACTGAAAAAATAACAATTTAATGTATATATTGTGCAGGATCAACACCAATTAAATACAACAATTGAATGTACAATACTGTGCCGGACAATCTCTAACAACTCAATCCAATAAATACTATAAGCAATAAATCAATATACACAATTCAAGTCTTGTTATGTTAACAAATGTGTGATTATTACTCGGATAAACTTTTAAACCAATTTAACAACAAATATACCAAACAACTTTTACAACAAATATACCAAATTATGTACCAAATACAACCTAATAAATCCTAATTTCACAAATAAATCTTACTTGTCAATACAATGCAGGGACTACAGTACAAACTACAAGTACCATTTCAATCTGATAGCCCGGATAACATGGTAATATATTCAAACTTATTAAGTTATTTTTAACAATGTTCAAAACTTCCAATTTACTATGTGGATTTATTTTAATGTAAAATCCACGCTCTGCTTACCAATTTGTTCAGTCCCAAGCCAGCCAACGGTAACTGGTATGCTGAACTGTCCACGGTACGTGGAGCTTTGACCGTTGCTTGCAAACACAATATGCAGCCTCTTAGGCTTTACTAATAAATAGTTAACTTTACACAATTTGACTTACCTGAGCTGTAGAGACGACAAGTTACGACCCTTCCTGAGACCACGTCCGTGTGTGTGTGTGTAAGTATGAAATGAGTAAGTGAAGCGTGTAATGATGGTCAAGTGTTCATGGACGTTCACAAGGCGCTGGTCTTCAGATGGCGCGGTCCAGATAGCAATCACAGCACCACTCTGCTCCACTTTAGCACCAGTTTGGAGAGCTATTTATCACCAATTAACAATTGCTTTCAACAAATTCGCGTGCCTTCGGTCTGGCGTCAATGCGGCGATATTGTTCCAAAATATCCCAGGTTTTCCGTCAATTCGGGATTACAATTTCAACTTATCGTTAATCGCGACCAAATTATCTTTTAACCGCGTAGATTCCACAGGATTTTTAATTTCAATCAATGAATCGATCTCAAGTAGAGCATGGATACCGGATTTCGATAATATCGAAAAACCGGAATATCGGACCATAAATCCGATATTGAAAAAAGCGATATTGGATTCCAAATATCGGTTTTTCGATATTTTATATGAAACAAAAAACCATACGCAATAGAATCTTTCTTACTTATTTAACTGAATTTAATTAATGTAAACAATGCCTATCGGTTAATTATAATAATATGAATGCTACAGTGTCATTTATAAATGATTAATTCCATATAAAAGTGTACAACACTTAGGCCGGCGTCCAGCATTATGTACATACGTGCAACAAAATAAGATCGTATCTCAAAGATAATACCTTGAATGCCTTCTGCTACTTTTTTTATATGTTTTATTACTGATGAGCCCAGAAAATGCCCGTTCACTCTTGCTTTGAAGGTAGACGGGTCATATGTAGAGAACACAGCAGCCTGCAGAGAGTTCCAAACCTTGGCCGTGGGTACAATAAATGTAGAGGAGAATCGCTTAGTACGACAAGACGGTATATTGAACAAGTGAGAATGGTACCATGCAGTATGTCTGGTAGATCGTTAGTATAAGGTAGATGTAGGCATCGGGTCGTGGACTTCCTGCGCACATTCTCTGAAGTATAATCTGTGGAAGACCGACAGGCAAACAACGTTTCGCCGATGAGCTAGGCTGTGGAGCTTGTCTGCTAACACTGCATCGCTTATGAGTCTTTTAGCTCTGCGTTATCCAAGTCAAGTGCAGCAAGCTGGTATTTTGCTGAGCCATCCTACAAGTGACTGCAGTACTCTATACAAAAACAGACCTGTGCTTTATACAAATTCAAAAGCTGTACAGGTGTGAGGTATCACCTCACCTTGTGAAGGATTTCCAGCTTTTTGGCCGCAGTCAAAGCTTTTGACTCAATGGTTGAGCCGAAGTTTAAGTTAGACGTCCACTCCATGCCCAAGAGCTCCAGGCGGTCGGTAACTGATAGGTATAGATACACCTCGGAAAGTAGGAGATAATTTGAATTGGCTCCTTTTAGCAGTGAAGAGATAAACCTGTGTTTTCAAAGCATTGAATTTGACCAGACAGTCGGGTCAAATTTATTCGCTCCAATATGGCCTTTCTAAGATAGTCTGTTTCGTCCCTGCTAGCTCCAGCACTGGATAAGTATATCTTTAAGTCTGTGCTGTCATCCACGTACGTACGTATCCAAGAGCTGGAGCAGGTCCTTGATACGCAGCAAAAAAGAGTCGCAAAGAGAACAGACCTCTTAAGAATACCGCATTGATATTGACAGCCAAAAGATCCGATGAGCAGCCATTGATGACCACTCGGATTGACCGTTCACTTAAGAAGTCAGAAATCCAGTTGCAGAAGCTAGCAGGGACGCTAAATGCAGGAAGCTTGCTCAGTAATCTATCATGCCAGACCCTGTCAAAGGTCTTTGAGATATTGAGGGACTCTACAAGAGCATTGCCGTGTTTCTTAATGGCCACGCCCCAGCAGTGCGTAACATACACAAGAAGATTTCGGGTCGATCGACCAAGGTGGAAGCCATACTGGTGGTCACTAAGTAGCTGAACTACATTCCATCACCGCCTAATTCCGTTCAGCCCCAGGAACATCTGCCACCCGGACGTGATTTGCAGTGGCCAATTTGGAAAGCTATCAATGCGATGGATATCAATGGACTGCGAACCCAAGTAGGCCGCTGCAAGCACAATGTAGCAAAATGGGTCATTAATGCCAAACTGACACCCAGTGCGATTACGGCGTTCCTGACCAAAAAATGTCCCATTAGCTGGAGTGTCCAAATGACCCAAAATTTGCAGATTCTGGAGGTTTTTTGGGTACTGGTTGCACATCCTGGTTACTTCCAGGACACTGGCATCATTCTAATTTTAAGAGTGTGATACAGGTGACAACTCCAGAGCACAACTTTTTAAGATTGGAACAGGTATTCTGTCCAGCCCACTGACTTTGTTCACGTCTAGTCTGCAAAGGACCTTATGGCCCTCTTAAATGTGAATTTCTAAAACTGACGTTCCATATTTCTGCAATAGCGATCTCGTGAATTGCCGTAGTCTTCGTCTTTAAAGCCATAAGATGACTGTGTAGTCACCCCTCCAATTGAATATCTAGTTCTTTGCGTTTATCGTAATATTTACTTATACAATGTGTAACAGATTAAGCGCAATATCTCAGACACCCCAATTTAATATTAAATTATAAGTGTAAAACAACGTCCGTAACTGAATAAATTGAAACCAAACCTAGACATTTTTTATAAAATAGTTATCCTTACTAAACGCAAAACGTATGTGCATCATACAATATCCTTACGCAGACGCATACACTCATGCAATGTTAGCGGCCGACACGCACACGAGCGCATTTCCTTGAATTAAGGATTGTATTATATGTACCGTGTTTGCATTTTAAGTTAAATGAAAGATTTGTCCGTCAAAATTTAACACCTATTTTTTTATGACGGAATCTATTCAGAACCAAAAGCCTGAACCAACTACTTTCAGGAATTGCGTTTATTCTATTACACGTTGTATATTATGTTACTCAATTACTTATTTAAATAACTTATTTTATTTAATGACATAGCAGAGTATGTTAACAAACTGATATTTTTTGTGTATTATACTTTTAATTTGAATTGATATAAGATTGCAATGAAATATTTGTAATAATAAATGACGGTGAATTTATATTTTTAATTGAAAATGGTTCCATAGCACACTTTGATACAGTTTCTAAAATTCTAATATTTGGACCCTTACAACGTTAAAAACGAATTTGATCATTTTATTTCCATAATATCGGAAAAATATCGAAATACCGGAATACCGATATTAAAAAATTGAATATCGAACCAAAACCGGTATTGGGAAAAGGTTCCGATATTCCATGCTCTAATCTCAAGAAACAAGGCGGTTGCTTTTTACCAAGAACGGATATGTCAAAGTGAAAAAAAGTCAAAGACTATAGAATATAATGTTGCCAACCAAAAATATGCGCGCAGACATTCTCTTCGGACGGAACAATAATTATGTGCAGAGCATTACTGAATATATATTATTGTATAATGCAGTTTAGTTCATTGAGTTTTCCAGGCTTCACAATGGTACGTAATTTAGCGGAGAGCTATTTTTGGAATTTGGTGTCCTTTACTAGATTTCTGCATGAATCATAAATTTCATAACACTATTAATGAAATTTGTATGAAATCTATCATCTGTATTCGCAACAGCTTTTAGTTTTCTTCAAATTCAATTTATTTTTTACAAGTTTCTATGACTCATTTGTTAGTAGCACTTATCCTATGTTAGTAATAATTTAATAATAATTGTATCTTATGATGGTGGCGGTGGAATGAAACCAACGTTGGATGACAGATAGGGTTTTATTTACTTTACTCAAACACTTGACAGGTTTTATCAAACAAAGTTAGACTGACGTAATAACTATTAGTGGTCCTAGGGATGGACTGCGGGGCTATCCTATCCCTTAACCTCCTAGCTCGCTATTCCTGAGGGCGACGGGGCCTCCGCTCAGTTCAAGCTTAAGACAACAGTAGTGACTGCGGGGCTATCGACCACTGTGCCTTCTAAGCTGCGAATGAATCGTTTCTTTTTTTTTTTTTTTTTAAGTAGGGCCACTCGTAGTTTAGCTCTATACGGCTAATGTACTACTTAACCGGTCTGTAGAATCGTTTCTTTTTTTTTTTTTTTTTTTGTGTGTGGCATCTCGCAGGTCAACCTCTGAGGTTGTCGGCTGCTTAACCGGGCTTGCCTGTGGTTGCCTTAATTAATAAATTAATTAAAGCCTCCAGCCAGGGCTTATTAGAAAACTTACAAACTAGGCGACTACACGCTAAGGGCACCCCCTGTGGGGTACGGACCTCGGCTTAGGGCGTCGCAGTGGGAGGGCAGCTAGGGACAGGCTGGATCATATCATTTTTATTATTAATAAGGGAATTTAAAGCTACTGGCTCAGCGTCGCGGGCTGGCTCTGGCAAGGGTCGGGGCGGATTATTACGGGGACGTCGCGGCGGGCCTCGGCGGCGAGGACGGAAGGACGGTCGGTTTTTGTTTTTGTGTGCCACTGTACTTGTTTCCCTACGGCTCTCTTGGAGCAGGGTGATTGCGTCATCGGGAGTGACTAGGGTATGCCTTGGTCGGCGAATCTTAGAGATACGCGAGGGTTCGTATTGGGCGGCCGATACGATAAGGGGATTCCTATGTTGGATTGAAGTTTCAAAGAAACGCTTGGAGACGCGTTTCATGAACTGCTGGATGGTGGGCATCTTGAGGTCTACGTGAAGAAGCTCATTTCGAACATAAAAGGGGGCTCCCGTGACTCTACGGAGGAATCGGTTTTGAAGGGTCTGCATCTTGTGGAGGAGGTAGGGCTTTGCGTGTGCGAAAACAACGCAGGCGTAGGTCATGATGGGACGGATGACCGCGGTGAAAATACGCAGCTTGCACCTGAGTGATAACTTGCTGCGGGAGCTAAGAATGAAGTGGAGCCTACCCAGAGCGAAAGCGGCGCGCGAACGTGCCTGCTTTATGTGCTCAGCGAAGGAAAGGTGTTTATCGAGGACCACGCCTAAGTATTTGGCTTGCTTTTCCCAGGGGATCGGCTTGCCGTACATGGTAATCGGACGGGGGGAGGGTGGGTTTATCCGCGGCTTAGAAAAGAGGACTGCCTGGCTTTTGTCTGGATTGACTTCGATTCTCCATTTCCGGAACCACTTGGCCAGAGTGTTTGCGGAAGTTTGGAGAGTGCGAGCGATGGCATCGGGTTTAAGACCGGTATAATAGATAGCCGTATCGTCGGCAAATAGGGCTAGCTGAGTATTTTTATGCTTGGGGATATCGCTAGTGAATAGCGTGAAAACGAGGGGGGATAGTACGGAGCCTTGAGGAACTCCTGCGCGAATGGGATGGGGGGAGGAAAGCTCCCCCTCAATTCGGTAACGAAAAGTGCGATTCGATAAAAAGTCCCGTAGGATGAGCACGAGACGGTCAGGCACGCCGAGTTGGTATAGCTTATAGATTAAGCCATTGTGCCAGACTTTGTCGAACGCTTTCGCTATGTCGAAGAATAAGGCTCCCGTTATTGCGCCCCGTTGGAAGCCGGCGCTGACGTGTTCTATGATGCGGTGGACTTGTTGGATACATGAGTGTTCGGTTCTAAATCCAAACTGCTCATTGGGTATAAGACTCTTTGCTTCGGCAAAATCTTTGAGCCGCTTATATATAAGCCTTTCATAGATTTTACCAAGGACGTTGAGTAAGCTAATGGGACGGTAGCTAGACGGGTCAGACTTGGGCTTGCCTGGTTTGGGAATACCTATGACGGTGGCCTGTTTCCAGGTTGCGGGGAACATATTATTGCTCAATGCACCATTGAAGATGGCAGTCATTAGCACTATAAGCTGGGCGGGGAAAAGTTTGAAAACCCTATTGGTGATGCCGTCGGAGCCAGGGGCTTTTCGCGGTTGGAGACTTTTAATGATATCCTGGACCTCATCAGGAGTGATGGGGGCCAGTGGATTATCGGGATCTTCGACGGGCGGAAGGGAAGTTCTACGTTCGACTTCGGCGTTCACCATATCGAGGTGGGCTTGGTCTACTGGTTGAGAGCTGGGAGAACACTGGGACTCTAGGCTGTCGGCTAGGCATTCTGCTTTTTCAGAGTTATCGAAGGCGACACTCTTATCGGGACGAATGAGAGGAGGCATTGTGGCCTCTTCAGTGGATCGTAACTTCCTCTGAAGCTGCCAGAAGGCAAGATGGGTGGGCTCAAGTTCGCTCAGCATCTTGTCCCAGCTCGCATTACGCTGCTCGGTAATGCGTTTCCTTACAGCACGCTGTAAGTTGCGCATGTGAGCTTTGTTTGCGGCGCAGGGAAAAGCGCTGTACGCACGGATGGCTGCGTTCTTCTCGGTTATCAGATTCCGTACATCGTCCGGGAGTTTCCAGCGGTGGTCTTCCACTACAGGAACTTCCCTTGAACAATCGTTCAGGACGGATTGTACGTGATTTGTAAGCGAGTCGATCGCCGCCGTCGTGTCAGCGACTGAGACTATGTGGTCAGGAATGGTGTCCAATTGAGGCGACGTGGTGGATTTCAGTTTTTCACTTACTTTCCTCCAGTCGGTGATCAATTGGGTCGGAGGAGGTTGGGTAGGATCATGGTTACCCGAGCGGGAACCTAGGTGTAGGATAACTGGACGGTGATCCGAGTTGAGCTCGTGAAGCGCTTCTATGGAGTGTAAACGGAGGTTTACATTCTTTAGGAGCGCCACATCGAGGACATCGGGGTTATGGTTGGGGTCGTGTGGGTAGTGGGTGGGAGTCATCGGAGCGATGACGTCGTAGTTTAGGGTCGCGCCTAGGTTATACACGATTCTGCCTCTGGCATTTGTCGTGTTGCTGTTCCAAACGGGGTGTTTGGCGTTGAGATCGCCCGCTAGTAAGACGGAGTCACTCAGGCCGAAGAGAGTCGTGAGATCGCTGGTGAGCGCGATAGGATCGTCTGAAGCAAGAGACGCGACCGATGGTGGGGGATGGTAGGCAGAGATGATGGTTATCGGAGGATGACCAGTCATGCCTAGTCGACAGGCAGAGTACTCTAGGTGAGAGAGAGGCGCGGGTGGGGTCAGAGGGATGCAGTATAACTCCTTTCTATAATAAATAAGGGTACCGCCGCCGTGGCAACGTGTTCTGTCATTGCGAACTAGACGGTAATTCGCAATTTTGGGATCAGCGCGGTGGGGTTTCAAAAGGGTCTCCTGTATAAGGAGGACGTCTAATTGGTGGTCGCGGAGGAATTTAGTTATTTCGGCGCGTTGGTTGAAAATTCCATTGGCGTTGAAAAAACCTAATTTGAGGGATCGAGGCCTAGTGTGGTTTGTGCGTTGGGAATCCATTGGATCAGTCCATCGCATCCATCTGGTCGAGACCTAGCACCACATCACTGTGTGTGCTGAATATTTGGCTGTACATTGCCGTCGTAATTTTGCCGTTATTCTGCTGTTCGGCAGCCAGAAGGGCATCGCGGAGAGATCTGGCTTGGCGGGTCATAAATAACCTATAATGGCGTAGTATAGTCTGGGCGCAAGCCTCGCCATGCGCGACGGGTGAGGGATTGGGCGGTTGTTTGACTGCAGGAGCAGCAGTGGTTTGAGGCGCGGGTTTCTGACTGGCTGTGGGCTCTGTAGCCACGGCTATAGGCAGGATCTGCGCTGCGATGGGTATATCCATCAGTGCCTGCAAAGGTTTGGCAGGGGCCAAGGAGGGAAAGGCTTTTTCGTGGTTTAGCCTGTTCCACGGGGACGGTCTCTGAGGAGCGAGACGTTGGGGAATTTGAGAAGAAGGTGCCTCTCTCTGTTGGCGGGCGTTGGCGCGCTTCGCTAATTTAGGAGCGAGTTTGGGGGCTTTGGGACAGCCGCGGTAGTTTGCCGGGTGACCGGTCTGGCCGCAGAGAACGCAGCTGGGTGGTTCCGAACAGAGGGTTCGGTCTTTAGGCCGTGGGCAGTCCGCAGTGCTATGCTCGCCCAGACACTTGACGCATCTGGGAGTCGCATAGCAGTTGCTCTGCGCATGGCCATACAGTTGGCAACGGTGGCATTGTCCCACTGTTGCGGTTTTGTAGGGCTTTTCTATTGAGATACCGGATAGGGAGCAAATAGACTTAATCTTAAATATTGGGTGATGACCTTCGGTTGGTTCACAAATGACAAGAACCATGTCGTACAATTCACCGCCTCTCGCTTTATGTAAGCGATGGACGGCGATCACTGGTATACCTTGATCGGCAAGGTCGTCTTTAATATCCTGTACTAGGATTTCTTTAGGGACACGTTTAATAATAACACGAGTAGGCGTGTCCTCGGGGAAGGAGAAAGTGTGAAAGGAAATATTCCTTTCACGGAGGGCGCGATATAGTTCCCTATAGTCGTTCGACGTAGGGACGGTGACTTTAATGCCATTTTGGCAGGCACGGGCGTTTGTGTAGTTGATCTTTTGATCAACACACATCTTGGACACATCAGTCCATTTACCCTTGTCCTGGATGTAAAAGGGGGGTGGAGGGCGTTGTTTCCTTTGGGCTGAGGAAGTTTGGGCTATCGGGCTGGCGGGACGACTATTCTGCGCTCGAGCAGAGGTAGTTGGGACGGGGCTAGCGGGTCGAACGGGCGTTTGAGTTGGGGACGGGGGCGACGCGGTGGTCTTTTTGGCCTTGCTGGCCTGGGAGGTTTTCCCTTTCTTCCTCTTGCCACCGGTGACGACTTGAAAGTCGTCTTCCGAGGACGAGGGGCATGATGACAAATCATTGTCAGAGTTGTTATTGGACACAGGTTCGGTGGTGTCCATTTCACGGAATTCAGGTGCAGCGCACACCTGCGCGGCGTCCATTGTTTTAGGAACAATGGGATTAGCAGGTGGGCCGGAAACAATGGGTGATTTCGGGAATCGGGCGATCGGCACGACTTTGTCGGCGGGCGGGGGCAATAAAGGGCTATCTACCTGGAAGTCGTTCGTTGTTTGACGAACAATGGGATCGGAGTTAATAAATACTTCCGTGAACTGACCTACCGGGATGCCTTGATCGGCAAGCGGGGGAGATAATGGGCTGTCAAGCGCGTCACTAAAATCAGCGACGTTGGCTTCGGTAGCCGGGGGACAATTAGCGATTTCACGCTGGATTTTTCCGCCATATTTGGCGGAAATAGTAGGGTTTTCCCTAAGGATTTCTAACAGAATCTCCAAAATATTGGAGTTCGCCATGATTGGCAAATGGATCAAAAATTGAATGGGGAAATTTTGGAGATTTCTCTCCCGCGGGGGGCCTATTTAAAGCCTAACTGGCCTAACTCCCCGGATGGATGGGTCCGGGGATGTGTAACCCTCCCAGTCGGGTAGAGACTGGGAGGTGAGTACCTAATGGTGAGCCCTAAGCTTGTAACCGGTCGCCAGTCTTATTGTGCGAACCGGGCCCTATTGGGTCTAGTGCGAAGGGGTAGACACACCCAACCGACACTAGGTGTGTAGCTGAAAAGGAAACTCAGTAACTAGGTTTGACTAGGAGATCCCCCAAGGCCAAAACCTAGCACTCGACTCCAATTTACTGCTTCACCCTGAAGGGGATCAGCGGGTGCGTCGGGTCAGCACCCCCTTGGTATTGTTGACACCGTGAGGTTTCCAACCAAGGACCACGAAACTGTGGTTTTACCCTGAAGGGGCCAAACCAAATTGTTTTTGACGATACTCTGTTATAGAAACAGGATATCCTTCACCGCCTCGAAAAAGGCGGATCCGGACCAGGCGTCGTAGTCGGCGACTACGAGTGACGTCACGGCGAGCGTGACGAAGCGTAGCGATGACTCAGGCACGGAACGATCGAGAGCGCGGAGCGTTACGACCGTCGCGGGCGAGCGTCGGAAGCGGAGTGTCTAGAATCGTTTCTCCTTGGTGACGGCTTATATAGGCGGCTTGACACGTTAGTGTGCGTCTTCATCATGTGATCCTTGTATGTGTTTGTAACTCGTTAACGTCACGACACTTCACACGTCGTATGTTAGATGTCACTAGTATTCTACAGGTACTGTATATACAATCTGATAGATGGCGTAAGGGGTCGTGTTATAATCTTAAATTTAAATACACTAAGTTATTTTTTGTTATTTTGATACACCTTTAGTATATTAAATTATAACATTTAAAGGTAACTGTCTTGACTTCGTTCGCGTGGGAAGTTTTTCCCGTGTAAATCCCGATCCCGTGGGAATTTCGCCAAATACCGTCTTAGCGAGCATCTACGTCCTAAAAGGAACCTTGCAAAATTTGAGAGCCCTACTACTTGTAGTTTCTGAGATTTCGTGATTAATCAGTGAGTGGTATTTCGCTTTTATGTACAACGTGTAACAGAATAAACGCAATTCCTGAAAGTAGTTGGTTTAGAATCAACTTCTGAATCGATTTCCGTCATAAAAAAATAGGTGTTAAATTTAGATGGAAACATCTTTCATTTAACTTAAAATGGAAACAGTATCATGACAAATTAATACAATCCTTAATTCAAGGAAATTGCGTGCGTGTCGCGTCGGCCGCTAACATTGCATGAGTGTATGCGTCTATGACGCACATACTATAATAACTATTTTATAAAATATGCCTAGGTTTGGTTTCAATTTATTTAGTTACGGATGTTGTTTTAGACTTACAATTTAATATTCTAATTTATGTGTCTGAGATATTGCGCTTAATCTGTTACACGTTGTATATAGATTAGGACGTATTGCTTTAGTTGGGTCTATGTACTCAGATATAGCCATTTCTATCGCCTTTTTTACTTCCTCGCGTCATGAATACGTCGCTCTTCAGACATTGAATATAGTATCTCATCTATTCCTCGTATGATAACATTTTTCTCCCTCTGGGAACGTTCTTGAGTCTCTGAGATAAAATCTTTATACCGTACGTAGATATGTCAATCGCTGCTGTGCAATCTCTCACGGGATGGTGCAGCGGTGATTTGCGTATTGTTACGCCAGTCGCTTAGTGAAGTACGTCGAGAAACTTCGACAGAAATCTAGAATGTTCGAGACACTAACGCCATCTAGCGGCGAGTAGCAGTACTGTGTATCTCACGTAGCTTCTGGAATATTCTTGGCAGTATAAACAGTGAGTCGATTTTACAAAAATGTTCTAGAACTCATAGACCGGGGTATAAATAGATGGCAAAGAGACGCAGAGAGTCAGTCTTATTACGAGGTGAATACGCGATATAATCGAAGCTCTACAAGTGAATTTCAGTGCGATTTAAGTTTAAGTGACAAGTGTTGAAGTGAGAATAACTGTGTTAGTTTTTATTGTGTGTTCACTTAATCAAAGTGTTTATTTTGGTCTAATTATTAATTAATATTGTTAATATTATTTCCTTTATTTTCAATATATACATATAAATTACATTTTTAAATGTTCTAAAAAAACATTTAAAATATAAAAAAAATAGTAGCCCACCGGTATCGGGAACAGGGTCCAATCTACCGGTGGTCAGGGCTCCATAGAGAGGAACCTTCTGACGATACGCGCCGTGTCCAGGAGTACCGCTTTCTGTAGTAAGCCCTTGATCCAACCGTTTAACGAGAGCCTCCTGAGGTGTTGGTCGAGGCTCTTGGCTATGAAACCATTGGCTGAGATGACTATCGATACAATGATTGCCAAGTTCACATCCCACATGTCGACAATCTCGTGTGCCAAGTCAAGATGAGGAATGCAAATAAATGTATTGAGTATTGAGATACTTAATTTGCTTATCTTTCTCAGCTTTCACGAGGTTCTCGTCATGCGGGATGGTTATATCGACAATCATGGCACGCCTCTCGATTAGGTCGACCACCACTATATCAGGCTTTTAAGAAATTTTATTTAAGAAAGATTATCTTTGGACTCGACTCAAGGTCGGAAATTTGAAGCAGGTACGGGTCTAAGCCAAGTATTCTGCTTCAGTTTGTATGGGATAGGTTGAGTGAATAATTTGCGTGTCTATAGTGTCAGGGGAGTGTTGATAAATGAGTGATGTCGGGTTTAAGAAGCGCCGAACTATAGAGCAGGTGTCTAATATAATCGATTTTTGTAGGGGTATATATGTCTTTGGGTGAAGATCTAACATTTTCAAGGCGGTATGAAGTGTTTTAGGTATGATACCGGTTGAGGAAATAATTATGGGTACTATCTTGATTGTTTCTTGGTGCCACATTTGTTTGATTTCGTCTGCTAAAGGTATGTATTTTTGTATTTTTTCTGTGTGTTTTTCTTTAAGGTTATTGGAGTTTGGGACAGCAATATCTATAAGGTAAGTGGTTTTTGTAGATTTAACGGTAAGCGTTATATCAGGTCTATTGCTAAGGATGGTGCGGTTGGTGATTATGTCTCTGTCCCAGTATAGCTTTGCTCTGTTGCTTTCGATTACGTTTTTAGGTTTGTATGTATAGTGGGGCGTGTATGCTTCTATCAGATTGTATTTGAGTGCGAGCTGTTGATGAATGTATTTGGCGACGTTGTCATGGCGATGTGTGTAGTCTTTATTGGCAAGTGCGCTGCAGCCTCCCGTGATGTGATCTATAGATTCGGTATATCGGTAGCATAATCGGCATTTACCTGTTTCAATTAATTCTTTCAGTATGTATTTAGAGTAATTGCGTGTTTTAATTATCTGGTCCTGTATCGCTACTATAAATCCTTCCGTCTCACTAAATATGTTTCCTGTGGTGAGCCAGGAGGTTGATGCATTTTGGTCTACATGATCTTGTCCTAATTGATGTGGATATCTACCGTGTAGTGCTTTGTTCTTCCAGTGTTCTAACTTCTGCTCATCTCGTAATATTTTGGTGTTTGGGTCGAATTGTGTATTGTTTAGTCGTAACGGTGTGCCAGATTGGGGTAGATTAATTATTGCTTTATGTATTGCACTATCGTTGGCTTTTCTAATGAAGTATGTTCGTAAGTTGTTTATTTGAGTGTAGTGTAGGTTTGATATGTCCATAAATCCACGACCACCTAGTTTTCTTTTGAGAGTGAATCTTTGTATAGCGGAGTGAATGTGATGAATGTTGTGTTTATTGCATGTTGTTCTTGTTATAGTGTCAAGAGCTTTAAGCTCAGTATCAGACTTTATACAGATTTAGAAGCTGTCCAGGCGTGAAGTACCGCCTCACCTTGTGTAGGATTCCCAGCTTTTTTGCTGCAGTCTGAGTTCTGGACTCGATGCTTGAGCTGAGGTTGAGGTCTGACGTCAACTCCATGCCCAAAAGCTCCAGGCGACTGGTAACTGGCACAGATGTACCTCGGAAAGTAGGGGTCAATTCAAAAGGGCTCCTTTTAGCGCTGAAAAGACAAGCTTGTGTTTTCAGAGCATTGAATTTGACCAGATTGTCGTCACCCCATTGGGAAACGAGATTTAAGGTCAAATTTAGGCGCTCTACCATGGCCTTTCTGAGAGTGGCAATTTCGTCCCTGTCAGCTCTAGAACTGGATAAGTATCTCTCTGAGACTGTGCTGTCATCCGCGTACCCAACTGCTCCCAGCTGAAGTAGGTCATTGATATGCAGCAGAAAAAGAGTCGCAGAAAGAACAGACCCTTGAGGAACACCGGCATTAATTGCCATAAGATCCGATGAGCAGCCATCGATGACCACTCGTATCAACCGCTCACTCAAGAAGTCGGAAATCCAGTAGCATAAGCCAGCAGGGACACCGAACGCGGGAAGCTTGCTTAGCAGACTAGCGTGCCAGACCCTGTCAAAGGCCTTTGAGATGTCGAGGGATACCGCAAGGGCTTCACCGTGTTTCTCAATGGCCTCGCCCCAACAGTGCGTGACATACGCAAGAAGATCTCCGGTGGACCGACCACGGCGAAAGCCATACTGGTGGTCACTGAGGAGCTCATTGTCTTCAAGGTATGCCACCAACTTGTTGTTGAGTACCCTTTCCATTAGTTTACACAGTATGGAGGTTAAGGCGACTGGTCTATAATTGGCAGGATCGGCACAGCTCCCCTTTTTGGGTACAGGTTGCACATTAGCAAGCTTCCAGGACACTGGCACCACTCCGGTTTTGAGGGAAAGGCGATACAGGCGAGTCAGTACAGGTGACAACTCTGGAGCACAACTTTTTAGGACTCTGGCAGGTATTCCGTCCGGCCCACTGGCCTTGTTCACGTCCAGACTACAAAGGGCTTTACGGACCTCTTTAATGTGAATTGCGATTTCCAGCATTTCGGAGTCGCAGTTAGGTGGTTAATGTTAGGTGGTAAGTTAGACCCTGTGTCTAGACGCGAAATTTCCGCGAAGAGGGAGGCAAATAAATTTGCTTTCTTTTGTGCGGTATGAGCCAGTGTTCCATCCGGTTTTACCATGGGAGGCAGCGAAGGACGACAGAAGTTCGACTCGACCGATTTGGCGAGGGACCAAAACTGCTTACTGCCCGAAGGGTAGGTTGCCAATTTGGCCCCAATTCGTCCAACATGGTCAAACCGAGCTCAACCCGTTTGCAGGCCTTAGCGGCAGAGTTAAATGCAGTCTTCAATGCGTGAACACCAACACTAGCGCTGCCGCAACTGCGGGCCGAGGCCCAGGCTTGGTAAGCCTGCTCCTTGCGCAATTGAGCTTGTGCACAAGCTGCATTATACCAAGGCCGAGCCTCAAAGCCAAGTGGGACGTCAGAAAATGGGATAAAATATTCCATAGCCTGACGTACCACGTCAACAATTGCATCAGCGCAGATCGATGGGTTGCACGATGAGAAACAAGCTTGCCGCCATGGGTAGGATGCAAAAAAGTGCCGCATCTCATCCCAATCTGCTAACTTGTACTTCCATACTCGTCTAGTGCTCCTAGGGCTTTTATCCGGAGGAGAGTAGGAAGATACAGTTTTCACCAGACAGTGGTCAGACGATCCGAGTGGAGCCCAGATCGAAACAGAGTGCCTGTCTGGATCGGTTGTCAGCAGAAGGTCCAAGCAATTGGGTGTATGTCCACTGACATCCGGAATGCGGGTCGCTTGATTAACCAGCTGACCGAGATCTAACCGAGGTTACTTTCTTACTTTCGTTTATCTGTATTTCTTTTGGAAGACGTATGGGAAATACGTATTGTAGCTTCCACACCTGGAACACATACTGCTTAAATAAGCAATAAAGAGTATTCTATCTATCTATCTATCTATCTGCACGCTGCGAGCGCGCGCGCATACTAAACTAAGCGCCGCCGGCCGCCACTCGCCGGCCACCATCAGCCCGAGGCGGGGCGCGGCGCTGCGATCGACGCGACCCCTACGGACGGAATGTGGAACCGAAGAATGAAATCCTGTAGTCTTATTGGCTAGATGTTTTTTTTTATATATTTGGCGCCAAAACGTTAGGCTATAAAGCGAACCTAATAAAGACTGCTATTCAGTACACCGTTCGATACAGTTCTATATTCATCTGGAGTTTTACTTAAACACCCTATACGCGCTACATTGGCGCGCGCGCTCGCAGCGTGCAGATGTATGTGTTCCAGGTGCGGAAGCTACAGTATGTTGTGTAGGGTTGACACTGTTGCTGCAGCACAATATATAAGTGTGTGGATGTTTTCTAATGTGATGGTTTCCATATTTTGCAGGTCATTTGCAATTATTTCGTTAACTGTAATCACAGTTTTAATCATTTGGCGTGTTGTGTGTAATTTAGGAATTATAGGTCTGAGTGTAGGATCTGTATCTGTGTATTTTATTAACACTTAGCTTGCTCATAATCTAATGGTCTTTCTAATGAATTAGCTGGTCTGTTTTCTTGTGTTTGGATGTGTTCACTAGTTTCTAATGTTAGGGTGGTGACTGTTGTGGTGGAGCTTTGTTGTTCGAAAGTATAACTACGATTAAGGGAGTGTTGTGTAGCTTGTGTCAGAAAAGATGGGTGTGTAGTAGGTTGGTTGTTTTGAGGACTTGAGATTACTTGTTCGTCTGTATTGACATTAACAATATTGTTTGTAGCTATTAGTGTAAGCGATATATTGTTTTTTATATGTTCTCGTTCAGTTTCAGGTATTCTGTTGTTTCTGTGTATGACCCTTATCTGATCCGATAATCGTTGTTCAGAGATATGACTCAGTTCTGGAAATTTAGACATGAATGTTTGATATAACAATGGTCTCCAGGCTATCATATCAGATTCACACACTGTGACAGTATAGTAGCAACGGAGGAGCTCTGTATTAATATCGTTTGTCCATTTCATCCGTTGTCTACTTTTTCTAGCAAGGGTGGTTGCAGGAAGCATATCCTGTAAAACACTTCTTGCTGGTGTGTTGATGTTTACATGAGTTGATTGTGTGTTAGAGCCTTCGCAGAAAGGTAAGATATTATTTTGTGATATTTGCGTAGGGCTTGTGATTTCAATGGTGGGCACAGGAGAATTAGCAAGCGCTTCTTGTGCAACATCTAATGACATTGGAGATGTAGTTGTGGATCGAGTTTGTTGATGTAATATATAAGAATAGGGTGATGAGCTGGGTGATTGGAATAAACTATCTGTGGATGTTGTTCGTGATGATGAGTTTTCGTTAGGTGCCACAGTTCGAGACTGGGCAGACCTCAGCGATACGTTGCCGCCCCCCAGAATACGTGGGGCAACCCGTGCCTGATGGCCCGGGGCGGGACTCTCCCGTTTGGGTACCCGCCTGGGGTATTATTCTATTTCTTAGTCGCATCGCATATTGGTATTACTATAGCTCCGTTGGTCATTGCTGAGTTTTTTAGTATATAGCTGTCAATGACCGCCCCTCACGTGGCATCAGATGGTCGAGCCAGGCGTGGAGTTAGGTTTAAGAGGGAGGTTTTACTAAGGCTCCGTTGGTCATTCCTAGGTTTTAGCGTATAGCTGTCAATGACCGTCCCTCACGTGACATCAGATGGTCGAGCCGGGCGTGGAGTTAGGTTTAAGAGGGAGGTTTTACTAAGGCTCCGTTGGTCATTGCTAGGTTTTAGCGTATAGCTGTCAATGACCGCCCCTCATGTGGCATCAGATAGTCGAGCCAGATGTGGAGTTAGGTTTAAGAGGGAGGTTTTACTAAGGTTCTGTTGGTCATTGCTGAGTTTTTAGCGTATAGCTGTCAATGTCCGCCCCTTACGTGGCATCAGATGGTCGAACCGGACGTGGAGTTAGATTTTTGAGGGGCATATTATTATTATTGTTAATTATTTCTATCCCAAACCCCAGCTCGTAACAGTATTTTAAGTAGTTTTAATGTGTTGATTTCTGTACTTACTAAGATCCTACTATAATAATATTATAAATGAGGAAGTTTGTGAGGACGCAAAAACTACTAAATGTATCTGAATGAAATTTGGTAAGTAGATAGTTGACATCGTAGAATAACACAAAGGCTACTTTTTATCCCTGAATTCCCACGGGATCACGATTTACGTGGGAAAAACCTCCCAAGCGAACGAAGTCGCGGGCAGCAGTCTATAAGTATCTTTGTTACTTACAGTTATGCATCTTACCAGTTTCTGTCTGCGACTTCATTCGCGTTTCCCCGTGTAAATCCCGATCTCGCGAGAATTCCGGGATAAAAAGTAGCCTATGTGTTATTTCAGGATGTCAACTATCTACTTACCAAATTTCATTCAGATACATTTAGTAGTTTTTGCGTCCTCACAAACTTCCGCATTTATAATATTATTATAGTAGGATCTTAGTAAGTACAGAAATCAATACATTAAAACTACTTAAAATACTGTTACGAGCTGGGGTTTGGGATAGAAATAATTAACAATAATAATAATATGCCCCTCAAAAATCTAACTCCACGTCCGGTTCGACCATCTGATGCCACGTAAGGGGCGGACATTGACAGCTATACGCTAAAAACTCAGCAATGACCAACAGAGCCTTAGTAAAACCTCCCTCTTAAACCTAACTCCACATCTGGCTCGACTATCTGATGCCACATGAGGGGCGGTCATTGACAGCTATACGCTAAAACCTAGCAATGACCAACGGAGCCTTAGTAAAACCTCCCTCTTAAACCTAACTCCACGCCCGGCTCGACCATCTGATGTCACGTGAGGGACGGTCATTGACAGCTATACGCTAAAACCTAGGAATGACCAACGGAGCCTTAGTAAAACCTCCCTCTTAAACCTAACTCCACGCCTGGCTCGACCATCTGATGCCACGTGAGGGGCGGTCATTGACAGCTATATACTAAAAAACTCAGCAATGACCAACGGAGCTATAGTAATACCAATATGCGATGCGACTAAGAAATAGAATAATACCCCAGGCGGGTACCCAAACGGGAGAGTCCCGCCCCGGGCCATCAGGCACGGGTTGCCCCACGTATTCTGGGGGGCGGCAACGTATCGCTGAGGTCTGCCCAGTCTCGAACTGTGGCACCTAACGAAAACTCATCATCACGAACAACATCCACAGATAGTTTATTCCAATCACCCAGCTCATCACCCTATTCTTATATATTACATCAACAAACTCGATCCACAACTACATCTCCAATGTCATTAGATGTTGCACAAGAAGCGCTTGCTAATTCTCCTGTGCCCACCATTGAAATCACAAGCCCTACGCAAATATCACAAAATAATATCTTACCATTCTGCGAAGGCTCTAACACACAATCATCTCATGTAAACATCAACACACCAGCAAGAAGTGTTTTACAGGATATGCTTCCTGCAACCACCCTTGCTAGAAAAAGTAGACAACGGATGAAATGGACAAACGATATTAATACAGAGCTCCTCCGTTGCTACTATACTGTCACAGTGTGTGAATCTGATATGATAGCCTGGAGACCATTGTTATATCAAACATTCATGTCTAAATTTCCAGAACTGAGTCATATCTCTGAACAACGATTATCGGATCAGATAAGGGTCATACACAGAAACAACAGAATACCTGAAACTGAACGAGAACATATAAAAAACAATATATCGCTTACTCTAATAGCTACAAACAATATTGTTAATGTCAATACAGATGAACAAGTAATCTCAAGTCCTCAAAACAACCAACCTACTACACACCCATCTATTCTGACACAAGCTACACAACACTCCCTTAATCGTAGTTATACTTTCGAACAACAAAGCTCCACCACAACAGTCACCACCCTAACATTAGAAACTAGTGAACACATCCAAACACAAGAAAACAGACCAGCTAATTCATTAGAAAGACCATTAGATTATGAGCAAGCTAAGTGTTAATAAAATACACAGATACAGATCCTACACTCAGACCTATAATTCCTAAATTACACACAACACGCCAAATGATTAAAACTGTGATTACAGTTAACGAAATAATTGCAAATGACCTGCAAAATATGGAAACCATCACATTAGAAAACATCCACACACTTATATATTGTGCTGCAGTAACAGTGTCAACCCTACACAACATACTGTAGCTTCCGCACCTGGAACACATACATCTGCACGCTGCGAGCGCGCGCGCCTATGTAGCGCGTATAGGGTGTTTAAGTAAAACTCCAGATGAATATAGAACTGTATCGAACGGTGTACTGAATAGCAGTCTTTATTAGGTTCGCTTTATAGCCTAACGTTTTGGCGCCAAATATATAAAAAAAAACATCTAGCCAATAAGACTACAGGATTTCATTCTTCGGTTCCACATTCCGTCCGTAGGGGTCGCGTCGATCGCAGCGCCGCGCCCCGCCTCGGGCTGATGGTGGCCGGCGAGTGGCGGCCGGCGGCGCTTAGTTTAGTATGCGCGCGCGCTCGCAGCGTGCAGATGTATGTGTTCCAGGTGCGGAAGCTACAATACGTATTTCCCATACGTCTTCCAAAAGAAATACAGATAAACGAAAGTAAGAAAGTAACCTCGGTTAGATCTCGGTCAGCTGGTTAATCAAGCGACCCGCATTCCGGATTTCAGTGGACATACACCCAATTGCTTGGACCTTCTGCTGACAACCGATCCAGACAGGCACTCTGTTTCGATCTGGGCTCCACTCGGATCGTCTGACCACTGTCTGGTGAAAACTGTATCTTCCTACTCTCCTCCGGATAAAAGCCCTAGGAGCACTAGACGAGTATGGAAGTACAAGTTAGCAGATTGGGATGAGATGCGGCACTTTTTTGCATCCTACCCATGGCGGCAAGCTTGTTTCTCATCGTGCAACCCATCGATCTGCGCTGATGCAATTGTTGACGTGGTACGTCAGGCTATGGAATATTTTATCCCATTTTCTGACGTCCCACTTGGCTTTGAGGCTCGGCCTTGGTATAATGCAGCTTGTGCACAAGCTCAATTGCGCAAGGAGCAGGCTTACCAAGCCTGGGCCTCGGCCCGCAGTTGCGGCAGCGCTAGTGTTGGTGTTCACGCATTGAAGACTGCATTTAACTCTGCCGCTAAGGCCTGCAAACGGGTTGAGCTCGGTTTGACCATGTTGGACGAATTGGGGCCAAATTGGCAACCTACCCTTCGGGCAGTAAGCAGTTTTGGTCCCTCGCCAAATCGGTCGAGTCGAACTTCTGTCGTCCTTCGCTGCCTCCCATGGTAAAACCGGATGGAACACTGGCTCATACCGCACAAAAGAAAGCAAATTTATTTGCCTCCCTCTTCGCGGAAATTTCGCGTCTAGACACAGGGTCTAACTTACCACCTAACATTAACCACCTAACTGCGACTCCGAAATGCTGGAAATCGCAATTCACATTAAAGAGGTCCGTAAAGCCCTTTGTAGTCTGGACGTGAACAAGGCCAGTGGGCCGGACGGAATACCTGCCAGAGTCCTAAAAAGTTGTGCTCCAGAGTTGTCACCTGTACTGACTCGCCTGTATCGCCTTTCCCTCAAAACCGGAGTGGTGCCAGTGTCCTGGAAGCTTGCTAATGTGCAACCTGTACCCAAAAAGGGGAGCTGTGCCGATCCTGCCAATTATAGACCAGTCGCCTTAACCTCCATACTGTGTAAACTAATGGAAAGGGTACTCAACAACAAGTTGGTGGCATACCTTGAAGACAATGAGCTCCTCAGTGACCACCAGTATGGCTTTCGCCGTGGTCGGTCCACCGGAGATCTTCTTGCGTATGTCACGCACTGTTGGGGCGAGGCCATTGAGAAACACGGTGAAGCCCTTGCGGTATCCCTCGACATCTCAAAGGCCTTTGACAGGGTCTGGCACGCTAGTCTGCTAAGCAAGCTTCCCGCGTTCGGTGTCCCTGCTGGCTTATGCTACTGGATTTCCGACTTCTTGAGTAAGCGGTTGATACGAGTGGTCATCGATGGCTGCTCATCGGATCTTATGGCAATTAATGCCGGTGTTCCTCAAGGGTCTGTTCTTTCTGCGACTCTTTTTCTGCTGCATATCAATGACCTACTTCAGCTGGGAGCAGTTGGGTACGCGGATGACAGCACAGTCTCAGAGAGATACTTATCCAGTTCTAGAGCTGACAGGGACGAAATTGCCACTCTCAGAAAGGCCATGGTAGAGCGCCTAAATTTGACCTTAAATCTCGTTTCCCAATGGGGTGACGACAATCTGGTCAAATTCAATGCTCTGAAAACACAAGCTTGTCTTTTCAGCGCTAAAAGGAGCCCTTTTGAATTGACCCCTACTTTCCGAGGTACATCTGTGCCAGTTACCAGTCGCCTGGAGCTTTTGGGCATGGAGTTGACGTCAGACCTCAACCTCAGCTCAAGCATCGAGTCCAGAACTCAGACTGCAGCAAAAAAGCTGGGAATCCTACACAAGGTGAGGCGGTACTTCACGCCTGGACAGCTTCTAAATCTGTATAAAGTCTGATACTGAGCTTAAAGCTCTTGACACTATAACAAGAACAACATGCAATAAACACAACATTCATCACATTCACTCCGCTATACAAAGATTCACTCTCAAAAGAAAACTAGGTGGTCGTGGATTTATGGACATATCAAACCTACACTACACTCAAATAAACAACTTACGAACATACTTCATTAGAAAAGCCAACGATAGTGCAATACATAAAGCAATAATTAATCTACCCCAATCTGGCACACCGTTACGACTAAACAATACACAATTCGACCCAAACACCAAAATATTACGAGATGAGCAGAAGTTAGAACACTGGAAGAACAAAGCACTACACGGTAGATATCCACATCAATTAGAACAAGATCATGTAGACCAAAATGCATCAACCTCCTGGCTCACCACAGGAAACATATTTAGTGAGATGGAAGGATTTATAGTAGCGATACAGGACCAGATAATTAAAACACGCAATTACTCTAAATACATACTGAAAGAATTAATTGAAACAGGTAAATGCCGATTATGCTACCGATATACCGAATCTATAGATCACATCACGGGAGGCTGCAGCGCACTTGCCAATAAAGACTACACACATCGCCATGACAACGTCGCCAAATACATTCATCAACAGCTCGCACTCAAATATAATCTGATAGAAGCATACACGCCCCACTATACATACAAACCTAAAAACGTAATCGAAAGCAACAGAGCAAAGCTATACTGGGACAGAGACATAATCACCAACCGCACCATCCTTAGCAATAGACCTGATATAACGCTTACCGTTAAATCTACAAAAACCACTTACCTTATAGATATTGCTGTCCCAAACTCCAATAACCTTAAAGAAAAACACACAGAAAAAATACAAAAATACATACCTTTAGCAGACGAAATCAAACAAATGTGGCACCAAGAAACAATCAAGATAGTACCCATAATTATTTCCTCAACCGGTATCATACCTAAAACACTTCATACCGCCTTGAAAATGTTAGATCTTCACCCAAAGACATATATACCCCTACAAAAATCGATTATATTAGACACCTGCTCTATAGTTCGGCGCTTCTTAAACCCGACATCACTCATTTATCAACACTCCCCTGACACTATAGACACGCAAATTATTCACTCAACCTATCCCATACAAACTGAAGCAGAATACTTGGCTTAGACCCGTACCTGCTTCAAATTTCCGACCTTGAGTCGAGTCCAAAGATAATCTTTCTTAAATAAAATTTCTTAAAAGCCTGATATAGTGGTGGTCGACCTAATCGAGAGGCGTGCCATGATTGTCGATATAACCATCCCGCATGACGAGAACCTCGTGAAAGCTGAGAAAGATAAGCAAATTAAGTATCTCAATACTCAATACATTTATTTGCATTCCTCATCTTGACTTGGCACACGAGATTGTCGACATGTGGGATGTGAACTTGGCAATCATTGTATCGATAGTCATCTCAGCCAATGGTTTCATAGCCAAGAGCCTCGACCAACACCTCAGGAGGCTCTCGTTAGACGGTTGGATCAAGGGCTTACTTCAGAAAGCGGTACTCCTGGACACGGCGCGTATCGTCAGAAGGTTCCTCTCTATGGAGCCCTGACCACCGGTAGATTGGACCCTGTTCCCGATACCGGTGGGCTACTATTTTTTTTATATTTTAAATGTTTTTTTAGAACATTTAAAAATGTAATTTATATGTATATATTGAAAATAAAGGAAATAATATTAACAATATTAATTAATAATTAGACCAAAATAAACACTTTGATTAAGTGAACACACAATAAAAACTAACACAGTTATTCTCACTTCAACACTTGTCACTTAAACTTAAATCGCACTGAAATTCACTTGTAGAGCTTCGATTATATCGCGTATTCACCTCGTAATAAGACTGACTCTCTGCGTCTCTTTGCCATCTATTTATACCCCGGTCTATGAGTTCTAGAACATTTTTGTAAAATCGACTCACTGTTTATACTGCCAAGAATATTCCAGAAGCTACGTGAGATACACAGTACTGCTACTCGCCGCTAGATGGCGTTAGTGTCTCGAACATTCTAGATTTCTGTCGAAGTTTCTCGACGTACTTCACTAAGCGACTGGCGTAACAATACGCAAATCACTGAATGAAATTTGGTAAGTAGATAGTTGACATCGTAGAATAACACAAAGGCTACTTTTTATCCCTGAATTCCCACGGGATCACGATTTACGTGGGAAAAACCTCCCAAGCGAACGAAGTCGCGGGCAGCAGTCTATAAGTATCTTTGTTACTTACAATTATGCATCTTACCAGTTTCTGTCTGCGACTTCATTCGCGTTTCCCCGTGTAAATCCCGATCTCGCGAGAATCCGGGATAAAAAGTAGCCTATGTGTTATTTCAGGATGTCAACTATTTACGTACCAAATTTCATTCAGATCTATTTAGTAGTTTTTGCGTGAAAGAGTAACAAACGTACATCCCACGTACGTAAACAAATTTAAAAATAAGTTAAAAAAAGTATTACTAAGAAATCCGCTAAAGTGCTATCAATAAATAAATAATTATTCTTTTTGTAAGTAAAGTTTTAAAACAAAGTTTTAAAAATAAGTTTACCAATAAATAAATAATTTAAGTTTTAAGTGTATATTTTGTCAAATCTCTATTACGGTTTTGTGGGGCTTAGTTTATACGTTATTTGTAATTAATGTTTATAAATAAATAATAATAAATAAATAATCCATCCATCTTCACAAACTTTCGCATTTACAATATTAAGTAAGATGTGATCTGAATGAATAATTAAATGATAATAATTGCTTTTTAAAGCTTTCAGCGTTAACGTCAAATAGAGAATCCTACGCTATGTTGCTACTTTAATGATGGTACGTCTTGGGGTACATTTTTTCGGCTAAATTCGTCGCAATCTTAAATCGCGAGAATGAGAGTCGGATTTGACAGCTATAAAAATACTTTGTGTAGTGAGGGAAAAAAATCGGATGCTTTAAAAACCGATTATAGAGACATATCGATTTAAAATAATTAGAGTTTGTAATCGACAGTTTTATTATACGCATGGGTTTGTAACATTTAACAGTTACCTATTACATAAATTCCAACGAAGTTTAAAGGAGACGGGGATTTCTGGGCCATATTGCAATAAGTTGAGATATGGTTTAAAAAAAAGCGTCATATTTCGAAATACAAAAATTTGCCTAATTCACAATCTGGAAGACGAGAAATCTTAAAAATAAGTTTTAAGTCACGAATAAAATGGGATATCGATTACTATAATAGATTAATGTGAATGAGTTTACATAATTGAACACAAAACTACTTGAACCAGATTATTGATTCAATCAAAGTAAATAAATACATTACAATTATCATGTACCCGTGTGAAGCCAGGGCGGATTAGTCGCTAGTCAAGAATAAAATTAGAATAAATAAGTGTGAGGGTCAGGTAAATAAATCAATTAACTAAATTTTTAACATTTTTATTCACTTTCGTCACTTGATCCAGAAAACAGATCACCACTTGAACTGTCTTCGTCGGTTACTCTTATAATAAATTCATTTTCAATTATATTATCAAAATGTATGTCTCTTCTGAAGTCTTCCATAATATTTTTTTTTGTTCTACTACGTTAATCCAATCGTCTTTTGTAACATGTACACATGCTTCTTTAAGCAGACCAAGCATTTTTTTGTGGCGAATGGAGGTTTTGTATTTTGACGTGCAGCATAGCCTGTAAAAGAGGTAAAGTTATAATGAATACATTATTTATTTCGTTAAACAATCAAATAGCTACAGAGCTCGGAACCAGAACGAGTTCAGCAAGTCATCAAGTGGGAGCTAGGAGAAAGAATCCGACGAAGCGACAGCAAGAAGTTAAAAACCTACATCTTCAGTCAAGCCTGGCAGTTACTCAGCTACCAACCACTTCACCGACCTGCACTGAAAAAGTCACCGATTCCATTGCGATACTGCCAGAGGGAAAAAAGGCTGTGAACGAGATTCAGCTGCGGAATATACACCAACAAGCTCGGGGCACCTGAGTTGTCCCAATGCGATGGTATACGTACCCTTGTATTGGGACAGCACGGACTGCCGGGCAGTTCTTCTCATGCAACCGAGCGGGTGGGCGGGTTGCGGATAGCCCAGCTTCGGCTGGGGGACCGCCACCTAGCAACCTGGGGGGCGACCCCCCTGCCGGAGTGTCTCAGCAGACGAGACTCCGGACAAGAGAAGTTTCCCTTACGCCAGATCCCAGGCCTAGGGATAACCTAATACCCTGTTCCTATGTTCCCTGTTCCTCGGCTGCGCGGGTCTGCATGGTTCTGCTACTGTCTCTCGCTGGTGCGAGCGGGCTGCATATATTGGCTGGTTCAAGTGGACTAGCCAGTGATGCGGTGAGCTCGCGCCTGCGGGACGGTGGCGGATGGGTGTGGCCCTGTGCAGTCGAAAACATCCACCTCACACCTTTCCTTCCCTCTCCCATCCCTTTCCTTTATTTTCCCATCTTTTCTCCAACCATCCAGAGGAGGGGCAACCTCTTTTCCCAAAAGCCCAACCAAATAAAAATGACCTAATGAAGCAGAGAACAAAGACTATCCAGGTGGGTCCCGGCCAAGCCGGGGAGTCCCACACCGACAAGTCGGTCAGCCCCCATCGTATTCTGGGAGGGGGCAATTCACTGCCTATAGGTGCTGCTCCTGCAGCAACTGCAAAAAATTCTTCGGCTGCTACCACAGCGCCACAAAACCCTGCTGCTATTACAGCGCAACCCACAACCGCGGCTGCTACCACAGCGCCAAAAATTACTACACCGGCTGCGACCCACGCGCCTTTATACCACACCCCGGCTGCTGTTCAAGCGCCAAAACGACTAACACAGACTGTGCTGACTACGAGTGCCTGGCAACAAAGCCTCGTTAGGAACAGCTTTAAGAATAACCCAGACGACGACACGAGCAAAGGTAAGGCGGCCAGCTCCGGTGGACCCAGTGACCGGAGGCGCTCAGTCTGCGAAGGCACTAGCCAGCGCATTGCGCCGACGGCCGCTGAAGAGCAAGTACGCGATCAGCTGCGAATCCGCGAAGGGACCTCCCAGCGCGTAAAGTGGCCGGACGCGGAAACACGCGACCGAAACCGAATCCGCGAAGGGGAAACCCAGCGCGTAAGGTCTTCGGAAGCGATGAAGTCTGCCGGGACTGAAAGCCGAACCCAAGACATCGACACTGACACTGACAATGACATGCCCCGAAGGAGGAAGGCGAAAGGCAGGGGGAAACGGGCTGGAGCCCTCATAAACGTGAGGCCGACCGTCCGGGCCGCTGAACCACAACCCGGGCCAAGCGGCTCGGGGGCGGCAAAGCGAGATCGCCCGGACGACACGGCTTCGCCGAGCGCGCTTCAGGGAAACCCGAAGCGTGTGAGAGTCCAGCCTGCTCAAGGGGAGCAGAGGACCTATGCGCGGGCCACGAAGGATATACCTGCGCGACTCGCCGTAGCAATCTGCTTCCCCCCCCCCCCCCCTCCAGGGACCTGACTCCGGAGGAAGCAAACAACATTAAGAACAGACTTGAGGAGCTCGTCATGGACAGCGACCCGTCCCAACCACTCCCGGCCTTCCGCGGATACCCTCGGGTAGCGGACGGTACTGTGCAGATGTGGTGTGAAGACGACCACTCCTTGACCTGGTTGACACAGAATGTGACACAGATAAGACTCCCGAACACCGACCAGACACTGACAGTCATGCGACAGACTGATATACCTACCCGTGTCCGAGCCGCGCTATTTGTACCCCGGTATAATGGGGACATAGCGCGGCTCCAGAGTGTTCTGATTCGTCAGAACACTTGGTACGACATTGGTAGGTGGTCACTGTACAGGGCGACTTCTGTCGGTGGGGATAACCATGGGACGTATCTGACCCTGGGGATCCCGACCGATGAAGCCGAAAAGGTCTTGGGGTGGGAGCGGCGCGTATCGTATCTGCTCGGGTCCATATACGTCCGCTTCTACCCCAAGAAGCTACCCTCAGACAAGACTGAGACCACTGAACAGACACAGACAGACACCGATGTGACTATACTGGAGGAGGAAATGGCGAAGGCTGCAATGACCGACGCTGAGTCAGACTCAGCGCCACCCCCGTCACCGGGATGGACAATGCAGCTGCTCGCATCCTTACCCATCGACACCTGGCGAGGAACAGGGGAGGGAGATGAAGCATCCAATGGATCCGACTCCTCCTAACTCCGCTCCAACGTCAGCACCACCCACAGCAAACACCCAGATCATCCAGGCCAATCTCCAGCATAGCCAGACCGCCACAGCTAGCCTTCGCAGAGCCCTGGAGATGAATCCACGGACAATTGCACTTATACAAGAGCCGTGGATTAGAAACAACAAAGTATGTGGCCTTGGAAACACCGGAGGTAATATCATTCTAAACACACTTAATGCAGAGAAACCACGTACCTGTATATACACACCCAAAGACATACCTATTACCTCACTAACTCAATTCTGTTCCAGAGACCTGACTGCGATCAGGCTCCGGATTGACAGCAATGCTCCAGATTTAGTACTAGCCTCGGTGTACATGCCAGGCGACAACGAGAACTGCCCACCGATAGAGATGATTGATCTTGTACGTCACTGCGAGGACGCGGGCCTGGACCTGATCATCTACACCGACTCAAATGCTCATCACCCGCTTTGGGGAAGTGAAGTATCCAACGCCAGAGGTGAGACGCTATCCACATACCTATTCTCGACTAACCTTAACATTGTGAACCGAGGCTCAGAGCCCACTTGGGTTACAGCCAGAGGTCAAACAATCATAGACCTAACTCTAGCTACCGAAAATGCGACCAAACTTATCTCTAATTGGCGCGTATGTGATGAACCATCCTGTTCCGATCATAGGAGAATCCGCTTTACCCTAGCAACCATGATAAAAAAACCCACACCAAGGCGCAATCCGCGCCGCACAAACGTCACAGAATACAAACACCACCTAGCTTCTTTGTTGGCTAGACGACAGTTACACTCGACACCCTTGACTGATCCCACACAGCTTGAAGAAATCGTGACAAAATTAACAAACGACATAACGGAGGCTTACCACGTGAGCTGCAAACCAATAACACCTAACACCAGGAGTAAGGGAAACCCATGGTGGAATGCTGAACTTGGTAGGCTCAGAAACACGCTACGAAAACAATTCAACAGAGCAAAGAACACTAGACTCCCGGAAGACTGGGAGCTATACAAAGAAACCCAATACAAGTTCAAGAAACAAATCAGAATGGCCAAGAATACCGCTTGGCAGAATTTCTGTGAATCCATAGAATCTAACAGCGAAGCCGCACGAGTAAAGAAAATCCTATCAACTGATCAGGACCGTACTCTCGGCGCCCTTAAAAAACCTGACAACTCCTACACACAAACAGACCAAGAAACCAGTAAGGTCCTTCTAGCGACGCACTTCCCGGACTGCCACCTTTCCGAGGACAGCACGTGGGAAAACGAATCTAGACAGACACCAAGTACTACAGACTGGTCTGGCCCGCGACATAATCACTGAGGACCGCATAACATGGGCCATTAAAACATTCCAGCCATACAAATCTGCAGGACTAGATGGCATTTTCCCGGCCCTTTTGCAATGGGGTGAACACATCCTGACACCCTGGCTGCTGGAAATCTACCAAGCCTGCATAGCACTCAGATACGTCCCACTAATGTGGCGGGAGGTGAAGGTCATCTTCATACCCAAACCAGGTAAAACTGACTATACACACCCCAAAGCGTACAGACCGATAAGTCTCACATCCTTCCTACTGAAAACCCTAGAGAGGCTCTGCGATAAACACATCCGAGATGGACCTCTCCATAAGAATCCGCTTCACGGACAACAGCACGCCTACTCAACGGGGAAATCAACAGAATCTGCCCTACACAGCGTAATATCTAAAATTGAATCCGCAATACACCACAAATGCTCCTCGATGGCTGTTTTCATAGATATCGAAGGTGCTTTTGACAAGACCACGTTCCAGAGTATGAGTACAGCACTCAGCAGGCATGGTGTAGACCAAACCCTGAGTGACTGGATCACCAACATGCTCAAGCAGAGAGCAGTAAGAGTCACAATAAACAGCACAACGAGGGCCATCGTGGCGAAAGGCTGTCCCCAAGGGGGCGTCCTCTCACCACTGTTATGGAACCTGGTCGCAGACAACCTCATCAGGAGACTCAACGATAAAGGATACTTTACTGTTGGCTACGCCGATGATATAACCATAATAATAAATGGAAGCCATGAGAATACCATATGCAACCTCATGCGCCAAGCCCTAAAAATAGTAGAGGACTGGTGCCGAGAGTATCAACTCTCAGTGAATCCTACAAAAACTGAGCTCATACTTTTCACCAAAAAGAGGAATCTGGCGGAGCTGACACTGCCAAAATTCTTTGGCACCACTCTAAGCCTTTCGGCTGAAACCAAATACTTGGGCATCTTCCTGGACAAACAACTGAATTGGGCAAAACACACTGAGCACATCACCAAAAAAGCCAGCATCTGCATGTGGCAGTGCAAACGCATGCTGGGCAGAAACTGGGGTATCAGCCCCAAAACAACCCACTGGCTATACACGACTGTTATAAGACCAATTATCACGTACGGCTCCCTAGTCTGGTGGCCCAGAACAGACTTAAGCACGGCACAAAAGGATCTTGAGAAGCTGCAACGACTTGCATGTGTGGCGATCACTAGCAGCATGAGAACTGCACCCACTGCTGCTCTACAGGCCATGCTGGGCCTACCACCACTGCACCTTATAGTACGAGAGGAGGCTGCCCTGGCAACCTTCAGACTTGCTATATCCGGGGCACTCTTGCGAGACTCCAGAATCAAACACACACGCATCATGGAGGATTCAGTCAAACGACAACCCCTGATGACTGCACCATATGATAAGACTGCAAAGACGCACCACTTCCAAAAAAACTACCAAATACAGCTCATGCCGGAGCCCGAGGACTACTCAGGGCCTAAGGAGCTCAGGATTTACACTGACGGCTCAAAGACAAACACTGGAACTGGAGTTGGAGTTTTCTCCAACGATCTCAACATAAATATATCCAGACCGCTGGGGAAGCTCAACACCGTCTACCAGGCGGAATGTGTGGGCATCATTCAGGCGATCCATGCCATAGAAGCCAGGAAAGTCACGGATAGTCACATCCGCATACTTTCCGACAGTGCCTCAGTACTACAATCCCTAGAGAAAAATTATATCACGTCCAAGCTCATACTAGAATGTCACAATGCGCTGCAACGCTCAGCGGTCGAGAACCGCAACACTGTGACACTGCAATGGATAAAGGGGCACAGCGGATCACTCGGCAATGTTGCGGCGGACGAACTGGCCAGGAGGGGGTCCGGCGCGATGGTTTTCGGACCCGAGCCCATCGTGCCGCTCCCCTTCACCCAGCTGCGCACATGGCTTAAAGAACACACACACGACCAAGCCCAGAAATGGTGGTCCTCGGCACCAGGCTGCAGGCCGTCCAAAGAGGCGATGCCAAACTTAGATAATAAACTAACCAGGCGCCTCCTACACCTGGACAGAAGAAGTCTGCGAATGGTGGCGGGGACCATCACCGGGCACTGCTCACTGAACAAACACTATGACACAATAGGTATAACGGACAGTCCCCTGTGCAGGGCATGTATGGGGACAGAGGAAACGGTAGGACACGTGCTCCTAGAGTGCACGGAAATCACCGAAATACGGAAACGAACCCTCGGGTCATTAAATTCCCTTACAGATATTCTGAATAGACCGAAAGACCTGATCTGCTTCTGGAGGGAGGTTGGCTGGATGGAGTGACGGCCGACATGGCTCACGCACAATGGTCTCGTGCAGAGACTAAGTGCGGAAACCAAACTACAGAAGAAGAAGATACACCAACAAGGTAAACCAGTGTCACCAGCTATCTGCCAAATTGCTAGACCACGTGTCGTGATGCCTGTTTCTGCTTCGGATGAGACGGTGGATGAAACTAACACAGAACAAGGTCAATTAAAAGATGGGTGGACGGAAGTTCGGCACAGACGCTCCCGCCGTTCGCTCAGCAATGTTTTGCGTGGGACAGCAGCACCTGGTACCACCAACTTAGAGGCTTCGGAAAGGTGGAGATACCTGCATCTTTTCTATGTGAAGCAAGGTACGTCTGATGGCCAGGTGCGTGAACACCTGATTAGCATCTGTGGAATAGACATTTGCACGGTAGAAACCTTAAAATCCCGCGGCAAATATGCATCTTTTAAGTTGGGTGTGCCCTCAAAACTGGCTGACCAGGTCATGGCAGCTCAAAACTGGGCAGAGGATATTTGCGTCAAACCATGGCGTCGAAATTTTCGTGCCCGAAGCGATGAGACTCAGTGAGACTTTCAGCGTTCGGGCTCCATCCAACCTCACTGATCGTAACGTGTATCTGCGCTTACTATATCAGAACGTGCGTGGGCTCAAAACCAAGCTACCCATTTGGAGGACAAGCTTACTACTCGCCGAGCATGACGTAATAGCCGTAACAGAGACAAATCTGGATAGCTCGGTGGAGGACGCAGAAATGTCAAGCGGTGATTGGCGGATTCTACGCAAAGACAGAGTGTCCCCGGGTGGTGGCGTACTTCTCGCCGCGCGCCCTGGCGTTACCATGACGAGACGACATAATTTTGAGACGGCTGGCGGCGAAGATCTATGGGCAACGATGATAATTCATGGCGTATTTTTAACTGTGTGTGCTGTCTACATCAAGCCCACTGCTACTGATATGAATATGAATATGGGTTTAAAAAAATATGCCATTAAATTAACTATGACAATACGACAGCACTCATCCGGATCCGCAAAAGTAGATGAAAAATACCAATTAAAAAAAAAATTTTTTTTCTTGTTTAAATATCCTGTTTCCTGTTTAATGGTTCCTTTTTAATTTTTTATTAAAATATTAAACACATATTTTATACTAACCTTTAACTTGAGCCCAAATCATCTCTATAGCATTGTTTTGGCAGTGGTATGGCGGGGTCCTTATAATTTTGTGGCCATGTTCCTGTGCCAACTCATCGATGGCGTATCGTGGCCTCACAGGTTTATTTTGTTTAACTAATTGTAACAGTTCCGCTTTCAGTAAACTCATGTCGGCATACACGCCATGACTTTGTAGCCATGCCACTAGATCTGCCTTTTTGTTAACCTGTGTGGGAGGTTTGTCTATTTGGATTGAGTGATAGGGAGCATTGTCCATAATTATTGTACACTCTTCTGGAAGATTTTGCATAAGGGTCATAAACCACTCTTTAAATTTTTCGGCATTCATTTCTTCGTGGTACTCTTTTGTACTTTTTGATACAAATGCCAACAAGCAATTTTTAATAAAACCTTCCCCGGCAGATCCAGCATGACAAATAATGAGGCGTCCACCCTTTCCTATTGGGACTTTTGAGCTGGAGGCTTGCGTATCATCCGTCCAAGACTGTGGTACAGTATGATTGGCATTTAACCATGTCTCATCAATAAATATCACTTTGTCCCAGTTGCTTATTTTATTAATTTCTCTAAAAAATGTTACTCTTTGTAGTATTATGTCATATCTTTCCATCATAATTTTTCGTTTGTCGGTTTTTTTGTATCTAAACCCAATATTCTTTAAAATTGTTCGTAAAGATGTTGCACTGCCATCGTATAAGTTTGCAGATTTAAGGGACACAAGTAATTTACTCACGGTGGGGTACTCTTGTCTTGTGTAGTAGCCATAAATATGGTTTCTAATAGCATCAGCATCAAAATTATCGACACCTGTCACAGGTTTTACTTTTTTCGCTTTATGGGTGTGTGAAGCAAATTGTCTTCACAACCAGAGGGCCCGTGCTTTTCTTTTATAATTTTTCCCACTGTTTTTGTGCCAATCCCAAGCGCTTGTGCGACTCGTTCTTGTACTTTGGTAACTTCTAGAAGAGGCCCTCTATTTGCTGATTCTCGATCAAAGTAGTCGTGCAGCTTCACAACCAAGTCACGAGCCTGGCTGTTAAGAGTACGTCCTCTTTTAGACATTTTGACGAGTTCACAAAATAAGACCAAAATCACGTAATGCGTAATCAAAGTCCGGAATTAGCAAGCCAAGGTCAACAAATATAACAGAAACAGTCCAAAAGTAATAGCCGAGTCTAAAAAAAAGTAATTAAAAAAATTAAAAAACCCGACTGCAACCTTATACTAAAACTAACTCAAACGCTAATAAAAACAAGCCCATTTTAAATTAAATAAAAGTTGGAAGCAGGCGGGACCCATTTGAGTTTGAAACTATAATAATGCTATGGGCCCCGCCTGCTTCCAACTTTTATTTAATTAAAAATGGGCTTGTTTTTATTAGCTTTTCAGTTAGTTTTAGTATAAGGTTGCAGTCGGGTTTTTTAATGTTTTTAATTACTTTTTTTTATTTCCAGCTTTTTAGTTTACAAATGTGATACGTGTTTTTTACGATTTGAATTACTTTTAACCATATAAGTTGAATATACGTTTGTAATCACCTTTTAAAACCCTTTATTTTGATACCCCACTCGATAGGTTTTGAAAACAAAAAAACATTTTTGAAGGCATAATATGGCGCCAAAAATCCGCCATTTTGGTTTTTTTTTTTATTTTGATATACCCAGTGTCACTTTCACAGTCAATACGAATCTAACGATACCTCTCAAGCTAAAATCCGTCGAGCCGTTCAGGCCACAGAGCGTGCCAAATAGTTATACATACATACATACTCTCGAAAAACATAACCCTCCTTCTGGCGCAGTCAGGTAAAAATATATCAATAACACAAGTACTTTAAAGATAGCGTGAGAATAAGTGCAGCATTGACGAATCAATGACGTTTGAGACAGAAAATGGAGGATAAATATTTTTTTTTTCAATATCATGGGGTGGACTCCGGGCTTTATAACCAAATCATTTCGTATAATATCAAAATATCATATTAAATATCAAAATAAAGCTAAAAATATACATATGTGATCAGATTTTGTTTTTATATGTTTAAATATTAAATAATACAGTAATTACACATTTATCTCTTTTTAAACGATCTAAACGATTTTTCAGAAAATCGATTTTTTTCGATCAAAAAACGTTTTTAACGGTCACAACACTGCGGCAACCAACCCAAAGACATGACATTGTACTAACGTCCTGTCGGAATATTAATCAACGATTAATTCGTGTTTATTAGTGCATATTTTCAATAAAAAGTTAAACTTGATGCTTACGAATGATACGCGTTGTGATAGTGTATGGGTAAATAGGATTATGAATTTGATTTTTCAATTTCTTACATAGACGTTCATTATTTATTTTTTTTATTTATTTATTTATTCAAGGTTCACCAACAGCTTCTGTGTATAAAATATTATAACAATATGTAACAAATCGTTTTAGGCTTACACAGTTGCCAATTACAGGTTCATACAAAGTTATTGCGGCATGTGAAATGAAAAACGTCAAATCCGACTTCTTAGATTGATAACAGTGTAAAAATAGATAATGTAGGTGTGTAGCGACATCTATCTCGCGACATACAAACTAAACGATAGAAATCCTGAATCACGCAAGCAAAGTTTAACGCACAACTAGCCTGCATACTAAACCGATAACAAACATCGGGCAGTTGCCCACCAGACAAAACCACCTGTCTGGTCGGAGGATCCCTCCTTTTCAATGGGGTTGCGGGATTTTACACCCTGTTCCGCATCTCCCCAAAGGTGTTATTTATTTGCACATAGCAGGGAAGTGCTTAGAGACGCCATCATCTCTATACCTAAATTTATTAGGTACCAAAAAAACAGCGAAACTCGGTGTGAACAACAATAATAATGAGGAAGGAGCTGACAACAGGAAAAAAATAGAACACACAACTGCGATATTTAGAATTATTTTATTTTGTTTACATATATAGTAGTGAGATAGTTGTATTTAAATTTTATATTATGAAAGGCCAACTTGAATAATCAATTTATTTAATTTCAAATTTCAGAAAGAATGCAAAACTTATACGGTACTTAACGATAGCTTAGAATCAATCAAATTAATGTTAATACCAGAAAAATAGAATCAATGTTATTTTTCTTTATTCTGTTAAATGTAACATACAGTTTATGAACTGTTTAATCTAAGCTTAACCACAAAGTAAAATAAAGGATAGGCACTGCTTAAGTATATATAAGTATAGTGCTTCTTGTAGGTTCTCCCTTCAGGTTTTACTTCCATGGAAAATTTCCATGAGAACTAACGGATCAGTAGTTTCAAAGATATGGTGGGTAATGACATATATTTTCTAAATTCTCAGTATAGGACCGCCCATTGTAACACCCTTTGTAGTTTTTAAGTCCTCATTTAATTCTGCTATGGTGTACAATAAAGAGTATATCTATATATCTAAATGCTGACATTTGATATGCCACAAGATACTATTTTATTCTTATTTTGCGTAGAAATGTGAACATAATATATTCAAAGTAGACTTCTCTCTATGTAATACATATTCACCATATTCGCCGTTGTAACCATAGAATTAAGTGATATTGTTAAATAGGTGTGTTTAAATTTTGGTACATAAAAGTATAATTTATTATTATATCCTATTCTATTTATATGTCCGTTTGCCCAGCAAGGCCCCCCAGAATTTTCGTTTTAGGTGTGCACCAATGCAATGTACTCGCCTCTAGGAGTATATGTACCGGTTCCTCTATAGTTGCCTATATCTTTTTAAATATGACATGTTTGTTTCCAAAATTCGACTTTCTGAATTATGTATACATTCGTTCCAAATAAACTGTGATTCTGCTGTATTAGTATTTTAAAAGATAAATTGAATCAAATTTTCATATATTACAACTGATGAGATGACCATGATTCCACGTGAACATGGATAAAAAAACAGATTTTTGAAACATTTTTTTTAAAGAAACTCCTAAAAACGCAAATTTTGAGGAGCCTTGCTGGGCAAACGGACATCGGTTTTTGGGTCCCAGAAATTCTTTTGAACTTAACTAATTTTATCAGAATCAGTCGGTGAATCTGCGGCAAATTTATTACAAACGGATAAATCGACATACGAGTGACCCTACAAGAAAACGATTTTTTCCCTTGAACCCAAAAAATAAGGCATAATAAAGTAAAATTAGACCGAGACATTACAAACATTCTTAGACCATAATATTTACCATGTATATTTATTGATTCGAGTTTCCCATATTTCAGCACACATGTTGGTCTACATACAATAAATATTATACGTGATAAATACCCTATTTTAAGTTCTTATGATACTGTTGGTGACAATTAAACACAGATCTTCTTTTTTTAAATTCAAATTCAATTTTCTAACATTTCATTTTCAGGTCCATTATATCCAATTTTAGTATTGGTATTAACGATTACGCCTTCTACCGTAGTCTCACTTGTACAAGATGACCAGACACGGGTCGTAGAGCTATGTCTACCTTCAGCTGCAGATTGTCAGCCTCGGACACAAACTCCAGCTCCCTCACACAATGGGCCAGCATGGTCTTCAGAATCACCATCGCGTACTTCTTACCTGACGAGCAAAATAGATGTGTTACAAATATTATCAATCACAAGTTTCACTAGCCTGGGCATCAGTAGTTTTATGAAGCTACATATACAACGTGTAACGGAAACCCCATATCTATCCAAAAGGACTGAAGACAACATCTGGTATGGAGTCTATATGCAAAGTTCCAGCTCAAAATAACTGACACAGAATTGACCCCAAATTATTGGTTTCATATGTTTCTTGAATACCAGTAATGACAAACGTGTCACAGCACTATGAGAGTCAACACTTTCCACGTCACTTGCCAATAAAACGATAATTCTCTTTGTTCTTCTTAATTTCAAAAATTCGGTCTCTGGTATCAATGTATTGAAATTTATAATATGCTCCACACATGTACACATAGGATTATAAAACCCTTGCTATATCGTTTATTATCATCCAAAGAAGCCGTGCACTTGGTATGTATATACCCTTTAAATTACACGTTGTATATAACTAAACTATCTGTCTTTGATTAAAAAAAAAAAACTGTGATTTCTAAAGTGCTTAAGTGTCATGTAAATATCTATTATATATAGATATTTACACGACACTAAAACACAAACTTAATTAAAATTACAATGGTCTATATTTTGTTGTTGAACCGATTTTAATGAGACATTCACTGAAACATAGAAGAGGTTATAGGAAAACATATATTATTATAGACTAATACTTTATCCAGGAAATCCTACGCAATCGGGTTTTAATAGGAACAATATCCCACGTAGATGAAGTCGCGGGCGCAGCTAGGCTATGTAATAAAAGTCTGGTACTCCCTTCCACTTCACCCAGAGCGAGAGGAGTCATTTAATTATTTTTCCAAGGAAAATGATACTGTTCATGCTTTTATACAGCGTGGCGATTAGGTTACCACATTAATTGAAACCACGTTCTCTTTATTATGTAATTTATCATATACAATTATTTAATAATAAACAATATTATAGCAGTGGGACCTTTTTAGGGTTCCGTAGTCAACAAGGAACCCTTATAGTTTCGCCATGTCCGTCTGTCTGTCGTCTGTCCGCGGTTTAGCTCAAAAACGATTGGTACTAGAAAGTTGTACTTTGGCATGAGTATACACGTTAATGACACCGAAAAAGTGGTAGAATAAAATTTTGAAAAAAATATTATTTAGGGTACCTCCCATACATGTAAAGTGGGATGATAATTTTTTTTTTCGTTCTTCCCATAGTGTGGGATATCGTTGGATAGGTCTTTCAAAAATATTAGGGGTTTGGTAAGAACGTTTTTTGATTAAGTAAACCGTTCGTGACTTATCAAGCTTTAAAGTACCAATTTTCGTTAGAGTCAAGTATCCCCCCCTCTATCAACTAAACGGCTGTAGTTAGAAATTCAAGTGTCACGGCAGTAGTACCTATATATAACGAAATTTAAAGGAAAACTATCACCCATAAGTGGGCTTTAGAATTTTACGAGTAATAGTCGACCAATTGTATTTGACTCGAAAATTTCGAACAACTCCATAGAAATGTCGATAGATGGCGCTAAGCGCCAGTTGTATCCTGCTAGTTTCTTGTGACGATTGAGTAGTGTAGCTCTGTGTCCGTATTTAAATTAAAAACACCGGCTATGACAAGTTTTATACAAATCTCTAAAAAAAATTAAAACTTTCCGTGCAAAATTGTCGGATCAGGTGAGGATTTGTATAGGAAGTCAAATTAGTTAGGTAGTCATGTTTGGCTTTTAGTTAGAGCATGGTACAAAATGATCAGTCAGCGAATACGACACGCACTTGGCTGTTATAAAAAATACGGAACCCTACACTGCGCGTGGCCCGACACGCACTTGACCGGTTTTTCTATTTTAATATTTCACAACATCATGTATTGCATAATATAATCAGCTGACCATTCACTTGACGCGTGCTCCGCCGGCGCCGGCGCCGTTTACAAGTCAGTAAAATAATATTGTAAAGGATTATTTATTTTTACCAATAACGCCATTTATTTTATTTGAAAAAACATTTTCTTAATTTTAGTAAAATTTATTTATTTATTTATTTAGAAAACCAACCGCGATACATTAAACGAATGATAAAATATGTGTAATACAGTTTTGTATGGCTAATAATAGGTTTCCCTGTTTAACTTATATAAATTTAGAACATGCGAACGAACTTAATAGCAAAACTCAAAAATATTATAAAACAAACATTGAGGTAATATGTACTATAACAAACAGCATAGGTAGGTACATTTTATACAAATTTACAGAAGTAGTTACTAAGGCTAATTTGCTATTTATCTTTAAATAAGTTTTTTATAAGTGCTTTGAATTTAGGTTTAGTGTAATTGAATAAATCTATTTGTGCGAAATTTGTGTTATATGTTCGAGCAATGCGGGTCAGTACACAATTCTTAGCGTAATTAGACGAGTGCCGAGGTACATGTAACATTGGCGTGTGACGTGTTCGCCTTATAGGCGTATTAAACCTTATCTGTTCGACCAACTCCGGGCAATCCAGACGCCCATTGATTATATCGAAAAGTAAACACATATCCAGTACTTTTCGCCTTTCATCGAGTGTTAGCATACCATATTCCCTACAACTATCTTCGTAAGACATGGGAGCTTTACGGAGGCGATAATTAAGGTGGTTAACGAATTTTCTTTGAATACGTTCTAATTGATACTTGTATATGATATATTGGGGGCACCAAATAGGACACGCATATTCTAGGACACTGCGCACATATGCAAAATATACTAATTTAAGAGCCTCAATATTTTTAAATAGTTTACATGACCTAAGAACAAATCCTAAGTTCTTATACGCTTTTGTAACAACATGATCTACGTGTTCAGAAAATGTTAATTTATGGTCAAATATAACTCCTAAATCACGAGTTACCTGGACTTTATTAATAATGATTCCATTAAAATTGTAGGCGTAGGTTACAGGGTTTTTTTTACGTGTATAACTAATATATTGACATTTTGAAACATTTACAGTAATCTTATTTTTGATGTAATAATTATATAAATTACATAAGTCCTCCTGAAGATATTTACAGTCATCTAATGATCGTATTTTATAAAATATTTTTTTATCGTCAGCGTACATTAAGTGTTCAGAGTGTTTAATTGAATCAGTGATATCAAATAAATATGCGTTGTAAAACAAGGGCCCTAAATGGGATCCCTGTGGGACGCCGCTAGGTATTTCAATAAAGTTGGAACGGTAACCTCCTATTACTACAGCCTGTGATCTTTTAAATAGATAGGATTGGACCCATCGCAAAAGGTCCCCGCGTATGCCCAGTCTATACAGCTTGCTCAGCAGGATGACGTGATCCACACGGTCAAAAGCTTTTTCAAAATCTGTATAAATCACGTCAACCTGCCCTCCACCATCTGTATTCTCAAGGATAAAGTTTGAGAAACTAGCCAAATTCGAGATAGTCGAACGCTTTTTTAAGAAACCGTGTTGTTTGTTAGAAATGCCTCTAAGAATGTATGGATAAATAGCATTATATACCAGCTTTTCAAATACTTTGCCAATTGTATTAAGTAAAGAGATACCCCTGTAATTTCCAATCATTGTTCGCGAACCCTTTTTATGTATTGGAACAATATATGCCTTCTTCCATTGGCTTGGGAACGTGCCTTCTTTTAAAGAAATATTAAAAATAAAACTGACTGGAAGTGCTAATGATTTTGCACAATATTTCCAAAATAATGGAGGTACTCCATCACAACCAGGGCCTTTATCAACACTTAAACCTTTCAATGACCTCTCCACGTTGGACGGGGTAAATTGTAAGCTAGATATAATGTCGGAACAATCATCTTTACCTTCCAATTGCAAAGAATTAAGTAGGCTATAGTCAGAGGGTTCACCAAAAACTCCGTGAAAAAAGTCATTGAAAGCTTCAGCAATTTCTTGTCCTTCTGAGTATTTTACATTGTTGTGTGACAATATTTTTGGGTAATTTGAGCCTCCGCGCATGGTTTTAATGTAGGACCAAAACTTTTTAGGATCTTTTTTCAGACCGCATTCCGTCTCGTGCACGTACTTATTAAAGCAAATTTGTTGGACATGCCGCTGTCTTGCCCGCAACATAACAAATTCATCGTGGTCAAGTAAATTTCCGTAACGCTTCCAGCGCGAGTGGGCTTTACTTTTTTCTTTAATTATTTTAATTAGTGAGCTACTATACCAAATAGGATATTTACGCGAGCCGGTCCCTCGATTAACAGGCACATATTTATCAATTCCTACTTGAACCGTTTCGTAAAAGTTGTGTACTACATCATTTGTATAAGTAGTACCTAAAACAGACTGCCAGTTGATTTCAGAAAAGTACTTATTTAACATATCGTAATCGGCTTTGCGATAATTAAAAATTATTTATTTTATTATTTTAACGGACTGATAACAACTTTTAAAACCTGCTGTACAATTTAATGTATAACCTAATCGCCACTCTGTATAGCATTTTTACAAGTTTATATCGAAACATTAAGAGTAAATGACAACCATGCATTACAATTTTATGTAGGGGCGCTGTCTAGTATTTGTTCATAAAATCTCTAAGATTTGCTTATGCAAATCCATAATTATAAATTCGAAAGAGTGTCTGTTTGTCCTTCGTTAATGTCAAAACGGAGTAACAGTTCGGTGTGTGTTTGATGTGACGATAGTCGAACGGCAGGATAGCTACGCTAAAAAAAAAAGTATCGTAATCGGTATTTAACATTGTAACTTCCAACATTATGATCAAATATATTAACGTACGCCTTTTGCCTGTGGAGAAACGGAAAATACAGTGTTTAATTCTGTTTATTGATAACAACTTGCGTAATGCAGTGTTGCATTCGAGATTTTGTCCCCCTAGAGGTAATAGAACAAAAGCCTAGATGCAAGGTGGTTGGTATTTAAACAATAAACGGTTTCAAATAACAATAGTTTATTCAAACAAGGTAAAGTAAAATACATAAAAAAGGTAATTGCCAGCCAGCTTAAATTTCAGTCGGTTGAGCTTGTGGGGGAATGAAGATAATACCAGTACTGTTCAATTCTTTTAAATTTTAAATTAAATTATATCTTAAATTACTAAGTAAGTCTAGGTACAACCTTTCAGTTTTGGTGAAAGTGAATTATTACTAAATGAGCGCTAGGGACTCTAATAGTCCCGGATCCCTGAGCCGACGAAGATGTTCAATATTCTTCCTGTTAAACGTAGGTGTCGACCCCCGGGTCCTTTAATTAAATTTATTGTAGACCGGCTTCTTAATTTGAAGACCAGACGGGTGATATACTGGTTCCTTCATGAAACGGTAGAATATAAATGCCATGTAAAATTATCCATATAAAAAAGAATAAAAAAAAAACCGCCCCGCCTGCGCTAGAACGCTAGGCGGACACTGCCACCGCACAGTCGTCTCCGCAGGAGGCTTTAAGAGGGCTCGAGGAACGGGTCTCGCGTCCAGGCTCCAGAGGCGCCTCTAGATCCTGACAGCGAGACGAATCTCTCGAGCTACCTCATCTGGAATTGGCAAAACGGAGACCCTATTATATAAAGCGAAACTAAGTTACTTTCCTTGAGAAGGAATTTAGGTGACCGTCTGATCGAGCTAGGAATCCTAAAGGCTTAAACCTTGGCCGGTTAACATGGCCCTTTGCAAAGACAATACAATGAACCACGACCTCTGTTTGCCTAACCCCGCGTGGTGGGACAATAAGAAACAAGATTACCCATTTGGTAATATGGAGCAAACGGTCGATCAAAGGCGAAAATACATGGCTGCAGGGCTTCGACTGGCTGAAGAAAGGGTGCGCCAATTTTTGGTGTATCTTTATAAAACGTGAAGTCCTGTAATGAATATCCAGGGATCACAATAATATCCTTTTAACGACCGGGGAGGACTCATAATATGTCACTTCCAAACACCAATACACCAAAATTCCTTACCTTTTAAAACATGGGATTAAGTTTCGTAGGTTATTTCGAGCGTGGTGACTTGTCAAATCGTGGCATTACCAACGATATAATAACTACTTTATAATACGTCATTGGGCATTACCTAATATTCTACAGTCGTTGACCAAAAAACTGTGTTCCCTTCGAAACTTCTAGACTAATGTCTATAATGAAAAAATAATTTCACTTCCGTTTATTAATTATTATATAGGGGATGGTCCTTTTCTATAAATCGCAAGCCAAAGTCCATTGTACAAACTACAGGGAACAGTTCACTTGGAACCTTACAATTTACAACGCAGGTACCTAAGTCAGAATAAAAAAAAACAACGCAACAGCAGACTAAATTGTCCATTATTATCGGTTTAGGTATCCGAATTAAGTACTGAGTCATTAGCGATAATATAACCCATAACATTGGTCATACGTCGCATAATAAAGTAAAATATTTTAAGCGACAACAACTTTGTCGTCATCTTATATTTTTTTATTCATGATAAGCTCGCGTTTTACCACTATCTCACCTGTTGGTAAGCCATGATGTGGTCGAAATAAAGCACGCTTGCCTAAAAGTAACCTATTCACTCTTGACTTAAAGGCCCCCAGGTTATAGCTATCAGTAAATATAGACTCTTGGGTTCGACTCCTCAGCTGTAAGCACAATGAAAATATTCCCAAAACGTATGGGTGGGATGTCCACCACCAATTAATTTCTCCAATTTACCAGCAAGTACATCATTATCTTCTTCTTAATAGGAAACACTTGGCTATTTTTAACCGACTTCTAAAAAAGGAGGAGGTTCTCAATTCGGATGTTTGTATTTTTTTTTTATGTTTTTCCGCGCATAACTCCGTCGCTTGCCAATCGATTTGAAAAATTCTTACCTTGTTAGAAAGGGTATACTTTCCAAATGGTCCCATGAAAATTTTATCGAAATCGGACAAGCCATTTCTGAAAAATCAACAAAGGTCTAAAAAAAATATTTACGTTGATGATCTTTTCGTTTACTCTGCATTGCGTTTTTTGTTGGCGCATAACTCCCTCATTTACGAACCGATTTGGAAAATTCACTGACCCACTAAAAAGCACGAAAATAAAAACTTTTTTGCAAAAAATAAAACCGACTTCCATATCAAAACACTACAAAGCCAAAAATAATTGTGTGCGTTACCCCAGCAAAATAATGTCGAAAATAGTCATTTAAATCTTATAGATAATTAGTTGCCCAGCTTCTGTAATTGTTAAGCACATTTTTAAATTTGTTACACATATAGTTTTTTAGTTATTACACAAAAACATATTCTGCTGGGGTAACGTTTGAAACGTTACCGCAGCAAAACTTTTTTTTAAATAATGGGAATATTGAAACAAATATTAGCTATACATTTAGTTGTCTAGACGAGGTAAATGTTACACGTTATTTTGTTTTTGTTCTTTCTTCGGCTGCGAAGTTATTCGAGATTTTGCTGGAGTAACGTTTGTGGTTTTGCTGGATCTATGAAACGGTTAAGCGGATTCTTATCATCTTTTGTACATGACTTCTTAAAAGTTGCTTAATTCAGTTATATACCTGTAAAATTTCAGAGTAGTACATACAATAATTAACGAGATAATTAAATAAAAGTCATTAGGAACTTCAAGACCGTGGTAATAAACCGAACAAGTTTAAGTGGTTACAAAAAAGCGACCGCGTAGAACATTATGCTATCTTCTAAAATATGTAGGATAATACACCTTAAAATTTCGGTACAGACGCGTACGGCGTATACTGTTAAATACATAACAATATTATAATATCTGTACTATAAACATTATTATTATTACCTTTCAGCTCCTTATTAGATAGGTATATATTGTATTATGTGCACCAGTTCAATGGCACAGTTTCACGGGTTCCTTCTAATTGGCAGAATCTTAATACTCCAAAAATCATTTGGCATAACACACTTGGTATAATCTTCCTTATACGAATATTTTTAAGGCATAAAAATTATTTAGTATGTATAATTATTATTTAGCCGAATGTTTATATGTTCGAATTCACAATGGCATAAAAAACTTTTGGCAGAGTTAAAATTCTGCACATTTTCGTTTAGGATAACTGCATGCTGCATGCTTGCTTGCAGGTTTACATGTTTCTTACAGGGAAATAAAAACCACGTATGTTCACAATCAAATGTTTTATTAATGCATGCCAAAAGATGGTTCTAACTGTATATTTTCTGAAAGAATGATGGTTCTACGTTTTAATTATTATGGATATTAAATTTATGCCTAAAGATGATTCTGACTTACATAATTATTCGACTGCAGTATAATATTTTATTTTTGATGTGATTTTTACATAATTTAAGTTAGTCTTAGAATACAACTATCTGTAATATATATCTAGGAAAAAATATTGTGATATTTGAAATTTGTCTACAAAATATTAGGACTTACTGTTTTTAAGTTTAAGAATTATTATTTTACCTGTAAATAAAAATTCTTTAAGAAATATGTAGGTTTTTTTTTAACACTTGTGTACACATCTCTACTAAACTTGTAAGACTATCCTACATATTTTAGAAGATAGCATAATGTTCTACGCGGTCGCTTTTTTGTAACCACCTAAACTTGGTCGGATTACCACGTTCTTGAAGTTCCTAATGACTTTTATTTAATTATCTCGTTAATTATTGTATGTACTACTCTGATATTTTACAGGTATATAACTGAATTAAGCAACTAAATATTGATATAACATTCAGTTTATATAACCGTATACAGGTTTATCGGTGGCCAAATAACTCCGCGCGCATTGTGACCGTGAACGTGGAGAACTGAATATCATCATAATTTGTTAATTACCTACAGGATACTAATGAAACTTCATATACATTTGAAGGTAGTTAAAAGCTACAAAATAGCGTTTAAAGTAAGTCTTTAGAGCTCATATTCAGAGTGTTAGGACCTAAAGAAGTGTTTTTATATTTCATTAAATAACTTTTAAACGGTATGTCATTTTGTTATTTTTATTGCGAAACAAATTAAAACTAACTTTTAAGAAGTCATGTACAAAAGATGATAAGAATCTGCTTAACCGTTTCATAGATCCAGCAAAACCACAAACGTTACTCCAGCAAAATCTCGAATAACTTCGCAGCCGAAGAAAGAACAAAAACAAAATAACGTGTAACATTTACCTCGTCTAGACAACTAAATGTATAGCTAATATTTGTTTCAATATTCCCATTATTTAAAAAAAAGTTTTGCTGCGGTAACGTTTCAAACGTTACCCCAGCAGAATATGTTTTTGTGTAATAACTAAAAAACTATATGTGTAACAAATTTAAAAATGTGCTTAACAATTACAGAAGCTGGGCAACTAATTATCTATAAGATTTAAATGACTATTTTCGACATTATTTTGCTGGGGTAACGCACACAAAATAATTTTAATTTCGGAAGGCGGTGTGAAATAAAAAAGAAAATACAAAACCAATAACACCGACTACCGAAATTAAAATTATTTTTGGCTTTGTAGTGTTTTGATATGGAAGTCGGTTTTATTTTTTGCAAAAAAGTTTTTTCCTGTCAATATACTATTGGTATTCCGCGTAGTGGATTATTATTATAATAATAATGGCTGTCGAACATTTAGACTCTACCTACATGTTTTTTTTTTTTTTTTGACAATCGCGATCTGCGAACTTTTACAAAGTAGAATGTTAAAAATATTCACCTCTCAATAATATTTACAGAACAGAGAGGCGGTCTAGAAACTCTGACACTAGGGTGTGTGGGGTCGTTAGATCTTACCACCCACACGATGAGAAGAAGAATAATAATTACAATGCGAGGTTTAGACGGATCTTGTTTTCGGGATGTAAATCACCAAACAACTTCTCCCGCCCTGGATGCAGCGGAAGAGATTTTCAGACAGATAGGTATAGTAAAGTAAGTACTTTAATAATTTAAGGATTTTTTTCACGAGAACATTGTCGACAAACTGTACTGCAGTTTGGCAGTACATATATGTATATGACTTTTCCCATTTGTAAAATTTCTTAACTTTATAAGTAAAACTTTTCAGATTTGAATAAATAATAAAATAGAAATTGACTGACTAAAAACTGCGCTGTCGACACCCAACTCGGGTGGTAAGTAAACACACCGCACAGATATTCCGTGTCGTATTTTTTAAGTTTGTGATGTTTTTTTTAAATTTTTTTTAAGCTACTGCATAACTTTTATCGCGGGCTTTGAGCGCGGCGACCGTATCAAGAAATTCCGTAACGAAAATAAACCTAACACCCCCCACTCCGACCGGCACAGCGGTGGGGCGTTGAAAGCCGTGCATCGTCTAACGTCGTTTCAGTTCGGCAGACTTCGGCACGGTGTTTGTGTGCGTGCGACTAGACGTATGCGTGTAGACTAGCTGCTATGCGCAGTTAGCAGCTAGTCTACACGCATACGTCTATAAGATAATAAAAATATTTTAAACAATATTAAATTCTCATTTATTCAATAAAAAAAAATGTTTTCTTATCGGTCACCACGCTCAAAAAGTGTAACTTGAATTAATATAAAAAAAATACTGCATATTTATGCAGTATTTTATTTTTATTTATTTTATTTAAAATAAATAAATAATATTATAATTGCATAAGTTGATAAAAAATGCTATGCAATAGCTTTACCGCGGCAGTCCCCGAGTGCCACACTCATTTTTTTTTTGTATACATTTTGTGGTACAATCTTGTTAACCCCTCCAACTAAGCTAAATTTGCTTGTGTCTGGAGTGGGTTCACGGCAATAGTGTAATGGGTGGGGTTCGAACTCATGACCTCTCGATTACAATTCCGACACCTTATCCAATAAGCTATTGACGCTTCGCTATATTTAAAATTATGTGTAACAGTTATTTTGTGTTGTCTTCTGTTGTCTAATTAAAGCTTTATCTATCTATCGATCTTATACTTATATACTAGCTGTGCCCGCGGTTTAACCCGCGTTTATTTGCGAACGATCCTACTAAAAATAAAATAAAACAAATAAAAATATGTTTTATTACTTTAAGATTACAACTAAGATTTTTTTTCGGCCTTCAGCTTCGCTCGTCTGTAAAGATTGTTTCAGCGAAATTAACATAGCCTACGTATGATCCAGTTCTTAAACTATCTGTACGCCAGAAAACCTATCGAACCGTTTCTCCGTTTTGTCGTGAAAGAATGACAATAGGTATCTAATGCTTTTAATTTCTAGAACAAATATCAGCTATCGCACCTACATAAAATTATTAGGTAAGCATTGTTTTCATGGTTTGAACTACAAAACTAACAGGTTCCCATTTATATTTTCATCCCGTATTTTACGCCAATTTAATTTTTTACCAGACTGATAACCACCAATTTTCATGGTTTAAACTACAACAATGACGATTTTTCATACAGACTTTCGTCCCCTATTTAAGTCTCTTAGGGTTTCAATATCGAAAAACACTGAAATACGTGGTTTTTAATTTTTAACAAGAATGATAACCACCAATTTTCGTGGTTTAAACTACAAAAATTACGATTTTCCATACAAACTTTCATCTATTTAACTCCCTTAAGGGTTTAATTTCAAACAATCCTTGTTCCTAGTCTCCATAATAAAAGGAACTACCATGAAAATTTCAGCTTTCTAGGTCCAAGGGTTTGGGCTGGGCGTCGATGAGTCTGTCAGTCAGGACTTTTCGTTTTATTTATATAGATTTATTTAATTAAACATACCAATACAAGCTCGTCTCCCATAGCTGAAGGCGAGGAAGGCAGCTGAAGTACCTGGGGGCTGGTCCCCCAACCAGCGCTCAGGTCTGTACACCTTGGCGTCTGGTCCCCACAACCGGACTGATCTTCCAGCACCCCAGTTATTCATGCAGCAAATTGTACCTTTTGGTATCGTGCAGGATTCTGAAGCAAGGAAGGTGTACGGAACCGTACATTAATCCAACAACTTACGCTCCGTGCATTCTGCACACACATAAATTATCAATTACGCAAATCATATTGTTAAATCTATCTTAATTATAAATTAATAGTTTAAAAAACACTAGAAAAACACGCTTTTATAAATGCACGCAAAAACAAAAAAATGTTGAGAAAACCGATAGCGGATTTTCTTTAGGTTTGTTATAACCTTGAAACCTGATCGTGTTCAAAGTCCATTACGTGGCCTTTCTCACAGATGCAAACACGACTATGATACGATATTCCATCATGGAATGCCAGTGCCTATCTTCTGGCTTCATCATCAGACCTTGAAACCTAATCGTGGTCAAAGTTCATTACAAGACTTCTAAGAAATCCAAAACAGCTATGATACAATTTTCCATCGTGAAGTTCCAGTTCATATCTTCCGGCTCCATCATCAGATCAGTTCGACAGTACCATATTATTGTATTATCATCAGAACTACATACAGTTGCCAATTTTCATTACGCTACGACCCTTGGAAGGTGGTTAAATTAGTTACCTTAGATTCCATTACATAGTTAGTTACATACAGGTCGACCTAATAAAAGCGTGTTAATTAATAAATCATGACGGTTGGTATCATTTCATCATCATCGTCATCCTAATAGAATCGCCCCGCTATCAATCACTATGTATAGGGATTCCCTACATGTTTTGATTCTTCGAGCATGTTTGCCTTGAAATTAATCAAGTGAAATAACAAGTGAACCTGATAAGGACTGTGTAGCGACATCTATCTCGCGACATACAAATTAAAAATTATAGAAATCCTGTATCGCGCAAGCAGAGTTTACCGCACAACTAGCATACATTCAAATCACACGATCACAAACATCGGGCAGTTGCCCACCAGACAAAACACCTGTCTGGTTGGAACATCCTCCCTTTTCAATGGGATTGCGGGACTTTACACCATGTTCCGCATTTCTCCAAAAGTGTAATCAAGAGAGCAAAAAGTGGCCAAGTGCGTCAGGACATTGGGCCCTCGAGCCAAATTGAAGATACCAGTGAGGTTATGAGTCGGGTTGAAGAAGTGAGGAAGCAAGTGGATTATTGAAGAGGAAGTACGTTGAAAGATTCGGAAGCCCAGCCTGAGTTTACTAAGCAGAAGCTATTGATGCAGCAGCCATCAACGATCTGGTTATCCAACATTGAGGTTATCCAATCACCCTTTCCTCCTTTCCCTGTGTCTTCGTCTAGTATTAATATCGTACCTAAACATTTTTCAGAACTGATCGAAATCAGATCTACCTACTGGCATTTCATGATCGTGTGTGGTATTTTCTGAGCTCGCTTGCCTCAACGTAGATCTCATTCATCGCTTACCAGGCGTGATCGCGGTCAAGAGCGGGCTCAAACGTAACAAAAGAACCTTTTTTTTTCTTAGGTCTATCTACGTTGTGTCCCACTGCTGAGCAAAGGCCTTTTGCCTTCCAAACCTCTCTATCTTGGGGAATTTCGGACCATGTTTGCCCCGCAAACACGCGCAACAAAAAAAACCTAAAATATAAAAAATAGCTAAAGTCGTATAAATATAATAGGCCCGTTTTGACATTTGTCATCGCGACGTATCTAGTGAAGTAACTATACGACGCGGTACTCGATACTCACGATAAATCAATTCAAGTTTGTATGAATATTTGATCGATATAATTATGCAAAAAAACCTAAAATATAAAAAATAGCTAAAGTCGTATAAATATAATAGGCCCGTTTCGACATTTGTCATCACGACGTATCTAGTGAAGTAACTATACGACGCGGTACTCGATACTCACGATAAATCAATTCAAGTTTGTATGAATATTTGATCGATTTAATTATGTATTGTAAAGTGCATTGGATTAAAGTTCTGATTAGTAAATCTCAATTAAACTTTAATATTGTAGGTATTTTGAAATTATACAATAGTACGAAAGGTCAATTTGGCTTTAATTTAATATTTTAAGTTACAATAACATTCACTTAATCACAAAAAAATCAAGAAAAAGCGAAAGTGATTGAATCTTCATTCAACAATTTTCTTCTGATGATGAGCCAAAATCGTTAGTTGAGCTATCGTCACCTGTAAATATAATTATTTCATTTTTCAATTTTATTATTACGTCGTCTTTGTCAAAATCTTCCTTTATTATTCTTTACTTTAAAGATCACTACACAATATTTAATTACTATTAAAATCGAATGAAGCAGGTAAAATTCAGTAATTAATTGGTTACAACACTAGTATTTAAAAAAATAAAGACTGTCGACGTAACTGTTTTTTAGACGTTTCGTAATAATGAGAAATTGCATGCTACTATAAAGTAAACGCGAAATGAATACTCGCAATATGTATATTCCATCATATTATTTAACGCGCCAAAACAATGCGTGTATTTTTTTAAATATTTTCTGTAATTATTTTATTGTTTCTTTCAGTTTCGTTCCAAGTTACATGTAAAAGTATATCAAATTGTTCTCTTACCAAGATGTTGTAAGGGTGGGATCCTTTATGCAAATAAAGTGCTTCATTCAATCATTTCACTGCTTTTATTCCATACTAAAACGCTTTACAAAATGCTTAATAGATCAGTACATGTTTGGTATAATTTGATAAAACAGCTCTAAAAATCTACAACATATGATCGACCATATTCAACTTAAGTACCACGACTTCGACTTCGACTGTAATATTTTTTCACTTGACTTTTCTTTTCGTCTCTCTTGTCACATTCAAAAAACCTTCCTAACAACATTTTGGTTTTAAAGGCCATAGACTTTAAAACCTGCCAGTAATCCATAGACATAAAATTCCATAAAACCAATATTACAACATTACATTCTAGGGTCTTTCTCAAATGTCAAAACGGGCTTTTATTTTTGACAACTTTAATCAACATTTAAACTGTAAATGTAAGCTAATCTCTGGAACGGCTAAAGAGATTTTTATGGGGATTGGATGATTTTTTTTTATTGAAAATAGATTCGCGTTTGACCACTATCTCACCTGATGGTAAGTGATAATGTGGTCGAAGATGGAGCACGCTTACCTAAAAGTAACCTATTTACTCTTGACTTAAAGACTCCTAGGTTGTAGCTATCGGGAAACACAGACTCCGGCAGGGAAATTCCACTCCTTAGCCGTACACACAATGAAGGTATTCCCAAAACCTTTTGCGCGTATGGGTGGAATGTCCACCATGTAACGATGGCGCTTCGCTGTTTGTCTTGTAGTCCGATGATAGAACGGGCTCGGTGGAATTAGATTGTGTAATTCCATCGCACACTCCCCGAAATGATAGAGCCTATAGGGCAACGAATTGACCGCGCGAATTAATCCCAGCCCGCAATGCCACGCGATCGGGATACGCGGAGAGTACCTGGGAGGGGTGGTTGTTCCCGCATCCCGAACAGCTAATCACAGATAATGGTACACTCACTTAGCGGCAGGTCTCTGTCTGCCTCTCTGAGGACAAAAGGGAATGGCGGGTACAGCCGCAGAGTTTCGTTGATGACGGCCTCGCAGTACACCATCTGCGATAGGTCTTCCTTACTGACGTCACGCCTGCTGTCGCCAAATATACTCCTCATTCTAGAAAATTTATGGTACTTGATATAATGCTTATATTATGCAGGTTATAATGAATAATAAGTTTATTTTATTACACTAAAAGTCATAAAAATAATTTAAAAAAAGATCAAAACTGAGATCAAAAAAACTTACTTCAAACGGCTTATTTCAATAGGTTCAAAGTAATAAAAACCCTGACTACTAAACTAGGTGTTATAAAGAAAGAATTAAGACTAGACCAGACTAAAAAATGAGTACAAAATTAAGTATGATTAAGATTTGATTAATAGAATTCGAGAGCAATTTTAAGTTTTATATGCAAAGTGTAAAAGCATCCGCTCTCTTTAAACTCATTTTTGAAAAAGAAGGAGAAGGAAGGAAGGATGTTTCGTCAGTTGAAATCTGACACTCTCTTCCACTCCACTAAGTTTATTCCTAGGTAAATATGAATATGTGATCCAAAAGTATTGGGGGACCGAAGAATGAAATGAATACGTGTTGCAATACTTTGGGAATCCAGAACATAGAAATGACTTTGGTCACATTATTGTTACCTTATTCAAAACAGGTATGGTTAACTTCCTTGAATGAGAGCTTTTGTAATTAAGCTACACGAAGGAAAAACTTGTCACCGCGGCATCAAAAAACTATTAAACGAATTTGACGTATTTACTTTTGGCCAAATATGAATGAAACCATGTCCACACTCATCAATTCCTTTGAACGTCTAAATTCCAGCGTTTAACAGCATTATCTGTCCAGCATTAATACTAAAATGGACCTTCATGGCGCAGCCGAGAGGCATGTACTGACTTTTTTTACTTTTTATTTATTTGCATGTGTGTGCCTGAAGAATTCATGCAAAAGAAATGGTTTTCTTTATTTTATTAAAATAGTTGTTTTTTCAAGATTACTAGCAGTGTGGGTAAAATTCACATTATTATAGCAATCTTGTTAACCCCTGCAATTAAGCTTAACATGCAAGTCTGGAGTGGGTTCACGACAATAGTATAATGGGTAGGGGTCGAACCTGCGACCTCACGATCACAAGTCCGACACCTTACCCATTAGACTATAGACGCTTTTTAATATCTAAGGAATAGGCCTTGAAAACCTTTACGTGTTAACATGTTTAAGATACGCGAAGAATAGACGCATTTAATTAATAACAATAACATATTACAGTCTTGATACGGTGACATAAGTACTTCCAAGTAGTACTTACTCCGCATTCAACTTCTCCTGTATCCGAGGCCTGCACCCGATCATCAGCAGGATATATAACATGGTGGAGGCTGCCGTTTCCTGCCCTGCTCCAATGATCGTGTCCACTTCTGACTTGATCTGCTTCTCAGTCAGGCTCGGATCAGTCTCGCTTAGGTCCATCAAGATGTTCAGGAAGGTTTTTATCTTTGACCCGTCTTTAGCAACTGGAAAAGGCAGTTGTAGAACATTTAATAACACCGAAATCTACTGACTAAACTTCCACTCGGGTTCACGGCAGGCCACGAAGGAGATGGTGGGACGACCCGGATCCTTGAAAATTGGAGGTATCCAGAGAAATCTTAATAATAAGGCAATAGAAGTCGCAAAGACGGGTGACCATGTCACCGCGCATGTGTCTCGTAGAACACAAGAGCGCGTGGGGCGTTTGTTGCGGTTACTTGTGTTGTTTGGGACGTGGAGAGGTAAACATGATGTTTTGCAGCATATCCAACTGCGGAAACTCTTCCAAAACAAATCTACTCTTGTAACTTTACATATGAAGGAATATCATTTCATATAATTATAATTACTTACTTTTAAATAATGTCATTTTTAATCAATATAATCAAATCAAATATTTTCGCCACCATTACTACGATTATCACAGAAAACTATTTTTTTTTTAATTTATTCAATAACCATTAATACTTATGCTTGTTCATGTCTACTATTACAACTGCTAAAAGCAGCAATGAAATTATAGTCATGCACAATAAATAGTCGTGTATGGAGTACTGCTCTCATCTTTGGGATGGATCTGCCAAGTACCAACTGGACGCGCTTGAGTCTATTGAGAAACGGGCCAAAAGACTCATTGGCAACGATACACTGGTCGAATCAAAGCTCCAGAGCCTTGAACATCGACAACGAGTTGCTAGTCTATCGGTTTTCTATCGGTTACATTTCGGGGAGTGTGCGACATTTCATGGTGGACATCCCACGTATACGCACTAAACGTTTTGGGAATACCTTCATTGTGCGTACGGCTAAGGAGTGGAATTCCCTGCCGGAGTCTGTGTTTTCCGATAGCTATAACCTAGGGATCTTTAAGTCAAGAGTGAATAGGTTACGTTTAGGTAAGCGTGCTCCATCTTCGACCACATCATCACTTACCATCAGGTGAGATGGTGATCAAACGCGAACCTATAATCAATAAAAAAAAAAAAAAATATCGCTGTTTACGTAAATTCCAGGAACACGCCGCATGAGTTGGCCGCGAATTAGTGACGTGCCACTACTATACACAATTCCAATTTGAATTTTAATTCAATTTCAGTTGATACGTAGTTTAACCAAAATTCGAATGAAATATAATTTTTCGTTAAATATTTCAATAGGTATTTTCACAAAGCATGTTTTTTTCCTGTTTAAATAGTTTATAAAAAGTCGTTTTTCAACGATTATATATCTGTTAATTCGTACTTTTGACAATTTTTTCATTCAGAAAATTAATAGGAGCTTATTATTGTTATGTACGTGGGTAAGTTAAATAACAGTTTGCGTTGGGTATCCTTGTATCATTGACGTGTTCAGTAGGTATTTATCTTGTTTTTATGACAAAATAATTAAGGATACATATTATTATGTATATTGTAAGTATTAGGATTAAGTTGGAACGGATCGACACGTTTTTATGTTATTTATGCATCTGTTTTACTTTAAGGTTTCCGAAAGATCCGGATATCATCAATCCATCCAAAGATTGTGTAGAAGATATCGCTATAAGCGATAAGACCGCCATCGTAACCATAGAATTTACGGAAAACAGTCGTGTAATAATTTATTTTGGTGAACAATAATAGTAGATTTTTAACCAAGGGGATAAAGCAGTGTCTTCTGTCGCGGGTGACGATTTAAATCGCGAGCGTAACGAAGGACTCGAGCTTTACTCCCGAGCGTAGCGAGGGTGTTAAAAACTTAAATCACGAGCGAAGCGAGGAATTTAAGACGAGTCCTGAGTGTAGCGAGGGATTTAAGTTCACCCAAGACTAAGACAGCTTTATCACCGAGAAAAATACTCTACTTTTCGTATCATTTGCGAAAAAATTAACACAATAATAATATGAGATAAGCATTTATTAAAAATAACGACAATCTATACTTATAATAAATCTGTAGAGAGGTCAATTCTGTACATGAAATATATTTACAAAATAACTATCAGGGGGTGATTAGGGATCGATACTGATGCCAAAAATGCAATCAGTAACATTTTTGTCTGTCTGTCTGTCCGTATAACCGTTATAGAAACAAAAACTACTCGACGGATTTTAACGAAACTTGGTACAATTATTTTTCATACTCCTGAGCTGGTTATAGTATACTTTTCATCACGCTACAATCAATAGGAGCAGAGCAGTGAAGGGAAATGTTGGGAAAACGGGAGAAGTTACTCCATTTTTTAAGCTTCCGTCGCGTGTGCAACCTTAATGGTTAAAGCTACACAGAAGTCATTTATGACGGAAATGTTCTCCTTAAAATTATATAAAAAATATCCCACGACAGCATATATCTATCTTTTATGGTTGTCTCACAATAACACGTGTAACTCCCGATAGCTTAGCAGTTCGAAGCTTTCTGATTATTATTCTGATTCTCCGAAATTTAAAACCACCACAACTTTGCAATGGAACTCGGCTAAAAGTAACCCAGTTGCAACAAAATATAATCGAGGCTCAAATTTTAACAGGTTGCGGTGCAGGAAAAACCGTCTTTATTCCCAGAATTCCCATAATACCAAATAATTTTCCATTCCAATTTAAAAGAACGCGATTCCCAGTATCGGTTTGTTATGCAATGACAATTAATAAGGCTCAAGGGCAGACTTTTCGTGTTGCTGGAGTAGATCTCGGTGTCAGTTGTTTCTCGCATGGTCAGTCGTACGTCGCTCTTTCCCGGGTTAGCAGTTCTAGAAATCTTTATGTTCACGTGCCGGACGGGTCAACTTTCAACATAGTTTACCCGGAAGCTTTGCGCTGAAGTAGGTATTGTCGTTCTATAGGTACTTAAGCCTCATGTGAACGTGATCTAAACAATATTACCAATACATTAACTTAATAACACACAAGGAGTTACACGCTGACGGAGTCGCGGGCACAGCTATTAACAATAATATTGTGCGGTTCGGTATTGCGATATTTTTCAACATTATTATAGATTGACATATTATATTTCCCTACTAAATTACGAAAGTTAATCTGTCTGTTACATCAAAATCACTGAACCGTGAGGAAGGACATAGGCTACTTTTTTTTTACGAAAAACGACGGAAACGTAGACGAAGTCGCGGGCAACAGCTATCTATTCTAATAATATAAGGCTGAAGAGTTTGTTTGTTTGTTTGAACGCGATAATCTCAGGAACTACTGGTTCGAATTGAAAAAATATTTATAATTAAATAGTCAATTTATAGAGAAAGGCTATATATATCATTACGCTAAGGCCAATAGGAGCGGAGCACCACTGAAGAATGCTTCAAAATCGGGGTTAAATTTAACGTTAGCCCAAAGTAACTATTCCACGCGGATGGAGTCGCGGGCAAAAGCTAGTTAAAAGTAAAATAATTTTCCTTGGATTTTGTTGGAAGCAAATTATTTATAATTGCGGCAGCATTTTCACTGATGGAATTCGACAATTCACTGTCACTGTCGCTTTGATTTAACATCGTAACGTATTTTTATAACATTAACTTATTTATAAAAATAAATTAAAATAAACTTAACGTTTATTTATTTGAAGAAAACAAAATCGAGGCAAATTTCTAGACTAATATTTTTTGTCGGAAAAGCAAAGGCATCAAGCTCATACGGCCTCGTCGGTTTTCGTAATTTTATTTAATAATCATAACTGCATAATAAATGCGTATTCCTATTTCAAAAAGATGTATAATGCTTTATATACAAACTCAATGGTGTAAACACAGATGTAGTTCAGTACAACGGTAAGTATTCCAAATTTAAATCACATTCTCCCCCTAGAGGATGAATGAAATTCAGTACAATTTTCTTTCCCTGTTTTTAACAGATTAAAAATGACTATTGTTATGTTCTATGTGTTGCTTTTTGTGGCATAAAATGTCACTTTTTTGAGCAAGTGGTACGAAAAGTATATTCTTCGTTGTTCGGTTTTAAGTTGTGTCATTATTGCTTTATTTGATTTGGTCATTGTTTTTTTTTTTTTTCCATAAGGTGAAGTATTGGAGAGCCTTTAAGATTTGTATAACTAAATAATAAAAAATATACTTACACTTAACGTTTTCTTGTATTCCCTTTCCTCCTCAATAAATCGTCTAAAAGCACGTCGAGGAATGAGAAACTTTTGTTACGCGAAAATTGTCGATAATAGTATTTATTGTATTTTCACAAGGAACAAAGTTATTTTACAATATTTATATTCGGCTAGGTTGATACACATAACTTGAAACTTCCGACACCCAAACTAGGACACGTCCTGTATCTCAGGTGTCGAGGTTCCTTCCAAACTGGTCACAAAAATATAGCCTAAAAGAGTATTTATTACAAGACAAAAACTAAAAATTATAAATTAAAAAATAAAATTAATTAATATTAATATGAAACTAAATGAATCTAAAACAAAACAAAAAGCAAAGAGTTTGTCCGAAAATACTGAGTAAATAAACTGCTCTTTGATGAGTGTACAAGTGTGTATGTTGTAGTGTAACTGTGAGTGTATGTGAGATTGAATATTCTAGGGGAATACAGATTATAATATAATGTGTGTTGTGTGTTTGATAACTTAATAAAATTACTTAGGTATGGCAGCCAATAGGTCCTCGGTTTCCTGGTAGGAGAGAGAAGTCAGCCAATCCTTTAATTTAATTTTACAGGTTTTCCTATTAAGATAGAATACACCTAACTGTTTTGTTTACTTTATTATACAGCCTTGCGTTTAGGGAGAAGTAATGGTTGCGGGCAAAGACTTTTCCGGTGCGATCCGGCTTGAAGACTGTGTGCTTTATTCTACCTATAGGCTCCTGTAGTGGTCGGGACTTGTGTATGCGAGTTATTGTAAGAAGGACATAAAGTTACCTCACCGTTAGGACTTTACAGTCAGCATATAGCAGCGAGGTTGGGTACCTGTAAGGTTTATTGGTCAACACCTTAAGTACTGCACGCTGTGCTATCTCGAGATGTAGGATTGTAGACTTTGGTGCTCCACCACACAAGGGCAATTAGGCAATATGATAGCAGGGACTGACATAGAGCCAAATATACCATTTTCAAAGTCTCTGTGTCAGCTGACTGACGAAGTTTTTTAAAGATAAATATAAGCCTTCGTGCTCGGGTTGTTACAGTTTCAATTTGCTTGTGCCAACGAAAACTCTGGTCAATATGCACGCCCAAATATTTAACGCACGAAGATCTGGATACGGATAAGCAGCTACAATCCGGGACAGTCAACGAACAAGTGTGAGCCTTAAGTGTAAATGACTCCAGAGGCTAGAGGTCTGCTCTCTTTACAAAAGGAATAAACAGAGTTTTATCAATATTCAAAGTCAACAGATTTGCGGATAACCAAATCATGACCGTTTTAAGAGCATGCTCTGCGTTTTGCCTCGTATGATTCCAATCTAATCCATCCACAACAAGGGCCGTATCGTCAGCATATGTAAAGATTTTGCAATTTAGGAGGGGAATGTCGCATAAGTCATTAATAAAGATAATGAATAAAGTGGGGCCAAGGATGCTACCTTGGGGGACGCCACAGTCAACAACCTCTTCCCCGCTCAAAAATTCCCCGATTTTCACCACTTGAACCCAGTTTCTGAGATAGTCAGTGAACATTCTAAGGGGGATGCCTCTAACTCCTATGCGTTCCAGCTTATTTAATAGAATGGGGACAGAGACAGTGTCAAATGCTTTAGCTAGATCTAGGAATAGACCCAAGCATTTGTGTTGTTTATCTAGTTTCCTAACAGCATGTTCAGTTAGAGCAAGCACTGCATCTTCCGTGGATATACCAGTACGGAAACCATATTGGTTACTAGATATAATTTTGTTTGATTCTAAGAAATTTGTTAGGCGGTTGTTCATTATTCGTTCAAAAATTTTGGAGAGTGCTGTCAGGACTGATATTAGTCTGTAGTTATTGGCACTGCCTCTGTCACCGGTCTTAAAAACTGGATGCACTATTGCCTTTTTTAAAACTCTCGGAAAGGAACCCGTTTTAATTGACAGGTTACATATATGGGTAATAAGGGGCACTAGTGTCCGCCGAGAACAGTTTAATACTGTGACGGAGATTCCATCCCAGCCAACAGCTGAATCAGGTTTTAGGTTAGCCATAATGTGTTTAACCTTGTCCTCATCGGATGCAAGAAGGACCATAGAGTTCAAGTTACTTTTATTGTATTGGGGAGTATCAACATTTAAAACTAAATGATCAGTTGATATTTTTCCGGCCATTTCGCTACCGATACTAGCAAAATACCTGTTAACTTTATCAATTGAGTTTTTTGGGTCATTATTTGTTATAAGTTCAAAAGGGGTGGCCGGTTTAGGCTTTAAGTTTGCTACTTTATTAATAAGATCCCAAGTCGCTTTATGGCTACTCTTAGCTTTCGTGAATTCGTCACGTTCAAAACTTCGTTTCAGCTTACGTAAAAGTTCATTACAGTAGTTTCTATACCTTTTATATGTGATTTGTATTATTTTATTTATTTATTTATTTATTTATTTTATTATTTATGTACACACAGTAAAATAAAATAGGACAACATAATTATAATATTTGAGTACAAAGGTACTGCTTATTTCTTTAGAAATTTCTTCCAGCAGACCTGCGAAAGGAGAAGTGAAAAAGAAATGTAGACAATAGTGTGTGAGAACAAGAAGAGAAATGAAAATTAATATGTGAAGTCTAAAACTAAAATATTAAATATACCTACACATACTTATAATGCAATAAAAATAACATATACTTAAATAAATACATAATGTTAGAATATACATACATACATAATGTTAGAATATACGTACATATAAATATATACATAAATAATTAACACAGTTAAGAGGAAAGGTAATGCTCTTTTAATCGACATTTGAATAAAGATATAGTTTTTAAATCACGAATGCTAGGCGGAAGTGAGTTCCACAATCTTACAGCATGGACAGAGAAGGAATAAGAGTAGTAGCTAGTTTTATGAGGATGAGATTTAAGGAGGGATCTAAGGTGCGATCTACACGGTACGTCGCTAGAACGAGCGTAAGAAAAACGCTCACGCAGGTAAGAAGGGTAAGACGGGTTGTGTAAGATGTTGAAGAGGAGACACAAAATCCTAGTGTTCCTGCGAAGACGGATTGGGAGCCACTTGAGTTCCTTGCGAAGGTGAGAAACATGGTCATACTTTCGAAGACCGAAAACAAAGCGAATGCACAGATTTTGCAAGCGCTCAAGCTTGTTTAATAGCTCCTCGGTAGCATCCAAATAGCAGGCATCGGCATAATCTATAATCGGCTGAATAAGTGTTTGTGCCAAAGAAACTTTAGTCTTCAAGGGCAGAAGACTTTGAAGGCATTTCAGCGAATGAAAGGAGAAATTTACCTTTCGGCTGACCTCATTGACCTGAGCACGCCACGAGAGATTGGAGTCAATAACCACACCCAGATCTTTAGCGGTTTCGGTATAGTCAATGCGAACACCGTCGAGATATAAAGGCATCAGAGATGCAACAACAGCCGCACTGCGAACGAATCTGCTGCCAATGATCATGGCCTGGGATTTAGTCGGGTTAATTTGCAAACCAAATGACTTAGCCCAAACGCTGATGCAAGCCAGGTCATGATTCATTGCAGCAATTGCAGAACCCGCGTCAACTACAGTAAAATGACGGTAAAGCTGCAAGTCATCTGCGTAGAGATGAAAACTAGAGGAGATTACTCTGGTAACAAAGTTTATGAAAATTGAAAAAAGAAGAGGAGAGAGAACGCTACCCTGAGGAACACCCTCAGTAAGGCTACACCAATCAGAGAAGGACTCCTCCAGGCGAACACACTGAGAGCGTCCCCGAAGATAAGATCCGAACCAGGCTAAAGTGGAAGGAGAGAAATTGATAGATTTGAGGATACCAAGTAAAATGTCGAAATCCACTGAGTTGAATGCGCTACTGAAGTCCAGCAATACCAGAACAGTAAGGGACATATTCTCCATTGCCCAGCGGATGTCATCAGTCACTTTTAAAAGCGCGGTTACCGTACTGTGACCCGAGCGAAAACCGGATTGAAAAGGGGATATTATCGAGTTTGACGCCAAGAAAAATGATAATTGTCTATGAACTATGTGCTCAAAAACTTTAGAGAGAAAAGGGAGGATAGAAATAGGTCTAAAGTGCGTTAATAAAGTAGGATTGTTAGTTTTAGGTAAAGGTATTATGTGAGCCTGTTTCCAAACATACGGAAAGGAGCAAGAGGAAAATGAGTGGTTGAAGATGTGAGTGAGAACAGGAAGTAAAGAGGAAAGGATAAGAGTTATCATTCTTGAACACAACTTATCATTACCGACTGCTGAAGAAGTAATCGCAAGAATAGACTTCTTAGCGTCATCCTCAGTAACATCGCTAAACTTAAAGAGAGGACAAAGTGGTAACGGCAACCTAGAAAGACTCTCTAGTGTCGCAGCTTTAACAGACGGATCAAGAGAAAAGGGAAGGAAAGAGAAATGCTTATTTAGATCATTCAGGTGGACATCCTTACACTGGTTGGTAGGTGACTTACCTATGCCTACAGATTTGAGAAATTTCCATACATCGGAAGAACTGCGATTATTGAGTTGGTCGTGAAAATAGCGTCTCTTAGCATCTTGACACAGATGACTGCAGCGATTACGTAACAATTTGTAATAAGAGAGATTCAGTTCTGAAGGTCTGCGCTTATATCTGCTCTTAGCTTTATCCCTGCGAGCCATAATCTCTTTAATTTGTTGCGTTATCCATGGTGCAGGGTTATGTCTAACTTTGACACGTCTGATAGGGGCATGCTGATCATATAAGTCAAGAATGGTTGCGTTAAAACAATTCACCTTATCGTTGATGTCATCGTTCTCAACCAGAGGGGTCCAGTCAAGATCGCCGGCATCACGCCGCAAAGCCTCTAGATCTATGCCCTTGTAGTTGCGGAGATATAAAAGCTGGGGCTTACGCTTGGGAACACGAATACGATACGAAAGATAAATGAGATCGTGGTAAGAAAAAGTAGCCGTAAGTTGGCCATGGTAAGAAACATTACTAGGTGAGGAGACAATCATAAGATCTAGAAAAGAGGGTGTACAATTAGGAAAATAATGAGTTGCAGAAAGAGGCAAAACTTGCAGATTGAAAGAAGACAAGAGTGAAAGGAGTTTAAGAGAGCGAGAATCATTTTTAATTAAGCAAGTATTAAAATCACCCATTAAAATGACATGCTCATACATGGGGCAAAGATCACTGAGAGTGGAGTCGAGAGAATTGAAGTAGTCTATGTGAAGATTAGGACTGTAGAGCACTGCAAGTAAAACCTTTGTGTGATGAACAGTAATTTCAAGAAACAAGTATTCAGCCGACTCAGAATATTGTGATGGAGATGAACTGACCACCCTGTAGGGTAAATCAGCACGCAGGTATATAGCAACACCTCCTCCACCTTTGTCAGTCCTATCATTGCGGATCAAGACGAAGCCGGGGAGTGAGTACTGAGTAGAGAGGAGAGATGGTTTCAAAAATGATTCCGATATCAAGAGTGCATCCAAGTGAGCACTGCTAAAGGATGCCAGAAGGTCAGAATAGTGACCAGGAACACTCTGAGCATTTATGTGAGCTATATGCAGATTCTTAGGGTCATTGGAGTAAAGAGAAGAGATTTTATCATGCAAAGTAAGTGGTAAGGAAGAGTCACTGTCCGCACTAACAAAACTAGTAGAAGAAGAGCACGAGAAGAAGCTGTCGTTAAGATCAGCTACATCATCCATGAATATAAATAATATATATATATATATAATAATAATATAAATATTTAAAATATAAGAATAAATATTAAAACAGTATTAAATTAAAGATTTAAGATTTTCCTCTGAGAAAACCTCCCCCACTCGCTGATATATTGGCAGACATTTTACAGTATTATCTAGCAAAGTAATACAAGTAAAACAACAATATAGGAGAAATGGAAAAAACAAAAATAAAAATAAAACTAAAACATCGAACTGTACGTAGAATGGAACGCAACGCAATGACGGATGGATAGGAGCAGTGACACTGTCATCTGTCTACAACTCTACAGCTGTCACGTTGTCAATAAATCTAACGTATAATTTGTAACATTATTTTATCTATACCGGCTATTAAAGAATAAAAAGTAAAATGAAATGCGGTGTTACAAATAAAAATTATTAACGAACTACCGGCCCAGAATGATTGTGATCATGCAAAGCGGCTAAGTTGAAAAGTAGTGTAGTAAATGGACTGGCAAAACAAAAACAACGAATGAGCTACTTGCGCACACGCGTCTTCCTTGTTCTCTTAGCGGAAGTAGCCATGGTTGCGGCTCTAGGAGATCCAGGTTCTTCAGATTGCGCAGAATCCTCGGTGTCGACTGAACAAGACGGGAATTTGGCTATTAGATCGTGAAGTTCGCCTGCCGTTTCGATCTTCCGCCGGGATTTATCTGGGCAAATGACAACAATCTTGCCCTCCATGGACCAGCAATTCGGTATACCAAAATGCTTACGAGAAGCTGCAAACACACGATGCCGAGCTTGTGTCAAGAACTCGGAGATGGTGATCCCGGTACCCTTGAGAGCTTTCTTGCTATCCCATACAAGTTGCCGGTGCTCCATTTTGAAGAATCGTACCAGTATGGGTCGGGCCTTCTGCTTTGAGAATCCGAGCCGATGACAAACATTGATAATGTTCCGGTCCTTACATACCTCCGACAATTTAATTTGGTTGGATATGATGTTGTGGACCACATCCAGTAACTTTTCATTGTCCTTTTCTGGAACACCATGGAACAGCAGGACCTTTCTTCGCATGGTGGTTTCATGCCTATCGAACCCAGCAGCTAGCAACTCAACTTGTGATTTTAACTGGGAGAGTGCTTGAAGGACGAACAGCTTAAACTCTGAGAACTCACGTGCAATGGATGCAATGTCTGGTGAAGCTGATGCGGTACTAGTGGCAGCCTGCTGCAGTTTCGCTTCATATTCCTGCATTCGGGAGCCAAACAGCTGCTCGAGGCCCTCCAAGCTGGCAGCAAGTTTAGTGTCCATATTCAGTGACTTCAGTGTGTAGTGAAAGTGAACCAGGAATAAGTTCTATAGACTTGATAACAATAGATAGCAGGTGTGGGGGGGGCTACTATAAAATAAACTGATTTATTTCATTAATAAAAATATATAACTATTTTAAAAATTTATTTTATTAAGAGCACACAAAAACGTAAGTTAATGCTATGCCTACCCACAAAGGAAAAAATATTAAATATTAAATATTATTTCCTGGAGAGTTTCTGGCTTTTTTATGAAGACTATCACGATGAGAAATACATCTGAGTAGCCCTGGAGTTATCCAAGGTTTGATGTGTCTATTTTTCCGCGGGATTTTGGACACTAAAGTGTGTTTTTTTATTATTGTAGATAAGATTTTAACTAAGATATCCGCTGCCTCATTGGCATCAGTAGCCTTAAGGACTGTTGTCCAGTCCGTTTCATCAATTTCAGTTGGTATGGCGACATAATTTATTCTCTTAATTGACTTAGCCGGTTTTATTTTCGGTTTAGCGTTTCCGATACAAAGAATAAGGGGCTCGTGGTCCGTTATATAAGTCTCCAAAACTAATGTCACGGCTGGTGCATTTGTGCGAAGAAGAACATGATCGATGCAGATATTTAATCGGGTTGGAAACAGATGAGCGGGCAGAAGGCCATGGTGTGCGGTTGAGTTAAGGTAATCATTGCAGTTTGTATCAGTACTTCCTGTTTTTATGTCGATATTAATATCACCAATAACAGTAAGAGTTGGGTTCGATGACAAAGATCCAAGAATATTATGAAGGCTGTCAATAAAGCTAGAAATGTTTGTAGACGAAGGAGATCGGTAAAGGGCAACTATACAACAGAGTGATCCAATTTTGCATACCAAACAATTTGCTCCATTAAACTGAGGCTCCAGTACGTCACAAATAATATTTTTCTTAATATAAATAGCGACACCATCATTTTCGTTTTTTATGTTTTTGGTGCAGTAAGACACATAACCAATAAGAGGAGGCAGGACAGACACTTTGCTAAGCCAACACTCCGAAAGTATTATGACATCGCATTTAAAGTCGAATTGGTCCAATAAAGCTACTATTTAGTCAAAGTTTTTGTTTACACTGCGCACGTTCAGGTGAAATATTTTTAGCCCAGTTTGGCTACCCAGTTTTTCCGAGCACAGATTAGGTGAACATTTAAATGATTTGGATAGTTAGTAAATCGAGCTCGTTGTTTATTTCGATTATAGAACCGATTGTATCCATTTATAATATACAAAACATAATATTCGAGGCTAGTGACTAATACCTGTGGTGGCCAAGGATTTAACCGATATATTGCAGGATTGGAGTGTGTGTAATGAGAGCATGTGTGTGTTAATGAGAGAGTGAAGTAAGTGTGTTTGAGCAAGGATTTTGTAAAGAACTTATAAGTACAATAAATGTGGCAAATCTCTATGATCAGTGTTATCATATTTTGTAACATACTAAAAACCAAATATACAATAAACAGGAGAAAAATAAAATAGATGTGAGGCTGAACTAAGATTAATTGTCCAGTAAATATTCTTAGTATGTCGGGCAGTCATTGTGTTGATCTTAAATTACTTACGGAAAATTCTGAATCAATACGTATTTGCTTCATACCTTTGTCTTTTCGTAGAAAGACATTTCCATTAGAGCACCAGCAGAACGAATAATTGTTAGCCTTCGCAAACTCGCGGGCGTAGTAAAATAACTTTCTTGTAGAGGGGGGCATGTATTCCACTATGTAGACGGGGTGACGTTTCCCAGGAAGACCAAAGGTTTCGGGTTAAGCTTCTCGTCCAGTGCGCGACTCCTATTGAAGGAGCGGGTGGAGAAAAGAATGTCGTTTTTCAACTGCACAGAACCAAATTCGACAAAGACTGATCTAGTTGTACCAACTTTTCCCGGTAGGCGATGAATATCGCGGATGTCCGAGTGCTTGATGTCCACTTGCATTGTCGTGCTGATTTTAGTCACCAAGGAAACAAGGTCGTTTATGGTTTCTTTCTCGGGCATCGAGATATTTTTAATTTCAATACTTGATATACGGGAAGAATATTGGATGTCTTTTACTTTTTGTTCTAGGCTAAAAAATACACTCTAAGATTTGCGAATAATATGAGCATTACGAGCTTTGCACTGCACTATTCCTAAGTGAGAGTGAGCGCGCGATGCCTTTCTCTGCTTTTCGCACACATTACGCCACCTGAGATTATGTGTTTTGGGAAAATATTGCGTAATGTCATCACTTAAAGTTTAATTTTGTTGTAATAATGCAAAATGTGTAGGCGATAGTGTGTATCTATTGTTTGTTTATGTGGTGGTAGCTGCGAACCGGCGACACGCGTCACAGTATTAAAAGACAGTAGATAGCATTTCTATTGCCTTATTATTAAGATTTCTGTGGAGGGAGCTTTTGTCCAGCAGTGGGACAGAACGTATTCTAGAAATAAAAATAATGATTGGACATGGACACAATACTTTACCACTATAATTGTTTTCTCCCATTTGAGTTTCCTTTACATTCTTCCGTTCCAGTTTTCTCTCTTTCATCACCTGATAAAATAACAGCATATCAGAACCAGAATTTAGTCTCTACCTATATTACATATGTATAGGTACAACGAAACGCCTCATTAGAAGGCATATAAGTAAACAAGGGCTTGTTTTTTTGTTTTTTTTTTTATTGACTCACCAGTGACATATTCAACTTAAAATAAACATGGTTTGTAACATATATTCTTATACAACGTGTAATTTAAAGGGTATATACATACCAAGTGCATGGCTTCTTTGGATGATAACAAACGATATGACAAGGGTTTTCTAATCCTAAATCTACATGTGTAGAACTTATTACAAATTCCAATACACTGATACCAGAGACCGAATTTTTCAAATTAAGAAGAACGAAAAGAATTATCGTGTTATTGGCAAATGACGTGGAAAGTTATTGACCCTCGTAGTGGTGTGATACGTTTGCTATGATTGGTATTCAAGAAATATATTAAACCAATAATTTCCCAAGTAACACATTTGGTGACAAATAGCTTGCATATAGTATTTTTTTGGAAACTTTAGTAACAAAATCCACCGTGATTAAGTTCTATAAAGGTGGTTAGAACCCATAAGCAACCTGTATGTTACCAAAGCGAGAAAAATTGCAACTTATTGATAGTTGCAAAAGCGATGCATAAGAGTTCGAATTGTTATCCTGAGTAGCACTTGGAACTAACGGTGCAAATTGCGCGCCGTGAACGAATGTTTGAACGATAAAGCGATACAGTTCATTCGTTGAGTGACAAATGAGATCTTATCAAGTTCTTATTTGTTTGTGCGTGTATGCGTTTGCGACAGTATTTGATAGACGCACAACGGAGACTGGACATGGTACATTTAATTGTTTCTTTGATATGATGCTGTGCCAATTTGAGTGGAATGTGGTGGGTTTGTGGTGTACGGGCAGTGCGCGTGCAACTACAGGGAATACACATATATGTATTGTATATATATTTATCTATTAGATTACTAAATACTTTATTATTATTTCTATTCTGTTTATATTTTATGTTTATCATTATTATATTATATATCATAGAAATGATTGACATCCGTACACTCACCATTAGGACCAGTTGAAAACTAGCGTCGGGCACTAGTTGTCCGGCATTTTGCTGAACTGGGCCTATTTGGCGCAGCCGTGAGTCACACAGTATTATTAGTAGTCCTAGATGTGTTGAATTCCATTATTTTTTAATGTATAATAAGATGTTGTTTATTTTTTTTTTTATTGTGTGTACTTGTGGCATGTGTTAATAAACGTTTTTTCTTTCTTTCTTATTTTCGGTTGAAATAAACAAAAGGACGATTGTGCTTTGTGCTATTATGTTGTGACAGCACCATAGATGATACATATAAGACAGCACATTTATTTGGATTATTGCATCTATTTGGGGAGTATTAAAAAATTATGTGTATAACGCATGATAATCATCATGGAGCCCTTGCAAATGGTTTTTTATCGTGAAACCTTGGTATATTTACTAAGTTAATTTTGATGCGCCTTCGATCTAAACAAAAATTATCAAAAAATATGCACTGATCAAAAAAATAAGACAATGCTTTATAAAAATTTGGTTGTTAAAAACCTAACATTATGGTTTCACAAAAAGTATAATGTCAAACTACATCAGAAACATAGTTATCAAAACTCATTTTATTGTGTTATTGTAATAAAATACCATTCAACAAGATACTTTTCAAGGACTCCATTTTTAAACATGGTGATTTAAAATAGACCTTGCAGTTCATATTTCCACTCATTTGTTGCCTTATCGGGGCTTTTGGAATCGATCTACGCCTTACAGTGGCATATTAGAGTATATTAGACCTTACAAAGGCAATTACACTAGGATCCAAATGAGCTGCAATAATAACTCTTGAGCCACTACAGGTGATAAATAACTTATATATACTACTTATTTAAAACTTAAGGTTCCAAATAAGGAAAAATTACCACCTATTAGGGCACAGTTCTTTAGGGGAGATTTTAAGATGTCATATGCTTCTTTGAGTTCTAAAAGAGAAAAATTTGAACCTTTGTGCGTCTATAAGTAATAAATTCGGCTTAATGCCACCATAAGTTATAAAGCAGGAACAAAAATCACTCAAAAACAACTGTTAGTGATAAGAGTTACTCACATGCAAATTCGAGTGCTGTTTGCATCTAAAAGTAATACCGTACACTCTTGCATCACTTATATGCTACCTACAGTTGCAAAATAAGTTCCAAAATTCACTAACGTGCTACTTGGGTTGGTATCAATTCTTTGAGTCAGTTATTTTGTGCTGAAACTGTGCATAGAGACTCCATACCAGATGTTGTCTTCAGCCCTTTTAGATAGATATGGGGTTTCCATTACACGTTGTATAATATGAATATGTCTGTTGAAGGCGTGCACATCACTTGTATAACAAATTAAAAGAAACCGTCGTTGCGCTTGCAAAAGTCGCTATGTGGTAAATAGTCAATTTTCGTTCTTTTATGAAGTTTCAATCGTTATTTTAATACACACATGCTGTATAAACAGCTATCTGATGAACGCAATATTGAAAGGTAACTCTTTAAATATTTCGTTTATTAGATAGCTGTTTTACAGCATGTGTGTATTAAAATAACGATTGAAACTGCATAAAAGAACGAAAATGACTATTTACCACATAGCGCCTTTTGCAAGCGCAACGACGAAACATTACAATTTGAAGGAAAAAAAATACAAAACTTATAAATTAAATCAATTTACAGTGGCAACGCTTTCGCAAATTATTAGTATAAAAGAAGGAATAAGTGAAGTATTTAAATATTATAGTGTTGGCTAGTTTGGTGGACGTGACTGTGAATGCAAAAGCACGATGTCCTAATACTAATTTTTTTTTTTGGTGGGAGGTAGTTGAACAAGTAACACACATATAATTTTGCTCTGTTAAATAAATTGTAATTTAATTAAAATTAATAGTATTTCTTCACAATTTTTGATGAATAACAGCTTCTACTAGTAATACTACCTGCCAGTTGTGTGGATTTCCTTTATTACACTCTCTTATTCACAATAACCAAACTAAAATAATGGAATCACTCAAGGGGTCAATGTCAGAATTAATGGTACAATTTCATGACAGAATGTCTAAATTCGAGAATGAATTGACCAAGTCATCACCCAGCACTTCATCCAGTATCGCCTCAGACAGTCTTGCAGCGGAGTATGCAGGTTTTAAGAAGTTTGTTCTGGAGTCACTTGGCTGTCTTCAGCATCAGTTGGAGGCCCTTTCCAAGGATCTTGATGCTTTGGAGATGAGGAGCCGCCGGAAGATGCTTCTTGTCCATGGTGTTGCAGAAGTTAGCGGCGAGGATACATCTGTGTTGGTTGCTACAGTGTTCCGTGAGAAGCTTAAGCTGGACAGCTTTTCCGTTGCTGCCATTCGTCGATGCCACAGAATGGGCTCTCAGAGCAGTGTTGGAAAGCCTAGGCCTATAGTGGTCAAGTTGCAGGACATGGATATTCGTGATAAGGTTTGGTTTGCGAAAACCACGTTAAAAGGCTCTGGTATAACCTTGTCAGAGTTATTGACTAGATCGCGGCATCAGATCTTCTTGAAGGCTCGGGAGAAGTTCGGCGTCTCGAATTGCTGGACCAAGCATGGACATATATATATACTACGAGCTGATGGGAGTAAGCAACGGGTCGCGAACTGTAGTGAGCTTGCTGCTATCAGTGTGCCTGAGCTTGATGCTGATAAGCCGGAGCACCAATTGGATGTCCATAAGGTACAAGCCGGGAAGCTAACCTCAGCACCCCCACTAAAGAGGTACAGGAAGCCTGTGGTGAAGAAAACAATTATTTCTTCACCACAGGCTTCCTGTACCTCTTTGTCCCTCTCAATGCGTCGTTCGGGTAACAATTTTCATAATTTAATTTATTGCCGGTTTACTTTCACTTTGTTTCTTTTTTATATTTTGTTATTTCTACCTTACGTTTCTTTAGTAAAATTTTCTCATAGAACTATCTTCACTTCAATCTTCGGTATTCTGGCACTTGACATATCAAGTGTCATGTTAATGTTGCGTTCCGTTTATGTACAAATTGTAACATATTAAGCATAAATTATCTATGGAAACAATTTAATTTTCATTGCAATCGTTAAGCAAAAATTCTGTTTGTCTTTTTATTTATTTAAGTTTCTGTGTTGCTATAAGTATAAGCTCAGTTTGTGCCCTAATGACGCACTATTATTTGATAAGTTTTGATTAAGGTTCTGATAAATTATTATTATTTAGTTTTTCTGTTAACGCATAACTGGCGGGTGGACTTTAAGTCTTTTAAATAGTAACCGTTTAAATTTGTATTTATATTTATATTCAATTTATATATATATTATTTATTGTGTTTTCAAATGATTGCTTGTAATAGTGATGATGACAGTTTCGTTTCTGCGAGCAGTGGTAGTGACAGCTTCACTAGTATTCCAAACCTTGCTGACATGCTACAGTCTCAATTTTCCGATGTTCCAAAAAATCTAAATGTAGTCCATATTAATGCTCAAAGTATTCCGGCTCATTATCATGATATGCTTGTGAGTTTGGACTGTAAGGACATCCATGCAGTTCTCGTTTCTGAATCTTGGCTGAAACCTTGTCTTCCATCTACATCCTATTCCTTGCCCGGATTCAAACTAATAAGGAATGACCGCACAAGCAGCGGGGGTGGTGGTGTTGCTATCTATTTGCGTGCAAATATTCCTTTTTCCATTATTGACGTTTCATCACAGCCGCAACCGTCGAATGCTGGCGAGCATCTCTTTTTAGAACTTGAATTACACCATTTGAAGGTTTTGCTGGGTGTCTATTATTGTCCTTCTCTGCGTATCGATTATTTTTCTTCTTTTGAGAGTCTTCTAGTCAACCTTGTGCCTTCTTACAGGCATACGATTGTTATGGGAGATTTCAACACTTGCCTTCTCAAGAATGATTCGCGCTCTTCCGCACTCCAATCTGTCTCCCAATCTTGCAATCTATCTCTTCTTCCATTAAGCGCAACTCATCATTTTCCTAACTGTACTCCTTCGCTTCTTGACCTCATTTTTGTTTCTTCTACACAACACGTCGCTAAGCCTGGGCAATGTTCGGCCGACGCTTTCTCCTACCATGACTTAATTTACGTTTCCTACAAAATTCGCCCTCCTAAGTCAAAACCCAAAAGTATTCTTCAGCGCAGTTTTGGTGGAATGAACTTGGAAAGTCTTCGGGAAGATGCTAGCAATATTGACTGGTCTGATCTTATTCATGCAGAGTCGATTGATGACAAAGTGAACCTCCTCAATTCCAATCTTAACAAGCTTTATGACGTGCATGCACCTGTTCGTTTGGTAAAGATTAAGCATCTACCTGCTCCGTGGCTAACTGAAGACGTGAAAGTAATTTTACAAAGAAAGGCAGCAGCAAAGTCTAAATTTAAGTGCAGACCTAGTCGAGAAAGTCGAGAAAAATACGTCGCTATCCGAAATCGCAGCAACTTGGTTTGTAGGGATGCCCAACGCCGGCACATTCATAAGTCCGTTGAAAACGGTGATCCAGCTAAAGTCTGGAAATTTCTTAGATCTATGGGAATTGGGAAGTCACGTCAAGAGTCTATTCCTAAGGATATTGACCTTGAATCGCTCAATCAACATTTTTCCACCTCTTGTAGCTTCAATGGTGCTGTTAAAACCAATACTCTAAATAATCTTTCTTCTCTTCCCACTCCCAATTATTCTCCTTTTATTTTTAATCAATTTACCAGTTGTGATGTTAAGAAGAGCATGCTATCTATAACGTCAAATGCCGTTGGTAATGACTGTATTAGCCGTAAGATGATACTCCCTATCCTGGACGAAATTCTTCCTGTCATTTGCCATGTCCTCAATTATTCCGGATCCTCAAGTGTTTTCCCATCTTTGTGGAAAGAAGCTCAGATAACTCCTCTCCCTAAAAAGTCTAATCCTGTTTCTTTCTCTGATTTCCGCCCTATTTCCATATTACCGTTCCTATCCAAAGTCCTCGAACGCCTTATCCACAATCAACTTAGTGCCTTCCTTTGTAAAAACCAACTCCTAAATTTGTACCAATCCGGGTTTCGTTCAGGACATAGCACTACCACAGCTCTAGTTAAAATTACTGACGATATCAGATCAGGTATGGATAATAGGAAGTTGACTGTCCTTTCGTTACTGGACTTCAGTAACGCCTTTAACACTGTCGATTTTGATGTACTGCTCGGTATACTCTGCTCTCTTAACATATCTCCAACAGCAATTGATTGGTTTCGTAGTTACCTGTGTGGCCGCCGACAACGTATTTGCATTGAAGGTACATCATCTTCATGGTGCAATACTACTGCTGGCGTACCACAGGGGGGCGTTCTCTCTCCTCTTCTTTTCGCCATATTTATAAATTCTATTTCAAATGATCTTCTCTCATCCTATCACCTTTATGCTGACGATCTGCAAATTTATTCGCAAGCTCTCGTTGAAGAACTATCTGAGGCGGTGAAGATTGTGAATAAAGACTTAGCGCGTATTTCTGATTGGAGTTTGAATCATGGTTTGAGGGTTAATCCTGCCAAGACTCAAGTCATTATTGTTGGCAGCCCTAGGCTACGTTCCAAAATTAACTGGGTGACCCTTCCTCAAATCGTTTTTGATGGAGCTGCTATACCTTACTGTGACTCAGTAAAAGACCTAGGTATTTGTATTGATAGGGATTTGTCTTGGGGTCCTCAGTTGCAAGAAGTAAGCCGCAAACTGTTTGCCTCTGCGGGGTCTTTACGCAGATTGCGCAATTTCCTGCCGACTGCCACTAAAATTGCGCTTGCCCAATCCCTTCTTCTCCCTGTTCTCGACTATGCTGAAGCAAGTTATCCAGATCTTACTGAAGTGCAGCTAGATAAGCTTGAACGACTCCAAAATTTTTGTATAAGATTCATATTTGGTTTGCGCAAATATGATCATGTTTCTGAGTTTCGCATTAAACTCAAGTGGCTGCCGATCCGCCTTCGCCGGAATGCACATATTTTATCATTACTTTACAGTATTCTCTTCAATCCCACAACCCCGTTTTATCTCAAAGAACGCTTTAAGTTCCTTCATGACACACATGTAAGAGATTTGAGATCATCGGAGAATTTGAGACTTTCAATGCCTGCACATTTCACTAAATTCTATGGCTCATCGTTTACGGTGCAAGCTATTCGTTTGTGGAATGCATTGCCGGTGTCTGTAAGACAAGCTCAGTCACTGGCTACTTTTAAAAGCTCGGTTGCTAATTATTTTCATTCCAATTTATGACTATTCTTTTGTTTTCTCTCCACTTGATGTTAAAGAACACATTATATGTACCTATTGTATTATTTAATTACCTATGTATTACATTGTATTTATATGCATATATATATATTTGCATATACATTTATTTATTTTAATATTTTTTGTTTCTCTGTTTTTATGAGTAATGTAGTTAGTACACTAATTTAGCCCTCACCACTTTAATTTAAAAGTTTTTAAAGTCCTTCCAAAGGTTGTCTGGAAGATATCGCTTTCAGCGATAAGACCGCCATTGTTACCATAGAATAAGCAATATTGTTAAATAGGTGTGTTTAAATTTTGGTGTCCAATAAGGTGTATTCTATCTATCTATCTATCTAATGTGGAAAAAAAAACATGACAACAGATAAGCATGCAACAAAAAAATGAAATTGAGTTAAATAGATGGCAAATAGATGAAATTAGGAACCAGGAACCGTTATATTACGTCCGAATTCCATAAGTTTGTTGGAAAATATATCTAAACTGTTTGTGCGTGTGCACAGCTTATCGTACGCGGACAGAAATCGGTTTAATAAAAATAAAGTAAATTTAAGAGCGGTGGAGCCTAGTTTAGTTCGACTTTTTGAGACTTCAAACGTGTTTGTTTTATGACTCGATGTGTAGGACGTTTTACGTGGCATGGTTATATTTATTTACGAAACTATAGTTCCTGTACATTAGCCAAGTTATGGATTATTTTGTACAGCAAGATCAGATCAGAAATTCTACGTCGTTGCTCCAGTAAGTCATCTTAAAGTAACTGGTAACTCAACGTATTCCTTGCAAGACGTCATAGTAGGGTTAAAATGCAATAAATTTAGCGACCTAACGTTCTACCAATGTTCAGTAGTTTTGAGTTGGTTGGATTTTTAGTATTTTTATAAAAAACATCCTATTTACAGCTAATTTAAAAATGATTTACGGCACGACAGTACTAAAATTTAAGTTATTATCATAGTTGATGCCGCGGCCGTAGCAGATCTTTGTCATAATTAAAAGTTGAAATGCTTAAAACCTTGGCTTCATACAAAATTTTGTCTAGTACAAAAAAGTACTCAGTACTACTAAATTTAATAGTAAATTCCTTGTCTTATCAGCTATCCAAAAAGGTATGAAAGTTAATACAATGACACGGACTGCACTATGAAAATAGTTTTTCATTTAATCCACTAAATATGAAATCATACGTCTCACAAAAAGGTGATTATTGGTAAAAATAATTTCATGGACATTATTTTTAGATTTTGTATTGTCATCAGTTATAGACCAGCTATAAAGACTTGAAAAAAGACTGACCTAGTAGTTTGTTTCGGTGTTTCTTCCCAGAGTACTCAGCAAACAAGCAGACGTGCTGAATGTAAACGTACCTACATAATTACCCTATAATGGCCCCATTGCTGGGACTTAGGCCTCCTCTAACAGAAGTAATGGTAATCAACCTCCTATCAATCAGAGGTGTGATGTCGCATGTCTTCAGATTACATAGACATGCAAGTTTACTCACTATATTTTCCTTCAACGTTTTGAGAGCAATGGTGACGACATAAGTTACACAAAGTAATGCACCAAACTGCCCTAAACATTTGCAACACGGTTCTATGTAAATTATTAATAAAATATAGGTCATTTATGATTTACGACATTTAGGACTGTGGTGTCACTTAAGATAGTTCCAAAGCCACTTACAGTATCAGATAGATTATGCAGGACAGCGACGCACTTGGAAAACTCCCTGTGCGCGGCGGTGAGCCGGTAGATGGCGTCAGGGTGCACCAGCACGTTCAGGATGCGGCTCACGAGCAGCTCCAAACATCGGTTGAAAGCTTCATTGTACTCCATCGTCACTATGCTCTCCGATATCTTTCGTACACCTAGTGCTGTTTCTGATGAGATAAATTTACATCCATTGGCAATACCATAAATGTAAAAGTCTATCTGCCTGTTATGCTTTCACGGTCCAACCACGTTGGACCACTAAATCAAACCTGCGGGGCTAAAATAAGGCATCAAAAGGCATAAAAAATGTAGTTATTATCAAAGGTAGAATACAAAATCGTGCAATGTAAATCGTGGGCAACAGCTATTTCGCAACAAGTACCTATATGTACAGAAAAGTCATTTTAAGAATTACGTACTTCGAAGGAACAAAAATCCCCACTTTTATTTTAGGTCTTTTGGGTCTATAAAGTTGCCGATTTATTTTGGGATGAATGAACAATGATTACTGAGTATGGGAACATGGGATTTTAAATTTGAATAAACTTAAAAAGGTAAAGATGGTTATACAAAAAAAAAAACTTGTGTAAAGGCGAACATGAAAAAAATCCTTAGGCATTCAAAAAATCTTTGTATCGGTGATGAAAAAATTGCCTATAACACTGGCAGCATTGCCACATTGAACGACTGAGTGGTTTAACTGTTGATATGTTACAAAAAAAATCTAGCTACTCTGGATATACATAGAGTTCATATAAAAGTTCCTATTATTTCTTAAAGCATGTTTTTGTTTATCAAAATATGTAGCTGATAGATAAAAGAATATAATATACTAGTATTCACGCGGGGTTTCACTCCCGTTGCTTCTATCACGGTAAAAACATAACTCGGCCGGACGGCCGAGTCACCACCGAAATGGCAGAGGCCGGCAGCGGCCGCGGGCGACCTCCAGACCCCGCGCGCCTGGTATCTTCTTGACTAGTTTAGTTTCTACATTCGGCAAGGTAACTCGTGTGTTTGGAGTGAACATGATGGAATTGGTTATTATAGCACTTATTGCGGAAGAAGAAGAAGAAAGAAACAAACAAAGGAAAAAAAGTAAAAGGGGAAATCTGGGTCCATGACCCGCGGTGCCGCGAGCGGCCTCGCGTCGCCCCTGGCAGCCGCGGGCGGAATTACCAACAAGAGTTAAGTTACTTGAATTAAATGCATTTTTTTTGTTTAACATTAACAATAACAAGATAATAAAATAACAAAAATAAAGAAAATAAAGCTCGATCCTCTGATTGTTCAAGTGTTGACATGGCGAATTCTCTGAGTATTTGAACCGTTTCAAGGTCAAGGAGAGGCATGTGCCTGCGATCCTGAAAAGAATAAGAGCGTGCTACACCTTGTCACGGAATGTCCGAAAGTCGAAAAAGAAAAATATAATTTTGAAGCAGTAACAGAAATATAGAATTAATTCGGAAAACCTACCAGAGATCATGAAAAATAAAGAGAGTAGACCAAATTTTTTTAAATATTGCAAGGAAATAGCTGTCCAAGAACGTAACAAAGACGTAACACAAAGTAACAAAAAAAAAAAGAAAGTCAAAAGATATACTTTCAAATATTGTGAAAAAATATTCATTAGTTATCATTGTAAGTACCTACTACCTTTTCATCATTAATTGTGGGTTATGTTTGTAATTTTACTTCCACTACTAGATACTTGAATTTAACTAATAGGTCCTATTGCTTGTGTTAGGGCGAAGACTAATTGAAACGACCACTTACGACTGCAGTTTATTTGCGACTGCTTTATATTGTCTATGCATCACGGGCGCAGCCGTGCGTCATAATAATATCGCTGATTAAGCATTTACATTGTGTCACTACAGTAGCCCCTTCTTAAAAAAAATGGTACTTACACTGAGTACACACATAGGAAATAATGTTAAGTATACAATGTTAACAAAAATAAAATATCATAAAATAGTTTAACTTAATAAATCGCAGTTTTTTTTTACAAAATCCAAATATCATCCTATTTGATGGTACAGTAAACAATAAAACTTATAACACTGCACTATGTCTACAACAACTTTTTATTGCAAACATGACATTATTTCATTATTTATTACAAAGTGTTTTAAAATTTTCTATATGCAAAACAATTCAAGTATCATTTACTTGTTTGTTGAAAAGGTATGCTTTACACTTATATTGTTTACTTTTCGTAAATACACATTACACGTTTACGTTTACATGTACATTGTGGTTCACTGCACTATAGGTCACATAACATAGTTTTATTTTGCAAACCTTATCGTCTGCTTAACTGCTCTACCACTGTGTGTGGTGTAAGTTACACGCTTAGTATTACTAGTCTTATCGTTAAACAATTGATTAGTAGGCTTAATTACAATACATTTTTTTCCTGCGGTTTGAGTGGAGAGATACCTTCGTTTACTACGTACGCTGGTTTTAACCTATGTATTGAAAACTTCAGTCGCTTATCCGCTATTTGTAATAAAAATATTTATCCTTTCTTTCTAAAACCTGATATGGACCATCATAGGGACGTTGTAAGGATCTTTTAACCAGATCTACTCTCACAAAAACATGAGAACACGTTTTTCAATCTGCATTAAGATAGTCCTAGTGTCTCTCTGTTTGCTTGGTCTTGGCCTGAGGTTTTCGATCGTATTTCTTATCCTACTAACATATTAATAGAACTGTCTGCAATTCTTTGACCCACGTGCCACTATGCCTTCTAGCCACCAGTGCTGCTTTTAATACTCGATGATATCTCTCTACAGCACCATTCGATTGCGGGTGATACGCTGTTATCCTTATTCCTAAACATTTCATTAATTCATTGAACAGGCTGCTTTCAAACTATCTGCCCTGATCTGTAGTAACCCTGACCGGACAACCGCACCTCGAAATCTAGCCTTCGTACAGCGTTTTAGCTACTGTGCTAGCATGAATGTCTCTAATTGGAAAAGCTTCTGGTCAGCCTGTTGCCCTATCCACCACTGTAAGACAATACCTATACTCATCCGGTGACGTAGGCAATGGCCATACTAGATCGACATGTATATGCTCGAATCATCCACTATTGTCGTATTTTCCTAGACCGGATACTGTGTGACGGATAACCTTCGACTTTTAACATTGAACACAGGTTTTGGCCCACTTTCCTACGTGTGTGTTGATATTTGGCCAAAAATACTTAGACGTCACTAATTTCCTAATAGTACGAATTCCAGGGTGGCATAAGTTGTGCACCACTTGAAATGCCCTTTTTCTAAAACCTACTGGGAGGTATGGCCTTGCATTTTTAGAAGATACTTCGCATGTCACCTCACTTTTACCCTTGTTGGGCAATATGATTCACTTAAATTGCATTACTTTGTGTTCTTGCGATAAGAGCGCGGTCAGCTCGTCGTCCGTCCGTTGTGCTAACGCTAATTCATCGAAATCGAGCGTTGTCGGACATGCGATAATTTCAACACGAGACAGTGCGTCCACTACAGTATTGTCACTCCCGCTGATGTGCTGAATATTTTTTGTGAATTCACTGATATACATAAGTTGTATAACACGTCTTGGCGTCTCTTTGTCACTTTGTTTTTTTGCGAAGGCTATATGTATGGTTATACCGAATTGATTCAATCGCTCAAATATCGCCTTCAAATGTAATTTGTGAAGCTCTGGCGTCTCACTAGCTGCTATATCGTCATCTATATGTTGTATATGTGTGAAGTTGCAAGCGAGCGCGCAATTGTCTGCACTCTGTCTGTACTTGTACCTAACTTCGTGTTAGTATCAATATACGCTTGGTTCGAACTAGTCTTGGGCTTAATCGGACACTGTTGGGTGCGCACTCTATTCGTACAATTTGAAAAATGTACTAGTACACCTTATTAGTACTATTAGTACTTAGTAGTACCCAGATGTTTTGACCCAATAATAATAAACAGTACCTGAATAACCGGCTATAAAATAGTGTACAGGTCGAAATACTTTTTTTTCGTCCTTTTTTTTTCATCGTCATACTTTCATCGTCAATTTGTCCATCACCGCATTAAAAAAAACACAAAAACAAACCATAATAAAGTTTTATAAACGTAACCTAAATAAATTAAACATAATCTAAACAAATTCCTTTTACGTAAAAGTAAAACTGTACATATAAAATGTTTCACTAAAATTCTCAGTTTTTACTTACACTGAACAAAAACAATAACAAAAGCACTTTTACTTTTACGTAAAAGGAATCTGTTTAGATTATGTTTATAAAACTTTGATTTAAATGTGGACACTAAAACGTGAAATGAAAGGAATGCGCGATACGACGTTACTCGAACAGTCTTACCACATTCAACATTAGCCGTTCGTTCGTACCGTTCTACCGTATAGCTCTGTTTCATTTTAGAACGAACGAACGTCGCACGAATAACATCATCTCGGACTCGGACAGTCGGACAATCGGACCCATACACCAAAGCCATAGACTATACAACTCAAACTGGTCGGACCGTCGGACCTCGGTAACGTTGTACTAGTTGATAGTACTGTTACAGTGTCCGATTAGTCCGATTAGGTCCGAATAGCAACTGACGTTTGGTAATATCACTTTTCGTACCTCACTAAGTACCGTAACCTATTAGTACATCGTACATGTACTACCCAAGACTAGTTCGAACGCACGTCTTTTATTTAGCAGTGGCGACGAGGATTAAAAATAAAAATAAACTTTTTCGGTGCGGATTAGTTTCACATATTATTATAATTGTGTCGTGTAGTCGTGGACAATGTCAGTGGGCAAAATCAAGGACTTTGATGTGAAAACCGGTAACTGGTCAGCATATGTCGAGCGGCTCGAAATGTACTTAATGGTAAACAAAATAACGGACGATTTAAGGTTACCGACTTTAATCGCGTTAATCGGGGAACAAGCTTACGAATTGTTGTCTACATTGGCGAGTCCTAAGAAGCCATCAAGCTTATCATACGCAGTTGCGGTGGATCTACTGCGAGCACACCTGCAACCGACACCCTCAATCCTAGCAGAAAGATATAGATTTCGTCAAAGACGGCAAATGGCGGGCGAATTGATAGCGGACTACGTGGCCGACTTGAAAAAGATGGCCAGGTACTGTGAGTTTAAAACGAACCTAGAAGAAAACTTACGGGATCAGTTTGTGTGCGGTCTGCGGAGCGATGTTATTCGGCAGAGGTTATTCGCGGAAAATGACCTGGACTACAATAAAGCGCTACAGTTAGCCAATACCCTGGAAGCAGCCGAGCGGGACGCTGGGGCTGTCGAGGGCTCGCGGGAACAAGTTCCGGACCGGGAACTTAGCGAGAAGATGCACAAGCTGGAAATCAGAAATTGTTCAGTGTGTGGTGGCAATGGACATACACCGCAAAACTGCAGGTACACAGATTTTGAATGCAGTTACTGTAGAAAAAAGGGCCATTTAAGAAGAGTATGCAAGAAGAAAGAATTCGATCGAAAGTCCAACAGCACGCGGGGAAGGTCACACAGAGGTCGCGCTGCCGGAGCGAGCGGCTACCGCGCGGCGGACGACCGCGACGGCGCGAAGCGACGAAACGGCGTGGCAGCGGCGGAACGCGGCGCGCGCGCCCGAGGCAGCGCTGGCGCCGCCGACGCCGCGCACTGGCTACGTGAACCGGCGGCCGGGGACAGCTCCGGGGAGGAACGGGATGTGTCGGGTGATGACGAGGAGGCAATGTACCAGATGTCGTTAGCGAAGTATAGACCGGTGTGTATGACACTTAAGAGGGTGTCGAGCCTACGAGACGCGCGGAAAATAGGTATTTACTGCAGCGGGCTAGTCGTGTGCGTTGTCACACACACAATGACAAGTTCGCTCGAGGCCCGCTTGCCGTTGCACGACGAAGTTTGCTAACTTTGCATTTTTTAAATTTTTTGTCGTTATGTTGAATAAACTTGAAAAACGAATATTAATTATTTAGATGGTTTTATTTATCACACTAATATTATAAAGGCGAAAGTTTGTGAATGAATGTGTCTGTTTGCATGTTTGTTACTTCTTCACGCTCAAACGGCTGGATGGATCTAAATGAAGCAAGTAGGTACATAAAAAATCACAAAAATAAATTTAATAAATTACACCTATTATATAAAAATTAACGTTTGTTTTTACTGTAGTAATACATTATCCGTTCCCTCACTATTCATCCTATTGCAATAAAACTTTGATTTTATATATTAAACTCCTCAGATTTTTTTTTTAAAGAATACTAGCAATGTGGGTACATTTCACATTACTAGCAATCTTGTTAACCCCTTCAACTAAGCTAAATATGCTTGTGTCTGGAGTGGGTTCACGTCAATAGTGTAATGGGTGGGGTTCGAACCTGTGACCTCTCGATCACAAGTCCGACACCTTATCCATTAGGCTATTGACGCTTCGAAACTGGGTAAGTAGCAAGTTAGGGTAGATGGGTATGCAGTAGGTACTTATTTGAATAATAAAACCAGTATGAAATAAAAAAAATATAATTATGTAATGTCATAATAAAACCAGACTGAAATAAGTTTTGTTTATTAAAATTTCATTTAGTGCTCGTTTAAATTCTGATGTACTGTCATATTTTTAATAACATTCGGTACTTTATTATATATACGTGGGGCCATACCAAAAAAACATTTTTTCATTAATGCTGTCTAGCGAACTTACTTCGCAGAAAATATAAGCGTAATTTATTTCATAACAATATATGTATCAAGTGTAACTTAATTTAAAAGAAAAAATATAAATAAAAGAAATCTATAAATCTAATGTTATATTGCTTATTATAACATTTTACAAAAATAGGCTAAGTGCGAGTCAGACTCGCCCATGAAGGATTCCGTAGTAACTAATAGAATAAAATAGCTGTGACATACGGACGGACGGACAGACAGACAGACAGACAGACGGACAGACACGACGAAACTATAAGGGTTCCGTTTTTTGCCATTCGGCAACTGAACTCTAAAAAACGAGTAATTTCTTAAAATATATATTTTTAATTTTGGTACACTACACATATCACAGAATAGTAAGAAAAGAAAAAATGACAAAAAGATACTATACTTTGTAAGAAATAAAAAGACAATAAAACTTATTTCGAATTTTGAAAATACAATCGTAGAAATATCAATGCATCCAAGGTTTGACTTCCAAGCCTGCTTCGTTTATTACCAACATAAGTAGCAGCTGAAAACGCTCGTTTAGGTTTTACACTGGTTGGAGGAATAGACAATAGATACTTATATGCTGTTTCTAAGTGATATCCACTAATTCCTCCATTTTCAAACAGGCTTATTTCACGTCTAATACTATATTTTGCCAACCCCGATTAATTTTGTATTTGTACTTCACGATCTGGGGATTTCATACTCTTATCAATTTCCAGCTATAACTTTTCCTTTAGTGTCAATTGGGGTTGGGATTGGGAGGTTTGTGGCCTTAATTCATCATCTGTTTGTGATCCTGATCTTCCTTCTTCTTCTTCCGTGTCATCTCGACTTTTAAGTTTTTTAACAATACACTTTATTTGCTTCCAAACTAAAGCCTGTGTAGAAACTGGAAATAAGTCATGCCATTCCAAATCCGATAATAACTGATTTTCATCATCTTTTCATGGATTTTGTAATTAATTCAACACACCAGTCAAATCATCACTTCGTCGTTGCTTCATACGTTCCACTAAGGATGTTTTAATTTTTTTGGCAAGTGCCAGCACTTGCCAAAAAATGATTATGCTAGATAGCTGTTTTATAAGAAATTTCAAATCGGAATCAGCTGTGCATAAATTAGCATCTCGCCGACAGATTGCTTCTACTGTCAATTTAATTTAGGGTCAGCACATCAACAATTTTATTTACCAATTCAAAATCAACTTCTTCCAAACGAATTGGATGATTGAGATCTATAAGAGCTTTTTGAATGAAGGTTTTTAAAAGATAAAATCGCTCCAGCATTGTTAAAAGACTATTCCACCTGGTTTTACAGTCCAAAAGAAGTGACAGCTCTTTTCCATGTTCAATTTTCATTTATTTTTGAAGTACTGTTTCATTTTTCAATGGTGGTCTTTTGAAATACACTCTACAACTTTGCGGTTTTTCTTTATCAGCTCATTAATGTTTTCATCTTGTGTTAACTCTGGTATGTGTTATAGCGCAAGGTCATTTTGTGACATTAAGATTAAGTCTGATTCTGGACTGTCTAAGTCTTCTAAATGTTTATCATCATGAATGTCGTCCATATGATCAACAGCCACAGGTGGTTCATTTATAGTATCATCTGAGGTAGAGCTGTCTTGCAAATAATTATGTTTTTCATAAAGCCAGTATCCAGGGAAATATCAAATATACTTAGACGCTCTTTCAATATACGAAGACAATTTTCAGCCATACTTTCATACTTCCATAAATAAGAACAAGTCCTAAATTCCAATTTTTTTTTATATGAATGAACGTTGACAGCCATGTATGGTTTATTGGATGTTGAAGTCCACTTGTCGAAAGAAAGACTAAATCTTTCACCTGCACTTTTCAAATGTTTCAATTCTGCAGTTACTTGCTTTCTGATTTTTTCACTGTAATTCATGACACGTTTTTGAATGGTGACGGCTGACTTTGGTAAATCCGTGTATTTTGCAAAGACAAATTTTCCAAAAAAAAAATCCAGCAGTGGCCCATTCATTAAATTTAGATTTATTACTCATTTGAAATTTTTTAACTGGACATGCCTTACTAAATTCGTGGCATAGTGAAGAAAATAATATCCTGTAATTTTCATTGGGGTCATGGGAGTCAAAATTGGTCATTGAAAGATTACTTAACATGTTATCATTAAAAACATTAATTTCTTTTTAGTTAGTGGCCTAAACTTAATAGTCTCATTTAATTGCCGCTTTTTAACCAACTCAAAGGATACTAGTTGACCTGTATGGTCAGACCTAACTCCACTAATTTGAGACGAGTATTTTATGGCACAATTAGTATAAATATTATCTATGCATTGAGCTGATGTTGCTGTTATTCTTGTTGCTTCCTTGTATGTGCATTTTAAGTTAAATGAACCAAACAATGAAGTAAGCTTGCAGTGTTCAGGTGAATTTACTAACAAATCAATATTTAGGTGACCACGAACGAAAACTAATTTATTATCTCTTATAAGCTTAGGTACTTAAAATTTCTCCCATTATCATTTAGAATGATGACAAGTTTGATGCTGGTGGTCTATAAACACTTAAGAAAGTTTGGCCTTCAACTTCTGTACATGCTACCTCACACAAGCAATCAACAGAGCAAGCGGTGATATATTTTTGTTCCTTATATCTAAGAGAATTACTACGTAATATTAAAGTACCACCTTCTACTGAAGACCTGTTGTATGCACTAGTAACAGAAAAATATTAATTTTAAACAACATTCTATTTGGTTTTAGCCAGATTTCACAAAAACATAAGATATCTTTATCATATTTATCTATTAACATTTCCTCATCTAATATTTTGCCGGAGAAACGATTTATATTCTGATGATATAGTAAAATTGTGTTATTATAACTCTCCTTTGTCACATCTAAGGGTTTAAACAATTAATTTCAGTATTATTAGATACCCTAGATAATACTGAATAGTCACTTAACCTAGGATCAGTTAAATTGTCAATAACCCAGTGTAAATTGTAAGCTAACAAAGTAGCCAATGAACTTTCGTCGTAAATTCTAAAATGAATGTCAGGATTGCAATCGGTATGCCCAAAAACCTATTACACGATGTTTGATGCAATATTTTGCAATCGACCACGTTTGCTGAGCAAGCGATATAATGCGGTCGCACTAAGTTCGCCGCGAGCTTAGTGTATTTCGAACAGCAACCGGGTGCACTCATTTTCATCATTTAGCGATAATTTTAGCCCTTACGTTACTTTGTTAATTATACTTAGCAATAAACCCTTGAAGGTTATCAGTGTATTTAACTTAGTAGACACACACGATATCCATATTGAATGTTGGAGAAAAAGTTGCATCCACCAAGGATGCAACTTTTTCTCCAACATTCAATATGGATATCGTATGTGTTTTAAATTGGATTTCAAAATGAAAGCCAGATTTGCAATCACCACCCCCAAAAACCCATTACACGATACCCATATCGAATGTGTGAGAAAAAGTTGCATCTTGGATTTTAAAATGAATGCCAGATTTGCAATCACCGTCCCCAAAAACCCATTACACGGTACCCATATCAAATGTTTGAGAAAAAGTTGCATCCGCCATTTTGGATTTTAAAATGAATGCCAGATTTGCAATCACCACCCCCAAAAACCCATTACACGATACCCATATCGAATGTTTGAGAAAAAGTTGCATCCGCCATCTTGGATTTTAAAATGAATGCCAGATTTGCAATCACCACCCCCAAAAACCCATTACACGATACCTATATCGAATGTTTGAGAAAAAGTTGCATCCGCCATCTTGGATTTTAAAATGAATGCCAAATTTGCAATCACCACCCCCAAAAACCCATTACACGATACCCATATCGAATGTTTGAGAAAAAGTTGCATCCGCCATCTTGGATTTTAAAATGAATGTCAAATTTGCAATCACCACCCCCAAAAACCCATTACACGGTACCCATATCGAATTTGTGAGAAAAAGTTGCATACGCCATCTTGAATTTAAAAATAAATTCCAGATTTGCAATCACCACCCCCAAAAACCCATTACACGATACCCATATCGAATGTTTGAAAAAAGTCTTCATCATCACTTTCACTTCCTCAAATGGTGCTTTTCGGGAGCAACTGCACAAGGTACTATTCGAAATACCCAAAACGCTATAGGTGTGCCTATAATATTTAAAGAGTTCCCTCGCTTTCTCCAGGATCCCATCATCAGATCCTGATTTCATAACAATGGAACCAACTAGAAAGTATACCCTTTCAAACGAAAAAAAAATTCCAAATCGGTCCAGCCGTCTTCGAGTTTGAGGTTACATACATAAAAAAAGTTTAAGACGAACTGAGAACCTTTTCCTTTTTTTTGAAGTCGGTTAAAAAGCAATAATAACATCACAAAATAGAAATACGTACTTTTTATGAGAATGGCTTTTTTTTCGAAAATTTGCGCCAACTTTCTTCTAATAATATTTTTTTTTACATTTTCCCATAATAAAACAAATATTGAAAAAAAAAAGTTAAAGAAATATATTATATTGAACAATAAAAAGTAATTGTTGGGTATGCATAATAAATCGTACTCAAAAAAACAAAAAATATGACTTATGTTATTCAACGGATTGCTGCAATACATACGTACACAATAGATCGCGAATTATCGTTACCGGCGAAACGCTCCACGATGAGACGTGACCCCTCTCTGAGCTCCCGTGGACGACTGAATTTTCGACCGGTGTACGTTGCGTATGGTTCAAAATAGCGCGCAAATTAGAAGAAAAAAATAAAATTAAAACAACCAAGCGACATTTTTGAAATGTTAAAGCTGTAAATGATAGTATGATAATTAGAGAATAATATGAATTGAAGTTTATGAAAAAATTCAACAGTTTACTATCAAAATTCAGCGACGCACGAGCATGTTTTGTAAGGATTTTTGTCCAACTTTATGTATTTTTGTTTAATAAACTATAAAATATTTTTAAATTTTGCCAACTATGTTTGCTAACACATTTATTCTAGTGTTCATTACATATTTTTGTATGGTAATTAAAGTACTATTATAGGTTATATTCCTTTAGTTGTGAAGACCGTTTTGAGTTATTTTACTCGGCGCAGGCTTAATGTAAATAATAAACCCTTAAAAATGGAAGTCGATACGGGGTCGGCGTTATCTTGTATAAGCTATTCAACATACACTCATTTGTTTAGAGACTTACCGCTACAAACATGTAAATTAAAGTTAAAATTTTATGATGGCTCAGCTGTTTACCCGATAGGTTACATGGAGACAAATGTTGAATATAAAAACAAGGTGAAAAGATTGGATCTATATGTAATAAATAGGGGTAGTACCAGTTTGTTAGGAAGACAGTGGTTATCTGAATTGTGTATACAAATACCTACACTAAGCAAGTGTACAGAAATCCATAATATTGTAACAAGTAAAAGTAACTTGCTAAATGATATTATCTCCAGGCATGAGAAACTATTTGACGGCACATTGGGCAAGTATACCGGGGAAGAGGTGAAACTGTACGTGCGGGACGGAGCGCAGCCGATGTACGTGCGCGCGCGCCCCGTGCCGTACGCGCTGCTCCCGCCGGACGCGGAGCTAGACGCGATGCTGCGCGCCGGCGTCGTCGAGCCCGTTGACCGGTCCGACTGGGCCACGCCCTTGGTCATAGCAAGGAAGGCGGATGGCGGAATACGACTGTGCGCGGATTATAAGGTGACACTTAACAAAGCTTTGTTGGTTGATAGGTATCCGGTTCCAAGGGTAGAAGACTTATTTAGTAACTTAAGTGGTAATAATTATTTTACCAAGATAGATATATCACAAGCTTATAATCAATTAGTTTTAAATGAAACATCGAGAAACTACACGGTCATTAACACACATAGAGGACTGTTTAAATACAACCGATTAGTGTATGGTCTCTCTTCTAGTCCAGGAATTTTTCAAAAATTAATGACAAATCTCTTTAAAAATGTCCCCGACGTAGTAGTATTTTACGATGATATTTTAATAAAAAGTAAATCTTTGGATTCCCATTTAAAAAGCGTAGAACAAGTATTTAGTATTTTGGAAACGAATGGCTTAAAAATTAAAAAGGAAAAATGTGAGTTTATAGCTGACCAAGTGAAGTATTTAGGGTTCATAATAAATAAAAAGGGAGTTCGAGTAAATCCAGAAAAGTTAAAACCAATATTAGAGATGCCACATCCAACAAATATATCGGAATTAAAATCGTTTTTGGGCATGGTTAATTTCTATGGAAAATTTATAAAAAATTTAAACTCTCATATTAACCCACTTTACGACTTGCTTAAAAAGGGAAGGCACTGGAAATGGACAATGTCCCATACAAAGGTGTTTAATGTAATTAAAAAGCTATTGTGTAGCGTGGAAGTTTTCAAACATTTCGATATGTCGTTGGAGAGTATAGTAACATGCGACGCGAGCTCGCGAGGGCTTGGCGCCGTGCTGGCGCAGCGCGCGCCCGGCGGCGCCGAGCACGTGGTGGCGTACGCGTCGCGCTCGCTCATCGCGCCCGAGCAACACTATAGTCAGATTCATAAAGAAGCTCTCGCGATAATATTTGCAATGGACAAATTTCACCAATATCTGTTTGGGAGGAAGTTCACCTTACGTACGGACCATAAACCTTTAGTAACAATATTTGGACCTCATGCTGGTATTCCCAACATGGCGGCTAGTCGGCTTCAGAGATGGGCTATTAAATTATCAGCCTATGACTTCAATATAGAGTATATTCGCACGGACAAGAACACAGCGGATGTTTTGTCTAGGTTAATTAGTGAGCATAAGGAGGGGGTTTCTAAAGAAGAATTAGACACGCCGGAACAAACATATTTACATTTTGCTGCAGAAGCATTACTCTTAGACTCAAATAAATTAAAGAAATAAACGGCTTCGGATTGTATATTAAACAGAGTAGTTAGATATATTAATGACGGATGGCCAGACGATGTTGAAATGAGAGAACTAAAACCATATGTTAATAGAAAAAAAGAGTTATATCTAGAACTAGGTTGTGTGATGTGGGGACATAGGGTCGTTATTCCAAACGCTTGCAGGGATAAAGTAATAACAGAGCTTCATGAGGGTCACATGGGGGTAGTGAAAACAAAGGCATTGGCTCGGAGCTATGTGTGGTGGCCGGGCATAGACAAGGCTGTAGAAGTAGCGTGTCGCGCCTGCAGCACATGCGCCGCGCTCGCCGACGCCCCTCCGGCGCACGCACCGCGCGCCTGGCCATGGCCGGACCGCCCATGGACCAGAATACATATTGATTTTTTAGGGCCGATAGCTGGGCAAACTTACCTTATTGTAGTGGACGCTCATTCAAAGTGGATAGAGGTAATTAAAATGACTAGCACTACAGCGAAAGCCGTAATAAATCTAGAACTAGGTTGTGTGATGTGGGGACATAGGGTCGTTATTCCAAACGCTTGCAGGGATAAAGTAATAACAGAGCTTCATGAGGGTCACATGGGGGTAGTGAAAACAAAGGCATTGGCTCGGAGCTATGTGTGGTGGCCGGGCATAGACAAGGCTGTAGAAGCAGCGTGTCGCGCCTGCAGCACATGCGCCGCGCTCGCCGACGCCCCTCCGGCGCACGCACCGCGCGCCTGGCCATGGCCGGACCGCCCATGGACCAGAATACATATTGATTTTTTAGGGCCGATAGCTGGGCAAACTTACCTTATTGTAGTGGACGCTCATTCAAAGTGGATAGAGGTTATTAAAATGACTAGCACTACAGCGAAAGCCGTAATAAAAGAATTGCGGGAAATGTGGGCAAGATTCGGGTTGCCGAAACAAGTGGTTAGTGATAATGGTCCACCATTTTTTAGTGCCGAATTCAAACAATTTTTAAGCACCAATGGGATTGAACAAATTTTTTTCAGCCCCTTATCACCCAGCTTCGAATGGGGCGGCGGAAAACGCCGTTAAAATATGTAAACGCAATATAAAAAAAGCAATCAAATCTAACACAGACATACACGCGTCTTTGTGTAGATTCCTACTTGCTTATAGAAATACACCACACTATACAACCGGTGAAAGTCCGGCAAAGATGTGCATAGGGCGCAATCTGCGCATGCGTCTAGACTGCTTAAAACCTGATCAGAAAGAATTAGTAAAGGCTCGACAGAAGCAGGCGGAAAAGTCAGCTGGGGGAACGGTTAGACAATTTACATCGGGAGACAAGATCTGGTTTAGAGACTACCGGGGTTTTGATAAGTGGACGGCGGGGACAGTGATAGAAAGAACAGGTAGTACGGATTACAAAGTTAGATCTATCAATGGAACTGAAGAACACAGACATGTCGACCAACTAAAGCTTAGAGTGTCTAGAGATGTTACCAAAATAGTAAATTGTGACAGTCACCCTGTACATGAGAGACCTGTAAAACGATTCCGCCCTTCGCTAATTTTTCCAGTAGACAACGACCAACCGCCCAGCGCACCGGTCACGGGCCCAGGTTTTCCTGAGCCATTGCTAGCCGAGGGTGCATCCCCAACAGCAACCGATGATAGGGACATTGGGTTAACAGCAACCCCGCTAAAAACATCTAGCGTGCCCAATGTGCAGGAAATGGATAATCATGGCTCGAATAATAACAATGTACCTAATGAGCCGCCTAATGTTCGGCGTGTACGGAAACCGGTGAAACGATATGGTTTCGAGGACTGTTACAAGTAGATAAGTAAATATGATTATTGTTATAAGTTTAGTTAACAGGTTTAGTATGTAAGTTTAGGTTATTCAAACAGTAATTTGTACGTGTGTTAATGAGTAAGATTGATTGCGTTGTTATTATAGTGATTTGATTATGTGTAACAGTCCAATAGTGGTTACCTACGTATTAGTAAGTAGTATAGTAGATGATCAGGACTGCAATTGGCCAGTGCAACGGTAACTGGGGTGTCCTAAACTTGTCCACGATACGCGGAGCTATAAACGTTGCTTACAATAAACAAGGTTACACAATAATCTACAGGCTCTCCGGCCGACAACAATCTATAGCCTGCGAGGCCCTACAAATAGTTACAAATAACACTCACCTGAGCTGTAGACGGCAACCTAGGATCTGTTTGATCACGTCCAAAGTGTTTGTATGTAATATGAGATGAGTAACTGAAACGTGTGATGTAAGTCAAGTGTGTTCTAGGACGTTCCCAAGGCGTCAATCTCCAGATGGCGCGGGTCCCACAGTATCACAGCCTAACTCGTTTCCACCAAGCGCGTGCCACGAGGTGACGCAATAAGGCGATATGTTCCGAGAAATATCCCTGGATTCTCGTCAATCCGGGAGTACAAAATTCAATCAAATACTGTTCACAATCAATCCGCTCATATCTCGTGAGATTCAATTCGATTTCCAACAAATTCCGCGTGCCAGCCGACCGACGACAATACGGCGCATAATCAACAATATCCCGGGGTTTTCGACAAATGGGGATTTCAACTTCAAACAACAAATAATTCGCGCCCCAATTATCGGTCTCAACAGGCGAATCCAACGATATTTTACCAATTATAATTAACTCAACAGGTCCGCCGCGGACGACATTTTCAAGCAAGCAAAGTCTATCTGTCAAAGTCAAGTAATGTCAAAATCAAATTCTTTATGTCAAAAGGGTGCGTTCTGTTTCACGTCGGACCGAACATCTACCCCCCCGGACGGGCCTACCCGTCCGCTAATCAATTGGAAGTCTTGACAATGTTGCAAATTCAACACAGCTTCAATGCGGCCAAATACCGTAGCTAGTTCATTAAAGGTGAGAACGGTGTCTCCCAACAATCTCCGCCAGCGTCCCTTTGCCGCTTTCACCGCGGCCCCAAAAATACCCCCCCAATGGGGGGCAGGCTGGCGGGTCAAACAACCAAGTGACCCCTCGGCGGGCCAAACTATTACCAATATCAACCTGGCTCTCATTAAGGAAGGCGTATACCTCCTTCAAATAGTTACTTGTACCCTTGTAATTCGTACCGCAATCAGACCTAATCAACGAAGGTAACCCACGGCGAGACACAAATCTTTCCAAAGTCGCCTCAAAGGCCTCTGTCGAGAGGGAGGTTACCAGCTCCAAATGTACTGCCTTGGTTGACAGGCAGACAAACACACAAATAAGCCCTAACAATCTTGCTATTACGAAGGGTGGACGTCTTCAACAAAGGGGGACCAACAAAATCCGTTACGACGCCAGCAAAGGGCCTCGTCTCATTGACGCGATCAGCCGACAAAATCCAAAATTCTCGCTGCAGAATGGCCAACAGCGCATTGCAACCGGCATGCGAGTTCTTAGTGTGACGATCAGTCACCAACAATTGAACCAAGTTCAGTTATAACAAGGGCAGGAGCACCAATTTTAGGGTAAGGACAACTCACAAGGGTGATTTCAAACCAGGTCCTTCCCTCAACAGTGGTGACAGCCGTTTCGCCAATTCCCCAAATCCTGCCTGAAAGGTCGTTCACCTTCAGGCCAACCTGTCCCGCTAACCAAGACGACAAAAGGCAACCCCGGACTCCCGTGCCCAAAATGGCACGGACCACAATTGAGTCACCCAAGGGTCCCCAGACCTTGACCGAGGCCGTTGGCAACAAAACCGTCTTGATCGGGGGGGTCCTTTAGCGGGCAGGCGTCAATCTCTTAGTGATGCCTGGGCGGCGACCGATCGCCGCTTCCAGGCTGCCTTCATTCACGACGAGGCCAACAATCCAAATATTCGTCTGCGCGGTGTCCCGAGCCGCTCGCCATCACTGGAGGGGCATATCCCACCGGATGCCCGAATGGCGGAGGGCGCGACTCCAGCCGGGGACGTTCCGCCAACGGAGGGGAAAGGCAGCGGCGCCGACCCGGCCACTGCTGCCTAGCAGCCAATGCGCGTTCTCCCTGACGAGGGAAGACCAAATGGCGCTCGTGGGGCTCCCGTTCAACTTGCGCAGGGGGTGGAGTGCGGCGTACAGAATCGCGGGTCTCAGCCCGGTGCTCGTCTCCGGGGTACCCCCCCTTGCACGAACCCCTCTCAGAAGCTGGTCTGCTGGAGCGGTTCGCGTTGGCGCACAAAATCTCCAAGTGGGACCCCTTACAAATTCTACACGGGCGGGGGTCGGGGCAGTCCCGGTGAAAGTGGCCCCCCAAGCACGATAAGCACAAACGGCGTGCGTTGACAATGCGGCGGCGGGCACTTACGTGCAAATTCAAAAAGGCCGGGCAACGCGCCATGGCATGCCCTGTTGCCTTACAAAAGTCACAATGATGAGGACTCCGGGCACCATCAAAACGGGGGGTGGGGCGGACATCAACAGGCCCCCTGGCCCGAGGCTTCCGGGCGCCGGCAAAACGGGTGGCGGGGCGATCATCAACAGGCCCCCTAGCCCGAGGACTCCGGGCGCCAGCAAAACGGGGGGCGGGGCGATCATCAACAGGCCCCTAGCCCGAGGACTCTGGGCGCCAGCAAAACGGGGGGCGGGGGGAACATCAACAGGCCCCCGAGCCCTAGTCCGTCCCTGGTCTCTGGGCTGAGAATGTAGTGGGGGTGACCCCGTGGCGCCACGAGTGTTATCCGCAAACCGACACTCGTCTTCCAAAAATTTGAGGAGGTCGTCAAAGGGGGGAAGATGGGTGGCACTATCCCCACCATACTTCTGCTCAAAACGTGACCTCAACTCCGCGGGGAGCAACTGCAGCACTATGTGCACCAACAAGTAGGACCAATGTTCCACCGGTAACTCCAAGCGTCTCAAAGCGTTGGTTGCTGAAACCAACGGGTTCAGCAAGTCAGTGCGCAACGTCGACGTGCTGACAATGGCCGGTAGCCCCAAAATCTGGTCGATGTGCACATCAGCCAGGCAGCGCTTGTTCTGATACCGTCGGGAGAGAAGCTCCAGAGCGGTCGGGTAAGAGGAATCCGTCACCGGCAAGTGCTGCACCAAGGCTCTGGCTTCGCCCTCCAGGACAGACAATAAATAGGCCAGCTTCTGGGCAGGTCCGAGGTCCGAGCGTGCATCGACAAGACTCTCAAAGAGATCTAGGAAGCCCAGCCAGTGGTCCAAGCGACCGTCAAAATGTGGCAGCTCCAGGGTGGGCAGCCTACTCAATAGTCCAGGGCCTTCAACAACAGGGGTCTGCGCCTTGGCCGCATCAGGCACCCGGCTCTTCAAAATTTCCCGCGCTCGTAGACATATGACATCCCCCAGGTGGATAATCTGGTCATAGTCACCCAAAATCTTATCGCGGGCTGTCTGATCCATCACCCCCAAATCCACGTCCATGATGTACTCGTTGAAGCGCGTGAGCGCAGCATCAGCTGACTTGATCCTCTCAATCACTTGCCCATACCGAGCAAGGGTGAGCTCTTCCAATTCCACACGCTCAACAGTTGCAGCTGCCGATGTGAACCATCTCAACTGTGAGGTCAATCCCGCAGCAGCCTCCCTGACTGCCCTTAATGAGGCCATTGCAACAATAAAATATTAATACAAAACACCAATCAACAACCAACAATCAAATATTAAACAAACAGCAATGACTTGTTAGTCGACCAAATAATCTCAACAAATTAAAAATTCAAATTCAATTATTTCAAGTCCAAATCCGACCCTGTACTTATTCCAAGTATGAATCTAGCTTGCTAAGGATGGCTAGTTACAAAATAAATAACAATTGAATGTATAATACAATGCTGGATCAACCTCAAATAAATATCAAGAAGCACAACAATTGACTGTATAATATTGAGCCGGAGAATCTCTAACAACAATCCAATAATTACTATAAATGCAATAACCAATACACACAATTCAAGTCCTATTATGTTAGACTATGTGTAATTATTATTTAGATAACCTTTTAAATTCAGATCAATGACATTCAATTATTAATTGCCACAAATACCAAACAACTTTTACAACAATATACCAACTTATGTACCAAATACACCCAATTCCTAATTTCACAAATAAATCTTACTTGTCAATTCAACAAAGGGCTACAGTACAAATTACAAATACAACTTCAATTGATTCAACTTCAATTAGATAGCCCGGATGACATGCTAATATATTCAAAACTTATTAAGTTATAAGTTGTGTTAAGTAATTAAACTCAAGTTTTAAGTTTTCAACAATATTCAAAACTTCCAATTAAACCAGTGGATCTTATATTATAAGAACCACGCTCTGCTACCACTTTGATCAGGACTGCAATTGGCCAGTGCAACGGTAACTGGGGTGTCCTAAACTTGTCCACGATACCCGGAGCTATAAACGTTGCTTACAATAAACAAGGTTACACAATAATCTACAGGCTCTCCGGCCGACAACAATCTATAGCCTGCGAGGCCCTACAAATAGTTACAAATAACACTCACCGGAGCTGTAGACGGCAACCTAGGATCTGTTTGATCACGTCCAAAGTGTTTGTATGTAATATGAGATGAGTAACTGAAACGTGTGATGTAAGTCAAGTGTGTTCTAGGACGTTCCCAAGGGTCAATCTCCAGATGGCGCGGGTCCCACAGCATCACAGCCTAACTCGTTTCCACCAAGCGCGTGCCACGAGGTGACGCAATAAGGCGATATGTTCCGAGAAATATCCCTGGATTCTCGTCAATCCGGGAGTACAAAATTCAATCAAACACTGTTCACAATCAATCCGCTCATATCTCGTGAGATCCAATTCGATTTCCAACAAATTCTGCGTGCCAGCCGACCGACGACAATACGGCGCATAATCAACAATATCCCGGGGTTTTCGACAAATGGGGATTTCAACTTCAAACAACAAATAATTCGCGCCCCAATTATCGGTCTCAACAGGCGAATCCAACGATATTTTACCAATTATAATTAACTCAAGAGGGTCCCGACGACCGGCATTTTTTCCAACCAAGCAAAGTCTATCTGTCAAAGTCAAGTAATGTCAAAATCAAATTCTTTATGTCAAAAGGGTGCGTTCTGTTTCACGTCGGACCGAACAGTAGAAATTAAGGGTGAAGGTGTTGTATATGTGTGAAGTTGCAAGCGAGCGCGCAATTGTCTGCACTCTGTCTGTACTTGTACCTGACTTCATGTTAGTATCAATATACGCTTGGTTCGAACGCACGTCTTTTATTTAGCACTATATAACAGAAGTAAAACCTAGAGTCTGATTGACAATACCGAGTTATTCATATAACGCTGAAAAGTTTGCGCAGCATTTCTTAGGCGAAAAGTCATATGCATAAACACGTATAACCCAAAACGAGTAGTAATTGGTGTTTTCGCTATGTCCTCAGGTGCAATCAAAATATTGTGATACGCTCTATTTAAGTCTTATTGCTTAAAATATACGTGAAATCATTTATCCGCGAGATACCGTCTGGAATTGTAATAGCATTTAAGGCCCTATAATCACCGCAAGGACGTAGTTGTCCATCTTTTTTGGGTACCACATGCAGCGGACTGGCCCAAGGACTTTTCGACGGCCTGCATATTCCCATTTCCTGCATGCGCTGAAACTCCTCCTTGACCTTGACGTATTTTTTTGGGGCTAGTGGTCTAGCTCGAGCAAATACGGGAGGTCCATGTGTCTCAATATGATGAGACCCTGCCTGTGGTGGTGGCGCGGATGGCTAATTTAGTTTATTTTAGTGGACTGTATTTGCGGTGCGAAACAAAACGATTGACAATCACTTGGAGATAGGATAAACGAGTTACAAGGGTGTTGGACAGTAGAATGCAACCCGAATAAGGATAGGAATGCACAAACCTTTTCACTGAAGCCACGTGCCTGGTCGACACCGGTGCAGAAGTAATTGGCCCTCAATTTTGCTGTTTTCACAAAATCACACACTAAACACAAACACAAATTGTTGTAACTTAGTCGTAGTTGTAGTTAGTAAGTAAAATACGATCAATCCAAGATTGTCAATTTTTATTCATAATCAGCGCGGACTTGGAGCCATGGGCGCACGCGATGCGGTTCGAGACGGAAGTCTTGCGACCAACAAAAATAGCGTGGCGAATCACTTATCCTTACGCGCGGAATGCGCGAGGAATCGGGAGGGATTCGGGAAACGGATGTCAATCGAATTCTGAATGTTGTCGCAACCAATGGTGTTTCCCAGATTTATTAGATTATTTTTAATAGACGGACTTGACATTCTCTACCCGTTTACCATAAGTGGAAATAAGACAACCATTTACATAACTATTTCACTTAGCAGCTTAGTGATCGGCTCCTGTAGTGTTACTTCTGTAAAAATCTGCGAAAACAAACTTAAATGAAGCAAGCCTGAAATGTGCTACCAACTATTTACTAAAAAAATGGTGTATCCCGCGCCACGACACAGTAGAACACAGTGCCTTTAGTTTCAAGTGCATTTAGAGCTCACTTTGTGTAAACTTTCATAATTTACAAACATTAATAAACAAAGTAATCACGGGTATATTTTATAATCTTATTTTATTTTTAATTAAATGAACTGTTCATCTTGAGCCACCAAGATACAGTCTGTGCATAGTTTGAGGTCCATGGCTACTTCAATTTCAATTTCTTTGGTAAGTCGTTCGCAGCTTACGTGGTACAACTGTGGAATAATACCCTTCCCGTGTCTTCCCGTAAAAAGATATGTATACCCTTCATACATAACAATAAACATTTTACTTTCTGGGAACAACCTGTATCGTCTAACATTCCACCACCACTTTTGTTATAAAGACGGCCGGCCAGAATGGTCACCCATGTGTGCTCGTTAGTTTTAGTAAATAACTGTTACTTTTTTAGCTTATACCCCCAATGTATTTAATTATTTGAACAAGTATTTCTTAAGATTGTAAAATTATGTAGTCGATGTTTTTGGTGCACGGTAAAACTCTACTGAGTTTATGTTGGCACCAACTTAAATGTAGATAATGTGTGTGAACTATGGAACAAATAAATAAATAAAATATCTTTTTTAGCACCTAAAATCATATTTCAGACATAAATTCATGTTTTGGAAAGGTGTAAACAATACTCAAAGGGCTCGATGGCGTAAACGGCTAAGCGCGTTCCCGGCCATTATTTTATGAGTTAAGTAGTGTCCACAGTAGCAGGTCATCGGACGGGTGATCAAAAACGTAATATCTCGAGTTTTTTTTTTTGTTCTTCAGTAGGCACGCCGTTAGTCCCGGCTGCATCTAATCTGCATCGGGCTTGCGTAGTGGGTTCGGTTAGCCCATTCTCGTTAAGTACGGTGTTGAGCCACAGGGAAGGTCTGCGCCTGAGCAGTAAAGATATTAATAGGCTGATTATGCTAAACAGAATCGCAGGAGAGAGTAATTGCGAGAGATTTGCTGTTTTTAACCACTTATCTCGGAAGACCTTCATCAGAACCTGATGTGTTATATACTTAAACCTTTCTTGTAAAATATGCTTTCAAACAACGTAGCTTTTGAGAAAAACGCGGGCATACATACTATTCAGGACTACAAGAAGCCAGTGCAACGATACTGGTGTGTCCGAACTGTCCACGGTTCGTGGAGCCCTACCGTTGCTTTCAACAACAATAAACAAAACTACAGGCTCTTCGGCCTACAACCATTATATTCAAATAACTAATCGGTACCACTAACCTTCTGTGCTGGTTTCGCCAAGCTTCGACCTTCCTAGGTCACGCCCAAGTGTGGTATGTATTTAAATATGAGGTGAGTAATTGAAAGTGTGATGTAAGTCAAGTGTTCTGAATGGTCACAAGGCGTCAGTCTCCAGATGGCGCGGTTCAGATCAGCATCACAGCCCTAACTCGCACCGGATTGAAGCTATATATCACTACTTTTTCCCAACAAATGCGCGTGCCACGCGGGTGGCGACAATCGGCGATAAGTCCAAAAATATCCCAGGGTTTTCGTCAATCCGGGATTACAACTTCAAATAATAGTTAATCGCGACCCAATTATCGGTTGCAAACGGCGATTCCAAACGATATTTTTCCAATTATAATTAACTCAACAGGTCCCAAGCGGACATTTTTTTCAACAACCAAAAAGATCAATCTGTCAAGTAAGTAATGTCAAGTCTCAACATCAAAAAGACAATAGAATGTTGCCACACCAAAAAGATCGTTCAAAAATACATTTGGGACGCAACACATACATACTGTTGGAATATGGAACCTCCATTTTGAAGTCGGTTTATAAGGCGCTATAGTATCACAAGAAAAGAAAAATGTACTTTTTAAGTCTTAGTTCAATGTATACTTATCTTAAAAGCAATTAAGCAGCCATTAGTAATCCTTTTTCCATCAGTTTTATACACTTTACAAATAAAACATCTGCAACTCAAATCATAAAAGAAAAAGCAATTTTTAAACTTACGGCAAATAGTTTCCAGTGTGGTATAAGCCAGGTACTTATGTAAGATATCGAAGGGCTCTTTCCCCACTTCAGTCTTCAGGTCCTCCACCAGCTTGTGCGCCTGCGCATTGAACACGCCGAGGAACCCATGCACCACTGAGCTACTGAATGATCCACCTATGATCTTGATGTTATGTTTCCATACGTATCCTGCAATGACGAATCGGTTTTTATTCATTATTGTTTTACTTTACATACATAATATTTTGTAAACTATATAATCTAAAAATCATTAACTATTTTAAATAAAATACATAAACTACAAACTAGAATAGAGCACAAAAAAAATCACCCTCAATGCCGTCGGCCGGTAACGTACCCACGAAACTGGCAGCATTGCCACGTTTTATGATTGCCATAATTTATTGTTATTGAGATTAGCCTTTGGCCAAAGAAATAGCCAGCCCTTGAATCACGGGAAGGGTCAAAAAGCCTTTTAACCAAAGCCTTCCAAAAAAAACTGTAAATTTGCTACTCTGGCATCCCTTAAACAAACTCATTAACACTAAAATCAATTTAGATACATAGAAAGAAAGGAAGAAAAAACTTTTATTGATACATGCTACAAGTATACACACAGTAAAAAAAAAACAAACAACATCATATTATTTTTAAAAGAAATTATACATTAAAAAATAATAGAATTGAACAGACCTAGGACTATTAATAATACTGTGTGACTCATGGCTGCGCCAAATAGGCCCATTTCAGAAAATGCCGGACAACTAGTGCCTGACGCTGGTTTTCAACTATACCTAATGGTTAGTGAACGGATGTCAATAAATTCTATCATACACACACAAAACGTTTTGGGAATACCTTCATTGTGCGTACGGCTAAGGAGTGGAAATCCCTGCCGGAGTCTGTGTTTCCCGATAGCTATAACCTAGGAGTTTTTAAGTCAAGAGTGAATAGGTTACTTTTAGGTAAGCGTGCTCCATCTTCGACCACATCATCACTTACCATCAGGTGAGATGGTGGTCAAACGCGAACCTATTTTGAATAAAATAAAAAATGATAAACATAAAATATAAACAAAATAGAAAATAAAATAATAAAGTATTTTAACAATCTAATAGATAAATATATATACAATACATTTATATGTGTATTCCCTGTAGTTGCACGCGCACTGGCCGTACACCACAAAACCATCACATTGCACTCAAATTGGCACAGCATCATATCAAAGAAACATTTAAATGTACCATGTCCAGTCTCCGTTGTGCTTCTATCAAATACTGTCGCAAACGTTTTCTGAAGGAATTAGACGAGTTGGATGTTCTAATAGGAGGCGGCACACATATATGTGAGGACTATGCGGTGGCTCATGGTCTTAGATACAACGCGACTAAAAGTGAGCTTTTAGTTTTTAAAGCCGGTAACAAATGTTACGATACAGTCCCACCAATCACCTTAGGGGGCGCGTTGCTCACCATAGTCAAGCGGTTGAAGTACCTGGGACACTGGGTTACCGATGACCGGTCCGACGATTTGGATGTAGAACTGGAGCGCAGAGCATTGGCCGTGAGGTGTAACATGCTGGCTCGTAGGTTTGCACGATGTACTGATGACGTAAAGATCACATTGTTTAGAGCGTACTGCCAGTCTTTGTACACGTGCGCCCTATGGGTCAGTTACACTAAACGCTACTACAATGCTCTGCGACTCCAATACAATAATGCTTTCAGGGTAATGTTGGGGCTACCGTGCTTTTGCAGTGCATCGGAGATGTTTGCGAAGGCAGGTGTGCCTGATTTTTTTGCATTAATACGGTCGCGTATAGCATCCTTGATGCGGCGAGTGTGCGATAGCTCCAACAGCCTGATAGCTGTCGTCGCCGACAAGATGAATAGTCCAATAAAGTGGATGTGTGTGGATATACTGGATAACGACTCACAGAGCGTCATTCACATACATTATGTAATTACTTTTTTAAGTGTATTTTATAATATTTCATCTAATTTGTCTTGTTATTATTGTACTTTATATTTATTTTGAATTTGTGTGTTTATTTTTTGTTTATGTGTAAATGTGTCTCTATTTGGACTTTGGTCTGAAAATAAAGTATTTTATTATTTATATACTAAGTACCATACTCCTTGGCAAAACCAGTATCAGATTTTTTGGCTTCTAACTACCCGTAACGACTGTTAAAGATCTACAAATAACAGCCGGAATGAACAGCTTAACGTGCCTTCCGAGTTGGACTGCCATCACCTAAACTGCCGCCCCCTGACAAAGACTTCAAAAAACCTATGGCTAAAATCGTGAATTTTCCCGAAGTTTCTTCGAAGTTGAAAATAAAATCCACAATGTTTACTTTTATTTACTTATAACATTATAGATTTCTAGACCATTTTTAATATTGTCTATTTCTGTATATTTAACATAACAAAACAAGGAGATGTAATACCATAGGACAAAAATAGTGATCGTACTAAATAGCACCAATAAGTGTCAGCGTTTCACCCGGACGCTTTTAGGGAAAATCCCCCCTGGACGCTCTCCAAACTAGAACAAAACCGGGAAAACCCCGATGGATGGCAGCCCTACTTCCGAGGCACGGAAGAATCTCGATATGTTAAGATGTTCACCCATCCACAGAGCGACCTCATCAACCGTTGCTTGACCTTGAAGATCAACCCGTGCGGCTGTCATAATTTAACCGCGAGCTCCTCTTGATTTAATATGAGGTTGCGGGGATGTTTTAGCGTGATATCCGGAATGCAAGGGCAACTGAATAAACAGGATGGTTTTTTAATCAGTGAAACGGTCTGCCACTCCTTTCTTCCACTAAGGGTGGAAGGGGTGATTAGATGTGGATGAGCGGTAAAGCTAAAGATTGCAATGTTAGAAATTAAATTTGGTTTGCACAAAGTTGGTAGGAATGCGACGCTTGGATTGGAACAAAGATATAAGAGCCAGGGCGTCGTGTAGAACGTGGATGCACTAATCTCAACCGTCCCGGCTTGTCTCGTGGCACGATGGAACCACTTTGTATACTAAACAACACTAAACTTCTTCGATATCGAATTTTTCTTACGGAGGGCATGTGCGGTCAACAGCGAGTTGTCAGCCATTAAAGTCTATTCGATTTCTTATCGGAGATCTCAAGCGGTGTTGTCCATCTCTTTCACTCGCGAACGGCCAAAGGTTGGTGCGAAGGAGATGGTAAAACGGAAGGAGACGAACCAATTAGTTATGAGGCGTGTTGTCATTATAATAAAAACGAAAAAGAATCGTATAACAGCGCAACCAAGATGATTTCTACCACGACAAAAAGTACTTGACGATTCCTTCGATAAATATGAAGTTCTGTTTCGCATCGTAACATTTATATGGATGCCTGCAATCTGCGTTCATAGATGTTCTTTATTGTACGCCTTTTAACTCAACTGTAGTATACATATACTACAGTAAGCATGGTTGAGTTAAAATCTTACATCTATGTTTACCTACATAGACTACAAATAGTCTATGTAGGTAAACATAGATGTAAGATTCGAATAATTATGTATCTATTGTGGGTAGAATGTTCTTACTTTTCTAACGACTAGATGTCACATTTGCAAGTCATTCGGAATACAGCCGTGCTTCCGAGTATCCGTATTTGTTTGTGCCTCCCGGACATTACACTTACCAGGTGCGATTACCAGTCCATCTCCAAGCCAGGGTTTCGCAAATCCGTACAAGTATGGCTTCTCAATGAACGTGCTGGTTATCGCCCTCACGTCATCTGGGTCTTGAGTTCCTGGACAATACACAATAAAAAGAATAAAAAATGTTTAAATTATTGCATCTACCTATGCACTTAACAATATCCATGTTAGGAAAAACAGCAAAGAAAAGAGTTTGAGTTTTCGGGGCAAAATAATCAAATGGCTTTTCCCAAGATCGGAAACGAGTGTTAGATTTCTACTGACTTAAAAGCCACCCTGTTTCCACCTTCAGATCCTCATGCGTTCCGGGGATGCGGTATCTCGTAAGAACAATGAATAAATAAATAAAAATGATTTTGAGTTGACTAAAATGGATAAATCTATAATCTAAATAAAATAGAAGTGTCCAAATGTGATTTCAAAATAACTTAGTAATCTGAAGTGCTTTTTAATATACTAAAATACAAAAAACTGTTTCAAAATTTTTGTATATCTGTCTTTTAGTTTGTCCAAGACTCTAACGTAATCTCTGGAACCTGGTTCAATCCATGGTACGGGGCGAACGGCAATGTCGTCTCCTTCTGCGAAGCAATCTTGCTAGCAAGGGTTGTACGTGTGAGGAAGAGACAACTCTCTTCCTCACGCTCCAGCCACCACGGGAGATGCCCCGGGTGTCGGGGATCACAGGCCGATCTCCAGCCACCGTAGGCGCCTGCTTGCGGATGGCAAGCAAGGTTAGCTCACCGTCCAGTAAGGACTACGCCCGAGTCGACGGCACGTGGCGCGTCCTGATTCACGCGCGCCTCAAGGAGCTGTCAGCACCTTTGACGGTGCCCGATAGGGCCATTGCCTGCTGCGGTTGTTCTAATGAGGTACCGCGGCCCCGGGCCACAAGGACAACTGAAGGAACAGGGTGGGTTTCAGTAGAAGTATAACACTTCCTTCCGCTTCATCCAGAGTTTGAGAAGTCATTTGAGGATTTTCTCACCGGAAAAAAGCTTCATCTCTGGAATGGCTGAACTATTCGAGATCAGGTTTCACACGAGAAAGTTCTCCCACACGAACAGCGAATAAATAAAATACTTCTTTTAAAAATACATATGAATCTAAATATCTAGCGGTCAACAATATACGCAACTCACCTAAAACTGCAATGGGTCCCAACCATAACACAAAAGGCAACCCTGATTTGTCACATATTTCTCCGATTCTTTCGCATATATAAAACAAACCTGTGGAGTGAAAAAAAAACAAAATTACATGATTTATTAAAATATATAGACGAGATTTCCAGTAGCATAATTAATAACAATAATTTAGTTCTCAAAAACCTAAAACACACATTTAAAGTTACACAGTGTAAATATCGGAATTTCTGTGGAGAGTTCGGAAGGCGGTGTCATTAAAAAAGAAAATACAAAACCAATAACACCGACTACCAAAATTAAAGTAATTTTTGGCTTTGGTGTTTTGATACGGAAGTCGGTTTATTTTTTGCTAAAAAGTTTTTTTGCAGTATAAAAATTGAATCTGTGTCAGCTGCGGCTCCCCACAGTAATATACCATAAGACATGATACTGTGGAAATAAGTAAAATAAACTAACCGAGCTGTCGCTACATCAGTTAATTGCCTAATTTTTCTCACTGCATATGCAGCTGAGTTTAATCTACTAGAAAAAGTCCTAATGTGATCACCCCACTGTAGCTTTGAATCGATAGTTTTACCCAAAAAGGCTGAACTAGGCAATGCCTGTATTTCGTATGTCAATACCATTTCCCAAGAATTTTAATAACTACACACATCAAAAGTGTCTAGGGATCAACATATATTTTTGCAATAACTTTTCTCCTGATTGATATTAATTAAAATTTTCTTTAAGGATTCATCAAATAAAGTGTTTTCGTTTGTCACAGTAACGATAAACCAAGTCACCTTTGCATTAATAAAGAAATTTGCCATTTTCCTAATAAAGGGATTTTTGACATTTGAACCACTAACATTAAAGTTCGAAAAAAAGACTGAAATAACAGTTTTCTTTAAAATTTTATTGGGTAACTTAAACAATTAATAATCCGTGTTTTTACCGCGAACACTAACAACACAAGAACATCGGTTTGGCATACTCAAAATGAGTTCATCCAAATCACGCTGTGGAATGGCCGCCCATGTTCGTTGCAACAACAAAAAAAGGTCTTCTTGCGACTGGATACCCTCCATATTCGGCAGAGCTCTTCTCTGTAGCATATCCCATGCATGCTCAATCGGGTTCAAGTCTGGCGACTGAGCAGGCCAGAGCAGGACATTGATGTTAGCTGCGGCGAGAGTCTGCCTTACAACTCTTGCGGTGTGCGGTCGTGCATTAACTGAAATAAGGGACCGATTTGCACTTGTAGAGGAACGATGACGTCAGATACAATCGTCTCAGCTTAAATTTGAGCGTTGAGGTTGCCTCTGATCCAAATCAACTCAGTTCTTCCGCCGATCCAAATACCCGCCCATACCATGATGGTTCCACCACTATAAGGATGGACTTCCTGGCAGGATTTTAATCGCTGTTGGCGTCCAGGGGTTCTCCAGTGTCGTATACGTCTTGTATCCGGTCTCATACCAAAACGAGACTCATCAGAAAAGCACACGAAACGCCATTGTTCTTCTGCCCAATTTCTGTGTTCAAGAGCCCATTGATATCGAATCCTACGATTGTGCATTGCTATAGGTGGTACCCGTAGCGGTCTTCGGGAATGAAGGTTCACTTCATGCAAGCGGTTTCTGACTGTTTGGTTGCTAATTAATTTCCCTGAAGAGTGATGAAGCCTCACGGCTAACATCATGGCGGTTATTGTTGGAGCTCTTCGAGTTAAGATTTGAATGTATCGGTCTTGTCTCCGTGTGGTGCAGCGATACCGTCCTCCATGGCGCTCAGCCACGGTACCAGTGCTTCGGTAACGTGTCCAAAGTCGACTGATAACACTCTGACTTGTATTCAGAGCTAAAGCCACAGTACGTTGCCGGGAACCAGCTTCTATCATTCCCACGGCTCTGAGCATTTCTTCCCTGCTTAAATGACGTCGCCGCTCCATAATAACGTTGGTTTTAATCAGTAGTAGGGAAACAGTAGCACTAATAATGTCTTCAATGCGTTGTATGTTTTTATAGGGAAAATATTGACAGCTGATTTTCATCTTTTACTCGAATTTGATTAACAGTTCCTGTTTCAAATTATGAAATGCACCAAAAAGGATCCATATAAATTTATAAAATCATAAATTTATTACAAAGCCACATCTCAATCTCAAGAAATCCGCATAAAAATGCTTGATCCCTAGACACTTTTGATGTGTGTATAATCGCCAACAAGTGTTTTCGATAGGTTGGAGTGAAAATATAACACTACATTTAAAAAATGATTATGAGGCTGCGTGCAGAATGTGTGGAGTTTCAGTGATGTATGTGGATGGTGGTGCATTTATCAGTAGCGGCATGCGTGTAGGTGGTGATGTGTATGGGTGGTAGAGTGTGTGTGAGTGGGCAAGGGTAAGTTGAGGTTTGCGTGTGCGAATGTGTGAGTACATGAGCGTGGTTTTATCAAATTAAATAATTGAATACAATGTAAAATAATATCACTACCTATTTATTTACCGGTTTTAACCTCTAGAGCCCCAGCGGCACAAAAACGTGCCAGTAAACAAGTATTAGTTGAGCCCCGCTGGCACAAAATTTGTGTGCCAGCGGGGCTCAACTAATAGTTGACGTAAATAATGGCGGTCCTTGAGAGGTTAAAAACAGTTGTAGCTTAATAGTTGCAAATGCTTTTAAAACGCTGAACGAAAACTTTGTGAGGAAACCTGCATGTCCTGGGACTGATATCTGATGACATCCACCTACCTGCACAGGGCCTTTTTACGGTTTATTGGTTTATTATATTATTTTATAATGCCTTTGTTCACAGATACTCACGCCTCCCATCTCCTATGAACTGATGGATGTTGCCGATGAAAGGCAGCAACGGGAAGCAGGGCAAGCCGCGGAACTTGCTGCGCCTGCGCCGCTCCAGCACGTACAAGAGCGCACACACGCACGCCAACAGCACGCACACTACGTACACCCACAGCGGCATCTGTGTTTTGATACTTTTTTAGGGTTCCGTAGTCGCCAAGGAATCCTTATAGTTTCGCCATGACCGTCTGTCCGTGGCTAAGGTCAGAAACTTTGGCCACGGACAGACGGTATTAATCACACCGAAAAGTGGTAAAATAAAAACATTAAAAGTCATTTTTAGGTCCTACCCCTACACGTAAAAAGGGGATGTTTTATCTCGTCTACCCCATAGTATCATTGGTCGTTCAAAAATAATGGGTGTCTGAGAAGACTAATTTTCGATTCAATGATCCGTTTGCGAAATATGTATTTCCCCCTTTTTTTCTATGTGGAAAAATCATCGAATGACTCCTCCCGCTGAGGGCGGAGTGAAAGGGAGTGTCAGACTTCTACTGACTAAAAACCCACCCTGGTTCTTCATTTGGCATTGCGTTACGAGGCCGCGGTATCTCGATAGAACATTCCCGCAACCCCGTAAGGCAGTAGCCCTATCGGGCCCCGTCAATACTGTTGACTGCTCTTTGAAGCGCGCGCGGAACACGGCGCGCCGACTCGGGCCTGGTCCTTAATATTATAATAATTGGTAACGTTACTAACAGACTACAAACATATACTATATACTAATATTATAAAGAGGAAAAATTTGTAAGTTTGTATGTAGGGGGTAATCTCTGAAACTACCGAACCGATATTGAAAATTCTTTCGTTTACATGTAGCTGCATTATCCCTGAGTGCTATAGGCTATAAATTATCTTGATATCATGCATATTAGCCGAGCTTTTATAATCTTTGTCAAGCAAGTCAGGGACGGGATCCCGTGGAATATTTTCGACTACTACGCGGACGAAGTCGCAGGCAGAAGCTAGTATATAAATAAAAACAAAGCCCAAGATGCACACTCAACGTCTCAAAGCCGTCCGCATAAAATGAGTGCTCAATTCTAAATATTGTGCACTTATTTCAAATTAGTATGGTCCAAGCATAGCCAACATTCACACGTCAATATGCCGCAGTGCGCCTTCCAAAACTGTATAAATAACCACAGTAATGGCAAGATTTCGGAAGGAATGTCTTTTTTCGGTAAGTTTAGATTATTAAGTGTCGTTACATAAAATAAAAACAAATAAAATTGTAGTTATAATTCAATTAGCTATTATAGCTGTTGTTTGATAAATGTTGGCTACAACGCACCAACTATTGTCAAAAACGTCGTCTGTTCTTGAACAAGGAAATGCATGAGTAGTGTTAATTTTTAAAATGTCTTATTTGTTGTAGATTTCTTCGTAACTCATTTCGCTGTGCAGAATGGGCATCTATTGTCGCGAAAGAAAGAGGAGAAGAAATATACAACCCTTATAAATATTCGAGAAGATCTTCGATTCATTTTGACACATTGGACATAACGGGGAACACCCGCAACCCTGTAAGGGAATGGCACTATCGGGACCCGTCAATGCTACTGACTACTCTTTGAGGCTATATTATTATACGCCAAAAACACGTATACTTATAGTACTAAAGTGAATATAATAGTTATATAATAAAGTGAAGTAATGGCTAAGGTAAAATACAAGTAAATTATTAACTTTTTTTCTGAGAAATTTAGATGTTTACGTGTGTGCAAACGTGGCCACTTGAGCGACTTATTTTTGTTCCTGATCCTTAATCTAGTTAGTACTAGTAATTATAGTTAATTGATCGAAGATTCTAATGATAAAAGTGTCTATGAGTGTTGCTTTGACGCAGCACCAATCTCATTAAATAAAAACTTCTTATTAACACGCTTTTATTAGGTCGACCTGTATGTAACTAACTATGTAATGGAATCTAAGGTAACTAATTTAACCATCTTCCAAGGGTCGTAGCGTAATGAAAATTGGTAGCTGTATGTAGTTCTGATGATAATACAATAATATGGTACTGTCAAACTGATCTGATGATGGAGCCGGAAGATATGAACTGGAACTTCATGATGGAAAATCGTATCATAGCTCTTTTGGATTTCTTAGAAAAGTCTTGTAATGAACTTTGACCACAATTAGGTTTCAAGGTCTGATGATGAAGCTGGAAGATAGGCACTGGCATTCCGTGATGGAATATCGTGTCATAGTCGTGTTTGCATCTGTGAGAAAGGCCACGTAATGGACTTTGAACACGATCAGGTTTCAAGGTAATAACAAACCTAAAGAAAATCCGTTATCGGTTTTCTTAACCTTTTTGAATTACTGCGTAATCCATAGATTTTTGTAGATGTTACTTTCAAATCCTCTGGGGGGATCAACCGTTCAATTGTTCACTACTCGTGGAAATAATATGGCAAAAACTATAAAAAAGAAACAGCAACACAAAGAAAACGGAGACTAAGAAAATCGTGTTTTTCTAGTGTTTTTAAACTATTAATTTATTTTTACGTGCATTTATAAAAGTGTGTTTTTGTAGTGTTTTTTAAACTATTAATTTAGTTTTATACTTTAGTTATCCTGGTGACCCAATACAATGCGGAGAACGGACATTAATCGTCAGCCAACAAAGGCGAGAGATTTTTTTGAAGCCGAATAATTCAAGCTTCGTTTTTTCAAGATATTATGTTACTGCAAAAGGTATAAAAATTGAACCAAAAATGTTAATAAACGATTTTGGCAGTTAATATTTGTATCATTGATATACACAGCCATGTTCTATCCAAAACATATTTACGCTCAGTTGTCTTACCGTCCAACGTCAGTCGTAAAATTTTATAGTTTTTCGCACACTGCTTTGTAAAAACAACTTTAAATAATTCTCGTAAGGTGGAATTTGCAAAAACATATGTTTATGGCATACTATTACTACGAAGGTATAATTGGCGACATTTTCAAGCGTTAAGCATAGTTTACACGACAAACCAAGCCAGCACTGGCTGCCAACGCTGGCGAGAAGAGAGCGCCCGTCTATTTTTCTAGCCAATGATCACCACCCTCATACCCCTCGACCTCGGATCTTCTAATCTTAGTTTTTTTCTAATATATTAATCAACTCTTCTCTTAATAGTGCAGAGATGTTTCTTAAACATTTCTTTTTCAACAGACTTTGCGAATTCATTATTTTTTAACTTCAAACATGTGCACACCCGAAGAAAAATCCGTGAATGAACGGCCTCGTCTAAACAACAGGGGCCAGGCCAACGCTGGCTTGTCTGCAGGACTGGCGCCAGCATTACTAGCTTCGTATAAACTCTGCTTTACTTTTATTCGAGACTGTGCATCTTGGGTTTATGACTACAAATCATTTTTTGTTATTAGGGAGGGCAACCTTCAGCGCCTGAATCGACGCGACGTGTTAACTTAAGCCAGTAGGTAAGTTATTTTTGCAAGGGTGTTTTGTTTTTTTATTAAGTGTATTTTTTTCTTCAATTTAAGAGTTATTTGAACCTATCATAATTTATAGGATTAATGGGTACTAAGCCTACCCGTGAATATAACGTGTAACTGCATAAAAGCAATTCCTGAAAGTAGTTGGTTCAGAATAGGCTTCTGACTCGATTTCCGCCATAAAAAATAGGTGTTCTTGTGTTATCGAAATGGAGGACTAAAAATCCATACTTAATATTATAAATGCGAAAGTAACTCTGTCTGTCTGTCTGTCTGTCTGTCTGTCTGTCTGTTACCTTTTCACGCCTTAACCGCTGAACCGATTTACATGAAATTTGGCATGGGAATAGTTGAGGACCCTGGGAAGGACATAGGATAGTTTTTATCCCGATGTAAGGTTCCCGCAGGATAGTTTTCGAATTGTATCTTTGTTGCTCTTTCATGCAAAAACTCTTGAACGGATCTCAATGAAATTTGGTAAGGAGACAGTTGACATCCTGTAAAAACACATAAGCTACTTTTTATCCCGGAATTCCCATGGGTTTGGGATTTACGCGGGGAAAACCTCCCAGTCGAACGAAGTCGCGGACAAAAGCTATCCATACTTTAATACTAATAATATAACTCCATACTTCCATATCCATATCCATACTTCCATATCCATCAATACTTCCAAGCTAATCCATATCCATACTAATATTATAAATGCGAAAGTAACTCTGTCTGTCTGTCTGTCTGTCTGTCTGTCTGTCTGTTACCTTTTCACGCCTTAACCGCTGAACCGATTTACATGAAATTTGGCATGGGAATAGTTGAGGACCCTGGGAAGGACATAGGATAGTTTTTATCCCGATGTAAGGTTCCCGCAGGATAGTTTTCGAATTGTATCTTTGTTGCTCTTTCATGCAAAAACTCTTGACCGGATCTCAATGAAATTTGGTAAGGAGACAGTTGACATCCTGTAAAAACACATAAGCTACTTTTTATCCCGGAATTCCCATGGGTTTGGGATTTACGCGGGGAAAACCTCCCAGTCGAACGAAGTCGCGGACAAAAGCTATCCATACTTTAATACTAATAATATAACTCCATACTTCCATATCCATATCCATACTTCCATATCCATCAATACTTCCAAGCTAATCCATATCCATACTAATATTATAAATGCGAAAGTAACTCTGTCTGTCTGTCTGTCTGTCTGTCTGTCTGTCTGTCTGTCTGTTACCTTTTCACGCCTTAACCGCTGAACCGATTTACATGAAATTTGGCATGGGAATAGTTGAGGACCCTGGGAAGGACATAGGATAGTTTTTATCCCGATGTAAGGTTCCCGCAGGATAGTTTTCGAATTGTATCTTTGTTGCTCTTTCATGCAAAAACTCTTGAACGGATCTCAATGAAATTTGGTAAGGAGACAGTTGACATCCTGTAAAAACACATAAGCTACTTTTTATCCCGGAATTCCCATGGGTTTGGGATTTACGCGGGGAAAACCTCCCAGTCGAACGAAGTCGCGGACAAAAGCTATCCATACTTTAATACTAATAATATAACTCCATACTTCCATATCCATATCCATACGTCCATATCCATCAATACTTCCAAGCTAATAATATAATAAATACGAAAATAACTGTCTGTCTGTCTGTCTGTTACCTTTTCACGCCTAAACCGCTGAACCGATTTAGATGAAATTTGGCATGGGAATAGTTTTTGACCCTGGAAAAGACATAGCATTGGTTTCGTCCCGGAAATCATTCCACAAGGATGTAAAAGGGGTGTTAGAATTTCGTATAGGGAATCAATAATGTCCCCGCCCTACCCACACACATAATACACTTAGACTGCTAAACCGATTTGGATGAAATTTGATATGGAGAGAGTTTTAGACCCTGGAAAAGACATAGTATAGTTTTATTCCCGGAAATCATTCCTAAAAGATGTAAAAATGGTGTTGGAATTTTGTATAGGGAATCGATGATGTCCCCGCCCTCCCCACCCACATAATACACTTGACCGCTAAACCGATTTGGATGAAATTTGCTATGGAGATAGTTTTAGGCCCTGAAAAAGACATAGGATAGTTTTTATCCTGGAAATCATCCCTTAAGGATGTAAAGGGGTGTTGGGACTTTGTATTCCCCCTCTCGATTCATTTAAATTTTAACCAATCAAGTTAATATAAGAATCATTTCTATTTCAAAATCGGGACAATATGCGTTTGCCCTTTTGAAAATAGGAGAAGATCGTGTGGCAACAGATATTAACGGGATGATTTGTTTGAGCTGAACTGAATCTTAAACTGAAACTGAAACTGAAACTGTAGCTGAATCTGAAACCAAAACTGAAACTGAAGCAGGAACTAAATCTGAAACTAAAACTGAAACCAAAACTGAAGCTGAAGCTGAAACTGTAGCTGATTCTGACGCTGAAACCAAACTGAAGCTGAAACTGAAACTAAAGCTGAAGCTGAAACGGATGCTGAAACCAAAACTGAAGCTGAAACTGAAAATGAAGCTGAAAATAAAGCTGAAACTGTAGCTGAATCTGAAACTGAAACCAAAACTGAAGCTGAATCTGAAATTGAAACCAAAACTGAAGCTGAAGCTGAAACTGACGCTGAAACCAAACTGAAACTGAAGCTGAAACTGAAACCAAACTGAAGCTGAAACTGATGCTGAAACCAAAACTGAAGCTGAAACTGAAACTAAAGCTGAAACTGATGCTGAAACCAAAACTGAAGCTGAAACTGATGCTGAAACCAAGCTGAAGCTGAAACTGAAACTGAAGCTGAAACTGGAACTGTAGCTGAAACTGACGCTGAAACCAAACTGAAGCTGAAACTGAAACTGATGCTGAAATCAAAACTGAAACTGAAGCTGAAACTATAGTAACATACATAGTGAACGTAGTCCAAGATACAGATAATTTAATAAACCACGTTTATTCTAATTTGAAAACAAATATGAGGATATAAAGAATGGCTGCGTGAAAGAGTAATTTTGGCACCAACTAACGAAATTGTAGGGCAGATCAACGAAAAGATTATGTCCTCAATTCGTTGGTCTCATGTGGATTGTGATGTTGTTGAGTATCTTTCCGTCGACATTGTCATGAATACAAAGAAACTGAAGCTGAAGCTGAAACTGAAAATGAAGCTGAAAATGAAGCTGAAACTGTAGCTGAATCTGAAACTGCAACCAAAACTGAAGCTGAATCTGAAACTGAAACCAAAACTGAAGCTGAAGCTGAAACTGACGCTGAAACCAAACTGAAACTGAAGCTGAAACTGAAACCAAACTGAAGCTGAAACTGATGCTTAAACCAAAACTGAAGCTGAAACTGAAACTGAAGCTGGAACTGGAACTGTAGCTGAAACTGATGCTGAAACCAAACTGAAGCTGAAACTGAAACTAAAGCTGAAACTGATGCTGAAACCAAAACTGAAGCTGAAACTGAAACTGATGCTGAAACCAAATTGAAGCTGAAGCTGAAACTGGAACTGTAGCTGAAACTGACGCTGAAACCAAACTGAAGCTGAAACTGATGCTGAAACCAAAACTGAAACTGAAACTGAAGCTGAAACTGATGCTGAAACCAAACTGAAGCTGAAGCTGAAACTGAAACTGAAGCTGAAACTGGAACTGTAGCTGAAACTGACGCTAAAACCAAACTGAAGCTGAAACTGAAACTGATGCTGAAACCAAAACTGAAACTGTAGCTGAAACTGACGCTGAAACCAAACTGAAGCTGAAACTGAAACTGAAGCTGAAACTGATGCTGAAACCAAACTGAAGCTGAAGCTGAAACTGAAGCTGAAACTGGAACTGTAGCTGAAACTGACGCTGAAACCAAACTGAAGCTGAAACTGATGCTGAAACCAAAACTGAAACTGAAGCTGAAACTGTAGTAACATACATAGTGAACGTAGTCCAAGATACAGATAATTTAATAAACCACGTTTATTCTAATTTGAAAACAAATATGAGGGATAAAGAATGGCTGCGTGAAAGAGTAATTTTGGCACCAACTAACGAAATTGTAGGGCAGATCAACGAAAAGATTATGTCCTCAATTCGTTGGTCGCATGTGGATTGTGATGTTGTTGAGTATCTTTCCGTCGACATTGTCATGAATACAAAGTAAGTGACGTTGTACTCTGTAGAGTTTATCAACTCTCTGGAATTGTCAGGGTACCCCATCACATTATTTGAGGCTTTAAGTTGGTGTCCCAGTCCTGTTGATGCGTAATCAGGGCGCACCAAGGCTCTGTAATGGCATGCGACTACAAATTACATACCTTGGATGCAATGTTTTCAAGCAATAATTATGACAGGAACAGCAAGCGGTGAAAACGTATTTATTCCCAACATTCAGTTCGAAAAACTCAAATTTCCCCTAAAAGCGGCATTCGCAATGACCATAAACAAATCTCAAGGACAGACACTGAAAGTCGCAGGTGTATACATTTAGAAAAAGACTGCTTTTCCCATGGGCAGTTGTATGTGGCGTGCTCACGAGTATCAAGCGTACAAAAAAAGCGTTAAAAAAAAAAAAAAAACAAACAACACGCCAAGGACGGGAAAACCAGAAACGTAGTTTACAAAAATGTATTGTAAACTACGTTCTTGGTTTTAAAAAGATAAATTTTAAATACTAACTGTCTGTCTGTTTTTGGGGATGGATGGACCCTGGTGATGGTTTTTTAAATACTATATATATATGCGTTTTTTAACCACCCAAAAAGATACGGTAAACCTTTTCGGCAACAAGAATTATTGACAAAGTGTAAATTAACGCGGGCGAAGCCGCGGGCAAAAGCTAGTAATTTATATTTCAACAAATTTTCGCGTTTGTTATAGTAGTACAATATTACAACAAATAACAATATAATTGTAGGATTATTATACACGTATGAAACCGCGGGGCACAGCTAGTTATCTATTATATAATTATGTATATAGAAAATAGAACAGATATAGTTTATTTACATAAAAATATTAATTTACACCGAGTTGTGTTAGGAGCCTCCTTTTAGACAAACAATGAATTGTAGAAGTGTTAATTCTATACATTAATACATTTAAAAATAAATAGTAGGGACTATTACTAAATAGATACCGAGCCCACAAAGAAATTAATAAAAACTTTGTCCGCTTGTGTGTCCGTTTGTTCAAGCATCACGCAAAAACTACCGGTTCGAATACGATGAAACTTGGTATAGTTATACTTTAACATCCTGGGCACTTTTTATCACGAAAGAGTATATACAATAAAAATCAAACTTAATTTTTGGGTTCGATCCCCAGACACGATTACTGTACCAACCGTAAATAATAAGTTTTTCGTACTTTACGTCACCCGCAGTGGAGTTCAATAACGTTGTAGGGCCGAAAGGTCGAATTTGGCTTGATACTTACTAATATTATAAAGTGATAAAATTTGTTTGTGATTTTGTGTCTATAAGTTTTATGTAGGGGGTAATCTAAATAAAATAATAAAATTATTTTATTAGTAAACTAGAAGCTATTTATGATTTCAGGTATTCGGTATTTATGATTTTAGGTTGCAGGCGAAGTGCTAGTTAGATATAATCATCACTACATAGTATAAAACAAAGTCGCCCTCTCCTTCTGCCTGTCTGTTTCTAAGATTTCCTGCTTTTAAACCACGCAACGGATTTTGATGCAATTTTCACTGTTATTTAGACAATTTATTCCCAAAGGTTTTTAGTTAGATTAGGTTAGATTAGGTTTAGGTTTTTTTATACTAGAGATGCGCCGAATGTTCGGCCGAATATTCGTATTCGGTTGATTTGCCGAATAATTACCAAATATTTAAATTATTGTTAATGTTTCAAAATATAACATTTTATTAAACAGTAAGGTTAACTAATTAATAAATAAGTATGGTTTCTTCCGAAAGTTCTACATAGTTTTTTGGAAATGAAAGAAACACTACTAAAAAGTGCCAATTATTTATTGACAAAAAATAAGATTAACTTTAACAATAAATTTTAATAAATTTTCGGTCATGTATTTTCTTCTTGGAGGTTTTAATGATTTAATTAATCTCTTAAAACCAGTGTCAAAGACTATTAATATTGGTTGATTGTCGGATGATATCATTTCAGCGCGTTATGAATTTCGAGAGATCATTGATATTCCATTTCGTCATTAACGTGTTCTTTAAAGTATGCTGTGTTTGTTTTGAGAACTTATACCCAAAGTTGAAGGTTGATTTTTGTTAGGCTGCAGCGTATCTGCTTCTTCATGTTTCTACTTTTAGTGATTTTTTAATGCCGAAGTAGAAGCACTACGGCCCGTTCCCCCACGCGAATGAATTGAATCACACAATGTACACTTTACTTTCTCGTTTAAGTCGGTCTTGCAGAACGCCGTACAAACCTGTTTACCGCGCAGAATTGAACCGAATGATTCGGCCGAATATTCCGTTCGGTACATATTGGACCAAATATTCGGCCGAACATTCGTATTCGGTTGAACCTACATTCGGCGCATCTTTAGTTTATACATAAAAAACATTTTAATTAAGTATTTGTATAACAGAGAAAATTCATATTTCGTGTCTAAAAAGTCAAAAATAACGATTTTCGAGGGCTTACTTTGCAAGCGCTGGCTAACCCATACGAGATACAACAAAATAATATATTATATCATAAAAAGGCCTACAATAAAGGCCGCGATAGCATATATTTATCTCCAAAAGTTGACTCTCAGTAATCATTTTTATCTCTAAACTAGGTGGTAACCTGTATCTCAGGGAGTAGCGTTCAGCCATAACCTACAATTCAAAAATTATCGAATCAGAATCAGAATCATTAATTCGTAAACATAAAAGAATATATATGGGTATAAGAATGTCACTCTACTATTTATAAGTTAGCGATTATATATCTATGAAAGTATGAGAGTAAACTGTATGATGTAGAATATGTGTAAGTGTAAAGTAGTAGTAATTAAGTAAAAAGTAATAGCAACTGCACAAGGTACTATAAGAAATACCCAAAACGCTATAGGTGTGCCTATAATATTTGAAGAGTTCCCTCGATTACTCCAGGATCCCATCATCAGATCTGATTTTATAACAATGGGACTAACTAGAAAGTATACCCATACAAATAAAAAAAAAATTTAAATCGGTCCAGCCGTCTTCGAGTTATTATTATATTAACATACATTAAAAAAAAAAGTTCAAGACGTACTGAGAACCTCCTCCTTTTTTTGAAGTCGGCTAAAAACAGGTCCAGTGGACGTGGGGTTGGAAATTGAATGTTCTACAGAAATACCAGATAAGACGACTGCATATTGTTTAATTATAAACGATCGACTTGTGGAATACAAACCTCTCAGCAACATTGTGCGCAGGTTATCATCATTGCTATTGTGGATATTCAATGCTTCAAAACAGAAACAAATAAATTTATAATACTGATTTACATTTTTTACAACTACGCCAAATAACTTTGTTTTTCATAGTGTTTGTATGAATTACAAAGTTATATTTGCGGTTTTAGAAAATATGTTGTATCTCAAAAACTGCTGACCCGATTTCGTTTAAACAAATTTTGGTGAAAATTTTACATTAAGATCTATAGACATGTATTATTTTATATTTTTCACTGCATTATTAACGAAGTTAGAGGGGGAGACACATTTTACCACTTTGGAAGTGTTTATCTTTTAAACGATTAACTTCATGAAAAAGTCATTTTAAAAACCTCAATGTTATTTTTAAAGACCTGTAGATACCACACACGCAAAGCTGTTTACAGAACACACTTATCTACCAAGTTTCACATCTATAGTCCTAATAGTTTCGGAATAACATGGTTGTGACATACGGACGGACGGACGGACAGACAGGCTTGACGAAACTATAAGGTTTTCGTTTTTTGCCATTCGGCTACAGAACCCTAAAAATGAATCGCTAAATGTGTTGCTAAGCGCAAAACTCGAGAACGGTTAAACCGATTTGACTCATTTCTTTTTGTTGTGTTTAATGAAGTCTGAGAAAGGTTTTTATGGAGCAAAAAAAGTAAAAAAAAAAAACGAAAAAAACATAGAAAAACCGACTTCCATATCAAAACACTACAAAGCCAAAAATAATTTTAATTTCGGTAGTCGGTGTTATTGGTTTTGTATTTTCTTTTTTTTTTCACACCGCCTTCCGAAATTAAAATTATTTTTGGCTTTGTAGTGTTTTGATATGGAAGTCGGTTTTATTTTTTGCAAAAAAGTTTTTATTTTCGCGCTTTTTAGTGGGTCAGTGAATTTTCCAAATCGATTCGTAAATGACGGAGTTATGCGCGAACAAAAAACGCAATGCAGAGTAAACGAAAAGATCATCAAGGTAAATTATTTTTTTCGACTTTTTTTGATTTCTCAGAAACGGCTCGTCCGATTTCGATAAAATTTTCATGGGACCATTTGGGAAGTATACCCTTTCCAACAAAAAAAGAATTTTTCAGATCGGTTGGCAAGCGACGGAGTTATGCGTGGACAAACATAAAAAAAAAAAAAATTTCGTTTCCCACTCAAATCACTCTGTTCCCAGCTGTCAAACACTTGACGTCAATGAAAACAAAACAATGGCGCGTTAGGATTACCTTTGGTATACCTTTAAGTTGATTAGAGGTTGCATATCATTAATGAAAAATAATATAATGAGTTTCCTCGTTTTATAGTCTTTTTCGTTTTGTTTTTTTTTTGTTTTGTAAAGTATTGTGTTATTTTCCTTGATGATAATCAGTAATCGTGAATAATATGAAGGAAAATAAGTGATAAAAACATAATTAAGCGTTGGTGCAGTATTTTGGATGAAAAGAGGCTGCATGGACTTAGATCTTCTAAAAAATAAACAAGAATAATATAACTGACGTACGCTTCATTGCTTCCTCGGTGCGTAGCATTTTCTTGGTTGTTATAAAATTTTCGCTTCTTTCGAAAACCAATTGTGTATTTATTTTTTGAGTGCGTTTACATTTAGACCCATGCCGCCTATAAGACGCGGGTGCAGCAATTTGTTTAAAAATATCATCACATTAGATAATACTAAAGTCTTTCAATGTTATTTTATTTCTATTAGACTGCAACAGGTCAATAACTTTTGACAGAACGAAATCTGTCGGGGATATTTTTAACATAAAACATCAATGTTACTTTGTTTAGACAAATAGGGTAGAACAAGGTCTGCCGGGACAGCTAGTTGTATATTAAAACATTACATGTGTTTTTAATTAAGCCACCATTTCCATTTAAAAAGTTAAACGAAACAAGAAAAAAAAACAAGTAAGTTGGATTGAACGTAACAGAAAGATACACTGGTATGAAGGATTTGTACCCTATTCTAATTATCAGAATTTAGTAATAGATATTCAAAGACATAAAAGTATCTACGACAAAGGTTCAGAAAAAAGTGTTGTGGTAAAAACATTGTTTAGAAAATAGTGATTGTAATATATTCAATTTAGAAGATAAATGTTGTTCTAGTTTGATATACGATCAATATAAATATTCCCATGATTTATACAACTGTATGCTGGACGATATCATTATACGTTTATAATTGAACTAGCTTGTGCCAGCGGCTTCGCCCGCGTGGGAAGTTTTTCCCGTGTAAATCCCGAACCCTTGGGAATTTCGCAAAATCCTTTCTTAGCAGATGCCTACGTCATATCGTCTACCTGCATGCCAAATTTCAGCCCGATCTGTCCAGTGGTTTGGGCTGTGCGTTGATAGATCACTATGTCAGTCAGTCACCTTTGAGTTATATATACAGTTTAAACTCCATGTAACGTCACTCTATTTAACGACAAACTCCCTTAAGCGTCGAAATCAATTGGCTTTGGTTGGTTTAGCTTGTCTTTCATACAATGTTTCACTCTACATAGCATTACACCCACTCTCAATAACGACAACAATTGAGTAATAAAAAGTACCTTTTAAGTTGCTAAAATTAGTAAAAACTGCGCAGCTGTGTACGATCTATTATCGCTTTATTATCCTAGCCCGCAATAAACTCGACTGTTGGCATCATGCATACCGAACTTTCTAAGAAATCCGTTCTTTTGTTTACAAATTGGTATTGCTTGTACGTGTAGACTGTTGTTGACCATGACTCATAAGTAGGAGTCATGGATTATCTATACCTTAACATATTCTTAGTTGCTCAGGCAGGGAAAAAAAAAGAACAAGGCGATGAAGAAGATGAGATGGATGATCCTGAGCCTCCGCCGAGCATTAAAGAAGCTCTGGAAGCAGCTAAATTATTGGAAAAATACTTCCTTTATAACCAAGATGCCTCAATATTGCTAGATATGAATAAAATGAGTAAAAAAATACAACAAAATTACTGGTGCAGCAAAAGACGTCAGACAAAAATAACAGACTATACGCAATAGCGTTCAAAAAACATTCTTTTTTATGCACATAACTACTAACAATAGTCGGAAATAAACTTTTTCTTTTTCTAATTCTGATGTTTCTTCTCTCCATTTAACGACAACACTCTATAACGCCATAAAATGCACAGTCCCTTCAGTGTCGCTATATAGAGTTTACACTGTATTTAGATTAGAAAGTAAATAGAACATGTCTCAAGATGAACACAAAACTCGATATGACATGTATAACACGTTTAAAATGCGCCAATTTTCATTTAACCATTACGGGTCAACGGCTTATTCAAAGAAAAGATTGGTGATGGTAATGGCTGACGCTGGGTTCTTTTACTGTGGAAATAGTGTAAATGATAAAGCAGCATGTTTTTGATGTGGAGGTGTAATTGAAGATTTATGACGATCCTTGGATGCAACATGCTATACATTTTCCTCAATTTTTTTATTTGAACGCTGTGAAAGGAAGAGAGTATATATTAATACGTACAGCATTAACCGTTAGCATTGTAGCTACTAGATCAATCCCTATATTTCACTATTCGAAATGAGACTGACTAACTTCATTAGAAATCGTTTCATGTGAATGAAAAGAGCAGTCAGTGTAGTTGAGAGAGCAGTTCTTCATCAACGCTTATAGCGACAACATGAATCACTTTATACAACCATCATATACTCTATCGATTCCACCCTTGCATTTTGAACTTTGCAAATATATATATCAAGTTTCTAGCTCCACGATTCCATATATCAAAACATATTTGAAGCCATCAAATCATTGGATTACTGGAAGAGTGCATTAATACCATCGTCCTGAGTTGATGTCATCGTTGAATACTTCAACGATGATATCCATAAAAGTGAGAGATGAATAAATGAATGGTGTACTGGAGTGACCTGGAATTGATATTATGAATTAAAATAATATTAGAATTGGGGGAAACTGGATCTGCTTGATCCAGATCCCCCAATTCCTATCTACTTAAGTGCTATGGTTAGTACTCTACGTAGATGACATCATTGCATTGTCATTATAAACAGAATACTGTCGTTCAGTAAAGTTTGGATGGCTTCGGTTCGATTCGCGCCAGATGCTTGTTTTTTTGTTATTTAAGAGTCATGGTTTGAACGGAGAATTTTGTTGATCAACAGACCGGTGCGGGCGGTACCTTCGTGAATAGTATCTTGTTAATCCGGTTCGCATCTGTGTTGTAAACAAAATAAACCGATAACCAGTTTTTTTTTTCAATTTTGGTCACTACCTTATCCCTCTAACCTTGACAAGTATTTGTGGCGCAGAACGAACGGGTTGCACGTTGTTTGTTTTGAAGAGACTCCTCAATGTGCAGGCCACGTTCCATGTTTTAATAAACACTTAAAACGCTACTTTCATAGGATTACGTTAGACATCTTGCTTCTTGATTTATCTATAGCGTAGACTTTGTGACATGGTATCTTAGCTTTATAAAATTTTAAAATTGGCCTCCTCCCCCCGGACACAGTATCGAGCGAACATATTATTTTGCTAAAATAGTTTAAAGTGCAGTAATCTGTTCTAAAGTTACACTAATACGTGCTCAATAACACATATAACAAACAGTGTAAAAACCAAATCTGTGCATTAACTATTATCGGAGATATAAACGAAAACATTTCTAAAGTTATAAAAGTGATCGTTAAAAACCTCGTTGTCTTTGTCTCGAAGTGTGTCACCTTTGTATGGGGTCAATGACACACGTCTAAGTCACTAGAAATAGTTTAAAGAGTTCATTTATTTCGCACTATTCATCACGGTCACGGTGGTCGTGAAGTGGAAGTAGCTCGGTCACACACAATAGTCCGAGTGGCGCGAGTCCTGCGAAATTTATTCGCTTTTTGGAAGTGGTTTATTTTTTTTTTTTTCACTCAGTTTGCGTAAAGATTTGCAAACATATCTGCTAAACGACCACATTACCTGCTTGTTCTGCTAATATATAATACATATATAATTGGCTTATTAGCAATTAATTAACGACGACCTGTGAGCTAATCTTGACCCGTCAATAACTTACGTACTCACAACAACATTGATTACTGGTGACTTCGTCATTCTACTGCTTTCCTTGTACTTATTTTGGGTAAAATGCCGTTGAAGCGCACTCCACCACCGCTGCCAGCTGCTGAGATCTCTGCTCGAGTGGAATCCGCTCCGAACCTATGTGGTGAACTGGAGCTTAATGTACATGATGATCATGTCACATCCCGGATAAACAAACGTATGCGAGTGGGCTCTATGGAAGATGAATCCCGGTCACAGTCAGAGTCAGATTTTGTGAGGAAAATGCGACAAATGTTATCTGACTTCAAGGTGGAACAAGATAGGAAATTCGAAGCACTTCAAAGCGTAATCAATGAAATTAAAGAAAACACAAATGACATACACAAAAACGTGCTGTTCATGTCAAATCAGTATGAAGAGATGAGATTACAGATAGAACATTTAGAAAGCGAAAGGAAGAATAACCTCGCCTATATCCAAAACCTCCAGGACAGAGTAGAAACAATGGACAGGAATCAAAGGGCATCTAGTGTTGAGATTAGAAACATTCCCAGTAAAAGCTCAGAAACCAAAACCGACCTTGCGAATACAATCAGCAGACTTGGTAAGATTATGAATATCGTTATTCAATTATCAGATATACGTGACATCTATAGAGTCCAAACAAAAACTTCAAACAAATCGATAATTGTTGATTTTACCTCCGCCCTAACAAAAGAAAGCTTTCTCCAGTCCCAGAAAAAATTCAATAACCAACACCGAAGCAACAAACTTAATACTCAGCACCTACAATTGGATGGGCCACCAAATCCTGTATATATATCGGAGAATCTCACATTCAAGGCTAGGAAACTATTTTTCATGACACGAGACTTTGCTACAGAGTACAATTACAACTTCTGTTGGACATCACGAGGTCGAATATACCTGCGGAAGAGGCAAGGTGAGCCTTATTCCCGTATTGACGCGGAAGATGATTTAATGAAGCTTAGATCAAAGCAATGACTAGTTAAATATAAAACGTCATTTTTATTTGTATTGTATGTTACTATAAGCTGCATGAGATATGTTTATTATACCAATGTTTATAAAATCCAATTAATTATTAGTCTAAAAATTATGCATCACATTAATCAAATAAGTTGCATGAAACATGAATTCATAAGTTTTAAAATCGTCTTATCATTTAAAAGCATATTGTATTAAATTATTAAACAAAAAGTGACACAAATTTTATATTACAGTAGAATAATCACACACACAAAGACATACAACTTAAACACCGACACAAAACAAACACCTTTCAATATAAAAACACAAACTACAAACAGCGATTTACGTACGATTGAGCCAATATCAACTTATCAACTGAATGTTCATAAGTACCTCGGGTTAAATGGAAGGGTTTTTTTTTCCTCCTACCCACATCATAAACAAAATACATAAACTAACCTTCACACATGCTCACTTGCTCATTTTAGAGCTGCAAAATGGCCAAAAAATGCACCATGTTATTATGCTTAATAATATTTGCCTAGTTTGTTCAAATTCAAAGATTACTACAGTACTGCCATCTTGTTACCAATGGCCACCTTAAACTTCGATTTGAATACTGTAGCCAATAGCATTGATAACATTCATATTGCCACATCGTTTGTTGCCGAACCGGGTCAGTGTTCTAAGTATTTAGGAGTTGCAAAAACTATGAACATCTTACACATGAACATACGCAGTCTAAATTGTAACTTCGATGAACTAAATGTTTTATTAATGAGCATGGACTTAAGCTGCGATGTAATTGTGCTATCAAAGTGCTGGCTGAGTAAAGTTACGAACATACCCGAGCTTCCTGGCTTCGTTTCGCATAAATCCAAATTTTACAATCAGAACGACGGAGTGGTTGTTTACGTATCCACGCAGCTTGATTCTTATACATGTACTGAACCTCCTTTTGTTGATGGAAACTGTCTTGTAATTAAACAACAGAGTACAGCTATTATTGCTATGTATCGTTCCCCTTCATACAAACAAATTGACAGTTTTTTGAATAGCCTAAATGATGTCCTATCTTCTTTAAGCTCATTCAAAACTGTTGTTATAATGGGGGATATCAATATCAACATCAGCCCGAACAGATGTGATCTCCATGCAGACGAGTACCTTAGTCTGACAGCCTCCCATGGCCTCCTACCAGCACATGAGATACCTACCCGGGGCGAGAGCTGTCTCGATCATGTAATGCTTAAAACTAATCATATCTCAAAGGTTTTTGTATTAAATACATGTATTACTGATCATTTTCCAACTTTGCTCTGTGTTGATCTAAGACTGAACCGTAATAAAAATATGAAAACCGTGAGTAGATTAGACATAAAATCCGCAAAAACTACATACACATACTAATACAGATTTCACCTCAATTATTTCATCAAATGATGCTAACCTTGCAGCCGGAAACCTCGTTTCCATGTTATCTAATATAGTTATGACTAACACTAAAAATGTTACGATTCCGCATAAGCAAATAATTATTAAGCCATGGATAACGCCTGGCCTTTTAAGATGCATTAAAAATCGCGATAAATTGCACATGGAATCAAAAAAAGACATTGAGAATATGGTGAAGCGTGTCACGTACACTAGGTATCGTAACTATTGCAATTTACTTTTAAAAAAACTAAAGAAAGTCCACGAGCAGGATGAGTTTGAAAAGGCAAAGGGTGATTGTTCAGAACTACAATTGGCCAGTGCAACGCTACTGGTGTCTGAAACTGTCCACGGTACGTGGAGCTATAAACGTTGCTTACAATAAACAAGGTTACACAATAATCTACAGGCTCTCCGGCCGACAACAATCTATAGCCTCTGAGGCTTTATAAATAGTTACAAATAACAGTTCTAACCACTAACCTTCTGTGTGGACGGCAACCAGGATCTGTTTGATCACGTCCAAATGTGGATTGTATGTAATATGAGGTGAATAAGTGAAAAGTGTGATGTAAGTCACGTGTTCTAGAATGTTCACAAGGCGCCAGTCTCCAGATGGCGCGGTCCAGATCAGCATCACACCCAACTCACACAATTCAAGCTATTTATCACGTGAGATCCAATTCGATTTTCAACTACTTTTTCCAACAAATGCGCGTGCCACGCGGGTGACAACCAACCGGCGAGGAATCCCAAAATATCCCGGGGTTTTCGTCAAATGGGGATTACAATTTCAAACAATTGATAATCGCGACCCAATTATCGGTTGCAACAGGCGATTCCAAACGATATTTTTCCAATTATAATTAACTCAACAGGGTACCATGACCGACATTTTCAACGGGGAAGCAAAGTCTATCTGTCAAGTCAGAGTAATGTCAAGATCAAATTTCTTTTTGTCAAAAGAGTACGTTCGGAAACGATCGGTACTAAACAGTGATCCTAAAGCTACGTGGAATGTTATTAAGAATATTGCTCAGCTTAATCGGCAAAAACCCGCACCTGATGAATTGCTGAATATTTCAAATGATCCAATTTCTTCCATAAATGTTGTTAATGACTTTTTCGTTAGCATAGGGAAAAAATTGGCTCTCTCTATAATTTCTAAGCAAAAACAGAGTAATTCGAATACTACCCCGACTCCCTTTTCACCTGCAAGGAATAAACAGGTTCTTAACATGACAGGTAACTCGATGGCTTTGATGGATGTTGTTGAGAGAGAGGTTGAGATAATTATAATGGGTCTTCGCAACAATTGTGCAGTAGGATGGGACGGAATCTCAGCCAATTTTCTGAAAGAAATACGAACATTTATTTTGCCTTCCCTTACACATGTTATAAATTTGTGTTTCTCGAACGGTGCATTTCCTAAGGTATTCAAGAGAGCTCTTGTGCATCCTATCTTTAAGAGTGGGGATAGAGGCAGTGTCACGAACTACAGACCGATCTCAGTATTGACCACAATCTCTAAAGTTATAGAGAAAGCACTTAATACACGTTTAATTAGCTTCTTAAATACAAACAATATTCTTTCACAAAATCAGTTTGGGTTTAGACGTGGTAGGTCTACTGAAGATGCTATTATTGATTTGACAGAACATATCAGTAGGAAACTTGATTCTGGCAACAAATGCATCGGTATTTTTCTGGATCTGTCCAAGGCTTTTGACACTGTCTCCGCGCCCATCCTTCTCGATAGACTAGAATCCATAGGAATTAGAGGGGTTGTTCTTGATATCTTCCGTAATTATCTTGCTGAACGCAGTCAGACTGTTAAGATCGGTTCTCTTATTAGCAATGAGCAGCAGATCACGTACGGTGTGCCCCAGGGCAGTGTGCTGAGTCCCACCTTGTTTTTAATTTACATTAACAATCTATGCATGCTAGCTCTGCCCCATACTAAAATTCTGTCATATGCTGATGACACAGCACTGCTAGTTGATGGTTCGGACTGGGAGCAGGTCAAAATATACGCTGAGGACAATCTTAGGCTAGTTATGGATTGGTTGTCTGATAACCTTTTAACACTTAACCTTGCTAAAACATCAGTTGTATGTTTTTCTTTATCAAAAAAATCCCAACCAGAGACATTTTCCGTACGGGCACATGGCTGCGATTCTGCAAACCCCTATTGCGATTGTTTGTCCATTGGGAACAGCTCAAGTGTAAAGTACCTTGGGGTTCAGGTGGATTGTTTGCTAAGCTGGAAAAACCATATTGATGCACTAGTTCCTCGTATCTGTAAACTCATTTATGTGTTCAAGAGTCTCAGATCTGTAGCGGATACCAAAACATTGAAAACAGTTTACTTTGCGCTTGCCCAATCTTTGCTGGGCTACTGTATTTCTGCTTGGGGTGGCACCTTTGCAGTCAGTATGTTACGTTTAGAGCGAGCACAAAGAGCAGTCCTAAAAGTCATGTGCAGAAAACCCTTCAGGTATCCTACCACACTTCTTTTCAAAGAGTGTGAGGTCTTAACGACTAGACAACTATTTGTGCTCCAAATAACATTACGCAAACACACCACCATATCACAGGCCTTAAAATTACGAGAAGGAAAGCGCAAAAGAACGAGGTTGTGCAACACAGAGAGTCACAAATCTACTCTAGCTCAAAGACATTACTGGATTTTGGGTTCACATGTTTATAATAAAATAAATGCGGTCTTAGATATCTGCCTACTTACCCGACATCAATGCAAAATCGCTATTAGTGACTGGCTTAAGAGTCTCAATTATAAGGAATCTGAGAGACTTATAAAATTGGGGTGACTCTTAGAATCATCAAATGTTACACATACACAATCGCACACTATACACACAGTTGCAGTCTATACACATTACCACACACTCTACATACAGTCGCGCACTACACACAGTCGCACACTACACACAGTCGCACACTACACACAGACGCACACTACACATACAGTCGCACACTATTCACACCTGTTTTGTCTTGTATAATTTCAATGTTATTTTAATATTTTTGTTATTTTAAGTTATTAGTAAATTATGTTAATGTCTTTTTTTATATAAATTTTATTGAGTGATATTATTTGGTCCGGAGGAAGGTGACGGCATTCGTGATACAGGGTAATCCTAGTACGAATGCCAAAGCACTCCTTATTATGATACTATATTATGTACCTACAAATAAATAAATACAAATAAATACAAAGGTTGGATAAAATTAATTTAAGTAAGGATTTCTTAGAAGGTTACTTGGTGTGGGTTCATCCATAAATTAAATATTTAAATTAAAGTGAGACGCTACATAACTTATAATTTTACGGCTAGTTATTATATCTTAATACCACCTGTTGTTTAGAGTCTCGTTTACCTACTTCAAATTTCGTGTTATAATACGTAGTCACTGCGATATTTCCAATTTTACTCGAATACAAGCTAAACTAATTCCAAATGTCAGTGAAATTAGTTTAACTTGCACTTAATATTATTATATGGATATACAAAAATTTAAACTAGTGTACAATGGGCGGTCTTATCGCACAGGGCGATCTCTTACAGACAACCTTTGGATGGACAAAAATTAAAGAAGACAGATTAAAGGCTGTCAGTGTACAAACAACATAAATAATATTAATTGAATATAATAACATAAAATACATACATTCAGTACCAAAATCATATACTAATAAATATTACATGTATCTATAATTGAGAAAGGGGAAAACTCATAGGGAGAGGTAATGCTCCTTCACCATTCTTTTGAACGCTTAAAACGAGTAAACGAACGAGTAAAGATTAAAGAGCACATTATAAAGTAGAGAAAGTAAGTGAAGATTCCGGCGAAACCTAATAGGAAGCCATTTGAGCTGAACGCGGAAAACAGAAATGTGGTCATACTTGCGCAAGCCAAATATAAACCTGATACAGATATTTTGAAGTCGCTCTAGCTTGTCTAATTAGTCTTGGGTCAAGTCGAGATAGCTGGCATCAGCATAGTCCAGAATAGGGAGAAGGAGAGTTTGTGCGATTGCAATTTTAGTAGAGATGGGAAGAAAATTACGAAGGCGTCTCAAGGAGCCTGCAGAAGCAAATACTTTACGACTAACTTCCTGTAACTGTTTAGTCCAAGAAAGGGTGTCGTCAATGTATATTCCCAGGTTCTTCACAGTGTGACTAAAAGGTATGAAGGTGTTATTGAAAGAAACCTGGGGAAGTGCCGTCCAATGAATCTTGAAGATAGTACGAGAGCTACCAACAACAATAACCTGAGTCTTAGCAGGATTGATTTTCAGCCCAAACTCAGCGCTCCAGTCACCTATTCGAGGGAGGTCCAAATTAATAGCTTCAATGGCATCAGCTAACTCTACAAGTGGAGCTTGGGTGTAAATTTGAAGATCATCAGCAAACAAGTGGTAGAAAGAAGATAGTCGTTGAGTGATAGCATATATAAAAAGTACGAAAAGTAAAGGAGATACAACACCACCCTGCGGTACACCGGCAGAGGTATCACATCAAGAACTAACTAACTACGGAAAGTAACAGTACCTGGTGACGTCAACGTCGATAGATGTGCTTTTGAACTGGTTTGTGCTACAGTTTATACGCGTAATAGATATTTGTTTTTGTGTTGTGTTGTCTATATTCCCCCGAACAGTAGCGAGAACGATTATATGATTTTGTTTAGGATTATAGAACAATTATGTGTAAATTATAGGGACGTAGTTGTTATAGGAGATTTTAATTTGCATTCTTGTAATGATAATGTAGTGAATTATTACGAGTATTTTATTTCTTTTTGTGAATTCATACAGACAAATAAAGTACCTAATTGCAATGGTCGACAGCTAGATTTAGTGCTGTGTTCATTGGGTGGGGGCGAGGTGCGCGTGAGTGAGGCAGACGAAATTCTTGTGCCGGTGGACCCCTACCATCCGCCGCTTGCAATATGCGTACCTGTAGGCAAGTGTGAGCGTTCGAACTGTAAATATACAAACTCCATCCCGCCTCATACTGTTTTTGCAGAAGCGGGTGGTTTGTGTCCGCAGTGGAATTTTGCCAAAGCAAATTATGACGCGTTGTACTCATTGCTATTATCAAACGATTGGAAGCCGATGTATGATATAAATGACCCAGATAAGGCCATTCATTATTTTTATGACACCATAAATAGCATCATCGATAGTTCCGTTCCAAGAAAAAGGCAAAAGAATGTTAATTCTAGGTACAGGTACCCTGAGTGGTATACGGGTGAAATTATCCATTGTATTAAAGAAAAGGCGATACTGCATAAACGGTACAAAAATAGTGGGGTAAGCAGTGATTATGAAATGTTTGCTCGGTGTAGGGCAAAGGTAAAAACGATGATAATGCGTGCTCATAATCATCACCGGGAAAGGGTTCAGCAAGGTTTTACAAAAGATCCGAGATCTTTTTGGGACTATGTGAGGGCTAAAAAGGGAACAGATAATCGGAAAAGCATTCTCAAAAACGGTAAAGTTATACCCGAGTCGGACTGTGCTGGTGAGTTCGCGCAATATTTTTATTCTGTTTATAATAATCAGGAACCACGACTCGATGTGAACGCCGCAGTGGCCTCAAGCGGTGGTAGCAGCTCGCGTGTACATATAGATCGCCTACAACTGAGCCAAGTAACGAGAGCTCTAGATCGACTTAAGGCAAAGCGGTCGGCGGGGCCAGACGGTATTCCTGCTTTTGTAATAAGGGACTGCCGCACTGTACTAGCGAAGCCGCTCTTACATTTATATAATCTGTGCATTGAGTCGTCTTATTTTTCTGAATGCTGGAAAATCACACGTGTGATCCCAGTACCTAAGGGTGGGATGGATTCGGACGTGAGTGGCTATAGACCAGTGGCAATTCTTTCAGCACCAGCAAAGGTCTTTGAGTCGACCGTACAAACGTGCATTTTAGACCAAGTATCTTGTTTAATATCGGATGCCCAGCACGGATTAAGACCGGGTTGCAGCACGACCAGTAATTTACTGAACTTTATGACGTACGTGGTTCCAAATGTTGATGCGGGAGTACAAGTCGACGCTGCCTATTTTGACTTTAAAAAAGCTTTCGATTTGGTGGATAACGACATATTATTAGAGAAGCTGGCAGCAGTCGGCTGTACTCCCAAATTACTGCAGTTCTTTGCTAGCTACTTGAGAGATCGACGGCAGTTTGTAGAATATGCTGGTTATAAATCCGAGCCTTATTACACGAGGTCAGGAGTAAGTCAGGGAAGCAATCTGGGTCCCTTGAACTTTATTATTATGATAAATGACTTGCCTGAGGTTGTCAGGGTTGCCACTTGTCTATTATTCGCGGATGATCTTAAGTTGCTTATGGCAATTAAAGATTTGAGTGACTGTGCACGGTTGCAGAGTGATATAGATAGTGTGGCAGAGTGGAGCAGGAAGAATAAACTGCAATTTAATGTTAAAAAATGCTCGGTTATAACCTTTAGCAGAATGAGAGTGCCACATCATCACGGGTATGCGTTAGATGACACGCCAATTGAGCGGGTAGAAAAGGTACGCGACCTGGGGGTGCGCCTGAACACCGAGTTAACATTTCGTGAACATATTATAAATGTTTGTAAAAAAGCATATAGAAGCCTGGGTTTCATACTCCGTCGGGCATCGGGTTTTACAAACATTACAGCGGTAACAGCATTGTATAATGCTCTGATAAGAACTCAACTTGAGTGTAATGCTGTCATATGGGCTCCACATGAGATTAAATATAGTCTTATGTTGGAACGCAAACAGAACAAATTTACCAGGTATTTGTACATGAAACTTTACGGGGTCTACCCCTTCTATCCGTTGATGTAGAAAGAAAGAAAAGAAAGAAAGAAAATTGCGTTTATTGGCACATAGAAAACACATTATAGAGAACATTAAAAATAAAAAAAACATCGTTGTGCCAAAAGGGCCTCAGCTCAGCATAATGTCAGGTGACAATGCTAAATATTACCACCTAACGCTGATTTTCAGCCGCAGCCCACGGATGCCACACGCTCGAACGTGCAATACACACGCGTAAACATTTCATTTAACACCGCTTGAACGACGAAAAATTGAATTACGCGTAAATAATATGCATATATATTAATATCAATATAATCAATAAATTAAAATTAAATTAAATCGGAATATAAATCATTAAAATTGTAGAAATTAATAAAATTGAATAATTAAATAATGACCAGCATGTTCCAAAACACGGAGACGGCAGTCGGTAAGTACTCAAATCGCAGATGAATTTATTTTAATATTCTCATATTGTTCTTGATGTTCGAGTAAATACTGTTTTAGTTTTAACTTAAATGTTGGCTTACTTCCACAGTATTTTATAGGTGGGGGAATATTATTCCAACATTTACTCGCCGCATACCGAAAACTACCTCTGAACGCTGCCGACTTGTGATGTGGTGTCAAAAGGCTCTGAGAACATAGTCTTCCCTGCCGGTTTCTATGACCTCTTGTCCACTCAAGCTTGTCGTACAAATACAACGGTTTTTTAGTTTTGATTAAACCGAACAGAAGATTTGCCAAATGTAATTTACGCCGAGCATTCATTTTTAAAATTTTATGCTTATTTAGATAAGGTGTAACATGACCTCTAAATGGTATATTAAAACAAAAACGTGCGCACGCGTTCTGAAGCCTCTGAATCATTCTGTTGGTTCTGGACAGAAGACGCTCACCGTAAATGACATCCGCGTAATTCAGTTTAGATAGCACCAAAGAATCCACCAGCATAATTCGCAGTTCCTCACTGAGATATGGACGAGCTTTGTAAAGAACCTTAAGTTTGTAGAAACAATTACGAATTGACTCAGCCACATGTTTCTCATAGCGAAGCTCTGAATCCATAATCAGGCCAAGATTACGAGCCTCATAAACACGCTCAATTGGTTCACCCATGACTATTACGTCACCAGTAGCTCTAATTGCCTGTAACTGAGCTTTAGTACCGAAGAGCAAGTATTTTGTTTTTGAGGCGTTCAATACTAATGACTTACACTCTGACCAATGAACAATTGCTTCCAGCTCCTCATTTAGGTCTTTTAAAGCATTCGCATAGTCTTGAGGCTTAAACGAAATATAAATTTGGGTGTCATCTGCGTAAATGTGACATTTGCACTTCTTAAACAACTTAATAATGTCAGCGCAATACATAATAAATAACACCGGCCCCAAAATCGAGCCTTGTGGAACTCCTCTGCATATTGAACGATAACTAGAGGTTACTGTAGTACCATCCGTTTTATGTATTTCGACGAACTGCGTACGTTTATCTAGGTAGCTGCGGAACCATTCTATCGTCTGACTGTCAAAACCATAAAATGCCATTTTTGCCAGTAAAAGAGGCAGATTTATACAGTCAAACGCACGTGAAAAATCCAAAAGAACAAGTAGAGTGCACATACCAGCATCTTGAGCAGCGAGAATGTTGTCAGTCACATCCAAAAGGGCTGTGGTAGTACCACGAGCTCTCCGGAATCCCGACTGAACATCAGGCAAGATATTGTTGTTTTCTAAATATTCAGTTAACTGAGCGCACACTACCTTTTCCAGAACTTTGGACAATACGGGCAGTATACTGATGGGTCTCAGGTCTTTCATTTCTGAAGCGTTCGACTTCTTCGGTAACGGACGAACTTTTGCGATTTTCCACAGCTCGGGGCAGGTCGATGTCTCGATAGACGTATTTATGATAGCTGTTATGGCATCCAACGTTACTGGGAGGGTCATGAGTACCATATCAATGCTGACGCCGTCACAACCCTCAGCTTTCGTTTTTATACCACTTATGATTTTAAGTATTTCACTCGATGATATCGGTTTTAGAACGAAAGTGGAGTCATTAAATCTTTCGGACTCAAAGTATGCTAAACTGGAAGTACAGACTGTGTCATTACCGGGTACATTTAAAAAATGGTCACATATTTCGTCTGGGTTCTTAAAATGTGGAGGAAGGTCAACGTCGTTCTTAGGAGGGAGCAGTGTAGTTTTTAAATTTTTCCAGAGTAATACCGAGTCCTTAATGTGGTTATTAATGCTATGTTTAAAAAATGCTACCTTCTCGTAAAAGAGGGATCTATTCACTAGTGATTTTAACTCTTTATAATACATCAATTTACTATCATTCTTGTACTTGAGGAACTGGGCGTGCGCTTGGTTTCTTAGACGCATCATTATCTTAATATTATATGTAATCCAGGGATGTGGATGCTCTTTTACAACAAAAATTTTCTTAGGCGCGTGAGTGTCTATTAACCAAAGCAAACTGGATTTGAAAGCATAGACCATGGCACTTACATCTCGCATAGTCGCAATCGCATTCCAATCGATCAGATTCAAATCGATTTCAAAAAATGTTGGCAGTATGTTTTTCAGTGGCCGATAGGTAATAGTTTTTGGAAGAATTTTATTTCGCTTAATGAAAAATTGGCATAATATCATTGCGTGCGCACCTAGCTCAGGAATCTGTTCCACATCCATCGAACGGGCCTTAACATTTGTACAAATAATATCAATTAATGAGTCACCGTGCACTGATTTGTGGGTAGGGCGTTGCACTAATTGATTTAAGCCCATACAATTTAAGAACGTATTTAGTTTCACCGTTTTAGGGTCACTCACGTGAAGCATATTAATATTAAAATCACCCATCAGTATGGTATATTGACAATTTGTTAGTGAATTTAGTGAACATGAGACGGCATCAACAAAAAGGTCAACATCCTGCCATGGGGGACGATAGGCGGTGCCTATTGCGAGCTTAGATCCACAAATACTTAGAACAAACCACATTTGTTCTACCGAATTGTGTGATGGATCAGCAGGGTGTGGATGAATACGGGCATTGACGCCACGCTTAATGTAAAACCCAACCCCGCCGCCCCGGCCACCCTTGACAGACAGAGAACGTGGAATGTGACGCAACTTGTACCCGGGCACAGAAGGGGCACGACCTTCCTGCCCAGCCCGTAACCACGTCTCATTTACAGCCATAATATCGACGTTATGTCGTTGCATCGCCGCTATAAACTCATCATGCTTAGTGCCTAGAGAACCCGCATTCCAAAGCCCAACTTTCAGATGTCTTGTAGCCATCACAGATATAATAAAATAACTTTATATTCAATAATCATGAGAAATATAAATACCATAGCAAAAACGAAATCAACAGTGCGGAATAAATAATAATCAGTATTTAATGTAAATATTGTGTAAAGGCTTAAATTTTGTACATAACAAAAATATGCTTCGCGTGTATAGTATAAAAATAAAGTAAAACGTGTGGCACCGTAAGCTGCGGAAATAAGTGGCGTGTAGCAACAAAACACATAATAATCATAACAAACAAAACAAAAAGAGGTACATAGTTTCCATGAATATCGGGTGTTATGTATACTTCTAAAAACTATATAAAATACTATATAAAAAAGTGAAAAAGTAACTCTAATATTAGATGCAGTTAACAATTGATAATTTTTTACGAGCAATAACAATACTATAAAACGAAAATAAAAAAGCGTTATTTGCGTTATTTTATGCCAAACATACATTTTAATAATAACAGCTGATAGCCAACTTATTGTCAAACAAAAATTCTCTCAATATCGGCCACCGTCCGGATGTGCATTACCGGTTTACCCTCCTCTTTGCGTGCAAGTATACGACCATCTTTGGTCCAGGCATACTTCCACTCTGAGCGACTAGCAGCCTGTCGAGTTAAATAAAACAATTGCCTGTTGAATTTCGTTAGGCGTTCATTTACGAAGACGCGATTTGCCGCTCCAGGAATTTGTATATCGGTAGTGGTAAGGCGACGGCGAACGCGCGCAGCGGCGAGTATGGAGTCACGCGTAGCGCGCCTAGCTAGACGGATGGCGATGACTCGAGGGCGCGGAGTTTCACCTTCCGTGCGGTCGCGAAGTACATTACCGACTCGCTTAGCGAACACCACATCTCGTGCGTCGAGCTCTATTCCCAATTTTACCGCCAGCGTGTGTAGAATTTGGTTTGGGTTTTCCCCTTGCACCTCCATAATACCGGACAACTGGATATCATTAATAATTGATTCCTGCTCTCGTTCGTTAATTTGTTGTTTCAGCTCTTCAATTGTGGATTCTAATTCAGCTAAGCGGGGGGATTCCAGGTATCCAGCCTCGTTTCGCGATTCCCAACACTCTTCCATTATTTTAACGCGATTTTCGAGACTATCAACACGGACACCGCATTCCTTCACTGTGTTTTTCAGGTCCGCCATCTCTTCCCGGAACTCCCGTATTTCAGTCCTTAGCGCCACGACCTCATCCCGCAGACTACGAATTTCTTTAGCCAGGCCGGTGAACTCTTCGGGATCTGGAATACAGCCTCCGCTAAGTTTGGAGTCTGGATGCATTTCAGGTTGCGTTGCTAGTGTTGATATGGCAGTAGCAAAATTGGCGTCGTCTCCCTTAACAGGCGTATGAGTATTATCTTCGCGCGGTAGTTTTACTTTGCATCCGGGGCAAATCCATGTCGGTGGTGTGGCTCCAGAGGCCGAGAGATTGACGCATATACGATGGTAGACTCCCGGGCATTTTTTGCATTTAACCGCTTCGTTTGCAGCAATGAACCTGCCACAAGCCCCACACTTCACCATGTTCGATATAAAAATAAACAAAAAGAAATATCTGAAAAAGTTCCTCTTTATTTACAGCGGGATTGAACCCGCTACTATCTGCTCGGCTCTGAGTCTTGTTACCAATGCGCCAAGTAGCGTATAATATAAGGTTTAATTAAGCATACAGTCTTTGCGATATTCAATCTCTGATTAAAAAAATAAAAAATATGTGGGTGAAATGTTAAAAAGTTCGAGGTCACGACACTTGCACTGTCACTTTTGTGTTTTTAAACTGATTTGTATGTTTATTATTTTGACGATAACACCTTTAATCTTTGTTGTATTTGTACGATTTTACACTATATTGAACTACTTAGCATGAACACCGATTGTATAGTTTTATTTTGACAATCACTTCACTAATTACAGCAATTATATTTATTTTTACGGAGCAGAAAAGAAACGCGTCTGTTGCCGATTCGAGCGTATGACCAATCCCGTAAATGTACCCAACCTTGTTCGTAATCGGCATGGTTGGGTACAACAAACTGGAGACTAGAAGGGACCTGGCTTTTACCACGTATATTTTTAAGCTGTTGCGCGGTAAAATGTTTAATGCTGGTGTTTTGAAGGAGATATGTCTGAATGTGCCTGATAAGTACGCATTGCGACGCCGACGGCCACGGTTGTTAGGAGTGCCGCGCGCGCGAACCAACCTGCTCAGTAAAGCGCCCCTGACGCGAGCCTTGCATACACTGAATGACACTGCTGATAGGATAGATTTATTTAATTGCTCTCTGAATGAATTCACAAAGGTAACATCGTTTGTATTATGTTATGCTAATATATAACTAGTAGCTTTAATTTTAATTTATAATGTAACTAAAGACCACGCTACCGCATTAGGATTATTGCCTGTAATGATAGTTGTGTTTGTGATAAATAAATAAATAAAAATAAAAGAAGAAAAAGAGTCCTCAATGGAAATACGCTGTCGGCGACCAAACAGGTAGCTACGAAACCAGTCAACTACCGATGGAAATATGTTAAAAGAGCATAGAATGCCGAGCAAAATGTCGAAGTCAACTGTATTAAACGCATTACTAATGTCTAGTAATGCAAGTACTGTTAACTTCCCCATCTCCATGCCAGACCTTATATCGTCCGTAATATGAACTAGGGCAGAGGTAGTGCTGTGACCAGGTCGGAAACCAGATTGTAAGGGATTCAGGAGATTATATTTAGAGAGGAACGAGCTAAGTTGTTGGTGCACAAGCTTTTCAAGGACTTTGGATAGGAATGAAAGAATAGAAATGGGTAGTCAGAAAAAGTTTCAGGACGAGTTTTTTTAGGTAAAGGGATAATGTTGGCGTCTTTCCAGGCTTGTGGAAAGACACTACTAGAAATTGAGAAATTTAGAATGTATAAAATGACCGGAAGAACGTTATCAAGGATGGGAATGATCATCTTACGGCTGACACAGTCACTACCCACAGCGTTGGACGTAATCGAAAAAACACTCTTTTTAACATCACAAGCAGTAAATTGACTCATGACAAAAGGAGAATAATCAGGTATCGGAAGGTTAGAAAGATAACTTAGAGTAGCAGTTTTAGTAGCCACATCTATTGAAGGCGAAGTAGAAAAACCGGTCAAGTGCGTATCGGGCCACGCGCAGTGTAGGGTTCCGTAGTTTTTATAATAGCCAAGTGCGTTTCGTATTCGCTGACTGATCGTTTTGTACCATTTTTTTTTTGTTTGTTTCTAGGTGGAAATCCTCATGGATATCCTCCGCCCTGGGGCGGGCGAAGGAGTCTGTCATCGACTCTTAACTAACTAAAACCACCCCGTGTTCCTTCGTACACATGCGCCGGGGGCTGCGGGAACGCATAAGTATTCAACATCGCGGCCCCCGACTAGTGCCGGCCCGCCTCTGCAGGCCCCATGTTTTTTTTTTATAATTCTTCTTTTTATAAAACTTCTGAGAAGGGCGCACGTGGAACAAAACGCGCCGCCACTCGGGTCTCGTGTTATAGGGGACGGTGGGTATCCCCAAGCCCACCGTCCCTGGACCCATTTACGGGGGCCGCCAGAGGGCATTGTCTGCCCTCTGTCGACGCCCGGTGCGCCTTCTGCGGACCGGGAGAGCACTTGAGATCTACCTCTCCCTTTCCGCAGCCTCCTTCTGCGACATGACAACTTCGCAGAAGATCACCGCATCCCAAGACGCTGCGCCGCTGGCCATGGAACGAATCACAGCCGGCAGCGACAGGTCGTTTCCCACTTCTGAAACGAAGGCACGGCGCGGCTCCTCCCAAGCTGCACACTCTGCCAGCGTATACCGCGCCGTGTCCTCCCGACAATGGACGCAGTGATGACACCGAGCGTCTGTCTCTCTGCCTATGCGGCGCAGGTACTTTCTAAAGCAGCCGTGACCCGAGAGCACCTGCGTCGCCCTAAAAGATAGAGAGCCGTGCCTCCTCCCAAGCCAGTTATCGAGCACTGGCCGGACCGCCTCGATAGTAACGAGGCCAGCGGTAGGGCACATAAGCCTGTCCCGCCATTCCGCCAACAGGATCGTTCCAGGACCATGCTCTAACTAAAAGCCAAATATGACTACCTAACTAATTTGACTTCCTATACAAATCCTCACCTGATCCGACAATTTTGCACGGAAAGTTTTAATTTTTTTTAGAGATTTATATAAAACTTGTCATAGCCGGTGTTTTAAATTTAAATACGGACACAGAGCTACACTACTCAATCGTCACAAGAAACTAGCACGATACAACTGGCGCTTAGCGCCATCTATCGACATTTCTATGGAGTTGTTCGAAATTTTCGAGTCAAATACAATTGGTCGACTATTACTCGTAAACTTGTAAAGCCCACTTATGTGTGATAGTTTTCCTTTAAATTTCGTTATATATAGGTACTACTGCCGTGACATTTGAATTTCTAACTACAACCGTTTAGTTGATAGAGGGGGCGACACTTGACTCTAACGAAAATTGGTACTTTAAAGCTTGATAAGTCACGAACGGTTTACTTAATCAAAAAACGTTCTTACCAAACTCCTAATATTTTTGAAAGACCTATCCAACGATATCCCACACTATGGGAAGAACGGAAAAAAATATTATCATCCCACTTTATTTGTATGGGAGGTACCCTAAATGTTTGTTTTTTTCAAAATTTTATTTACCACTTTTTCGGCGTAATTAACGTGTATACTCATGCCAAAGTACAACTTTCTAGTACCAATAGTTTTTGAGCTAAACCGCGGAGAGACGGACAGACAGACGGACATGGCGAAACTATAAGGGTTCCTTGTTGACTACGGAACCCTAAAAATGACTTTTAAGCGAGTTTAATTCAATGTCTTTAGGAATCGTTTCATGAGATTTTTTCCCGATACCCAATGATTTGAGAAATTTCCAGACCTTAGTTGGATCACTACTCTGAACCGAATTATGGATATGTTGGCGTTTTGCATTTCTACACACCTTGCTGCAGTGATTTCTAATTGAGATAAATTGCTCCCTGTTAGTGTCACTGGGTGTAACTTTGAACTTAAATTTCGCCTTAATAATAATATCCTTAACTTAACCCAGGGCTTCCCAAACTTATTTTAACTGTAACGCCCTTGGGCTCTTGGGAGCTTGTTGCCATATTTTTGTAAAGCCCTGGCCTACTTGCCATACATTTACCTACTAGTTGTAGTTCTACCTTAATAACAATTTGTCAGAAAGACTCCAAATGGTAACTAAATTTCTTATTAGGAAATAAGGAAAAAAAAATACATTTAGATCGCCTCAAAACGCACGGCGCCCCAGGGATAATACCGTGGAGCCCCAGGGCGTCGCTACGCTCAGTTAGGGAAGCCCTGACTTAACCTATATTTGCATACTTAAATACCTATGCACATAAAACAGATACTTCGATTTTTTTAATTTTTGTTGAAGTAATACTGTCGTATCCAGTAATTCCTGCCGTTTATGCCAGTAATTCCTGGTAATCTTGTTTGCAAAACAAAAGGGCAGGAATTTCTGGAAAGAACTTCTTAAGTTCTTTTCGAAAAAAATAATATCCTACATTGAAAAGCTAATAGGTAAGTACTTGGGACACAAAACGATAGAGTGTGCAAGCGCATGCATTATTGAGTTGATTTAATGGTGTCAGATAAAAATAATAAATATTGATGTCCGACCGAAGTTTCGGTTTCGGTTTCGGTTACAGCCAAGTTTCGACCAAAAATCGTGTTTCGGCCGAAGTTTCGGTTTTGGCCGCAAATCGGCCGAACCTTTCGGCCCGCCGAAACTTGCATTCGAGATTTATCGGGTTACGATCGGCTGTTTTCAGCTTCGCAAACATTTCGTTCGTAGCCGCTTGACCTTCAGTGCATTCACGTAACGCATCTACTTCTACATATACGTTATAAATGTCTCATTTTTGCTTTCTACTTTGTAAACAATGGAAAACCTCAAATTGGTACCGAACGTACGAACGTAACGTAAACAAAATATTTGTAAATAATTAAAAAAGAAATCCGCAACAGCGTATGTTTATCTTTCATGATTGACTGACTATGACCTTTTTTTCGCTAACCAAACTTGATCTAACATAATGCAATATTTGCGAAAGTGTTTTTATAAATCAATCTAAAACTAAAGTACAAAATATTTTTTTTCAATACACTTCCTTGATTACTGGCTCTTAGTTTCACACTCGTGGATTTTTTTCATTTTTCACACACGAGGGTTTGTTTTTATTCCAGATTTTGCCACAGATAACATTAAATAACTATTCAATTCCCTATATTCGGCGGTGATTGTTTTTTTTTTTTTCACAGCAAAGAGGCGCATGTTTTTAAGGCCTTATATGTATTTAATGAAAATTAAAATTGTGTTTATGAACAGAATATCAGAAATAAACATTATTATTTATAAAATAATTTTGCTTTTATCAACAAATTAACATTTCGACACGCCCTATCAACAATGTAGGATCTGAAAATATGCAACTTTCCAGCAGAGCAGTTTAAAGTTTAAAAGCATGATAAAAATGTTATTTTATGGATTACGATTATAAGGATATTGCATATATGACACTCATTCCAAAATTCAAAATCGTAATCCATAAAATAACATTTTTATCATGCTATTAAACTTTAAACTGCTCTGCTGGAAAGTTGCATATTTTCAGATCCTACATTGTTGATAGGGCGTGTCGATTTATTTGTGTACTAAATTAAAAAAAAAAAATATTTTAATATCTGGCTGTTTTGCGGCTGCATGCCTTTGCTTCTACTTTAACCCGCGAAGGTAAAGCGCGGGGAAAAGTAAATTAAATCTTATTAATTTGTGTTTTTTGCATGAGTATGTCGAATTTAAGTTTTGATGAGAACAATTTAGATGCTACGCCGCCAGATATTATGATTGAGGCACAAAATGCTTGCGATAGCCTGTTGCCATCTAAATCGAAGCTAAAATATATGGCAACTTTGCATAATTTTCTTCAATGGAAATCAAATAAAAATGCGTTGTCATTTACGGAGCAAGTATTTTTCTTCGAAAGTGTATTGAAAAACGTCGTTTGATACACGTGAACATTTCTTACTGCAGTACTCGGCTCCATAACTCCCTTGCCTTGCGGCTCGGGCGTAACTCCGCCTCGGCCGCAATAACAAACTTTCTCCACTTGTATCAAAATGTACTATTGTATTCATTCAGTATTTAGTCTTTGCCTAAACCTGACAGACTGCTGGGTGAAAATTGGTGATCGCGATCTTTAGTCATGAAGGGTCCGCCACAGAAAGAGAAGTCTTTGACTAGGTAGTTTTTTTATTATAGACTAGCTGTGACCCGCGGTTTCATCCGCGTAGAATCCTACTACTATTATTATCTCAAGTATTTCTGAATATTAATGAATAGATGTTAAAATTTAAGTATACCTATCTAATTCACACTGAATAGAGAATCACGAAGTAAAGATAGTTGTTAATTATATTGTTAAGAATAGATTTATAGTATTTCGGTATAAACAATATTTTAGTCCTATTTTCTTGTGGTATCAGTATGTATTGGTTTTCCCTGCGTCCGGATCTACATAGTTAAAGCCACATATAATTGGACATGTGAAAAAAATTGGCCAAGTGCGAGTCAGACTCGCCCATGAAGCATACCGCAGTAGCTACACCAAATTCATATGTTCAAATACATTCAAACGATCCATATTTTCAAAAAACTGGTCAAAGAACACTACTTCTTCTTCTTCCACGTAATTTTATATTTTATTTGTATATATTTTTACAGTATTAATATTTTACTTAATTTTTTACTTCTATGTATGTTTATTTTCATTTATTGCATCTTTATAATTTATAGCTTCTGCCTGCGACTTCGTCAGCGTAGAAGTCGAAAATATTCCACGGGATCCCGTCCCCGACTTGCTTGACAAAGATTATAATAGCTCGGCTAATATGCGTGATATAAAGATAATTTATAGCCTATAGCACTCAGGGATAATGCAGCTATAAATAAGCGAAAGAATTTTCAAAATCGGTTCGGTAGTTTCAGAGATTACCCCATACATACAAACTTACAAACTTACAAATTTTACCTCTTTATAATATTAGTATAGATTTTATTAGTTAAGTACCTATGTTTTTTAGTAATTTACGTAATTAGTATTTATTCACACTTTGTCCATCATTTCTTATTCAACACTCCTGTCGCAGGTCTGATGGATGAAATTTCTTATGAAATAAGCAGCACCTTTGTGCTCCTTTGTGTGTATTTTTATTTGTATGTTTTTTTATTTAAATCGGAGAGCGGTTTGCAGATTACATCTATATACCAAGTTTCAAATCTTAATAGTTTCGGAATAAAATGACTGTAATATGCGGAAGGACAGAAAGACAGACGGACAGGTAGACATGAAGAATCTTTAAGGGTTTCGTTTTTGTCATTTGGCTATGGAACCCTAACAACATCGCAATCATCGAATAACTTCTCTCGCTCTAAGTAGAGCAGAAAGGAGTGTCAGACTTCACTTCTACTTCAGTTACCCTTCCGTTCCGGGGGCACGGTATCTCGGTAGCACATTCCCGCTACCCCGGCGCATTATTTATGGTGACTTCGAAAGATAGCTTTACAGGAAATTTATCTTTTTAAAACTAATAGGTAAATCTGTAGGTACCATGGAGATTCGAGGTATTAGTGCCGTTTGTCTAAACGCTGGTCCAGTGAAAACTATAGCAACTATGACATTGCTTCAAAGGTATTTTAATAAAAGTAACGACTTACTTAGGTATATTACCTACAATAAATAGGAATTGAATCTCTATTAAAGATGCACACGAAATTAAGAATGGTAAAAATATAGACCACAAATAGGCATTTTTTACAACTGTACACATCAATGGAACTAAAATAAAACAAAATGAATAAAATAACTATAAACTTTAAACTAAACGATGACATAAAACATTGTATGAACGAAACAACAACTTATCAAATTCAACTAAACAGAAAGTAAAATAAAAATATTCTTATGTGTAGATGCAAATACACATCTCACGTAAAAAGCTGTAACTATTTTACCATAGGAAGTCTCTTAGCAAAGAAGACGAAATGAAACCAAGTTTAGGTACACAATCAGCGCGGTAGGTATTTGTCGCGGAGTGGTAGGTGGGTGATTTTCATAATTTTTGTACATTTTGTTGTTTGAAAACGTCTACTCGAATATCATCCAAAAAAACTGCATTGAAGTGATCAAACTAGTAATATTATCCTTGAGAAACATTTTTTCCAGATAGGTATCAACATTTCAGATCATAATAATAAGTAATTAATAAAAAAAAATGATGTTTAGTTCTTCATTCTCATAATATTTTCATACAGCAACCCAGTGTCTCCAAGCAAAAAAGCGTTACAAAAAAAGCATAACGAAGAATTTACTCACATATTTACAGTTCTTGTTACACAATATCTTTAGGACTCTAATTTTGATTTCAATGTGTAAAATATAAATAAATAACCCAATGCATAATAATAATAACATTGTTTCAATATGTGAAATAAATAACCCAATGCATAATAATAATAACATTGTTTCAATATGTGTCTTCCATTTCATTCATTTTTGTTATTCTTTGTTGTAACACTAATATTAGAAGATATGTAAGATTTTCAACTGACAAGATTCTCCATTTAAAACCGTCCAATCAGATGACAACGGAACGTCTGTCCACCATTTTATCAGCAGGTGCCACCAACAAGAAAAGTGTGTTTGTTCCTGTGCAACGTTTTTTCAACAATAAATCTTTCATTTTGGTTGATCAGCTATAAAAACAATGGTAAAGCTATCTCTAATAAATTTTGTGTAAATTTAAAGAATAATTTTGACCAACTACTAAAAAGAAGCCGGATAATTCCAATAGTATTATTTCTAACCTCCAAATGTTTGAGGTTGTTATTCAACTCATGATTTGATTTCATTTTTCTAACGATTTGTTACGTTTTTTTGTTGTGTAACAAAAATGACGTAAAGCCGATTTCATACAGAATTATTATGTTTATATGTTTTGACGGATAATGCTTCATGTATTAATTTTATTAACACATAAATTTAATAATATTTAAAAAATATTAATTTGAAAATCTAAAAAATAATAGCATAAACGTATCAGCATAACGTACAACATCGGCTTAAAAGGTGTAAAATTGTTGAATTTTTACATAAATTAGTTACAAAAATTAATATAAACAAGCTTCAAAACAACTAAGCTCTTTTTGTAACGGTAATCCTTTTTGATACATTTTTGTAACTGTACAAAAATTTTGAAAATCACCCAGGTACGCGAGTTATGCACAACGCGCCGTGCATCCACGCGCCGCGTTTCGGTGAATAGCGTTGTTGAATAATTTTAATTTTACATTTTCTCCTAAACTATAGGTCCAAATTACATACTGTAAAAAGCAAAGTTTATCTTCATAAAATTGGTGGATCCGTACAATAACTTGTTTTAGTGTCTTTTTGAAATTGTAAGGCGTTTTGATTTGTAACACCAATCAACGCTCCAATACAAGTTAGGCATTTTATTTGCTTTATCAGAGCATAGACAATGTAGCCGGCCATATATTATTTTTATATTTCATTTTTTTATTGTTATTTTATATTCCATAATAAATATATTTTCATTAAAATCAGTTGTGTCAACAACTGTAGCTTCAGCAGGCACTCGGTAATAATTATTTTTTTGGTGGTGAGTCATTAGATGATTTATCTAATGACTCCTCCCTCCTACATACACTTAACCCGTGGACTCGACATCGAAACAAAGTAACCTGTTTCTTTTTCCTGGGTGGGAAAATCATCGAATGACTTCTCCCACTCTGGGTAAAGTGGAAGGGAGTGTCAGACTTCTACTGACTAAAAACCCACCCTGTTCCTTCAGCTGCCCTTAAGTTCCGGGGCCGCGGTATCTCATTAGAACATTACCGCAACCCCAGAACCAAAGACACTTACGAGGGCAATATTGTAATGCAAAGGTCCAAGTTAATTAATATTAGACTCCGTCATACTATTTGAAGCCTAGAAATATTGGATATAGGTATCTTATATTATTTTGACTTTTCTCAACATTATATCAATAAAAACCAAACTAGAAACCAATATTCCCTAGTAACCTTATCCATGCACTTTTCTTTTTAATCTGGAATCTTGGGAAATCTAAATTGAAAAGATGCATGTCACACAGAAGAAAAAATATCAGAAGTTTGTCCTTGTTTTAAAGTCGGTTAATGTAGATAGGTATTTTATGACAACTATCTGAATTGAATTTTAAAAAAAATAAGTTTAATTTTATAATTATCGACATCGTATTCAGCCGTTATAGGTAACAGCACAGATTTTTACGGTAAAAATACAGATGAAAAGACAGGGATAAAAGAATTAGAATTTCTTCATGTAAGAAAGAGACATTTCCAAAAGACATCAACGCGCGACACAATTTTGTCTTTGACCACCCAACCACCACTTTAAATGGACCTCTGCGGTAGCTTATAATCTGATTAAATGATAAATAATTTTCATGTTATTTCATTACTGATGAATAGCTATGTCATCCATTTGGTATCTAGATGTCTGGGAATGTTTCCACACCACTTCAACGCGCATGAAAGCATTATTATGCGTCATAAATTGGATACAAAAATTTAAAATTTGTAATTGTTTAGCATGCACACTGGCCTAATACTTGGTCACAACTAAAATGGTTCGTGTATCGTAGCCAATATATAAGAGCAAAAACTCGCATAGTTTTCGTGCGTCGGGGCAACGTATGCGCAATCAAGTGGTTTTCAAATCAGTGCCTATAATACAGGACTTTCCTAGTATAGGGGACATTATTCTTAAAATTAAATGTACAAAAGAACTCATACACTTGATATGTAACAAGTCATGTATTTTCTTTTCTTTGGGAAATAAATAATAATTATTATTATTTCCTTTATTACATTTTATATATATATTATTTATATTTTTAAATAGTCCTATAAAAACATTTAAAAATATAAAAAACCAGTAGCCCACCGGTATCGGGAACAGGGTCCAAGCTACCGGTGGTCAGGGCTCTTGAGAAAGGAACCTCCTAACAATTCTCGCCGTGTCCAGAAGTACTGCTTTCTGGATCAAGCCCTTGATCCAGCTGCCCAACGAGAGCCTCCTAAGATGTTTCTCGAGGCTCTTGGCTATTATGCCATTGGCTGAGACGACTATCGGTACAATGATTGCTGTATCCACATGTCAACAACCTCGTGAGCCAAGTCAAGATACTTAATTTGCTTATCTTTCTCGGCTTTCACGAGGTTCTCGTCATGAGGGACTGCTATATCAACAATTATTGTGCGACGCTCTAATCGGTCTATTAGTCCTGTCAGTGATGATAGACCGATCCCAGTACAGTGTAATATTGCCATTTTCGAGAACTGGTCGGGCACATACCTATAGTACGGTACTTCTGATTCCACGAGATTGTATTTAAGAGCAAGTTGCTGGTGAACAACTCTAGCTACAAGGTTGTATCTATGCAAATAGTCTCCGTTAGCCAGACGAGAACAACCGGAGATAATGTGATGAATGGATTCTCCCGGTTTGTGACATGCCCGACATATCCCAAGTAACACAGACGTGCTGAATAAAGATTGAGTAAGAGCAATCATCTAGAGCATATGCTGAATACTAAGCTGAATAACGTCTGAGTACCGTCTATTCAGCAGTTATTCAAGCAAAAAGGCCCCAATTTTGAATGCTTAACTCTGAATAACAGCTGAGCAACATCTGCATTGTTTTTATTAAGCTCTTACAACTGAGTTATTCAGCTTAGTCGAATTGGTTATTGTATTCAGAATTAATAGAGCATTTAAATTATTGTGTACATTTTTGCAAACAATATTCATACATATTGTCAAAAAAAATGGAATAAATATTATAATGTCGATGTCGAATGGTGTTGATTTAACATGGCCAGTGACATGGCCAGTTGCTGTTTCCCTTGACATCTCCAAGGCTTTTGACAGGGTCTGGCACGATAGCCTTATTGCTAAGCTTCCTTCTTTCGGGTTACCCACCCAACTTTGCGTTTGGATTGAAGACTTCCTGAGGGATCGGTCCATTCGAGTGGTCATTGATGGCTGCTCGTCTGGCCAATTGGCAATTAATGCCGGGGTCCCTCAGGGGTCTGTTCTCTCAGCAACTTTATTCTTGCTGCACATTAACGATCTGCTATAGCCCGGTACCTTTGGGTATGCAGACGACAGCACAGTTTCTGAGAGATATGTGTCCAGCGCGCGAGCTGGTGGGTCACAGATCCAGTCTCTCCGTGAGGACATGGTCGGGCGCTTGAACTTGACCTTGAAGGCTGTCTCCGAATGGGGCGATGCCAACCTGGTCAAGTTTAATGCAGCTAAGACCCAGACGTGTCTCTTCTCCGCAAAAAGGAGCCAATTTGAACCGGCTCCTACTTTCCGAGGTGTAACTGTGCCGATAACTGACCATATCGAGCTTCTGGGGGTAACATTAACTTCTACCCTCAATTTTGGCCCGTTTATCGAGGCTAAGGCTCAACTAGCATCAAAAAAGTTGGGAATCCTAGCAAAGGTGAGACGGTACTTCACACCCGAACAGTTGCTCAATCTCTATCAAGCCCAGGTTCGGTCGTGTATGGAGTACTGCTCTCATCTTTGGGATGGATCTGCTAAATACCAACTGGACGCGCTTGAGTCTATCGAGAAGCGGGCCAAAAGACTCATTGGCAACGATGCACTGGTCGAATCAAAGCTCCAGAGCCTTGAACATCGACGACGAGTTGCAAGTCTATCGGTTTTCTATCGGTTACATTTCGGGGAGTGTGCGATGGAATTACACAATTTAATTCCAACAAGCCCGTTCCATCATCGGACTACGAGACAAACGGCGAAGCGCCATCGTTACATGGTGGACATCCCACCCATACGCACCAAACGTTTTGGGAATACCTTCATTGTGCGTACGGCTAAGGAGTGGAATTCCCTGCCGGAGTCTGTGTTTCCCGATAGCTATAACCTAGGAGTCTTTAAGTCAAGAGTGAATAGGTTACTTTTAGGTAAGCGTGCTCCATCTTCGACCACATCATCACTTACCATCAGGTGAGATGGTGGTCAAACGCGAACCTATTCTAAATAAAAAAAAAAAAAAAAAAAAAAAAGTGAAATTATAAAAGCGGTAAGTAAATTTTAATTTACAAGTTAGAGGTCTGCTACATGTTAATTGTTAGTGCGCAAGTAATTTTGTCGTGAATAGTATGTGATTTTTTTTAGTATTTATTACGCATTTTAGTATTTATTACGCCGCATGAATAATCAATATAACTGATAGTAAATAGTATTTTTATACATACAAACTAGGTCTAACAAAAGTACTTGCGACGAAATAGCTAATACTAGCGATTTTAGACCAACAAAGTAACATGAATCGAGTTGAAAATGTTGTAGTTGTAAGATTAAGCATTTTGGTGATCTCTTAAATTCCTTGTAAGTATAAATTACAAAGATTTTTAATGGCGATCGAAGTTTTGCTTTATAATGCTGAATAAAAGTGCACACATGTCTTGTTACTGAGCTATAACTTGAAAAAGAGTAGTCTCATTGCACTAACTTCTGAATAACAATTAGATAGTTGGCCACATTTCTACATAACTCAGATTTTTAGGGTTCTCTAATCGAACGCATCGGGCCTACGTTGTCCACTTACGTAGGTACTAATGCTATAACAAAATAATCATGTCATGTGATGATGTGACTCATGTGATCGAAACTCGGCGTGTAAAAAAAAATTCTATGAACTGATAGTAACTGAATCATACGATATAGGTATCAAATTGTTCGTAAAAATTTTCAATGTTAGGTACGGAAAGACGCACGGTGCGCGGGAGTGGTGGCGGTGGTGGTGTGATAGGACAAATGCAATAAACGGCCCGCTCACTCTCACTCTTGCGCCCAGTCAAACTCCACGCTCGCCCCCACCCCCACTCCCGCACCCGCGCGCTCGCTATCACTTCACAGTCGTGCGTCACACCAACTCGACCGACTGCCAATTTCAAATCAGTCAGTCGGTCGCGTTGGTTGCGAGCTTTCGGTAACATTCACTCACACGTCATGCAAGTCCCTACAATAAAACTAACGACGCAATAGGCAACTCCGTTTTTTATCGAGGAAATTTATTATGTTGAACCGACATTAGAATACCTACGTATAATTGCATCGTAACGATAATTTACATTAATTTCGTTTCAGGAAAATGTCTTTTAAAATAATTTCAACACGTCGCGTGGTAAGGGTCGCACAGAATTGTGTACTGTACCGTCCTTATGGGAGAACAAAGGACAACTTCGATGGCCAAGATATAATGCGGATTTACAGCAGGGTCCAACCTCCCGCAGATTGACGGCTTACAATGAGTTGTACTCTAAAACGAAAAAACTATAAAACTTATGAAGAAGCTGAAGAAGAATTATCGAAAATGCTAAACTTAACGGATACTGACACTGATCTTGATCAGATTGAACCTTCATTTCGTAACTGTGATTTGTAGCTGTTGATAAACAATTTTGTAGGTGAAATAAACGATTAAACTTTTTGACTTAAATTATTTATTTTTAATTAAACTTCGGACTTAGCCTATATATATAGTGTTCAATTAAGATACGAAATACAACTCATTCCTATATTCATTAATTACACACAAACTTGAATTTTACATCTTGGGGAGATAGGCATATTAAGGCGCGTGTTTCAGTTGGCATTTTAGATTTAAATATATTAAAGTAACTTGATTTTACTAGCCGATCAAAAACTTAAGTCAAACCTGAAACTTTGAAAATATATAAAAATATATTGTCATTTTATTTAAGTATTTTCTCAATTTCCATAATGTCATTTTGGTATATACCAGTCAGAAAATTTGATAGGCTTTGCTATTTGATTTTTCTGGGGTACGGAACCCTCTTTATTGCACGACAACTACGCATGCTGGCTGGGACCGGGTTCACTTTTGTTTAAACTAATTTCATTAATCCTTTGATGACCAGAAACACTTGGACAGTTAATACTGATATTTTAATATTCTTTTAACATTTTTCTTTTGATATAACCGGTTCTCTTATGTTTTTGCCACGACTTTCGATCCATGATATGATGCAAACAACGGAAAAAATAATATCTACGTACAATAATATTTTAATAAAGCTGGTATTAAGCTATGGGCGCTATAACAATACAAATGTGGTCTTTAATTTTAATAAGTTAGTTTTAAATTCTCTATTAAACCGAAAAAAGCTTAATAAAAACCTAAATAATATTGATTATTCAGCAGCTGAATAATTAGTAAGACATAGAATCTTATCCAGTTTAAAGATAAAATAAAAACAATTATTCAGTATCAAGCTGTATAATAGAATATTTAACGATATTATTCAGAAGGTGATACTTTATTCAGAAAATAGCTGTATCAAACGCTACTAGCTTAGTACTGCTTTAATAAGAGCAATACAGATTATGGTTATTCAGATAAATGCTGCAGGCGCGGGCTTTTTTTCAGCTTTAAGAAGGGAAGGACAGAAATACAGAATTTATTAAGCATTCAGAATTTTAAAGGTCCGAACTCAACCTAATCCAGCATTTGGCTATTCCCAAAGCTCTTATACAAACTATATTCATCTTTGAACTGTAAAATGTTCTAAATGTGTACTGTTATCTCGCTTACGTGTTACTTGGGATGTCTACCGTACCATCCTTCACAATATATTTCCGATAGTTATTCGTCATTATAACTTCATCCATAATTGCACAGACAAAACCTTCGGTTTCCCCGAAGAGGTCACCAAAACGTAGCCAGGCTACGGACGCTAATGAATCTACGTCAGACCCATGAAGGGCCCGGTAATAGCGTCCGTGAAGCTCTTTGCTCTGCCATACTTCTCTGTGGTCATTAGTATCTAATACTACAGGTTTAATTATTATTATTATTATTATATTGTAAGAGTTAGAATAAAAGTTTAAAATGTATAGAAGAAAAAATTATAATATTAATTTTATTTATTTTTTGCTTTAAGAGGGGTGATGTGGTGTGAAGTCACGTTCATCAGCACTTCACGTATAGCACATACAGGTTGAGTTAAGATAGATAAGCTGTGTTCGTAGCCTTAGTATTAGCATAGTGTTATATACGAACTATGTATATATATGTTACCAATTAAAGGAGGAATGTAGGGTGAATCCCTAGCATAAATGGATGTCAAATGTCAATGTAAAGAAATTCATATGTCAATGAGTGAACAACGGGATGAGACGAAATGAAAATGCAAGTAGTCCGACCCAAAACACGTCTAATTGAACACTAATTGTTAAAAGTAAAATTATTTAAAAGTAACCTTTTAAAAGATGCATAGAATAATGTAAAAGTGACAATGCACTGTCAAATGTAGCTCACGTTCAAAGTGCACATGCGCGACTCTACTAGCTAACTTAAAACAATCCAATATTTTGAAATAAATGCAATATTTTGAAAATTCATGTACGTGCACCGTACATATTGCCACAACTAAGGATAAAACAAACCGTCAATAAAATGTAAACACGTAACTAAAAACAACCTTAAAGTAAGAAAAAATTAACAAACAATGTAAAAAAAATATGCATATCACGAATGTAAAAACGATTAAAATCAAATCAAAAATATATTACGAAAAACTGCAACTTAAAGTCTATAAATAGAATGTCACCATAATTATATATTATCACAATTACCAAGGAACGTCAGTTGACTCCTGGAGAAGTACACATCACGTTGTTTACTTAAACCCTCCTCCCCCTTACATGGCCGTCTATCGCGAACTTTATAATTAATAATAATAATAATAATAAGCCCCCTAAACAACCACACGTCCTGATTGAACACCTAATCACGTGGGGGGCGGACACACGAATGAGAAATTACTGGCGTGGCTAACGTGGCTCTGGAAACCCATCGCTGTATCTCTACGTTAACGACGTGGTGGGGTTTGCGTGCCCCAATATAATTTAGATCTATGATGACAGAAAAACTTTGCCGACATAGATCTAGGGTGAGGGGCCAGACTAAAAGAGATACAATCCAATCCAAGCTAGGGTTGCACATGCCAGGGCTGCATGGCTAGGGGAAGGCGCTAGTCGTTAGTGTGCAAACTCTGGAGAATAGGGGACCTCCAGTTTCATTTACCCTTGCCACAGTGAACGCAGGGCTCTGCTGTGGTCGACTTTTTGAGTCCCTAGCTACTCGTGGGAATATCATGAATACTCGTTCTAAAATAAAAAAACAACTTCAGGCAAATATGCCTCAATTAGATGACGCCTCACAAACATCTACGTCATCTTGCTCATCACTTTTTCCATCAATCTCATCATCACCACAATCTTTTCAAGCCAGCTCGGCGTTATCACCATCTACAATCAGTTTACAGTCAACGGATGTTGTACAGGAGACATATTTTGTCGGCACTACTGAACCCACCGTAAAGACTGCAACAACCCGTGGGAAATGGAGTACAGAAATGAATAAATTCATCCTACGAACTTACCTTCTTCTAACTAACATCGATACAGACAAAAATGCATACCTTCCACCACTACACTCAAAGTTTTTAGAAAGATACCCCAATATGCAAGTTAGCAGACAAAGAATAGGTGACCAGCGCAGAGCAATAATACAAAAGAAATTATTACCACAAGACGTAATAGATCAGATTTACGCAGAAGTCAGAGCTGAACTACAAACGGTTCACACACAAGCACAGCAACACTCCACACAATCTTATAAACAATCGAATCAGCGTATGAGATAGACGAACGAATACAACGAAACATTAATAAGAATTTATTACACTGTTACACAGCTAGAAACAAACAAAACAGCATATAGAAAATATTTACATGAGGAATTCATTAATGTTTATCCCGAATTAGCACATATAACAGAGCAAAGATTATCTGACCAAGTAAGAGCAATAATTAATAATGGATACATAGATATCAAAAGATTAGAAGAAATTAAAAACCAAATATCTGCAGAATCGAGGAACTGTAATACACAAAATACTCTATTAATAAATAACACACAACAGCAAAATGATTGCGAATCTATTAATACAAACACAATTTTTTCTGCCACACCTTGTCCAACGCCTATAGATAGTACCACTGGCCCTCAGTCACTAGTAAATACAAATAATGACAATTTTATGAACAACATAGAGGTAAACCAATTTGAATTTGAACCCTCTCAAATTAATGACATCAATCCTGAAATCGAAACCATATTTCAACAAGCTCTTCAATATTTTACGGACACTCAACCCACTTCTAGACCATACATTCCCAAACAAAAGACATCTCGAAAGTTTTCGACAATAGTCATTTATATAAATAATGTTATTCTCCCTAAGCATGTAAATATCGAAACCGAATTCATGACACTACAGACAGTAATTTACTGTGCCGCGTGGACAGCAGCTAAATGCAATGGAGCTAAAATATTGGACTCCATACAAAATAAACATCGTACACTAAAACCAAAGTTACCAAAATGGCAAATTCGATTAGAAAATAAAATAAAACATCTAAGAGCAAACATAGGTAGGCTGACACAATTTATTAATGGCAACAGAAGTCAAAAATTAATAGCTGCAGTAGAACAAATAAAAATAAAATATCAACTACACGCTCAACACGAAAATTCTAACACACAATTAGAACACTTCTTAAACATATTAAAACAAAAATTAAGCGCTGCATCTAGTAGACTTAAAAGATATATTACATGTACTAACCGTAAAGTACAAAACACTAAATTTACTAACAACGAAAAAACATTTTACAGAAACCTTACATCCAATAACAGGAACACTAATAGTCAAGCACTAGCGACACCACCCCCCGAAACATTGCGGGAATTCTGGGCAAACATATGGGAAAATCCAGTATGCCATAATAACAGCGCAAATTGGATTAATCAGACACTACCTGAAATTCCCGAAATGGAGTTCGAAGTTTTACCGATATACACATTTAAAGAAGTTATAAAACGCACGCACAACTGGAAATCCCCAGGCACCGACCATATTCACAATTACTGGTATAAAAAATTCACTAGCATACACCCATTCATATATAATCACCTAAACACATTTATTCAATCACCGCATTTGCTCCCAATATACAAAACACATGGTGTCACATACATGATACCTAAGGATATGAACGACACTATAGACCCAGCCAAATATCGACCTATCACTTGATTGCAAACAATCTATAAAATCTTAACCGCATGTATAAGTGAAGTAGTACACGAACACTTAAACAAATATAACATACTCGCAGAGCAACAAAAGGGATGTCGTAAAAATAGCCAAGGATGTAAGGAACAACTCACCATCGATGCCATCGCAATGAACAGCGCGATTAAAAATAAACAGGATATACATACCATGTTCATTGATTACCAAAAGGCGTTTGATTCAGTCCCACATAGCTGGTTGTTACATGTCCTTAAAATCTATAATATCCACCCCTCACTAAGGTTGTTCCTGGAAACTACCATGGGCACTTGGCAAACTGTCCTTAAAATAAACCAAAACTCCGAGACTTTAACTACTGATCCAATCCAAATTAAACGTGGAATTTTCCAAGGAGACGCAATAAGTCCTGTATGGTTTTGCATGGCACTCTATCCACTCTCGAACTTACTAGATAAAACTGGCACAGGAATTAAATTAATAAACGATAACACACAATTCACCTTAACACACCTTATGTGGGATGACATAAAATTGTACGCAGCTGATAAGAAATCACTTTTCGATTTAGCAGACACAACACAGGAATTTTCTTACGACATTAAAATGCGATTCGGGGTAAATAAATGCAAAATTTTGTCAAGCATTAAAGGAAATATCCAAAATAATAGTTACACACTCCGAACAGGCGAAACTATTGAGCCAATGAATGAACACACTACATACAAATACTTAGGTTTCAAACAATCCAGACAAATACAGCAAAAGATGACAAAAAAAGAACTGACCATTAAATTTACTCATCGCCTGAATCTGATCTTAAAAACGAATCTTAACTCGAGAAATACCATTAAAGCTATCAACACATTCGCAATACCCATCCTTACATATTCTTTTGTAATTATACATTGGTCCAAAACCGACTTAAAAAAACTGCAACGAACTATCAATACTCTACTCACCAAACACCGAAAACACCACCCGAAGTCATGCATACAGCGCCTTACGCTACCACGTGAAGAAGGGGGAAGAGGGCTGGTAGATATTCACAATCTACACAACAAACAAATACTTTCACTCAGATCTTACTTCCACACCAAATCAGAACAATCACTCCTACACAAAACTGTAACAGAAACCGATAAAAAACTAACACCACTTAATTTACTAAATAAAAGCTCTCAAAATAATGAAAATCTTATTAGCACACAACAAAAAACTGCAGCATGGGCTGGAAAAGTTTTACACGGAAGACACCAAGCTACTCTGAGCCAGCCACACGTCGACAAAGTAAAGTCGAACGAATGGCTCAAACGAGGCGAGCTGTTTCCCGAAACTGAAGGTTTCATGCTTGCGATTCAGGACCAAGTAATAGTAACACGTAACTACAGAAAGTTTATAATGAAAGACTCCAATCAGCCGACTGACACATGTAGACATTGCAATAGTGCCTCTGAAACTATACAGCACATCACCGGGGCCTGTGAGTCTCTAGCACAGACAGATTACAAACACCGTCATGATCAAGTTGCCGCAATCGTACACCAACACCTAGCACATAAATACAATTTTACAGTTGAAATGATTCCATACTATAAATACAAACCAGAAATCATTTTAGAAACACGAAATCATAAAATCTATTGGGATAGAACAATAATCACAGACAAAACTATACACTACAATAGGCCTGATATAACAGTACACGACAAAACAAATAAAACAGTTTACTTACTCGACATAGCTATACCCAACTCACACAACATACAGCCTACAATTTCCGAAAAACTTAGTAAATACCAAGACCTGGCTATAGAAATCAAAACTCAGTGGAAAGCACAGACTGTTCATATCGTCCCTATAGTACTCTCATCCACTGGTGTAGTACCAAAAGCTCTCACACAAAGTCTGAATACTCTTCAAATGCCTTCTCATACACTATACACGCTCCAGAAAGCCACCATACTCAATACTTGTCGCATCACTAGAAAGTTTCTGACTTCCTCTACCCTGACATCCACATTCTCAATTTAATCATTTCCCTTTACACACTTGGCCCCGGCGCGTGTGTTTAGATGTATGTACTCTCTAAAAAGAGAAGCAAATATGAACAAAAATATAATAATAATAATATTCCACAACTTTTTCACACAACGCCATCTAGTCCCAAACTAAGCAGAGCTTGTGGTATGGGTACTAGACAACTGATAAACATACATATATATTTCTAAATACATACATATTATAGATAAATTACACCCAGACAAAGAACAAATGACCGTGCTCATCACACAAACATTTGTCCTAGGTGGGAATCGAACCCACGACCTTGCGCATAGCAGTCAGGGCCACTGACCACTATACCAACGGGCCTGTCAAAAAAAAAAAAAAATTAAAACAAAATATTAATCTTTCAAGGTCATACAGGATCCTTATGCCCAGGGTATGCAACAGTTACCACTCGGAGGACACGGTGGAGCATTCGGTGGCTTGGGCAGAGCACCGCCGTGAGTGAGTGGGAATAACGCATAAGTTACTTTTTATGTACATAGTTAGGTTTAGCAGTGTTTTTTTTTAATTAAATTAATAGATCACTTTATAAATCTATTCTTATCCCGGAATTCCCACAGGATCGGGATTTACGAGGGAATACCCTTCCACTTGAACGAAGTCACTGGCAGATGCTAGTTGATCCATAAATAAAAGTTGCGCCCATCGTCATAATAAAGCATATACTTTTACAAAACCACACAATAAATCCATATATTAATTATACAAAAATTTAAAAATTACGTGATATTCTACTTACGGTCACACACACGTTTCACGTTTAACTGAGACTACACGGAACAAAAGATTGACTCTCGTCAGCGCTCCTAATATTTAAATTAGGGAGTGATATAAAGATTCGAATGACGTTATTGCAGCGTCGCACGATATTTCGCAAAAAATTAAGAGTGGTACGCCAGTTCGAAAACACATTAACCCTTTCGGTACTGTAGGTATGTATATGCCCCACTACGGTATTAGACTAATGGTACATATCTGCCCACAAAATTATAATTTTAGGTTTGTTTCTTTTCTGTACTACTCTCATTTTAAAGTTTCAAGACCGATGAAACCTAATGTCCCATGCTGAAAAAAGGATTTTTCAGGGTAAAAAAATAAAGGTGGCTGTTTTTGGGTTTATTATTGTATTATTTATATTGTTCAGTAAAAAATTCACGAATATCTCATTTAGATTATCAGTCCTGAGGATACGTGTATGGGCCGTACCGAAAGGGTTAAGTCGTAAAACCGCTATATCGAATGACGTTGTCGCGAACACGTTGATTCGAAAATCTGTTTGAATGGTACGCTAGTACAAAAGTCAAGATTTCATTAAAATCCACTGTTGCGAATAGCATATTTCAATCCGAATTTGTCTGGGGATCGAATTCGCGACCCCGATAAAGCCTTAACTTTGTATTGGGTTTGTGAAACAAGAGCTATGAGAAGTATTATTTCAAGTTAACTTTTTATTTCCAGTAAGTATAGTATGCAATCAACAAATCAAAATAATTATAGGTGGTATACTCATTACCAAAAGTAACAACACTGTCATGTTGATGTCAAAATGGTAGATTCTATCAATTCAATATTAGACTAGTATTAAAAGCTACAGCTCTTATAAATTCAATAGTGCACATTATCTTTTTCTTTTGTAAAATCGCTGCGATAGTATTTTCTTTCATATCAATTTTTTTTTTGCTGGCGACGTCTTTGGGATATTAGTCAAAATTCTCTCAATTTTGTGGGTCGTTGTATTCTGTTCGTCAATGAGCTTTTGAATACAGCTGTACAATATAACCCAAGTTTTCGATTGCACATTAAACGATTCGATCGCCGCCGGTACCATGCTTCCACGCTGTTTCGAGTTCGCGGAAGAAATACATAATTATTTCTTTCAGCAGACCAGAAACTAGGTGGAAACAAGAGTTGCCGTCGGGATATCACAATTTATCCATCTGATATGCGAGATTCTAATTGGCCTAAAACATAATATTCTTAGATTTTTTTTTGTATTTAGTGACAGCTTGTGCTTCTTCTGGCAAAAAGCTCTCCTTTAACTGCTTATAGACATCAGGTATATTTTTCGGAGGCAAGTAGGCCAAAGCTACATAATATCGCATTTTCAAGGCGAACTCACTGTCTGTGCCATATCTCTCACTGAGTCCACTCCCTTGTATCTTTCTCCAAATGTTTTGCCCCAGATGGAATAAGCAATCGGACTGGATTATGCCACGAAACTCTATTTTGACTACACTTATTATCGCCAATTCGAAATCGGACATTATTTGTTCTGGTTTGAAATCGATGTTAAATTCAGGAGAATATTCTTTCAACTGTCGAAAAAACTCAACGATCGATAAGAACGATTATTACTCATTTTCTATGTTATCAGTTATCACACACCGACACGTCAATCGGAATGAGATGTATAGGAATCCAAAACACTAATGAATTTGGGGGGTAGTTCAACTAATGTGTTTTCGAACTGGCGTACCACTCTTAATTTTTTATCGTCATTCGAATCTTTATATCCCTTTAAATTATGCTATTATTAGTAACCATGTCGTTTTTAAAACTTACATTTGTGCTATTATGCTTACAGATATATGCATTAGTGTTGCCCAAATGCAAGACCAAGACGAGACTTAGCCAGCTTTGTCTTGGACTTGCGTCAATACACCTGGTCTTGGTCTTGGTCTTGGTCAAGGGTCTCGCAAGAGTCTTGCAATTAACAGAGTAGGTACATTTTGAGCTATAATTGACATAGGCATAGTAAAGGCCAACCAAATTAATAAATTTAATAAGAAATTCGAAATATCAACTGACACATCATCTCTGTGTGTTCAGACCTCATGACCCCACGACCTTGGCGATCCATGCCGATGTTCTAACCAACTGAGCTACCTACCGTGTCCTACGAAAGTCCGTTGGTTTCTTAATGAAAGTTTACATTTAATAAGCTTACATGTGCTAAAACATGGTTAAAACATATAAAAAACAAATTATTGATATTAACTTGACTGTATTTGAATATTCGTCACTCATGTCAAATTGTAAACTTATCAGTCCAAGAACAACAAGGATTAGAGTAAAAAACAATATTGCATTAAACTCGAAGCGAAGCTCAATTTGGAATTACTAAAATTGAAATAGGATGAAAAGAATGCCGTTCTTTGGTAAAAATAATGATGTTGCAAGTCTATCGGTTTTCTATCGGTTACATTTCGGGGAGTGTGCAATGGAAGTACACAGTCTAATTCCGCCAAGCCTGTTCCATCATCGGACTACGAGACAAACGGCGAAGCGCCATCGTTACATGGTGGACTCCCACCCATACTCATAAACTTTTTGGGAATACCTCCATTCTGCGTACGGCTAAGGAGTGGAATTCCCTGCCGGAGTCTGTTTTCTGATAGCTATAAACTAGGAGTCTTTAAGTCAAGCGTGAATATGTTACTTTTAGGTAAGCGTGCTTCATCTTCGACCACATCATCACTTACCATCAGGTGAGATGGTGGTCAAACGCGAACCTATTTTTAAGGAAGCAGAAAACATTCCTCAAAGCCTACCATTTAAAATGTGCGATGAATCTTGGTTTAAAGTGTTTTCCTTGGTTTTATAAATTTTATCTTATTGTTAATATTACTCCATCAATGACTATTAATTATAAAATGGAGTTTTTTTACTATACTTTAAAAATACACGTGTATTAATAATTGCATTTTCTTATAATTTCTTTAACTAACTGTTTGATTGTAGTATTGGTCTGACAAAAAAGCGTTATAAAAAAAGTTACAGTGCGCTCTGTTCCTAGCCGTAAGACTGGTGGTGGGGTGTAGGATGAAGTAGAGATATCAGAGCTTGAAGAAAGAGTTGTTTCTTTGTGTGGTGGTGAAAGCTTTTCAACAGGAGATGCGCATTTAGGCATACAGCTATTTCCGGTAAAAAATTTAGAAATGCAATAAGTACTAGCACTTTTGCATCAATCCTGTCTGGCTGGTAGTGGCCAAGAATTGAGCAATCTGTCTATTAAAAATACATATAAAATAAAAAGTAAATTGATTGTTTCTGGAAAATGATACTCCATCTCCATCACACGAAGTACAAACAATCCAAGATGCTGATACTGACAATGTATGATATTTAAATTTAATTCATAATTGTACATTAGTGATTAATTAATGATATCTATTATGAGATCATTATATTTACTTATTATAGATTCATGTACCATAGCCACCACAACAACAACAGAGTCAGGCATTTACAGAGGAACCACCAGCTATTGTGATTTATGTAAGTTATATTATTCTACTAACTACTAGGTATACACCTAGTAGTTATTCATAATAGTGGGTATACACCCACTATTATAAATCTGAAGTGTCTAGATTCTATTCTATTAGATCTAAATGTAGTACCTATAAATATTAAAATTCATTACTAATATAATTCAAATACTAATTTATTATATTATTTATATATTTATCCAAACTGATTGAGGATAATCAAGAACATACTCGTAACTACAGACCTCCTGATCCTGCAATTTCGAGAAGGCTGTTTGCTTCCTCATCCAGCTCAACTGTTATAACCAGCCAAAGCATTTTGCAGGTATGTGTCTGGGTAGGGACAGATTTGAGCTGTCACAGTAAGTAAGTGTATACTGTGACTTTGACGACTTAAACCATATCTTGAGAACAGATCCGCTACACTCTGACCCGAGCTATAGGGCTTTAGTCGGTTAACCACCGGTTTTTTTGTTTACCTTTATTGAACAACCTTAACCTACGGATTATACATAAGGATCTTATTTATTTCATTTCTTTTAATTATAATATAATATGTAAGTGCGTCCCTTTTTAGGATCGTTTCTGTTGTTTCAGAATAACCAGTTAGAACACATTCCTCCTCCAATTCCTCATATTTATCATCCTAGCCTGTCCCCTCCACCGATAACCTTTCACACATACCCACACCTCCTTCACGCCGCGGTTCCACCCGAGTATCTTCCCCGGTGATTCGTCGTCGAACTCCTGCTTCGTCATGTCAGTGATCAATAATGTTAAACAACTTTCACTAGTATTAGATCCTCACCTATGAAATCAGCATTTAATGGAGAATTTTAAAGAAGTTGCATTTTTCATACTAACATTTTCTTAATTTATATAACAACCTAAGATAACGTATGCCACTTAAAGCGACAAAAATAAATATTGGCTACGTTAAAATAAATAGTGGTAATTTCTGCTAACAAAAAAGGAGTCATTTTTTAGGTATTTTTATGTTTAGAAAACTAAAAGTAATATGGTTTTTCAACTATTGGCAGTTGTCTATGATGGTCATTATTCGATATAGTATCAAGCAATTGATGAATATTTTTATTCATAGGAGTCACAAGGCTCTCTTTTTGTGAGAAAAAAAAACGCCAATTTCATAGGTGGGTCCCAATATTATAATGATAAACTCAGTTCTAAATCAAAACTTCATTTTACAAACGAATGATAACCAAACGCTGCAATTTAAGATTTTTTGCATCATAGTAAGCGGTGTTCTTGTTTCGTCTTCAGTTGCTGCTACTCCATCATCTCAAAAGCGAACGGAATTTTCCACCACTACTGAGAGATTCCTGAGGGTGGAAGAACAGCAGCTGGAGATACAACGACTAAATGCACAAATCCTGCAGTCCTTTCTGTAGAGGAGTGCGGAAAGAGAAGGGGCCATGGATGAAAGGAGTGCAGAGAGAGATAGAATCTTATCTGAAGGCGTGGCTGCAGTGGGAAAAGAGCTGCAAGCATTGGCAGAGGCTATGAATATAGATAGGGTGTAGTAATATAAGTTAATATAATAAATCAAATACTTAAACGGATTCTAGAGCGGTTTTATTGAAAGTCCATTGTTGATCAGATTGGATTTGGTTTGATTTTATAGATTTCTTGATGTGCTAAAAATATAAATCTATTGAATCTACCACCATTTCACAAATTGGAAGACCTCTCCAAGAAAGAAATGACGAAAGAAAACTTAGGGTTCTTGACCTCCGTCTTTTATATTTATCTATTTACAAAAACAACTAATTAGCTATCATTAGAGTTAGATCCTGAAGTGTGTCTTTTAGGGGCTTTAACTTGTGAATTGGCAAACCATTGTTAGTTGATGCTACATGTTATTTACCGTGAGCATCACGTTTAGAGTGCGCATGACATAGGTACTCAATTATTATCCAGACATAGTCAATTATTATAATTCAATAAACTAGCCATTCCCAATGGCGGCACCCGTTCACGAGCATGACGCATGAACCAACCATCGCTCCACTGGGGAACGTAACGACCCGCCACACACACCACAGAATTCATAAAAGTACTAAACGACACCATCGATAAATTAATTATGACGTGAACGCCATAGCCTATTTACTATATTTCGCCTACGTAATTACCCTGGAGCTAAATCGGTGTTAAATGGCAAATCCCTAGTTAGCCTCCTTTGAACTTAAGCAATTGTTTGGAGCTCTTCTAGTCTCTCTTCTTCTGAAAATGTGAATGCCTGATGAAAATTCCTGCGCGATTGCACACTAACACATAACTATTTTTGCAACTGTTTCTGGATGATAATTGAGCACTCTGTGTACTAACAAGCACCTAAATCGTCCTTTGAGGAGACCAATCGTTCTCTCGACTGAATTGCGAGCAGTTAAGTGACGGTCATTGTAGAAAGCTTCTGGAGAATTATCTTCAGCACCACTAATTGGCGTCATAAGGTAGGCGCGCTGAGCATATCCTGAATCACCTGAAAAAATTAATAAGTATCAAATGATTATATAGTTTTTTATACTCAATTAGGGTTATATTCCGAAGTAGGGGTAAGGAGGGATTAACTAACCAAGCAAAACAACTTCTTCATCAGCATTTGTTAATGCGTCTAAGTGAGCTTTTATAACACCATAGTTAAAAATAAAGCTATCATGAGTAGCTCCACCATATGTTGGATCCACATTTAAAATATTCAGATCTGCATCTGTTATCTGAAAAAAATATGTAAAACAAAAGAGATATTATGAAGACTAATTGAATACCTAATAGTAATCGATTATAAAATTGAAATCTATTTTACCACTTGCACATTTCTTGCATGGTAACCTTTGCGGCAGTAGAAACGTTCTTCATTCTTTGCTGGTTTTTTCAATGCCACCAGAGAGCCATCAACACACCCAAGGGCTGCTGGAAAGCCAAACTTTTTGTAGAACCTGTAATTTAATGTAACCACTAACATGAATAACTATCACAAAAATGTAAAAATCAAAGAAGGGTCACTTTAATTATGATATACCTACTAACCTTTCTTTTAACATTTGTCTTTCTTGAATATTTTGAGGGAACCTTCTATATTTTTTACTATTGCTGGATTATTAAGAGCTTCTACTACTTCATTTATAGAACGAGATGCTGACGGTGGCGATAAATATGTTTTTATATTTTCTTTTATTATTTTCTGATAACTGCCATTAGCCAAGAATGACAAGATACATAATAACTGAAACAAAAAATCAATTTAAAAATTAAGTACACTAGATCTAGTCAAAACAAAATAGGGACCAAGTTGGTTATTTACATGCATAATAATAATACCAAGTACTTACTAAAACTATACATATAGGGTCCTTAGACTAACATGAAAACATAGAGCTAGCAAGCAAACAACCTAAAGGGAATACTCCTTAGTATGAAGTGTTCTCATGAGTTTTCAGCGATGAATTAAGTTGGTGTGTTTGGTTACAAATCTATCAGCTATAAACTGTGTAAATACTAACAGAAATAACTTTATACTCAGTAAAATGAAGACTTACTTTCACACGAGTTGAAGTCCTTTGCTTCGACGCGACGTTTTAACGGCTTCATCAGAGGCAGTAACTCATACTCTAGTTGGTCAATTAGTTCCTTTGACAATCTATATACGCTGACATAGTCGTCATCTTGGGTTAATAAAGATAATCTTCGAATTTGGTTAGAATGTCGACGCTTTTCTAGTTTATCCAAAGCATGAGCATCTTCCAATAAAGATTTAAATAAAAACATTCTTGCCATCGTTATCGCTTAAGTATTCACTTTACACAAACTCCCAAAAAGTAGTTTTTAATCACAAATTATATCGTTATTGTACAAATTTTTAACACAGTGACATAAAAATATTATTTTAACACTTGATATCTTCTATTTTCACTCTTAAAATAGATGGATGGATGTCACGGGAATTCGAATACGCGACTTCGGCGCTGGAGAAGGAAGGCAGTCATCAGGGTATCATAAACAATTTCAACTAATTGTGTCTCCTTCCATAATGATCAATAGATACACTAATCGCTTTTTGTGTAGACAATACTAGTACTAACTTGGAGGACTTGAACGACAAGGCTAATGCAATGTTTTTCATAAAATAAGTGAAGAACTCGGAAAACATTTAGAAGGAATTGGGTACCCAGCCCATATTTTGCATAATACTGTATCAATTGCAGCTGGAATCTTATCTGTGGAAGTAGAAATCATCGTCTGAAAATATTTGACTATTTTTCCATATTTTATACTGTCAGGAATGAGAAGTTGAAGGAATTTTGCGCTTATGTTGATATAAATCATCAAAATTTACCGTCAAACTCAAGAACAAGATGGCTTTCCCTGATGCCCGCGGTGGAAAGAATCTTCACACTTTAGATTCTTCTAAAAAGTCCATTCAGTGTAATTTCTTTCCAATTTATAGAATCCAATTTGTATTGATTAAAAAAACTTTTTACCAAAAAATTAAACCGACTCTACTCGACTTGGTAAAAAGTTTTTATTTCACTCTTTTTAGTTGGTCTATTTTTAATTTACCTAGTTACAAGAGCCTAAATGTCAACTACTTATAACCTTTTACAAAATATTGCTTTCCCCAATGCTGGGCCGTTAATTGTTGAGGAGTTCTCCTGGTACTTCACCATCAGCTCTACATCACCATATGCATTGTGACGAGCATAAAGTGCTTAACATCCATATTCAACTTATCGAATCGCAATCCACTCAATACTTATTATTGAGTAGTTTCGGCGGCCATCTGTGGTCTTCATCATCAGTTCCACTTCCTCAAATGGTACTTTTTGAGAGTAACTGCACAAGTTACTATAATAAATACCCAAAACGTCATAGGTGTGCCTATAATATTTGAAGAGTTCCCTCGATTTCTCCAGGATCCCATCATCAGATCCTGACGTTTATGAAAATGGGACCAATTTCAAAGTATACCCTTTCAATAAAAAAAAGAATTTTCCAAATCGGTTCAGCCGTCTTCGAGTAATCGATGATCATACATAAAAAGAAAAGAAAAAAAATATACGCGTCGAATTGATAACCTCCTCTTTTTGTCGTCGGTTAAAAAATATAATAAAGACGATATTACAGTGCGAGGTTAACTTCAATATGACTTTATGTATATGTAGAAGGACAGAAAGAATTACTTAAAAAAGTAAAATCTTCAATAAAATAGGTCCAGGCATTCTCCATTTTTTTTCGGTGGGAATATCATCAAAGGGAGTGTCAGGCTTTTACTGACTAAAATCCCACCCTGCTCCTTCAGTCGCCTTAGCGTACCCGGGCAGCGGTATCCCGATAGAACATTACCGCAACCCCAAAAAGCCAGCGCCAACAGTGGCCGGAGATCGGTTCGCGATCCCTGACTGGCTAGCATAGCTCTCAAACAGATTTAAAATAAAATATTATATTTAATTATTATTTTCTCTTTGCATCCCGACACGAGCCTTGGCAGATATGGCAACCCTATGCATGAATCACAAATTTCATGACACTACTCACAAAATTTGTATGGAACGATTTAAACCATCCGTATTCGCAACAGCTTTTAGTTTTATTCAACTTATTTATTACAAGTTTCTAAGACTCATTTTTTAGTAGCACTTATCCTAAGTTAGTAATAATATAATAATAATTTTATCTTAATTTTAAATACACTAAATTATTTTTTGTAATTTTGATACACCTTTAGTATAATATTAAAATATGATATTTATAGGTTATTAGGACCTATTGTTTTAGTTGGTTCCATGCACTCAGGTACAGCCATTTCTATCGCCATTTTTACTTCCTCGCTGTCATGAATACGTCGCTCTTCAGACATTGACTCTCATCTATTCCTTGTATGATAACATTTTTCTCTCTCTGGGATCGTTCTTGAGTCTCGGAGATAAAATCTTTATACCGTACGTAGATATGTCAATCGCTTCTGTGCAATCTCTCACGGGATGGTGCAGCGGTGATTTGCGTATTTTAAGTAGTTTCAATGTGTCGATTTCTGTACTTACTAACATCCTACTATAATCTATACTAATATTATAAAGAGGTAAAATATGTAAGTTTGTATATAGGGGGTAATCTCTGAAACTACCGAACCGATTTTAAAAATTCTTTCTCTTACATGTAGCTGCATTATCCCTGAGTGCTATAGGCTATTTAAATATATAAAAAAATATAAATTACCTTTATATCATGCATATTAGCCGAGCTATTATAATCTTTGTCAAGCAAGTTGGGGATGGGATCCCGTGGGATATTTTCGACTTCTACGCGGACGAAGTCGCATGCAGAAGCTAGTAATATTATAAATGCGAAAGTTTGTGAGGATATATGTATGTTTGTTGCTCTTTCACGCAAAAACTACTGAATGGATCGGAATGAAATTTGGTAAGTAGATAGTTGACATCGTAGAATAACACAAAGGCTACTTTTTATCCCGGAATTCCCACGGGATCACGATTTACATGGGAAAACCCTCTCACGCGGACGAAGTCGCGGGTAGCTGTCTATAAGTATCTTTGTTACTTACTATTATGGATTTTACAAGTTTCTGCCTGCAACTTCATTCGCGTTTCCCCACGTGAATCCCGATCCCGCGGGAATTCCGAGATAAAAAGTAGCCTATGTGTTATTCCAGGATGTCAACTATCTCCAAACTAAATTTCATTTAGATCCGTTTAGTAGTTTTTGCGTGAAAGAGTAACAAACGTACATCCATCCATCCTCACTAACTTTCGCATTTACAATACTAAGTAAGATGGGATTTTAATGAATAATTAAATGATAATAATTGCTTTTTATAGCTTTCAGCGTTAACGTCGATTAGAAGATCCTACGCTATGTTGCTACCTTAATGATGATACATCTTGGGGTACATTTTCTCGGCTAAAAATAGATAATGTAGGTGTGTAGCGACATCTACATATCTCGCAACATACAAACTAAACGATAGAAATCCTGAATCACGCAAGCAAAGTTTAACGCACAAGTAGCCTGTATACTAATTATTAATAATCACCCGATCACAAAATTTGGGCAGTTGCCCACTAGACAAAACCACCCGTCTGGTCGGAGGATCCTCCCTTTTCAATGGGGTTGCGGGACTTTACACCCTGTTCCGCATATCCCCAAAGGTGTTATTTATTTGCACATAGCAGGGAAGTGCTTAGAGACGCCATCATCTCTATACATAAACATATTTAAAAAAAAAAAAACAGTGAAACTCAGTGTGAAAATTTAAATAATAGTAATAATGAGGAAGGAGGTGACGACAGGAAAAAAATAGAACACACAACTGCGATATTTAGAATAATTTTATTTTGTTTACTTACGTAGTGTGTACTCGAAATACGCCTGTAGTAATAGTGTGGGCAAATTGTAGTAGCTTGTATTGCTTCTAAAGTCTATCAGGTGATATAAGACTGCACACTTAAAACAGCCTGTTGCCTGTTCGCTTGGATTGCCAAGGCGAGACGACTACCAGGAGACCATACCATGAAAGATACACAATCTACTGAGCAGCGACGGCGAGTGTGGCGACAGTGTGTGTTTGTCCTCCTGCTTTTACTAATCAACTAGTACAATGTTGCGTTCCACTTCAAAGTGTGGGTCAGACTCGGACCTACATACTCGGAGAGATATAACTCCCCCGCCCAAAGTATTCATTAGTGCGCGACAAAAGCGCCGCAACGACAGCGTCACAAGGAATGACCTTGACGATTTTAAGGAAGAAATAAGGCAGATGTTTGCTTCGATTCAGAACAAAATGTATACCTCTCTGGCTAGTATTGAGAGAAGCTTAGAGGCTATATCTACACAACATGATGAATTCCGCGCCAAAATCAGAACAATTGAGAAACAAAATCTTGACAATCGTAACTATATTATAATCCTGCAAGAGAAAGTTGAAGAGCTGCAGCGTGTCTCAAAATTAACAACAGTTGAACTTCGAAATATCCCTCATAAAGACAAGGAAAATAAACTAGACCTTCTCAATTACATAACCAACATATCTAGGTCGCTCAGTATTAGCGTTCAACCATCGGACGTTTTCGACATATATAGATTACCGAGTCGGAAAGATTCTAAAAGAAATTCTAATAGACCCATCATCATCCAATTATCACACCTTTATGTAAAAAACGTACTTCTGAACGCCGTCAAGAACCTCAATAAGTCCAGCGCGGAAACTAAGCTCAATATGAGTCATGCAGGCATGGAAGGGAACACCAACCCTATTTACCTCACGGAACACCTTACTCCTAACGCAAGAAAACTTTTCTATCTTGCGCGTCAGCTAAAGAGAGAAAAGAAAATTAAGTACTGCTGGATAACTGATGGAAAGGTACTTGTCAGAAAATTTGACGGTGACCAGGCAATTTACATAAAAAGCGAGACTCAAATTGAAGCCCTTGCGAAGGAAACCTGACTATCCTTTAGTTACATATTGTCGTGCTTATTTGTTCTTCGATTACTTTTGATCTGTCCCGTATATTTCTTTAATTTTAATCATTATTTATATATACGCCTTACAATCTCAATTAGCCGCAAATTGTTACCTTTTCGTTGTGTGTTAATATTTTTAATTGCTCTTTTGAATTGTATTTGTTCCCTTGTGTTAAATGTTATCGCACCTATTATTACAACTAATTGCAGTAAGTTTTTGTTACGTTTCCCAAAAGCCAATAACTATTACGCAGTAATGAAAAAATCATCTGACATTAATAAACACCTAAAAACACAGTTACTCTCTCTCACATATTTCCAATCATAATCAAAGAAACACTCTCACACTCACTCCTACTTTTCATCAACTTTTTACACTACACAAAAGGAAGCCGTCTGCAACTTCTCAAATAACTCTATTGCCCTTTTGGTCCACAACTCTCGTCATAATATAGACTTAAATTTTCGTATACGCATAAAACAGATACTTAAAAATGGTGAATAACGTAATCGAACTAACCAATAACATTGATCAATTAGCCGTATCCAGCTCTTACTGCTGTATTCTTGAGGAGGTTTCTGCACACATTATTAACCCATGTAATCAACTAAAAGTAGTTACCCAAAACATTAGATCTATTAACGCAAATATTGACTCGTTTCTGACCCTACTTTGCAGATTAAACATAGATTGTGACGTCATTGTATTGACTGAGTGCTGGCTCAAAAGTAATTCTAGTGTTATCCCACCGATTGACAGCTATTTCCATTATCAAACAGTGCAAATCAAAAACCAAAACGATGGCATCGTTCTATATGTCAAAAATCTTGAGAACTATTCTGTTATCGAACCTGATTTCTTGGATGCCAGTTGTCTGGTACTAAAAGTTAGCTCTGAGAAGGTTTTCATTTGTATTTATCGGTCTCCCTCCGTTTGTGACATCACTAATTTCCTTGAATCCCTGAACTCCCTTCTAATGACTCTTTCGTCATATAAAAATATTATAATTGTCGGTGATATCAACCTCGACATAAATAACTCACCGTGTCCCAACCACATAGCGGAGTATCTCGACCTATTGGCCTTTCATGTTATATTACCCGCACATACTTTCCCTACCCGGGACAATGCCTGCCTGGATCACGTAATGTTAAAAACGAACCTTTCGGCGACTACTATCGTAATTGACTCCTCGGTAACTGATCACAACTGCGTCTTGCTATCCCTCCTGACAAAAATTCACCCCAAACTTCGGAAAAATACTTTTACTAAAGTAGATTATAAGGAACTTGACAACAATATAAACTGCATCAATCTTCAACCCATTTATGGATGCACTGATACAAATGTTGCAACTAACCTATTCGTTAATACGCTTTCTGGTTTAATAGGCCAGCATTCCTCAATCATCAGGCTCCCCAATCACAGGCGCTTACTCAAGCCTTGGATGACTTCAGGTATGCTCCGTTGCTCGCGTAACAGAGGTGAAATGCACAGAAAACTCAAACAATCGCCCAATAACTCTGTCCTCAAAATTACCTATAAAAGATACAGGAACTTCTATACAAAAATAATTAAAAAACTAAAAAGAGAGTATGATAGGGCCGAGTTATGAGAGGCTGCAAATGACAGTAAAAGGATCTGGCAAGTCATAAAAAGGGTTATCCACACTGAAAAAGAAAAAAAGTTCAGCTGACGATCTGCTCTCCTCCTGTCCTTCACCTCTACAGTCTGTGAACCACGTCAACGATTTTTTTGCTAACATTGGCAGAAACCTCGCTGCTGAATTTAAGAATAACTAGGATAGTTCAACTCTACAAACACCACTACGAAATCCAGTAACACAATCATTTGCCATGCTCGATACGGACGATAATGAAATCGAAACGATCATAACTTCCCTTAAAGCCAACTCCGCTACAGGTTGGGACAACATACCCACTAAACTTCTAAAGCGATATAAGCATCTCCTTGTTCCACCACTGACATACATATTTAACCTTTGCCTACGCTCTGGTACTTTTCCTTCGAACCTAAAAAAGGCAATAATACACCCAATACATAAGAATGGGAACAGAAACTGTGTCGATAATTATCGCCCAATTGCTGTCCTTCCGTCTATCTCTAAAATTCTTGAGCGCATCATCAATTCAAGACTTATCAAATATCTTGAAGACAAGAGCCTTTTGTCTCCTAACCTGTTTGGTTTCAGGCACAAAAAATCAACCAGCAATGCTGTCCTGGATCTTACAAACCACATAGTCAATAATATTGACAAAAAGAAGAAAGTCCTGTCTATATTCCTAGATCTGAAAAAAGCCTTCGACACGGTCTCTGTTCCCATTCTTATCACAAAGCTTGAAGAGCTTGGTGTGAGAGGCATTACACTTGACACTTTTGTAGATTACCTTCGAGACAGGACACAGTGCGTTAAAATTGATAACTACATCAGTAGTGAACTTCCTGTTACTTTTGGTGTGCCCCAGGGGAGTGTGGTTGGGCCCACAGAGTACATTGAATATATAGGGCCTTCCCTCTTCCTGGTTTACATTAATCAGCTCTGTGACTTGGTTCTTGACAAGGGTAAAATAACAGTCTTTGCAGACGACACAGTCCTTACCTTTTCCGGTGACACCTGGGAGGAAACTTTTGAAGTGGCTCAATCAGGACTGAACTTAGTTCTTAATTGGCTAAATATGCATCTCCTTACACTAAACACCGATAAGACGAAAGTAATCACCTTCAGTTTACGGCAGTCCGTCCAGCCACCGCAACACCTTAATATTATCGCTCACTCTTGCCGCACCTCAAATTCCAATACTCACTCAAGTCTACAACTTAAACGTGTCCGCTCTATTAAATACTTAGGGATTACTCTCGATGATGGTCTTAACTTTGCAACCCATATCGACATACTTACCTCTAGAATAAGGAAATTGATTTTCGTCTTTAGGACACTTCGTTACGTAGCTGAGCCGGTTGTGGTAAGGCGAGTATACTTTGCTCTTTGCCAATCCTTGCTGACATATTGCATCTGCACTTGGGGTGGTGCTCCGAAAACTACAATGCTAAAATTGGAGCGAGCCCAAAGGGCTGTCCTAAAGGTTAGCAGCTTTCGCCCAGTTCTCTTCCCCACAGAAGATCTTTACAATTCTTGCTGTGTTCTTACTGTGAGAAAATTATTCATCCTACACACTGTAGCTTTGCAACACCTCGATACTCCTTATGAGACAATCACAAGAAGGCGTAAGGATATTATCTGTAAGTCAGGAAGATGTAAACTCGCTTTCACAAAGAGATTTTTCTTCTTCCAGGGTCCTCATTTATATAACAGACTTAATAAAATATTGAACATCTATTCACTTACTACCAACGCTCTAAAAGTAACTGTGACAAATTGGCTACTAGAACAAACCTACCCTAATTCGGAAGGTCTCCTCTATTCCGGTGATCGGACTTAGTAATGTTAACTCTTAATTTAATATTCTTCCTTTCCCACATAAGTCCCCTCGTCCTATAACCACAAACATACAGATACACATACACACATGTACACATACACAAACGTACACATACACACACCTACACATACCTACGCCTATACACACACACACGCACAAAAAAAATTATGGCTTTTGGTTAACTACTTTATAAATAATATTCTTTATAGTATTTATATTTTTTTCCTGTTTTTGTTTGGTCTTCTCTTCATATTATCGCTCATACTCTGCGCCTCATAACTTGTTTTTTTGTAGTTTAAGTGCGCTAGGGTTGGGACTGGTGCCTTTAATACAAGTTATTAAATTAACTTAGCAAGGGTGCCAGTTACGACACATTTATGTATGTAACTTTTCTATAACAAAATGAAAAAATGTATGTAAATGTTAAATAGCTCATTTACTATGTGCAAATAAACATATTATTATTATTCCATTTATTTAATCTATGTACATATGAATTACATTTTTAAATATTAATATAAAAAAATAAAAACATTTAAAAATATAAAAAATAGTAGCCCACCGGTATCGGGAACAGGGTCCAAGCTACCGGTGGTCAGGGCTCCATAGAGAGGAACCTCCTCACAATACGCGCCATTTCCAGGAGTACTGCTTTCTGGATCAAGCCCTTGATCCAGCTACCCAACGAGAGCCTCCTTAGATGTGGGTCGAGGCTCTTGGCTATTATACCATTGGCTGTGACGACTATCGGCACAATGATTGCTGTCTCCACATCCCACATGTCGACAACCTCGCGCGCCAGGTCAAGATACTTATTTTTTTTATCTATCTCAGCTTTCACGAGGTTCTCGTCATGGGGGACTGCTATATCAACAATCATTGTGCGACGCTCTAATCGGTCTATCACCACTATGTCAGGCTTATTGGCAACAATAGTCCTGTCAGTGATGATAGACCGATCCCAATACAGTGTAATATTGCCATTTTCGAGAACTGGGTCGGGCACATACCTATAGTATGGTACTTCTGATTCCACAAGATTGTATTTAAGAGCAAGTTGCTGGTGAATAATCCTGGCCACGAGGTTGTGTCTATGCAAATAGTCTCCGTTAGCCAGACGAGAACAACCGGAGATAATGTGACGAATGGATTCTCCCGGTTTGTGACATGCCCGACATATGTCTACCGTACCATCCTTCACAATATATTTCCGATAGTTATTCGTCATCATAACTTCGTCCATAATCGCACAGACAAAACCTTCGGTTTCCCCAAAGAGGTCACCAAAACGTAGCCAGGCTACGGACGCTAATGTTTGACAGGCCCGTTGGTATAGTGGTCAGTGGCCCTGACTGCTATGCGCAAGGTCGTGGGTTCGATTCCCACCTAGGACAAATGTTTGTGTGATGAGCACGGTCATTTGTTCTTTGTCTGGGTGTAATTTATCTATAATATGTATGTTTATCAGTTGTCTAGTACCCATACCACAAGCTCTGCTTAGTTTGGGACTAGATGGCGTTGTGTGAAAAAAAAAAAAGTTGTGGAATATATTAATGTGTCTACGTCAGACCCATGAAGGGCCCGGTAATAGCGCCCGTGAAGCTCCTTGCTCTGCCATACTTCTCTGCGGTCATTAGTATCTAATACTACAGGTTTGCGCCAATTCTCGGTACCTAAGGAGAGCGGAGTGAGGCCTTTGTCCACCGCTACCACATCTCGATGCATACCCACGTCGGCTTCTAGGAAATATTCCCTAAGGCTGCATACCTCACGGTTGTGTAGGGTCTTTGCATTTAAAATGCCATGACCTCCGTACTTCCGCGGGATATACAGCCTCATCACCGATGAACGTGGGTTATTATTATTATTATTATAGTAGTGAGATAGTTGTATTTAAATTTTATATTATGAAAGGCCAAGATGAATAATCAATTCATTTACGGGGTCGTGGGACTTATCCCATTACCGTGACCCCGGAACGTAAAGGGCTATTGAAGGAACACCGTGGATTTTAGTCAGTACAAGTCTGACAGTCCCTCCGGCCCTGCCCGGGGTGGGAGGACTTATTTGATGATTTTACCACGTAAAAAAAAATTTAATTTATATTGTTTCTTAAATATATTTTGTAAAATTTGCATAAAATTGATAAGCTAGGTACCTATTTTTACATTTTCAAGAGGCAATCGAAATACTTTGCATTCTTTCAAATTTTGTGTTTTCAGAAAGAATGCAAAACTTATACGGTACTTAACGATAACTTAGAATCAATCAAATTAATTTGAATACCAGAAAAATAGAATTGTTCTTTTTCATTATTCTGTTAAATGTAACATACAGTTTATGAACTATTTAATCTAAACTTAGCCACAAACTAAAATAAAGGATAGGTACTGCTTAAGTATATATAAGTATAGTGCTTCTTGTAGGTTCTCTCTTCTGGTTTTACTTCCATGGAAAATCTCCATCAGAACTAACGGTTCAGTAGTTTCAAAGATATGGTAGGTAATGACATATATTTTCTAAATTCTCAGTATAGGACCGCCCATTGTAACACCCTTTCTAGTTTTCAACCGACGACAAAAAGGGGAGGTTATCAATTCGACGCGTATATTTTTTTTTTATGCATGATCGTCGATTACTCGAAGACGGCTGAACCGATTTGGAAAATTCTTTTTTTGATTGAAAGGGTATACTTTGCAATTGGTCCCATTTTCATAAACATCAGGATCTGATGCTAGAATCCTGGAGAAATCGAGGGAACTCTTCAAATATTATAGGCACACCTATGACGTTTTGGGTATTTATTATAGTAACTTGTGCAGTTGCTCTCAAAAAGTACCATTTGAGGAAGTGGAACTGATGATGAAGACCACAGATGGCCGCCGAAACTACTCAATAATAAGTATTGAGTGGATTGCGATTCGATTACTTGAATATGGATGTTAAGCACTTTATGCTCGTCCCAATGCATATGGTGATGTAGAGCTGATTGTGAAGTACCAGGAGAACTCCTCAACAATTAACGGCCCAGCATTGGGAAAAGCAATATTTTGTAAAAGGTTATAAATAGTTGACATTTAGGCTCCTGTAACTAGGTAAATAAAAAAAAGACCAACTAAAAAGAGTGAAATAAAAACTTTTTACCAAAAAATTAAACCGACTCCCAAAAAACACTGCAAAGTGAAAAATAACTTTAATTTCGGAAGTCGGTGCCAAAAACGAAAATACAAAACTAAAGACACCGACTACCGAAATTAAAGTTATTTTTCACTTTGCAGTGTTTTTTGGGAGTCGGTTTAATTTTTTGGTAAAAAGTTTTTTTGTACCTACTAACATTATTAAGTCCACATTTAATTCTGTTATGGTGTACAATAAAGAGTATATCTATATATCTATCTAAGTGCTGACATTTGATATGCCACAAGACACCATTTTATTCTTATTTTGCGTAGAAATGTGAACATAATATATTCAAAGAAGACTTCTCTCTGTGTAATACATATAATATTCACCATATTCGCCATATTCGCCATTGTAACCATAGCATTAAGTAATATTGATAAATAGGTGTGTTTACATTTTGGTGTACAATAAAGTATATTCTATTCTATTTATATGTCCGTTCGCCCAGCAAGGCCCCCAGAATTTGCGTTTTAGGTGTGCACCAATTCAATTCACTCGCCTCTAGGAGTATAATAATAATAAGTTTATTTATCAGAATTACAATAAAATTACAGAAATAAACACAAACAGTTGACAACAAGTAACAAGTAGATTAATTAAGGCATTACAGTATGTTACAAAATATAATAACCCTGCCTCTTAAACTAGGCTAACCTGTATTTTAAGAGACATTATTCAGCTAATAAGTATCTATACTAATAATATTATAAAGCGGAAAAGTTTGTTTGTTTGTTTGTTTGCTTGAACGCGCTAATCTTCGAAAGTACTGGGTGGATTTGGATGCAATTTGGTATGGAAGTAGCTTGAAGCTTGAGGATGGTTATAGGCTACTTTTTACGCGACTGCAAAAAAGGAGAGTTATGTTTTTACCGTGATAGAATTCACGGGAGCGAAACCCCGCGTGAGTACTAGTATTCAATACGCTTAGTCATATAACAGTGGACTGCGCCGACTTTTTGTCAGCAGTCAGTTTTCTTTTTGCAATTTTTGGATGTCTGATGTGGATGTGTATTGTTGTGTGAGAATCGTGGATGTATTTGTATATATGTATGTTGTGTATGTATGTGTGTGTATGTTTGAAGGCGTGGGTTCTCGGATTTAAGCGACGTAAGTAAGCAAAGACTCCGTGTAGGCATAGTCCTTCTGTATCAGCCAATCTGCTACTTTATGTTTTATTACGTATGAATTTAAATATAATATGTTTAGCTGTTAGTCAACTTTTGTGTAAATGTGTGTACTCAAAGTGTAAAACTGATGTTTCGCGAAAGCAGTTTTGTGTGGAATACCTGGGATAAGACACGTTCGTTTTGCTGGATTGGGCTTTGGGAAACTGGTGTGTTTTCTAAGAATCGATTTGAGCACAAAGAGTTGACGAACTGAAAGAACTTTACAGTCTGAGTAGAGTTTAGTTGTTGGATGTCTATAGGGCTTTCTAGTCATTACTTTAAGTATTGCTCTCTGTGGTCTCTCAATCCTTAGAAGATAAGTCTTTGTTGTGCTGCCCCAAACAGTAATACAGTAGCCAATGGTAGATTGACACAGAGCACAGTAAACCATTTTTAGCGTGTCAGCGTTAGCCGACTCTCTGAGAGACTTAAAGATGTGAATCAAACGCATCGTTCTGGTGGTAAGTACATCAACTTGCTTGTCCCATCTTAAACCGTCGTCTATCTGTACTCCCAGGTATTTTACACTGTCAGTTCTAGTGAGCGTTGGGCATGTACAGGGTTCTGATGGGTTTGGGCATGAGTAAGCAGTGATATGAAAAGTGTGTGGTGGTTTGGTGTTACGTCGTATTGCAAAAGGGATATAGGTGGTTTTCTGTAGGTTTATTGTGAGTAAATTGGAGTTAAGCCATTCCACAACTAGGGCCAGAGCTACTTCTGCTTTTGTTTCAACATCATCCCAAGTAAATCCTTGCATGAAGATTGCAGTGTCATCTGCATACGCATAAATATTGCAGCCTGGGAGACTCATCTTACGTAGATCGTTTACGTAAATTTGGAATAATGTAGGACCCAAGATGCTTCCTTGAGGAACGCCATATGTCACCGCTTCCTCGCCGCTAAGGTACAAATCAATTTTGACACATTGCGTACGATTTTGCAGATAGTTTTTAAAAATTTCAATATTGCCAAGAAATTCCAGCTTCTAGGTAAGGGAATAGAAACTGTGTCAAATGCCTTTGAAAAGTCCAGGAAGATACCTAGCCATTTTATTTTTTATCTAAGCATTGAGCAACCGATTGCGTGAAATCTAGTACCGCATCTTCTGTTGACAACCCAGGACAGAATCCATACTGGTTGTAAGTAATAATGTGGTTTTTGTTAATAAAGCTGCGTAGACTGCTATTAAGAATCTTCTCAACAATTTTAGATAGCGCAGGCAGGACTGATATAGGCCTGTAATTATTGACATAATTTCTACTCTCTCCCTTGTAAATAGGGTGTACGATTGCCCTTTGAAGGGCATTAGGAAACACTCCTGTCTGTAAACAACGGTTACAGAGGTATGTTACTGGTGGAACCAATACATGTCACGGCCATTTTTAACCTTCAACTCGGTACTTCTACGTACGTCTGTGAGACGTATAGGTCGGTACCTATACGTCTCACAGACGTAATAACTTTTAATTTAGAAATATTTCTAAAATCACGCCACCTTCAGCATCGACCTTCCCGCTACCTTCCTCTCTTCACGTCACAAGCTATCAGTCGACGCTGCGCCCGCGGCGAGTGCACACTTCTCCGTATTGTAGCGATCGACGTCTCACAGACGTAAGTACGGTGTTTATGTACTAAATTTCGTACGTCTCTTGGTCGTCACCTCGGTATTCATGTGTGGTTGCTTATAGTGTCTGATTGACGTCACATCGGCTTTAAAATTATGAAGACTGACGACTGAAGACATTTTTCAGAATGAATTAATATTTGCTTGTCTCCTTCTCGTTTGCGCACGAAGATATTAGCATTGGATATCCAGCAGTACTGGTAGGTATTACTCTTGGCATACTCTCGTGCTTGAAAAAACTGTTCTTTCGTAGTTGCAGGCAGTTGCTCGGCGATATAAAGTGGTTAGGGCTTACTTGGTAGTATATGTACTGGTTTCTTTTTCAATGTACCTCTGCGCCAAATTGGTTAAGTTAAGTAAGTTAAGGAGGCGACCGCTTCCCACTCCCTCTCGCCCCGCAGCATGGCCTCGACCAATGCCGGGCGCGAGAGGTCTCCGCCTATCGCCGCCGTGAGGACACGTCGGTGCTCTGCCCAGGCGGGCAAGTCTTGCACCGTATGCTCTACTGTGTCCTCAGGGCGATCCTCGCAGTGGTGACACCCAGACACAGACACAGGTACCTCCCGAAACTTTCGTGTCCGGTGAGGACCTGTGTCATGCGGTAGGTCAGGACGCCGTGACGCCGATCTAGCCACTCCTCAAAGAGGGGTCTTACCGCCGCAATAGTGGCGTGCCCGATACTTATTTATTCTAGTACCATTATCTCGGCACATATGTTGGTGTCGGTGTGTACAATAAATATTATACATGGTAATATCCCATTTTAAGTTCTAATGATACTCTTGGTGACGATTACAGTTTAAGAACATAGATCTTTTTTATTAAAAATAAGTCAAATTCAATTTCTTAACATTTAATTTTCAGGTCTATTATAACCTATGTTAGTATTGGTATTAATGATAACGTCTTCTACCGTTGTCTCACTTGTATAAGATGACCAGACACGGGTCGTAGAGCTAGGTCTGCCTTCAGCTGCAGATTGTCAGCCTCGGACACAAACTCCAACTCCCTCACACAATGGGCCAGCATGGTCTTCAGAATCGCCATCGCGTACTTCTTACCTGACGAGCAAAATAGAGGTGTTAAAAATATTATCATTCACTAGTTTTCCCCCAGATTCACTAGCCTTGGCAGCAGTAGTTTTATGAAGCTTATTTATGCATCTATTTATAAATTTATATATATAACTAAACTGTCTGTCTTTGATTAAAAAAAAAACAGTGTTTTCTCAAGTGCTTAAAATTATTTACACGACACTAAAACACAAACTTTATTAAAATTATAATGGTCTATCTTTCTGTTGTTGAACCGATTTTAATGAGACGTTCACTGAAACATAGAAGAGGTTATAGGACACAATATATTTATAGGCTAATATTTTATCCAGGAAATCCTACGCGATCGGGTTTTAAAAGGAACAATATCCCACGCAGACGAACTCGCGAACGTAGCTAGTCTATGTAATAAAAGTCTGATACTCCCTTCCACTCCACTCTGAGTGGGAGGAATCACTTAATTATCTTCCCAACGAAAAAGGTACTGTTTATTAGACATGCTAAATGTAGCTGACTGAAAAGAAAAGAGAGATATAGATCTTTTGATCAAAAGAGCTATATCACTCTTTTAGCACTTTAGCTCACCGAATAACTCTTTTAACTCTTGATCTCAATTGACTCACTTGCGAGCTACTGATCAAATTGAGCCGTGCTATTTTACGCGAGTCAAACGAGACAACTAGCTCAGTGGCTCTATAAAATCTTTGAAGTTCTTTAGTTCGTTTAACTTAGTTGCGAGCTAAAGATAAAATTAGATAGTTTAGGTTGTTTTATTACAAATAAATATTAAAATGATGTCTTTTTCTTTGAACTTAATATTTTTTAGCTTATAACACTTATTTAACACTACCTATTACTTACTAATTCTAACTAACTACAAGCAACTAAAACTAAACCGCGCTTAGCAACATGCGACACCATATTCCGCCGAAATAATTTGAGTACATTTAAAAAAATAGCGGCGTTTGTTTTGTTTACAAAAACACAAAATCACAAACTATTCCCTAAGGATTTACATACTTATGTAAAAGTGCTTAAGCATTTTTATTTTTAAGACAACGATTATAAGATTTATTTTACAATGACGTATTGAGCCGAAGAGTCGATCAGTATGACTAGTAAGCTACATACAATGCGTCAAATCGTTCCCTTCTCCCCCCTTCACCCCTCGCCCCCATCATTTTTTTATTCAGATTCTTTTTAAGGGGCCCAATGTTAATCAAAATTATTTAAAACTCCCCCCTCTCCCCCCCATCGTATTTTGGGAATAGCTTTCTGGTGGTAGGTAGGTCCGAAGTGGAGCGAACAGCAAACCTTAGGAATCATTTTTCAAAACTCCCCCTTCTCCCCCCCCCCTTCACCACTTGCCCCCAAGAATTTTTTTTCAGATTCATATCTTGTATTTAAAAAAAAAAACTTGTCAAAAAGTTGTAACTTTGACCCCCAATATCTCCGTAACTAGAAGATTCCCAGGTATGATGTAGAACAAAAAAATGATCGCAATGACAGGGAGAACAAGTGCCTTTCGGCTTCGTTAAGAGGTCTTTTACACCCTTTATTATAATAAGATGGCACACTTCCGATCGCCATCCTTATTTATAATTTTTTTGAGATACTTCTCTTTGCTGTAGGACGTGAGTTAATTTTGTATGGGACGTGAGCTTTGTTCTTTGCTTATATCTCGAAAATTTGCTAGCTGGCGGTGGGTAAGAACTATGCATTTGAGATAGGTAAGTGCCTACCATAATGATTTACTACTTAGTAACAATGACGAATTTTCTTTTCATAATAAAATAATAGTTCCCAAGACCACGATAGATGGCGCTAAAATAATTGTACGAGTTCACTCAAACAACAAAAATAGGTTTTCCTTGGGCTTTCTCTGACTTTTACTACATTTAAGAGCTTATTGAAGTGGAAACCTTTAGGGTTCTTTTAGGGTTTTTTTGGCGTTTTACTACATTTAAGGGCTTGATTCAGTAGATTATTTAAGGGTTCAACAGGGCTATTACGTATCTTTTTGATATCCAGTGACTATCAAGCTTCGGTTGTACACCGAACTTTGATGACAACCGTGAATGTTAAAATATTGGTATAACGTATCACACTGAGTGTATATCACTTTACGGTGAGTAACAGCCCAGGTACGGTTCTCTTCGCCTCAGCAGTTGACCACTCAACTCAGTTGTCATCAATTTGATATCCACTATGCTTACATAATCGCAATATCAAAAGTATCGATAAGAAAGCGTCTTTCAAAATGAGTTATGGTGTCTATCAGCCACGATGAGCACTGATGACGTCATATTTGATCGCGACTGGTCATACATAATACGAAATTAACCTTTTGACAGTTAATTGATTGACTCTGAGACCAGTTACTATCATTTCGAGCTGTCAACAGAGATACGTAATAGCACTACTGTTACTATCATTTCGAGCTGTCAACAGAGATACGTAATAGCCCTACTGGGCTTTGTTTGGAGTTTAATTAATTTATTTTGGAGCTGCTGCTCTGTTAGGGTTATGTTTGACATTTTTCTACATTAGGGGTTTTAAAAGTGAACAATCCACCACCACAAGCACGCGAGGTGCTTGCACCTCGCGCAACATGCAAATACTAGTTTTATCATATACAATTAAACATATTTAATAATAAACAATATTATAGCATCGGACTTTTTTTCCATTTTAATATTTCACAACATCATGTATTGCATAAACGTAATCAGCTGACCAATCACTCGGCGCGTGCTCCGCCGGTGCTAGCGCCGTTTACGGGTCAGTAAACTAATATTAGAAAAGATTATTTATTTCTACCAATAACTCTATTTATTATGTTTGAAAAATGCATTTTCTTAATTTCTGTAATAAGTTTAAATTTTAGTAATTTCTGTATAGCATTTTTAAAAGTTTTATCGAAACATTAAGAGTAAATGACAACCATGCATTACAATTTTATGTAGGGACGCTGGCTAGGATTGTTCATAAAATCACAATATAAGATTTGCTTATGCAAATCCATAATTTATTATAAATTAGAAAGAGTGTCTGTTTTGTCCTTCGTTCATGTAAAAACGGAGTAACAGTTCGGTAAGTGTTTGATGTGACGACAGTTGAACGGCAGGATAGTGACATAGACTAAATTTTAGTTAAGCTAAAAAAAACTAATTAAATAAAAACTTTTTACCAAAAAATTAAACCGACTCCCAACAAACACTGCAAAGTGAAAAATAACTTTAATTTCGGTAGTCGGTGTCTTTAGTTTTGTATTTTCGTTTTTGGCACCGACTTCCGAAATTAAAGTTATTTTTCACTTTGCAGTGTTTTTTGGGAGTCGGTTTAATTTTTTGGTAAATAGTTTTTATTTCACTCTTTTTAGTTGGTCTATTTTTAAATTACCTAGTTACAAGAGCCTAAATGTCAACTACTTATAACCTTTTACAAAATATTGCTTTTCCCCATGCTGGGCCATTAATTGTTGAGGAGTTCTCCTGGTACTTCACCATCAGCTCTACATCACCATATGCATTGTGACGAGCATAAAGTGCTTAACATCCATATTCAAGTAATCGAATCGCAATCCACTCAATACTTATTATTGAGTAGTTTCGGCGGCCATCTGTGGTCTTCATCATCAGTTACACTTCCTCAAATGGTACTTTTTGAGAGCAACTGCACAAGTTACTATAATAAATACCCAAAACATCATAGATCTGCCTATAATATTTGAAGAGTTCCCTCGGTTTCTCCAGGATCCCATCATGAGATCCTGACTTTTATGAAAATGGGACCAATTTCGAAGTATACCCTTTCAATCAAAAAAATATTTTTCCAAATCGGTTCAGCCGTCTTAGAGTAATCGGTGACCATACATAAAAAAATATATATATGTGGGTTTTTTTAATGCTCAATTGGGCGTAGAAATGAAACGGATTCACCGGAGTAACTTGAGTTTATTCTTTTTTAACACTTCCAACCAGTCTCCTCACTCTCGCTCGTCGCTATCAACCTCTAACCACAGATTCTCTACCATAGATAAGACATTCTTTTATTTTTAAAACAACCATAAACTATTTACAATATTCGACTAACTTATTATCGACTCCCACACCCGGCCGTCCTGGATTCAGACTGTCCTCAGACTGAGTACCACAATTGTTACACAGAATTACAAATGGAAAAGAACCAAATAAAAAAAACAGGTTAACCAACTAAGTCATTACAGGTATTTGGAAACAGCAAACTGTTACTCGTTCTCAGTAAATTAAAACAACAAAATGATTAAACAACAAAAAAAACAAAAAAACTTACAACTAAATCCTACATAAGTACTTAATAGACTATCAACAATCAAGTACAATGATGTTGACCGATAGCACACATAATTTTAAATTTAAACAAAATAAACATTATGAAACGACATCACCAGACAGGTACACAACAATACTACAACAATAGGTTGGCAACAACAGACTCAGAAATTAAATGTGATGGAATGGCTGAAATCATAAAAATGATTTTTTACACCCCGCAATGTACACCTGAATACCCATAATACACATGGTCAGTGGGATTGCTACTTACGGTTCAGCACCATCAGCCGGCCATGGCTTCATGAAGTCTGCTGCTGAGCTGGTCCTTCTGGGACCCTCCTGCGTCCATCTAACTTCTCCATCTCGTACCTATCTCTACCATTCACCTTGGTGATCTTGTAGGGACCTAAAAACTTGGGTTTGAGCTTCATGCCCACACCAAACTGCGTTCTTCGGATAGCAACAACATCTCCTATGACGTATCGTTGGCTTTGCTTCCGTTTCTTGTTATAAGTCTTCAGATTTTCGTCCTGAATCTTCAAGATTTGCTGTTTAGCTTGCACCCTGAGGCCTTCTCTTGCTTCTATGTAATTATGAATATTTTCTTGCTTCAGCAAGTCATAAATTTCTAAATCTTCTTTGTTTCTCATCTTTACCCCAACCAATAGTTCATATGGAGACATGTTTATGCTTCGTTGATATGTACTGTTAAGTGATCGCTGAACACGACTGACATGTCTATACCAAAGCGTTGGGTTCTCCACACATAGCTTAGTCAACACAGATATTATTGTCCGATGCATCCGCTCGACTTGGCCATTGGACCTGGGAATACCTGTAGTGACCTTCACATGATGGATCCCTTCTTCCTGAACATACTCCTCAAACTCCTTGCTGGTAAATGCTGCCCCTCTATCAGAAATTATTCTGATCGGGTTTCCAAAGCATTGCTGGTGCAGTCGCAGCTTGTCAATCATCTCCTTACTAGTTGTACTCTTCGTAGGGAAAATCCATGTAAACTTGGTGAAGGCGTCAACTACTGTAAGTATATAGTTGTATTGCTTCCTTGTCTCCGTCATTGGTCCAAGGTGATCTATATGAAGTGTGTGTAATGGAATACCTTGCTTATCAATACAATTTAAATATCCTTCTTGTTTACCTTCCTTCCGGTTCGCTAATAGGCATGGTACACAGGTAAGTAAATAATTTCCGATTTTCTTTTCCAACTGAGGTATGTAATAATCCTTGCTCATAAGTTCTACCATCTTCCTTTTAGCAAAATGTCCGTTCTCGTGAATTCTTTTCAATATTTCGTTTTCCATTGACTTTGGTACCACTAACTTCTTATCAGGACCCTTAAACAACAATCCGTTGTTTATTGAGTAATCTTCATATGGTTGTCCCTTCAAAATTTCTATGATGGCCCTCAAACCTTCATCTTGTTGTTGACAGTGCCTCAAGTTGTCATGTAAATCTGAAAAAACTGCAGCTACATAAGGGTTTCTACTCAATGCATCCACGTGACGCATTTTGCTCCCTTCACGATGTTCCACATCAAATTCATAATCTTGCAATAAGATAATCCATCTAGCCACTCTGGTCGACATGGCTAAATCTCGTTTTTTCAGAGTTAACTCAAACGCCTTGCAATCTGTTACTAGTTTGAACCGGATCCCATACAAGTAGTGCCGAAACTTCTTAACACTTTCAATAATTGCCAAGGCTTCCAGTTCATAACTTGTGTACTTGCTTTCAGCTTCAGTCGTCTTGCGGCTCATGTAGTGGATAGGATGCAGTTGGCCGTCTTCTGGTTGATATTGTAACAAAATTGAACCATACGCAGCACTGGAGGCATCTGTGTGAAGTTCTGTCCTCAACTGTGGATTAAATATCTTCAACACAGGACTTGATGCTAGTGCTTTCTTCAATGTGTTGAAACTCCTTCGATGTTCATCATGAAACTGGTAATCTTCATTCTTTTTCAACAGGTCCGTTAACGGCTTGGCTATCATAGCAAAGTTCTCTATAAACTTCCTAAAATATGAACATAATCTAATGAAACTGTGCAAGGTCTTCATGTTTCTGGGTTCTGGAAAACGCATCACTGCCTCAGTCTTCCCTGGTGATGGCCTCACTGTTCCATTTTCAATTATGTGGCCGAGATACTCAACTCTTCTGACCATTAGTTGGCTCTTCTTCCAATTGATATCAAGGCCATATTCTGATGCTGTCTTTAGTACCTCCGCTAATCGACTCACAGCTTGTGCCTCGCCTTCTGCTAAAATTAATAAATCATCGATAAATATGATCACTTTTCCCTGATGAATCAAATCCTGAAATATACTTGTTATAAATCTCGTAAATACATTTGGGCAGATGGCTATCCCAAATGGAGCTCTTAAAAATTCATACTGACCCGTCATGGTCACAAACGAGGTATATTTTATTGACCTTTCATGAACACGCAAATGAAAATAGCCATTTTTTAAATCAAGAGCGCTGAATATCGTAGCCTTCTGACATCGGTCAATGTGATCAGCTATGATCGGCAATGGATATTGATCCTTGATCATCTTCTGATTCACTTTCCTATAGTCCACACATACACGCAGCGTACCATCTTTCTTCCGCACCAACACTAATGGGCTAGAAAATTCAGAATTACTTACACGGATTATGCCATCTTTCAACCACTGTGCGATCTGGTTGTCTACCTCCTGTTGCTCCCTCAGAGCCAGACGTCTGGGCCGCAGTGCCACCGGCGTGTCATCCCTCAGATGAATCTGCAGCTGTATAGGCGCTTCCTTCGTCCTCACAGGTTTGTATGACGTCACCATACTTCTCACCTGCTTCTGGATGTCTCGACCAACCTCGCAACTTACAACATCATTATCAGACACAAAACATGTAATATTCCCTAACCAGTCATCATTTATGGGCATCAGACATACATTGCCATGTCCCATTGTAAAAGTATATCAAATTGTTCTCTTACCAAGATGTTGTAAGTGTGGGATCCTTTAGGCAAATAAGTTACTTCATTCTATAGTTTCACTGCGTTTTATTTCATTCCAAAACCCTTTACAAAATTCTAAATTGATCTAATACATGTTTGATAAAACTTGGTAAACTGCTCTAAAAATCTAAACCATATGATCGACCATATTCAACTGACTTCGACTACGACTATATCTCCAACTAAAATATTTTCTACTTGACTTTTCTTTTCATCTATCTTGTCACATTCAAAAAACCTTCCTAACAACATTTTGGTTTTAAATGCCATAGACTTAAAAACCTGCCAGTAAACCATAGACATAAAATTCCATAAAACCAATATTACAACACCCATAACCATCACTGTCTGTTGCAAAAACTGTTGCCCCATTATTATGGCATATGGCATAACTTGACTAGGTACTATGTGGAAACTAACACTTTTATACAACTTGTCATCAACCAAAACATTCGTAATATACTGTCCAAGAGATTTCACTCGACTATCTAGTCCATTTAAAATCAGCGTTGTTGTTCCACACTCAGGCGAACCTAACTTCTTGTAAAACTCCATGGACATCAAATTCACCTGGCTGCCTGTGTCGATTAGTGCGTTCACCGATTCCCATTGCACTCCATTATAAACATTTACTGCCTTCATTGGCTTTTTCAAAACAATCTGTTTCGATCGCGGCGCAGTGTCATCTTTTTTGTTTACGCCTTTGTTGGTGACATTGACGTTAGCTGTCAATGTCACACAATTACACTCGCTCTTGTCACTTTCGGAGACGTCATCGGTGTTGCCAGCTGTCTCTGGGGCGCGTTCCAGTTCACACTCGCAGCATTTACAACAGTATGTCGCCTGTCTCTTTCGCTCTCGGTGATGCTTCGTACTCGACCGTGTGTTGGAGCTGCAACTTCGTTGTCCATGGTGGCCAACATTCCGCTTCTTATCTTCGTCCAATATGGCGGAACTGCTGTTGCCGACACGACACTCCGACGCAATATGACCGAACGAATTGCAGTTAAAACACTTCAGCCCCTTATCTCTGTGAGGACACTCCGTCGCTATGTGTTTTGCTTCACCGCAATTATAGCACTTTTTATGCTTTTCGCTCGCACTTGCACTGACGTTATCCGGATACCGCTTGCGTTCCTTTCGATTGCTATAATTATTCACTCTGTGTTCGTGCGGGCCACTTTTGGTTTTCAGACTTATTTGCTCGTAAATTTTCGATTTCTCCTTGAAATCTGTGTAGGTCGTCGCACCATACAGCACCACTTTGTTAGGCTCATAATCTTGAATACCATCAATGATATATTTTATCGCCACATAGTCTGCCATCTTGCCGCGCTTGCCTAGTTCCTTCATTGTCAACATATAATCTAGACATGACTCACTATTTTTCTTCTTACGCGCGCTCATCATTTCATGCACCGCCTTCACGTCGATGGTGTCAGAAAATTCCTTGATCAACGCCACCTTTAGGTCTTCCCAGCTTTTGTATGGTTTTTCAGACCTCAACCATAGGGATGCGGTTCCTACCAACGATCGCCTAGCCACAATGAGTGTTTGCAGCGGCGTCCACTGAAAGATTTCTGCGTTATCATCAATATCTTGGGCCCATTTGGTTACCGCATGTGGTTTTTCTTGCCCGCTGAACGTTGAAACAAGGCCTTCCATGTTACAAGCAGCTAGCTCGCGGCTCATAGCTTGCCTTGCAGGTGCGGTTGCCACGCGTCCGTCGTCGTCATCGTTATCTGGTTGGCGGCTGTTTCGGCGATTATTTCCGCCCATCTCGTCGTTTCGTTGTTAGAGAAATAGCACGTCGTCCGTCGTTTGTCATCGTAATAGTGTAGCGGAACACCCAGCTACACCACGTCGTCAATGAGTTTCATTTCGCCCCGTCGCTGTTTCGAAGTAGCCCGTCGTTTGGCCTTTCCGAAAACTATTGAGCACCCCGGACCGAGCCCTCAACTGTGGGTTTTTTAATGCTCAATTGGTCGTAGAAATGAAACGGATTCACCTGAGTAACTTGAGTTTATTCTTTTTTAACACTTCCAACCAGTCTCCTCACTCTCGCTCGTCGCTATCAACCTCTAACCACAGATTCTCTACCATAGATAACACATTCTTTTATTTTTAAAACAACCATAAACTATTTACAATATTCGACTAATTTATTATCGACTCCCACATATATATATATACGATAATATAAATTGATAACCTTCTCTTTTTGTCGTCGGTTGAAAATATTGTAATCGGTATTTAACAATACAACTTCCAACATTATGATCAAAATACATTTACGTACGCCTTTTGCCTGTGGAGAAACGGGAAATACAGTGTTTAATTCTGTTTATTGATTGTTAACAGCTTGCGTAACGCAGACTGAATTGTGCATTATTATCGCTTTAAGTATCCGCATTAAGTACTGAGTCATTAGCGTTACTATAACCTGTAACATTCGCATAATAAAGTAAAATATTTTAAGCAACAACTTTGTTGTTTTTTTTTTTATTCATGATAGGCTCGAGTTTTATCACCATCTCACCTGTTGGTAAGCGATGATGTTGTCGAAGTAAAGCACGCTTGCTTATAAGTAACCTATTCACTCTTGACATAAAGGCCCCCAGGTTATAGCTACCAGTAAATATCAGTGGCGAAGGCTCCATACAACTCGATTCCTACCGGCTTCCCTTTTGAAATAGGGCAATATTAGTCTATTATTTTATATATGAATATACAAATAGTAATCTATTATTATCAATCAAACAAATAATTATTTACGAAGTTACAAGATTTCGAAGTCAGCCACAGAGCCACAGTTACTGGAATTCACGCATCACACTTGAGCAAGGTAAGCATTTTTTGGTCCGGCTTCCCTCTTATGAAAATTCACCCTTCGCCACTGGTAAATATAGACTCTGGGGTTCGACTCCTTAGCTGTAAGCACAATGCAAGTATTCCCAAAACGTATGGTGGGGTTGTCCACCCCCAATTAATTTCTCCAATTTACCAGCAATTACACCATTATCTTCTTAATAGGAAATACTTGGCTATTTTCCTCTCAATATACTATTGATATTCCGCGTACTTGATTATTATAATAATAACCTTTTGACTCTACTTGTTCGATGACAATCGCGATCTACGAACTTTTAGAAAGTAGAATGTTAAAAATATTCTCCTCTCAATAATATTTACAATGCGAGGTTTAGACGGATCTTGTTTTCGGGATATAAATCACCAAATAACTCCTAACGACCTGGATGCAGTGGAAGCGATTGTCAGACAGATAGATATAGCATAAGTAAAGCAGTAACTATACCTACATATAATATAGTAAGTAACATTAAAGTAAAGTAAGAACTTTAATAATTTAAGGACTTTATTCACGAGAACATTGCCGACAAACTGTGCTGCAGTATGGCAGTACATATATATATGAATTTTCCCATATGTACAAATTCTTAACTTTATTAGTAAAACTTTTCATATTTGAATAAATAATAAAATAGAAATTGGCCGCCTAAAAACTGCGCTGTCGACACCCAACGCGGGTGGTAAGTAAACAGAACACACCACACAGATATTCCGTGTTGTATTTTTAAGTTTGTAATGTTTTGTTACGTTTTTTTTTGTATACATTTTATCTTCTTTTTTCCTGTAATTTATATTTAAAATTATGTGTTACAGTTATTTTTGTGTTGTGTCTTCTGTTGTCTGATAAAATCTATCTATCGATCTTATACTTATTGAGAACAATCCTACTAAAAATCATTACTTTAAGATTACAACTAAGGTATTTTTTCGGCCTTCGATTTTGCTTGTCTGTAAAGATTGTTTCAGCAAAATTAAAGTACCCTACGTATGATCCAGCCCTTAAACTATCTGCACGCCAGAAAACATATCGAACCGTTTCTCCGTTTTGTCGTGAAGGAATGACAATAGGTATCTAATGCTTTTAATTTCAAGCACAAATCTCAGCTATAGCGCCTACATAACATTATTAGGTAAGCATTGTTTGCATGGTTGGAACTACAAAACTAACAGGTTTCCCATTTATATTTTCATCCCGTATGTTACGCCGAATTTTAATTTTTAACCAGACTGATAACCACCAGTTTTCATGGTTTAAACTACAGCAATGACGATTTTTCAAATAGACTTTCATCCTCTATTTAAGTCAGTTAGAAGTTGAATTTTGAAAAACACTGTAATACGTGGTTCTTAATTCTTTACCAGAATGATAACCGCCAATTTTCATGGTTCAAACTTCAAAAATGTCGATGTTCCATACAAACTTTCATCTATTTAACTACCATTTTAAAAAATCCTTCCTTGTTCCTTGTCTACATAATAAAAGGAACTACCGCAAAATTTCAGCTTTCTAGGTTCTAGGGTTTGGGCTGGGCATTGATGAGTCAGTCAGTCAGGACTTTTCGTTTTATTTATATAGATTTATCTAATTAAACATACCAATACAAGCTCGTCTCCCATAGCTGAAGGCGAGGAAGGCAGCTGAAGTACCCGGGGGCTGGTCACCCAACCAGCGCTCAGGTCTGTACACCTTGGCGTCGGGACCCCACACCCGGACTGATCTTCCAGCACCCCATGTGTTTATGGCACAAATTGTACCTTTTGGTATTGTGCAGGATTCTGAAGCAAGGAAGGTGTACGGAACTGTACATTAATCCAACAACTTACGCTCCGTGCATTCTGCAAACACATAAATTATCAATTACGCAAATCATATTGTTAAAACTCAATTAATAATAAATCATGACGGTCGGTATCATTTCATCATCATCATCATCCTAATAGAATCGCCCCGCTATCAATCACTATATGTAGGGATCCCCTACATTTTTTTGCTTCTTCGAATCGGTTAATACCCTTGAAATTAATCAAGTGAAATAAGAACCTGATATGGAGTGTGTAAAAAACTATAGAAATCCTGTATCGCGCAAGCAGAGTTTACCGCACAACTAGCATACATACAAATCACCCGATAATAAGCATCGGGCAGTTGCCCACCAGACAAAACACCTGTCTGGTCGGTAGATCCTCCCTTTTCCATGGGATTACGGGACTTTACACCCTGTTCCGCATTTCCCCAAAAGTGTAATCAAGAGAACAAAAAGTAGCCAAGTGCGTCAGGACATTGGACCCTCGAGCCAAATTGAAGATACTAGTGAGGTTATGAGTCGGGTTGAAGAAGTAAGGAAGAAAGTTGATTTTCGAAGAAGAAATATGTTGAGGAGATTCGGAAGCCCAGCCTGAGTCTACAAAGCAGAAGCTATTGATGCAGCAGCCATCAACGGTCTGGTTATCCAGTTACCCTTTCCTCCTTCCCCTGTGTCTTTGTCTAGTATTAATATCGTACCTAAACGTTTTTCAGAACTGATCGAAATCAGATCTACCTACTGGCATTTCATGTTCGTGTATGTCAAGTTTCGGAATAAAATGGCTGTGACATACGGTCTGACAGACAGACAGATGACGAAACTATAAGGGTTCCGTTTTTGCCATTTGGCTACGAAAGTCTAAACAGACCTCCTAAAAGAGAGTTATTTGAATGCACCGCCTAAACAGTTGTATATAATTGAAAACAATGTACGTCAACCTGATCCGACCTGATTTGTTCTACAAAAATATCTGCAACACCATAACAGCATTTTTTGCATTTTATACCTAGTAGCTTAAAATAATAACCCATAGAAACGGCGTCTAGAACAAATCACGAGTGATTTCGTGTGTCCACTTCATTTTCTTTGTGTGCGTGAGCCGAATGTGTCTACGTTCCTCAAACGCACACAAATATAGCTTTCAGTGATACCATTACCAGGCCATTACCCACAAAATGGGAAAACGCACTACTATGTTACTGGATCAAATCAAGTATTTTATATTATGAAACTGGATAAGATGATGTCTTTTTATGTAAAAAATGACTTATATGACATATTTTTTACGGAAGGTAAACGTAATGGAATATCGTTCATTGCGTTTAGAATGTTTGTTACCTATACACATGACATGTATTAATTGCTTGAAAGATCTCGTTTGATATCAATTAAAAGTATGTGTTACATTTATGAAACAGAAAAATATCATTGAGAACATTACTTAAATGAAAAAAAAAGACTTATCAACAAAATTGTAATCTTTATTATACCTACCACTCTTCGAACTAACAGTAACTTTTAGTTTTAAAACACTGTAGGTAGTAGGTAGCTGTAAATAAATATAGTTTAGTTTGACGCACATTTATAATCGCCGCCAAAACTACATTTTTAGGGTTCCGTAGCCGAATGGCAAAAAACGGAACCCTTATAGTTTCGACATGTCTGTCCGTCTGTCTGTCTGTCCGTCCGTCCGTATGTCACAGCCATTTTATTCCGAAACTATTAGGACTATACAAGTAAAACTTGGTAGTAAAAAGTATTTACTTGTGAAATGTAATTTGATAACACGTTTTTTGTTTTCCAGAAGGACTATGACATCCATTTACGTACATTTATCGTTTTAAAATATTTACTTGCGAGCTCTATTCGGCAGAATATGACCTTGAGTACTGTACTGACCATGACGGCTCGCCGAGAAAAGTTAGCCATAATGGCTAAGTTATTTTTTTAAGCCTAGTAGCTTTTATGGATTAAAAGCATTGATATACAAAAAACCCAAGATGCACACTCAACGTCTCAAAACCGTGCGCATAAAATGATTGCTTAATTCTAAATTATGCCCTCGTTTCAAATAGTAACGGCAAATTTCAATGGCCGCGTTTTCAGTGTCAAAACAATGTATTATGGCACCTTTTTTATTTTAGTCGCATAATAAAAATTACCCTGTTGAACAAATAACAGAGTTGATTCTTTTTTCTTATATTTATTTATTTTTTATTAATAAGTTTATGCTTTATTGTCCATATTGTCCATACTAATATAATAAATGTGAAAGTAACTCTGTCTGTCTGTGTGTTACTTTTTCACGCCTAAGCCGCTGAACCGATTTAGATGAAATATGGCATGGGAATAGTTTAGGACCGTGGGAAGGACATGGAATAGTTTTTATCCCGAAATTCCGACGCGATCAGGATTTACGCGGGAAAAACCTCTACGCGAACGAAGACGCGGGCAATAGCTTGTATTTAGAATAGATTAAAATAAACTTTATTGTACACCAAAAGTTAAACACATCTATTTTACAATAATTCATACTAATTTAGTTTTTGGCAAATATGTATACGTTATATAATATACTGAAGGAGAAGAGGTCGTCAATTTTACGGCTTTTTTAATGTTCATAAATAAAATAAATAAATAATTTATTGAACATAAAAATATTACATCTTTCAAGTGAAGCCCCTGACTCCTATGATAAGCGAGCGTGTGTTACAGGAATCAGTCTCCTACGCTATATAGTAAATTAATACACTTTTAAATTTTTATGTAATAAATTACAAACAAAAAGTAACATTGGAAGGTATTGAGAACAAAAGAAATAGAAGCGAAACGTGTATGTGTGTGTAAGTTTGACTGTATGTGCATAATTGCGTGTGTGTGTGTGTCTGGAAGTGTGTGCGTTAACATGAATGTGTGTTTTGAATAACTTAATTTACTGTACTGATGAAATTATTTTTTTAATGTCGTCATAGCTCAAAGACTGAAGCCATGGTTTTAAAACTTGTTTGACCTTATGTCATTATAAGCTTATAAATTGGGATCGTTTTATTTGCTCTATTGTAGATCCTAGAACTGAACCCTAGAACTGAACTGAACAGTCTAAACTTACGTCTAGACAATTTTGGGCTAAAGTGTCTAGACGTAAGTTTAGTGTGACATTTGGGAACTTTACAAACGGGAAACCCAGTGCGTTTGCTTATTATATCTGGGCTTACTGGTAACAACCTGTGTCTACGTAGTATGGTACGGAGGATATACACTCGAGAGCAATGAATCCGGGTCACTTAAGGCTTGTATTCATGCCAATAACCTTGACCATTTGGGCGGAGCTAACGACCCCTCTCCGCGCGCCACTCCGCGCAGCTCTCCGCTACCCGCATGCAACAGAAAAGAGAGGCGCGCTCGGCCCGCGCCTGCGCCGCCAGCATGCGTCGTCGCTTCGCCTAGTCTCGGCACAGAGTATCGAAATCACAGAAGGTCAAGTCATCGTGAAAGTTAAATTCATTTTTATTTTTACCGCATTAAAAGTGGTCAAATTTTGTTTTTATTTATTATCTGTTGATATAGATGCACTTTGAGTATGTACTGTAGAAACTATACCTCTATTATAGATCAGCCTGGCTCGAAACTTGAGGTAAACAACTTGATGTATCTTTTTAACTAAATTATATATAAATAAAAATTAATGGCTAAATGTGTTGCTAAGCGCAAAACTCAGGAATGGCTGGACCAATTTTTTTTTCGAATATTCGTTATAGTCTGAGGAAGGTTTCTATTAAGAGAAAAATGGTAGGTAGGTAGGTAAGGTAGGTATGTAGGTAGGAACTTAGAGTAAGGTAGATAGGTAGTATAATTATTACTAGTGTATGTCATATTATTTGTTACATTTTTTATAAACAATTAGATTATAACTAAAATTCACTGAAATTTAACTTTCTTTCACCAAGTATTTTTATTCTTTTGGTTGGTTGAACTTCTTCATCCTCATTTATTTCTCCGTGTTCACATATATTTATTTTTAGAAATTTTGATGGCCATATAAAATCTTGTTCTATGTTTTCTTTTCGTCCTTCTTCGTTCTCGTTTTCTTCATTTTTCTCATCAATCTATTTTTCTTTCCTTAGTTCTATTTCCTTCTCTTCTTTCTCTTGTACATTATCTTAACTCTATCTCTCTATCTCAACTGGCGGCTTCGTCCGTACGAAGAGAAACCGGTGCATATCGGCTCAAGCCTGGCCTCGCTCAGACGAAGCGCACACACGCGCCTTGCTTGTAGTAGTGTACCTATCATAGCGCAGTTGTATGAAGCTTGCCCTCTGTCCGTTTACTCTGTGCTATCTACTTTTATGCGAAGTAAGTAAAGCGATAGTTTATAATGAAATATGTAGATAAAACTTTAAGCTTACCTTGATAATAAATGTATACCCTTTTGTTTGTAATATTTTTTTAGACCTCTCTTCATTCGTTTCTGCTTATTCCCATGTTTTACAAACTAAATTTAAACACTACTAAAACTGTAAAATACTATGAGTTTATAACACTAACACTACTTATAGATACATAGAATACTCTTTAACTTATAAACAAGAATCAGAAATAAAACATTTTGACGAATCGAAAGTCGGTTCTATTTTTTGATAATAAGTTTTATTTCACGCTTTTTAGTGGGTCGGTTTGTAATTTATCTAGTTACAAAAGCCAAAATGTCAACTACTTATCACCTTTTACAAAATATTGCTTTTCCCGGTGCAGAGCCATTAATTTTTGAGTAGTTCTCCTGGTACATCACTATCAGCTCTACTTCACCATATGCATTGTGACGAGTATAAAGTGCTTAACATCTATATTCAAGTAATCTAATCGCAATCCACGAAATACTTATTATTGAGTAGTTTCGATGGCCATCTGGGGTCTTCGTCATCAGTTCCACTTCCTCAAATGGTGCTTTTCAAGAGAAACTAAACAAGGTACTATAAGAAATACTCAAAACGCTATAGGTATGCCTATAATATTTGAAGAGTTCCCTCGATTTCTTCATGATTCCATCATCAGATCCAAACGTGATGACAATGGAACTAACTAGTATAAAAATGTATAATCTTTCAAACAAAAAAAGAATTTTCCAAATCGGTCCAGCCGTCTTCGAGATATAAGGAACATACATAAAAAAAAAGTTCAAGACGAATTGAGAACCTCCTCCTTTTTCTAAAGTCGGTTAAAAAGCTATTCCACTATTTACAAAATTAATTTTTGCAGTAATATTTTACGATATTATTTCGTAGTGCTTGAGCTCTCGCAACGCGACGTACGTCCACCTAGCAACACGATGCGCCCCGCACTGAATTTGTGGACGAGTGCGGGGGTGATGTAAACGCAGTCTTTAATTGGACGCATTTTTAATTTATTGTAATAAAAATAATACATATTTGTAAAAAGTAACAAAACCAAATTATTTTCATTTGTATTGCAAAGCAGTAGTATATTTTTTTATACTCTTTTGATAAGAAATTAAGGAGTAAAATGGTTTCATCTCAATGATTTGGAGGTGATTTGGCATTTTTTTTTTCTTATTATGTGATACCGATAGAAAAATTGTGGCTAAACCAAATTACGGTTCATATCATGTAGATTACTAACAATTTTTTTCAGATGTAATTTCTCTGTAATTGCCGACGAAAAGTTGCTTCATCTGAATGCTTTTTTCAAGCTTTTTTCGAGAGAGCAGCCTTAAAGAATCCTAAAAATCTGGGAAACTAAAAATGCTAGGTTAATGCAATAAATTGTATTTAATAGACAATGTAATACTCCTTAAATGAAAGTAAAAAAAATATGAGTCACCATACATTTTATTAACACAAAATTACATAAAGAAAAAAACTGCTGATCTCTCCTTAAAACAAAAATAGGAAACATGAAATTTTTGAACTTTATTACGATTTTCTTGAATTTTAATACTTCGTATTGCCTCCTCGTGCTTCCATTACTGCGTTTACGCGATTTGACATGCTGTACACCAAGTTCCTTATACGATTTTGGGGAATATTCTCCCATTCCTCTGTGAGAGCAATTTTGAGCTCACGAAGCGTGATTGGGGGAGGGTTTCGTTGTTTTACGAATCTGCCTAGCTCGTCCCAAGCATGCTCGATCGGGTTGATATCCGGGCTGCGCGCTGGCCACTCCATACGAGTAATGTTCATCTCTTGAAGGTAGTCATTCACAATCCTACCTGTATGAGGTCGGGCATTGTCATGCATAAATATAGCATCCTCACCTAAATTGACCATAAATGGACCAACGTGATCATTGAGGATTTCTTCCACATATCTTACGCTAGTTAAAGAGCCGTTTTCTATGATCACCAGCTCTGTGCGACTTTCAGAAGAAATTCCGGCCCACACAAGTACAGACCCACCACCGTAGGCTACTTTTTCTTCGATGCATGCTTGCTTGAATCTTTCCCCTGGTCTTCGATACACTCTGTGTCTTCCATCGTGCTTGTAGAGCATAAATTTTGATTCGTCGGACAACATAACTTTTGACCAATCTTCAATACTCCAATTTACGTGGCTCTGGGCATATCTTAGTCTTGAAATACGATGCCCACGCTCCAGTTTAGGGCCGTTTGCAGGTCCAAGGGGTTTTAAGTTAGATTCAGCAAGCCGACGTCTTACTGTCCATGCACTTGGGTTACTTCCTCCGAGGCCTCGAAACTGATTGGTGAGTTCAGTTCCTGTGAGAAAGCGATTTCGAAGCATGGTGTTCACCAAGTGTCGGTCTTCTCGTGCTGTGGTACACCTGGTTCTGCCCGTTCCTGGTCTACGTAGGTTAGAACCAGTTTCTTCGTAACGTCGGAGAACTCTTTGTACTGTCGACAGCAACACACCGACAGTCCTGGCTGTATCGCGCTGACTCCGGCCGGTTTCCAGCATTGTAAGTATTCTGGTGCATTCTTCAGGCGTAAGCGACATAATTTCAGCTTGAATAATGAATATAGAGCACTATCAACATGGTTTATGTACCCACATAAATGACAGATTACAAATAAAAGCAAAACCAATTGCTGTAATTTCGTAGTTCCATCTTCGAAAGTGGCCCTTTTTCAAATTTGATTTTTTTATGATATAACTTTACAATAACTAAGAAGTTTTAATACCTTCATTTAAGGAGTATTACATTGTCTATTAAATACAATTTATTGCATTAACCTAGCATTATTAGTTTCCGAGATTTTTAGGATTTTTTAAGTGACCCGGATTCATTGCTCTCGAGTGTATATTGGGGAACTGTAAGTACTTGAGCTTCCGAGTATAGCAGTCCAGTGGGATAAATTCGTTTTTTGAACACGACATCACTTTAAGTATTGCTTGTTGTGCGCGTTCCGCTCTTAGTATTACAATTTTAAACGTACCTCCACATACTGGAATAATTTAAACTGTTTAATAATTAGAATAAAAATATATTTCATGTATATCGATTCATTATAGGATAACTTATGGGTTCACAACATGCGGCTTGCTAATGATAAAAGTGTGTGTGAGTGTTGCTTTGGTGCAACACCAATCTCTTCTCCTTTTTTCTTTTAAACTTCTTATTTTTATACTTTAGTTTTTCTCGTGACCAAATACGATGCGGAGAACGGACATCAATCGTCAGCCAACAAAGGCGAGAGATTTTTTTCATGCTGAATTTTTTTGACGAAGATAAATTATGAATATCACGGCAAAAGGTATAAGCCTTATTGAATTTAAAAATTTAATAAACGATTTTAACAGTTAATATTTGTTTCATTGATATACACATATTCTACCCAAAAACATTTACGCTATAATTACGTTTTTAGAACACAATTTAACAAACTTTTATAATACTAACAAAAAAGTTTTATAAAAAAAAATTGTATATAAGTTTCCACTCAATGCCTTGTCCTATCGACCAACGTCAGTCGTAAAATTTGATTGCTTTTCGCACACTGCTTTGTAATGAAATGAAATGAAATGAAATGAAATATTTATTTTGTAAATTGGTTATAAATAACACTTTTACACGTCATGTTTTTACTGACTACTCTGAGAAGAAACACCGAAACAAACTCAGAGGTCATAGTCTCTTTTAAAGTCCAGACAATTTGTATTTGTATATGAGAAGCATGTAGGTTCATGTCTGTGGTATTTTTTTGAGGAAATAACCACGCAAGTTTGAGCGGACCTGTCCAGACAGTGCAAGCATTTGTCAGTTATCATGTAGCTCAACTTAGAACTTAAGGAGCTCAACAATTTGACAAAAAAAAAACAAAGGACATTTGGGTAGGCCACACAAGTACTCAAACTGCTTGACATCATTAAATAAATTATAGTGAAAGTAAAAACAACAAAGAAAGAATAACCTACATTGTCCTCACATTAACAATAATGAAATAATTATATATATAAAAAAAAAAAACAAAAACAAAATAAATAGATATATACAATACTTAACAAAACAAGTATTTTAATCAATCTATACTAATATTATAAAGCTGAAGAGTTTGTTTGTTTGTTTGTTTGTTTGCTTGAACGCGCTAATCTCAGGAACTACCATTCTGATTTGAAAAATTCTTTCAGTGTTAGATAGCCCATTTATCGAGGAAGGCTATAGGCTATATATCATCACGCTAACACCAATAGGAGCGGAGCAGTAATGAAGAATGTTTCAAAATCGGGGGATTTTTTTTTTCCACGGGGACGAAGTCGCGGGAGGAAGCTAGTAAAAAATAAATCAACTATCAAAAATTAGAAAATAAAAAGGGCTCACGTATATCACTGGAGCATCTCATTCCCAAGCCTTCTTGTCCTCAATATAATCTTTAACACTGTAAAAAGCTTTCTGACATAGCTTACGTTTTATAAACAATTTGAATTTATGAATACTTAGTTCTTGAATATGGCTAGGAATTTTATTATAAAAACGTATACATTGGCATCTAAACGAACCACCTATTTTTTTTAACCTTGTTTTAGGAATGACATATGTGTCTTTGTTCCTTGTATTTACACTATGAATATCACTGTATTTTTTAAACAGATTAATATTTTTGTGTGCATACAAGAAATTCTCATAAATATACTGAGATGGCACAGTCATAATATTAATCTCTTTAAATTTGTCTCTTAAGGAGTGCTTAGGATTTAATTTATAAATTGCACGAATGGCCCTTTTTTGTAATACAAATATTGTGTGAATGTCGGCAGCATTTCCCCAAAGTAAAATGCCGTATGACATCACACTGTGAAAGTAACTAAAGTAGACTAAACGTGCTGTTTCGATATCAGTTAATCCACGTATTTTTCTAACGGCATATGCTGCAGAACTTAACTTTTTTGACAATTTATCTATATGGGGGCCCCACTGAAGCTTCGCATCCAAAGTTATGCCCAAGAATACTGTGGTATCTTCGGGTTTCAATATTTCGCCCTTTATTAATATACTAGTATTCACTTGTCTAACATGAGGTACGTAAATTTTAGGCATTTGGTTTTTTTCTCATTAAGAAGAAGATTATTAACATTAAACCAGCTAACTACAGTCGCAAGGGCTCTGTTAACTTCTTCAGTAACCTGCTGTTGACGTTTAATTTTAAATAAAAGAGAAGTATCGTCAGCGAATAACACTATGTCATGATTTTTGATCAGGTACGGCAAATCATTTATATAAATAAGAAACAAAAAGGGACCTAAAATTGAGCCTTGGGGGACCCCCATCTTGACCACAGATCCCGGCGATCTTTTGCCGTTCACATCGACTCTCTGAATCCTTTTACTCAAGTATGAGGTTAAAAGATTCAGAGAGGAGTCCCGGAATCCGTAGTGGTGCAGTTTCCTGATTAATGTCTCATGGGGAACACAGTCAAATGCCTTAGACAAATCGCAAAAAATGCCCAACGCATCGCACTTATCTTCCCATGCATTATAAATGTGTCCTAAATGTTCAACACCGGCATCAGTTGTTGAACGACCCTTTGTAAAACCAAATTGTTTATTATGTAGCAATTTGTGTTTATTAAAATATCTTTGCATCTGCATTAAAATAATTTTCTCAAAAATTTTACTAAAAGTGGGCAGTACAGAAATAGGTCTTTAATTAGTAGGGTCAGATGTACTACCCGATTTAAATAGTGGGATTATTTTACTATATTTCATTAGATCAGGAAACTCACCGCAATCAATACAATTATTAAATATAACAGCTAATGTAGGAGCAATAATGTGTATAATTGACTTAGTAACTTCAACAGAATTACCCCACAGGTCTGCAGTCTTTTTAATATTCAAAGAATTAAAAGTTTTGATGATGTCATTAGAAGTAACATGTTGGAATTTAAACTCTGAAAGAACTACAAACTGGCACATTTTTTTTAAGTAATGTTTCTGCAGCAATGGGAGATGATTTTAGCGACTTGGTTGTCGATACGGGAATGTCAGTGAAAAAATTTTCAAATTCTGTGGTGACTTGCGAATCTAATGTTATTATATTATCATCAATAGTGAGGGTGTAATCATTATTTCGGTTGCAAGACCTTCCCGTTTCGCTTTTTATAATATCCCAAGTCGTTTTAATTACATTACTACTATTTTTAATTTTAGAACTCAAGTAGCGAGACTTGGCAATATAACAGACTTTTTTAAATAATTTAGAGTAGTTCTTAACATATAAATTAAATTCTACCGAGTTAGTGTAAGTCCGCTCCTCATAGAATTCATAAAGCCGATTTCTACTTTTATAAATACCAGTGGTGGCCCAGTCACTGAAAGAAGTGTTACTATTTACTGAAGCAATTTTGGGAATAAATGTGTTATCGAATTGTTGGCAATATATTTTGAAAAAATCATTATAATGTTTATTAGCGTCCTCATTAGTTAACAAACAGGGCATTTTATTTAAGAGTTTAGTTTTGAATGCTTCCAGGCGATATTTAGTTTTTGGATTTACACTGATATTCTTTTTTAACATTTTATTGACTTTTTTTGGTAAAGTAATTAATTGCCCACAATGATCAGAGTCTATTAAATTAATTATTTTTTTGTGAGTCGGTACAACATCCGTAAAAATATTATCTAAGCAAGTGGCACTAGTAGGAGTTATTCTAGTGGGCTCCATAAATAGGTTTACAAGATTGTATGATTGGAATAAACTAATAATGTTAGTGCTCAAACCAGAATTTTCTAATAAATTAACATTAAAATCACCACAAACAATGACATTTTTACTCGAGTTACAGATTTTATGCAAAACTTCATCCATTACTTTTCCAAACCAATCGTACAATCCTGAAGGTGGTCTGTACACACTTAATATAATAAACTGCTCCAATTTAATACAGGCTATTTCAATAGATCGTTCAACAGAGAGGCTCACAATATCCATTCGGTTCTTGAATTTAAGATTATTACTTATTAATATTAAAGAGCCACCATGTATAGCATTCACTCTGCTGAAAGAACTACCAACCTGGTAATTATTATAATTGAAAATAAATTGATGGCTTTGAAGCCAATGTTCAGTTAGGCAAAGAATATCAATATTGTTAAAATTAAGAAAAAACTCAACTTCTAAATCTTTGTTTAAAAATCCTTGAATATTTTGATGTACCAGGTTAATAGTATTTATTGATTTTAAGACTATATTTGTGTCCTCTTTGCAGTTTAAAAGTTCATTACTGCTAGAGATTCCCTCTGTTGTCAAAATTTCTAATTTAAATTCTCAGTAGTAAAATTGTTTGCAACCAAGCAATTGGTTGAGTTATGTAAACTGTCAATGCAATAATTAATTTCAGTATTATTAGATACCCTAGATAATACTGAATATTCACTTAACCTAGGATCAGTAAAATTATCAATAAATGAGTGTATATTGTACGCTAACAAAGTAGCCAATAAATGTTGACTTTTTTTGGGAAGATACATATATTCCCGAATCAAAACAAAATCTCTAACAAAATTGTTAGTATCAAAATACAATAAATGGTCACTATGACGGCATACTAACATATGCATCAAATTATAAAGGCTAAAAATATATTCATTTTCTATACATGTCAAATTATTAGAATAAGGCAATGCATATAAAATTAATTTGCCTAATTTTAATTTAAGGAGGGTGCCAATACCATTAACAATGTCCTGTTTTGTCACATTAAGGCTGTTTCCAAATAAAAGAATGACTGTAGTCTGCTCATTCAATTTTGATTGTTTAATTTTATGAATAAGCTCAGTGAAATGCAGGTTATGGTAACAATGACTTACTATAATATGATCACAATAATTATTTAATAGTGAGCCAAAACCTGTGCCTAATCTATCTGAATAAACTAAAATGTTACTTTGAGCTGGGCTTGTGGTTTCCAAAGTATGAGGTAAAATGTGTGAGGATGCAGGAATAATCTGTGGTAACATGATGGTCGGGTGATTTGAAGCACAACTACAGGTGAGGTCATTAGTCAATAACTCATACCTCTCTGCATTGTGCTTAACCAAGTCCACCAGGTCACAGGCCTCCTGCATGCGCTCATTTAACATTTTTTGGCTAGACTCATACTTACAAAAAATATCCCTTAGTGTATTTTCCCTACTCAATAATTCCTTCTGAAGGTTATTTATGTCAATATCATACATTTTTCTTTGACTATCTAGCATGCAACTACATTCCTTTAATTGGTTGTTTAGGATAACACGCTGCTTTCTAAGTTCAATGTTATATTTATACACACTTCTTGATTTTAAAAGTTTCTTGTACTTAAAAGTCTCTTGTAAAAACAACTTTAAACAATTGTCATAAGATAGAATTTGCAAAAACATATTTTATACTTATAGCATATCTATTACTACGTAGGTGGTGAGTGTTTGGTGACAGTTTCGAGCGCCATATTTCTTCGAGACTGTGCATCTTGGGTTTTTGTATATTAATGATTAAAAGAAGTATATTTCGACACACGACATCTCGACATTTGGATTTTTTCAAACACCAAATATATAAAACCTTATTTAATAAATATATTTAATGATCACAAATACATCATAGAGATAAGATGCCCTTTATAGTATGATAACTGCTTAAATATTTGGTAAGGAAAATAATATCAATCAATCAAAACGTTGCAAGAACTCAAAATTTTGTTAGGTTTTCTCTCTCTCTCAATTTTTTTCTTATGCTTTATAGGTTGTTCCAATGTTTTCAATTAGGATTTTCATTAACTTCAGCAATTGCCTTCAGATACGGTTTGCGCTGCCTCTGAACCTAAACCAGCACGCCCCGGATTTCGGACAATCACAACCACGACCTAAAGTGATTGACCAATCCTTATTTCGCGGTGTTACGGCTCACTCCCGCCTCGCTCCCACCGGAGTTCAGCGTTTTAACTGTTCACTGTGTTTCAACGATGCATGAGAGTGCCAGTGCCTTCTTTTTGAGTAACTTTGAATGGGCATCTTCTGAGCTCGCTTGCCTCAACGTAGATCTCATTAATCGCTTATCATTAGGCGTAATCGCGGTCAAGAGCGGGCTCAAACATAACAAAAAAACCTAAAATATAAAAATAGCTAATGAACATTTAAAAGTGTAAGTGTAAGCTAATCTCTGGAACGGCGGAAGAGATTTTTATAGGAATTGGATGACAGAGGAGTCTGTAGGGCAACGAATTGGCCTCATGAATTATTCCCGGCTCGCAATGCCACGCGATCGGGATACGCGTAGAGTACCTGGGAGGGGTGGTTGTTCCCGTATCCCGGACAACAAATCATAGATAATGGTTCACTCACTTAGCGGCAGGTCTCTGTCCGCCTCTCTGAGCACGCCGGGAAATGGCGGGTACAGCCGCAGAGTCTCGTAGATGACGGCCTCGCAGTACACCATTTGCGATAGATCTTCCTTACTGACGTCACGCCTGCTGTCGCCAAATATACTCTTCATCCTAGAAAATATGTGGTACTTGATATTATGCTTATATTATGCAGGTTATAATGAATAATAAGTTTATTTTATTAGGTACACTAATGGCCGTTTTCACCAACGACCCCTTAAATTTTAAGTAACCCTTAAGCCAATTTAAGTATCACTTAACGTAAATTTTGTTTTCACCAACGTTTAAGGGACACCTAAACTCTTTAGGGATCCCTTATATTTAGGGGCCCGAATGTTCGGCCCCTAACTGACCCCTAGCCTAAGGGTTAGTTTTAAGTTGTTAAACAAGTCGCGTGTTCTTTAATTTTTGTTAAAATGGAAGATCTATTAAGTGAGTTTTTTGATAGTATTGAAGCTGTCGAGACGGTGGAATTATTGGCAAACCCTAGGTTAAATACACGGCCACGTGTTTATCGTGAAAGATCAGACTTTTTCACATAGTATGATGATAAAGACTTTTGTACAAGATATAGGTTATCCAAGGATTGCGTGATATTTCTACTACAAAAACTAGAACATATTTTAGAATATCCAGACGACAGGTAAGCTACCTATGCATTAAATATTAAAACAGAGTAGATAATAGGTATGTGTAGGTACCTACAATATCTATGCAATGCCTAAAACTGTTTGCTATAAAGTGTATGTTGGTCTTGTAGGTGCAAGTATAGAAACTTTAAAAGGTTTTCTATTCTAGCAGGTACCTCTATCTATGTTATCATTAACTTTCAAATTATTTTTACAGAAATAAATCTGTGCCCCCGATCAAACAACCATTATGTGCCCTTAGATTTTATGCTACCATATGTATCCACGTTTAATTTTCTCAACCATTGTTATTAATTTAATAGGTATAAAATCCAGACAAACACTAGCAAAATAACCACTCAGAAATAATTACCTAACATCAACCGAAATGTCACTGTCAAAGATGATACGTCTCAGAAAGTCAGAACTTTAAAAAAAAAGGCACTGGAATTTCGTTAAAGAGCCAATCAATTTTGTAAATATGTTAGTTTTCCGATGTTGACATATTGTATTGTAACTTAATTGTTATTAGAGTCTGGCTAACGAAAGCGTGACCTGAGAAAACGCGGCAAATTCAAAAAATCTTTATGTGGTGTTACTGACTATAGTAGGAGAAAAATGTTTTGATACTTGGAAATTTTATGTATTTGTGACAATCAATTTAAATAATAGTTGTTTACGAACTTATTTAGGGATAATACCACATAATGTTATTAAAGACTCCGTTTGGTGTCTCGGAGCCTTGACTGTCATGGATTGATTAAAAAAACGAATGTGTAGATTTATTTATTAGTATATACATAATATTAACCTACTTAACATGTAGTTTATTAAATTTCCTCAACATTTTTTTAAATCAACTACAGGCGTTTTGAGTACGATAATTATTTAATCATCGTACTCAAAACCCGAGTCCAAAAATTTAACCTCTAAGAATTCTTCTATATCAGTGGAGTCGTCATCACCTACACTTATTATGATTTTTTCCAATACTTTTTCTGTTATGTGATCTCTTTGTTTGTATTATTTTATTTTCCACATTTATTACATGATTTTTTTTCAATCTTCTGCAGTTATTCAGCCAAATGAGGTTTTTATCAGTGTTTTATTTTGTTTTAGGGGCGCCCCTCGATGTTAGATCTTGCCATGACATTTTAGGCTTATAATTTTTGTGTACATATGTTTCATTTAAATAGATGATTCGTTTTCCTTCCGTTCGTTTAGCAGAAATTTCTCCTGGATAAAGATGTCTCCAAGCAGCAATATCAAACGTTCGAAAAGAACCGTTCGTTCATTCTTATTTTTCTTGAACTTATACCCATTAGCAATTAATATTTCACGCAGAGTTTCTCTAGAATGTAATTCTTCTAACAATGTTCGCAATGTTGGGACCTCCTTTCTCACAATATAAAATTCATTGATTTTATTTCTTATTGCATCAATATCAAAACTGTCTAGATCCAACACTGAGCTTTTGTGTGGGCGTTTTTTTTCCTGGAGTGCTCCACATCCATTCATTCACAGATCCTTCCTTTTTTTAAGTGTTGTGACACCAACCTCTGCAAAACGAAGTATAAAATGCATATTAAAAAATTGGCCAAGTGCGAGTCGGACTCGCCCATGAAGGGTTCCGTGGTAACTATAATAAATATAATATACTTAATATATTTAATTGAAAAAAAAACCTTAAAAATTTCTTAAAACTAGCTTATTTACAATTTTTACAACCACGCCAAATAACTTTGTTTTTCATAGTATTTGTATGAATTACAAAGTTATATTTGCGGTTTTAGAAAATATACTGTATCTCAAAAACTGCCAACTCGATCTCGTTTAAACCAATTTTGGTTGAAAGTTTACATTAAGATCTACAACATATGGTTCTTATAGATTTTTCACTTCATTATTATAGAAGTTAGAGGGGGGGACACACATTTTACCACTTTGGAAGCGTATATCTTTTAAACGATTAACTTTATGAAAACGTTATTTTAGAAACCTTAATGTCATTTTTAAAACCTGTCTATAAATACTACACACGTATAGGTTTCATGAAAAAAAATATTTTCGGTTTCAGTTCCATGTATGGGGAGCCCCCTTTATTTTAAATGTTTTTTTAAATTTTCTCTTAAAATCGGAAAGCGGTTCACAGAATACATCTATCTACCAAGTTTTACATGTATAGTCCTAATAGTTTTAGAATAAAATGGCTGTGACATACGGACGGACGGACAGACAGACAGACCGACGGACATGTCGAAACTATAAGGGTTCCGTTTTTTGCCATTTGGCTACGGAACCCTAAAAATCAAGGTACCCAAACAATTTGATAATATCAAATACCACAACTCATCAACAAAACATTCTTAACCGTAACATACGTACCAGTTAATGAATATATTTCTTCTAAGAACTTAGTCTGAGTTTCTATTAAAGATTTTTTTTCCAATTTTTTTGACGTTTCAACAAGTCGCAAATTCCTTGAATATCTCCAATATTATCTATAAAGATAAGAAAAAGTATCATAATATCGTAAATAGGTATATCTAATAATTAGCCACCAAGGATCAACATTACAAAGTCGTATTAACCTAAAAAATCCGAGATCGCATCTAAACATTGTTGTTTTTCTTGGAAAACAATTTCTTTCTCTTCTTGTTTTTGTTTAAACTTACTGATCATAGTATGTAGCAGCTTTCGCACGTTACTTTTTGTTGTTTTACCCATATTATAACGAATATTGTTGAATATTAATTGTGTTTACAAATTACTAACAATTGTAATCACAGATTTTGACAGCTTAATAATGTTGCCATATTAAACTTTTAAGAAAACTCCAGGTCACACTTTCGTGAGCCAGACTCTATAACATGTTCCTAATGTAAAATATTTTTATTTTGTTCTGAATTATTGTAAAAATGTAACCTAAAAATGTTGTCGGTACAATTGCGGTTTTCAGATTAACTATGACAAAAAATCTGTCCCTTAACTAAGTAGCCCCTAAGTAGGAGTCCCTTAGCATGGTGAAAATGAATTAAGTTAAGGGATGCATTTAAGGGGTACCTTAGCCTAAGGGATCCCTACCAAGGGTATAGTTTAGGGGTCGTTGGTGAAAACGGGCATAAGAGTCATAAAAATAATTTAAAAAAAAATCATCAAAACTGAGATCAATAAACATACTGCAAACGGCTTATTTCAAAACGTTCAAAGTAATGAAAAAACCCTGACTCCTAAACTAGGTGTTATAAGGAAAGAATTAAGACTAGACTAGACTAAAAAAATTTGTACAAATAAGTATTAAGATTCGATTAATAGAACTCGAGAGCAATTTTAAGTTAAACTCAGTTTTGAAAAAGAAGGAGAAGGAAGGAAGGATATTTCGTCAGTAGAAATCTGACACTCTCTTCCACTCCACTAAGTTTATTCCTAGGAAAATGTAAATATGTGATCCAGAAGTATCAGGGAATTGAAGAACGAAATGTATTCGTGATGCAATACATTGGGAATCCGGAACATAAAAAAGACTTTAGTCACATTATTGTTACCTTATTCAAAAGAGGTATGGTTAACTTCCTTAAATTAGAGCTTTTGTAATTAAGCTACCCGAAGGAAAAACTTGTCATCGCGGCATCAAAAAACTATTAAACGAATTTGACGTATTTACCATTGGCTAAAAATTAATGAAACCGTGTCCACACTCATCAATTCCTGTGAATGCCTAAATTCCAGCGTTTAACAGCATTATCTGTCCAGCATTAATACTAAAATGGACCTTAATGGCACAGCCGTGAGGCATGTACTGACTTTTTTACTTTTAATTTATTTGCATGTTTGTGCCTGAATAATTCATGCAAAAGAAATGGTTTTCTTTATTGCATTAAAATAGTTGTTTTGTTAAGATTACTAGCAGTGTGGGTAGAATTCACTTTATTATAGTAATTTTGTTAACCCCTCCAATTAAGCTTAACAGTCTTCAGTCTGGAGTGGGTTCACGGCATTAGTATTGGTTGGGCACTTTAAGTGACCCAAGTTAACTTGTTTAATATTTATTTCTGCTGTACCTGAGTATTAGGAACAATTATTAATTAATTTCAAATGGTTTCTATAAGTTAGTATCTGAAAGCTATTTGGTTCGCGCGCCATGACGATCGCGCGTTGGGACTCGCCAAACCTGGCGACACCAGCGCCATAGTTTTGGTTACTGCTCACCGAGCATCGACCAATGTGTGCAGTCAGAAAAAGAGAAAACTCTCAGCGGGGCTGCACGCGTGTTTTTTGTCTGGTGGCATTAATTAATTTTTCCCCGTGATGGACAGCTAAAAGTTTCCAGGAACTTGTTATAAATACCCAGCAGTGATTTGACAATCTGTTTCGTGAAAGTGCTTCACGGTGGGAGCTGCGGATGGTAGCTGGTGAAGGCGTCTCTGAACTGGTCTCAGGTTAGTGACCAATAGCATTCGGTGCTGACGTCGAAACCATTTCTTATTCTTCGGTTCACAGGGTGGGTTTCATAGGAATCAAAACATAATCTTGAATAATTGTGTCCCGCGCGTGGGGTTGGCTATTTACACGCCGCTTCACCAAGTATAATGGGTGGGGTTCGAACCTGCGACCTCACGATCACAAGTCCGACACCTTACCCATTACGCTATAGACGCTTCTTAATATCTAAGGAATAGGCCTTGAAAGCCTTTACGTGAAAACATGTTTAAGATACGCGAAGAATAGACGCATTTGATTAATAACAATAACATATTACAGTCATGATACGGTTACATAAGTACTTCCAAGTGGTACTTACTCCGCATTCAACTTCTCCTGTATCCGAGGCCTGCACCCGATCATCAGCAGGACATAGAACATGGTGGACGCTGCCGTTTCCTGCCCTCCAAAGATGATGGTGTCCACCTCTGACTTGATCTGCATCTCAGTCAGGCTCGGATCAGTCTCGCTCAGATCCATCAAGATGTCCAGGTAGGTTTTCATCTTTGGCTCGTCTTTAGCAACTGGAAAACACATTTGCAGAACATTTAATAACATCGAAATCTATTGACTCTCTGGTTCAGTTTTACCAATGGAACGGGTCACACAGTTAAACTGCTTTAAAAAGCATGTAGTGTGATTCGACTAGCAGCTGAGTAACACGATATCCCTTGGCTGGTCCAGCGTCAGATTTACTGGCTTCTGACTACCCTTAACGACTGTCAAAGGTGTCCAACTGACAGCCGGGACCACTGCACTATGGAAAATATAGGTCGGTATCGGATCAAAACTCTATAACTTCATGATTTTTGTCGTATCGTGATGAAATTTGGCACAAATATGCAGTATGGTTTGGAGATTCAAATGATGTGTAGTTTGTAGTGTTTTCTTGTCTAACTATATAATTATGTTATTTTGCAAAGAAAAGCGAAAAAATCACGAAAATATTTTTTTAACTATTTTAGTTAAAAATTTATTTCAATTTTATTTCTTGTTTGGGGTTGAAACTCTCGGACCATGGGGCCCGTGTGCTCACAGCCTTTTTAAAGAAATATCGAAAAGTCTCGTTGACGCTTCCCGCGACCCAAGGGCTGGCTATTTCTTTGGTCAACGGCTAAGCATTGCCATACAACGAGGCAATGCCGCCAGTATCTTGGGTACGTTGCCAGCCGACAGCGTTGAGGATGAATTTTTTTATGCTTTATTGTATTTTGTATTTTAGTACATAATTTTGTATATTTGTTGTAATTAATTGTTTAAATATATCAAAGTGGAATACAAGTTTATAATGACTAAAAAGATTAAACTATGTTTTTATTTTGTTTTTTTTTTTTTAATCATAATTGAATACACACTTAAATAAAAACCCTAAAGTACATAAATATATACATATGAAAATAAACTGAAATATGGCGTCCAGAAATTCGTGCGCATCACTGTGTTCTGGTAATGTGCCCAAAAGACTGGCGGCATTGCCACGCTGTATGCTTCTTAACCGCTGTCCAAGGTAAAAGCCAGCCTTTGGGTCACGCGAAGTGTCAACTAGGCGCCTGGATAGTTCTTTAAATAATTTGTGAGCACTCGGACCCCACGATCCCAAGGTCTCTATCCCAAACGGCTCGTAAATATAACCTCCAACAAGGTTATTATATTTCCGCCGCTTGAGTGGTGAGCACAACAAGACGAGCTAGAAAGATGGGATGGTGCAAGAGTATCGACACAAGTCACATCCCACACTAAAGCCCTACCCATCTTCCAAGAAAATAAAGACATGCCGTCCGGTCTTTTGCCATCGTCGGGTGACAGGCCATTGAGTTCTAATACAGCCGGAACGCCGACGGTGACAAGAGCTCGTCGGATAATGTCGTTAATATTCGCGTGCCGTGCTATGAGACCCGCAAACTATGGTTAATTACAACAAGTAAAGTAAACAAAATGTATATATATATATATATGAAAACAATTTACTAAATTAAAATCATATTACTAATAGGTACATCCTATAATCAGGCTTCAGGGAATGATGTAGCTAGGTACAAATATAAGTAATAACTAAATATAAATATTATTTTTAAATTATACAACTTCAGGATCAGGGTCAGTAAATGTGGGTTCACTTTCAGGTGCCACGTTTAAAAGACTTAGTGCCTCTTCTTCAAGATCTTTTACATTTCTTACGTACGGTTTTCTCAAACTTGATATATATGGATCTGACGTGTATAAAAGCGTTTTAAAGACATCTTCATTTGTAGCAGATCGGGAACCTTTTCTGGCATGATGAAATCGTATGTTTCTGTAATCTTTGTTCCGAGACTCTTGTGCGTCTTCCGATAGCTGTCCAATAGGAAGCTCCGCAAAATTTTTAATAACGTTTTCTCCGTGTATAATTTTTTTATGAACGGAGGATGGTATATAATACCAATCGTAATTACTTGCATGATTCTTGCAGTTTCTATTGCATACTTCCCAAATTTTTCAGGGTCGACCATCATTCCAGAAGAAAGAACTTGCAAGATAATGTTAGGCGTTTAATCAATGCCATATCTACACCTGTTATTTCCGATGAGCAAGTCCTATTATAGAAGAATCTTCGTGCGGTATTACCATCGTTCGTATTCCCGCTAACTTGTCGAGCTTTGTCGATGATTAATCCCAACTCCTCCCTGAAACGATTTTGAACAAGCTCTTTCTTTTCTTTTTTTAATCTCTTATTTTCTTCAGTTGAAGCAGACGAAGTCTTAAACGGAAGATTATAAGAAATATGCAATATCATTTCTATGCAGCGAATCCAGGCGTGTAAAGTGGACAATCCGTATTGGTAGGCATTTTCGTTTTCAGGTTTGGCAGTTACTTTCGATAGGTCATTCATTAGCCATGGAGTAGCCCCACATATCATTTACGTGGAACCGGATGGAGTATCTGTAAGGACCTGAGCGACCTTTTCATCAATCATCGTTAGAAATAGTTCATGCTGCAAATTTACTACAACACCATCTTTGTTTATCAGTGATGCTTGTGCATCCCTAATTTGTTTGTTAATATCATCGACAACTATCTTGGCTTTTTCTGGAGTTTCCTTACAAAACTCAATAGAAATGGGTCTGCAGAAATGGATAGATGAAGGTACCGGATTTTGCCAAACAACGGATCCCGATTGCACATCAACTAATCTGATGGGGACTAATGAAGTGTTGTACAAATTGGCATCTGAAATTGTTTCCGACTCTTCTGCAAGTATTTGCTTGTATTGGCATTGACCAGATGAACCATCACATCCCCATTTACAATTGAGGATCAATGTTCTATATTGTTTTTGGAAAACAGAATTGATTTTTAAAATTCTAGCAATAGTATGATCCAATAAATCTTGCATATTAATCACTTTAGCATAAGTATTCGTGATTTCGATTGTAGAAGATGGTGGATAACAGGATCTTTTTATTTCTTCTGAGATGAGCTTCTGTGTACTCACATAAAGCCCATAGTCCCTGTACATAGGCGTTTTCATATGCTCGAAGCCATATTCTTGGAGTAGAAGAGTGTTTTTCCTATTCTTGGTAGATTCTCAGGAGTCTCCATAAGCCACTCATGCTCTTCCTCGTTGGCCAGATGTTGATGGCGTAGAATATTGTTCAGAATCCGGTAAATTTAACGAATACCTTAAGTCCAACCAAGTACAATTCTTCTGTAAAACTGTTTCTTTTTTCCGAGATGCCAGGGCCCAGCGCTTGTTGAATATAGGAATAATGTGCCTTTATATGTCACCAATTATAAAACACAAGTTGTTTTCAGAAACATTGGGTTTTTCCACTAAAACTTTGGATAATGCACGCCTATATTACAGGCAAAATAAGAGATTCTCTTATAATTCTGTAAGACCTTTCTGCACCTTATTTGAGCAAATCAATAATTTTGAATTCTGAATTTTGAATTATTTCTTTTAAAAGAGAAAATATCTGCAGCTGATTTTTTTGCGTTCTATTTACGAATAGCAAGACTACTAGTTAACACAAAAAGTAGCGCTTGGGCAGACGTGAGCAACATTGAAAACCTTCGACGAAAAAAAATAAAAGTATAAAATGAGGTATGCCACTTTTTAAGTAATTACTGAAACATTTTTCTTTACTTTGAAAATCATTAAGTTGTATCGCAAAAAACATAAAATAACCTTTCTAAAAATGTATAATACTGCATATCTGTACCAAGTGTTTTCGTCACAATATGGTATTGATACATGTATACGTAAAGACTTGAGATTGGCACTTCTCACCTATGAAAAAAATAATAATTTCGCGCATTAAGTGAAAAAATCCTAATGAATATTATAATTTGATTATTAGAAAACCTAATAAAATAGCCATATTAGCCAAATTATGATATTCGTAAAAAGCATTTTTGTTATGGTTTGTTCTACCATTTTCCATAGTGCACCGGATTAACGTGCGTTCCGATGCTCGGTGGTATCACACCGCCAACTTCCAAACGTGGAAGTGAAAGTGTTTTTCTGTAAGGAATTTCTCAGTAGCAGTCCGGACTGCTACTGAGAAATTCCTTACAGAAAAACACAATAGCACTTTTTGCACGACCCAGGAATCGAACCCGAGACCTGGTTCTCAGTAGTTGCGCTTGCGTTCAACCATGGATGAGTGGTTGAACGCAAGTGCAACTACTGAGGCAGTTAAAAATCAAATTATATCAATACCAAAATTATATTCTGAGTATAACCACTCAACTTCCACTCGGGTTCCCGGCAGGCCACGAAGGAGATGGTGGGACGACCCGGATCCTTGAAAATTGTAGGGAATTTTTTGTCCAGCAGTGGGACAGAATGAATTCTAGAAATAAAAATAATGATTGGACATGGACACAATACTTTACCACTATAATTGTTTTCTCCCATTTGAGTTTTCTTTGCATTCTTCCGTTCCAGTTTTCTCTTTTTCATCACCTGGTACAATAACAGCATATCAGAACCAGAATTTAGTATCTTACTCTACATATATCTTTACTTTGGTATTGTTCGTCAAATTGTTGGCAGGTCCGCTCAAATTTGCGTGGTTATTTCCTCAAAAGAATACCACAGACATGAACCTACATACTTCTCAAATACAAATAGTATGGACTTTAAAAGAGACTATGACCTCTGAGTTTGTTTCGGTTTTTCTTCTCAGAGTAGTCAGTAGGAAATACCGGCCTCATCTAGCTAAACTAAACTTAACACGTAAAACACATGACGTGTAAAAGTGTTATTTATAACCAATTTATAAAATAAATATTTGATTTCATTTCATAATTACATATGTATAGGTACAACGAAACGCTTCAGTAGTAGGCACACAAGTATACAGGGTTACTGGTTACTCGACGAATTCCTTGCAGGACGTCATAGTAGGATTAAAATGTAATTTCAGCAACCTAACATTCTACCAAAGTTTAGTAGTTTTGAGATCGTTGGATTTTTAGTGTTTTTATAAAAAATCCCATTTGCAGCTAATTTAAAAATGATTTACGGCGCGACTGTATTAAAATTTAAGTTATTATCATAGTTGATACCGTAGCAGATCTTTCTTATAATTAAAAGTTAAAATGCTTAAAACCTTGGCATCATACAAAATTTTGTCTAATACAAAAAAGTACTCAGTACTACTAAATTTGATAGTAAATATCCTTGTCTTATCAGCTATCCAAAAAGGTATGAAAGTTAATACAATGACACAGACTGCACTATGAAAATTGTTTTTCATTTAATCCACTAAATATGAAATCATACGTCTCACAAAAAGGTGATTATTGGGAAAACCAAATTAAATAATTTCGTGGACATTATTTTTAGAATTTGTATTGTCATCAGTTATCGATGGATCAGCTATAAAGACTTGAAAAAATACTGACCTAGTAGTTTGTTTCGGTGTTTCTTCCCAGGGTACTCAGCAAAAAAGCCGACGTGCTCAAAGTAAACGTACCTACATAATTACCCTATAATGGCCCCATTGCATCCATCTCGTTTTGAGCGCCTGGCTGTTGTATTCCCAAGGAATAGGCGTGACAACAGCAAATTATGTCAAGTATCATGTCGAACCACTTTAATGCGTAAGAGCGTTTCTTGCATGGCCCCAATTATTTACAATAAATTACCGAGTAGTTGAAATGAAATGAAATGAAATGAAATGAAATATTTATTTTGTAAATTGGTTATAAATAACACTTTTACACGTCATGTTTTTTTGCGTGTTAAGTTTAGCTAGATGAGGCCGGTATTTCCTAACTGACTACTCTGAGAAGAAACACCGAAACAAACTCAGAGGTCATAGTCTCTTTTAAAGTCCAGACAATTTGTATTTTTATATGAGAAGCATGTAGGTTCATGTCTGTGGTATTCTTTTGAGGAAATAACCACGCAAATTTGAGCGGACCTGTCCAGACAGAGCAAGCATTTGTCAGTTATCGTGTAGCTCAACTTAGAACTTAAGGAGCTCAACAATTTGACAAAAAATACCAACGGACATTTGGGTAGGCCACACAAGTACTCAAACTGCTTGACATCATTAAATAAATTATAGTCAAAGTAAAAACAACGAAGAAAGAATAACCTACATTGTCCTCACATTAACAATAATGAAATAATTATGTAAAAAAAAAAAACAAAAACAAAATAAATAGGTATATACAATACTTAACAAAACAAATATTTTAATCAATAAAAAATAAATCAACTATCAAAATTTTAAAAATAAAAAATGCTCACGTATATCACTGGAGCAGCTCATTCCCAAGCCTTCTTGTCCTCAATATAATCTTTAACAGTGTAAAACGCTTTCTGACATAGCTTACGTTTTATAAATAATTTGAATTTATTAATACTTAGTTCTTGAATATGGCTAGGAATTTTATTATAAAAACGTATACATTGGCATCTAAACGAACCACCTATTTTTTTTAACCTTGTTTTAGGAATGACATATGTGTCTTTGTTCCTTGTATTTACACTATGAATATCACTGTATTTTTTAAACAGATTAATATTTTTGTGTGCATACAAGAGATTCTCATAAATATACTGAGATGGCACAGTCATAATATTAATCTCTTTAAATTTGTCTCTTAAGGAGTGCTTGGGACTTAATTTATAAATTGCACGAATGGCCCTTTTTTGTAATACAAATATTGTGTGAATGTCGGCTGCATTTCCCCAAAGTAAAATGCCGTATGACATCACACTGTGAAAGTAACTAAAGTAGACTAAACGTGCTGTTTCGATATCAGTTAATCCACGTATTTTTCTAACGGCATATGCTGCAGAACTTAACTTTTTTGACAATTTATCTATATGGGGGCCCCACTGAAGCTTCGTATCCAAAGTTATGCCCAAGAATACTGTGGTATCTTCGGGTTTCAATATTTCGCCCTTTATTGATACACTAGTATTCACTTGTCTAACATGAGGTAATGTAAATTTTAGGCATTTGGTTTTTTTCTCATTAAGAAGAAGATTATTAACATTAAACCAGCTAACTACAGTTGCAAGGGCTCTATTTACTTCTTCAATAACCTGCTGTTGACGTTTAATTTTAAATAAAAGAGAAGTATCGTCAGCGAATAACACTATGTCATGATTTTTGATCAGGTACGGCAAATCAATTATATAAATAAGAAACAAAAAGGGACCTAAAATTGAGCCTTGGGGGACCCCCATCTTGACCACAGATCCCGGCGATCTTTTGCCGTTCACATCGACTCTTTGAATCCTTTCACTCAAATATGAGGTTAAAAGATTCAGAGAGGAGTCCCGGAATCCGTAGTGGTGCAGTTTCCTGATTAATGTCTCATGGGGAACACAGTCAAATGCCTTAGACAAATCGCAAAAAATGCCCAACACATCGCACTTATCTTCCCATGCATTATAAATGTGTCCTAAAAGTTCAACACCGGCATCAGTTGTTGAACGACACTTTGTAAAACCAAATTGTTTATTATGTAGCAATTTGTGTTTATTAAAATATCTTTGCATCTGCATTAGAATAATTTTCTCAAAAATTTTACTGAAAGTGGGCAGTACAGAAATAGGTCTGTAATTAGTAGGGTCAGATGTACTACCCGATTTAAATAGTGGGATTATTTTACTATATTTCATTAGATCAGGAAACTCACCGCAATCAATACAATTATTAAATATAACAGCTAATGTAGGAGCAATAATGTGTATAGTTGACTTAGTAACTTCAACAGAATTACCCCACAGGTCTGCAGTCTTTTTCATATTCAAAGAATTAAAAGTTTTAATGATGTCATTAGAAGTAACATATTGGAATTTAAACTCTGAACTACAAACTGGAACATTTTTTTTAAGTAATGTTACTGCAGCAATGGGACATGATTTTAGCGACTTGGTTGTCGATACGGGAATGCCAGTGAAAAAATTTTCAAATTCTGTGGCGACTTGCGAATCTAATGTTATTATATTATCATCAATAGTGAGGGTGTAATCACTATTTCGGTTGCAAGACCTTCCCGTTTCGCTTTTTATATTATGCCAAGTCGTTTTAATTACATTACTACAATTTTTAATTTTAGAACTCAAGTAGCGAGACTTGGCAATATAACAGACTTTTTTAAATAATTTAGAGTAGTTCTTGACATATAAATTAAATTCTACCGAGTTAGTGTAAGTCCGCTCCTCATAGAGTTCATAAAGCCGATTTCTACTTTTATAAATACCAGCAGTGGCCCAGTCACTGAAAGAAGTGTTACTATTTACTGAAGCAATTTTGGGAATAAATGTGTTATCAAATTGTTGGCAATATATTTTGAAAAAATCATTATAATGTTTATTAGGGTCCTCATTAGTTAACAAACAGGGCATTTTATTTAAGAGTTTAGTTTTGAATGCTTCCAGGCGATATTTAGTTTTTGGATTTACAGTGATATTCTTTTTTAACATTTTATTAACCTTTTTTGGTAAAGTAATTAATTGCCCACAATGATCAGAGTCTATTAAATTAATTATTTTTTTGTGAGTCGGTACAACATCCGTAAAAATATTATCTAAGCAAGTGGCACTAGTCGGAGTTATTCTAGTAGGCTCCATAAATAGGTTTACAAGATTGTATGATTGGAATAAACTAATAATGTTAGAGCTCAAACCAGAATTTTCTAATAAATTAACATTAAAATCACCACAAACAATGACATATTTACTTGAGTTACAGATTTTATGCAAAACTTCATCCATTACTTTTTCAAAGCAATCGTACAATCCTGAAGGTGGTCTGTACACACTTAATATAATAAACTGCTCCAATTCAATACAGGCTATTTCAATAGATCGTTCAACAGAGAGGCTCACAATATCCATTCTGTTCTTGAATTTAAGATTATTACTTATTAAAATTAAAGAGCCACCATGTATAGCATTTACTCTGCTGAAAGAACTATCAACCTGGTAATTATTATAATTGAAAATAAATTGATGGCTTTGAAGCCAATGTTCAGTTAGGCAAAGAATATCAATATGGTTAAAATTAAGAAAAAACTCAACTTCTAACTCTTTGTTTAAAAATCCTTGAATATTTTGATGTACCAGGTTAATAGTATTTATTGATTTTAAAACTATATTTGTGTCCTCTTTGCAGTTTAAAAGTTCATTACTGCTAGAGATTCCCTCTGTTGTCAAAATTTCTAATTTAAATTCTCAGTAGTAAAATTGTTTGCAACCAAGCAATTGGTTGAGTTATGTAAACTGTCACTGCAATAATTAATTTCAGTATTATTAGATACCCTAGATAATACTGAATATTCACTTAACCTAGGATCAGTAAAATTATCAATAAATGAGTGTATATTGTATGCTAACAAAGTAGCCAATAAATGTCGACTTTTTTTGGGAAGATACATATATTCCCGAATCAAAACAAAATCTCTAACAAAATTGTTAGTATCAAAATACAATAAATGGTCACTATGACGGCATACTAACATATGCATCAAATTATTAAGGCTAAAAATATATTCATTTTCTATATATGTCAAATTATTAGAATAAGGCAATGCACATAAAATTAATTTGCCTAATTTTAATTTAAGGAGGGTGCCAATACCATTAACAATGTCCTTTTTTGTCACATTAAGGCTATTTCCAAATAAAAGAATGACTGTGGTCTGCTCATTCAATTTTGATTGTTTAATTTTATGAATAAGCTCAGTGAAATGCAGGTTATGGTAACAATGACTTACTATGGTATGATCACAATAATTATTTAAAAGTGAGCCAAAACCTGTGCCTAATCTATCTGAATACACTAAAATGTTACTTTGAGCTGGGCTTGTGGTTTCCAAAGTATGAGGCAAAATGGGTGAGGATGCAGGAATAATCTGTGGTAACATGATGGCCGGGTGATTTGAAGCACAACTACAGGTGAGGTCAGTCAATGACTCATACCTCTCTGCATTGTGCTTAACCAAGTCCACCAGGTCACAGGCCTCCTGCATGCGCTCATTTAACATTTTCTGGCTAGACTCATACTTACAAAAAATATCCCTTAGTGTATTTTCCCTACTCAATAATTCCTTCTGAAGGTTATTTATGTCAAGATCATACATTTTTCTTTGACTATCCAGCATGCAATTACATTCCTTTAATTGGTTGTTTAGGATAACACGCTGCTTTCTAAGTTCAATGTTATATTTATACACACTTCTTGATTTTAATAGTTTCTTGTACTTTTTAATGTTTTTATTAATTTTAATATACTTTTGGTTGTTGTAGTTGGAAAGCTTTAAATACAGCACAATTTAAGAGTAGATTACGTAATTTTTTGGTAGATAAAACGTACTACAGTGTAACTGAGTTCCTATCGGATAAAAAGATTTGTTAATTAGTGACATCTTGATTTTTGAAATTTAGTTGTATGACATTATTGATTATTGATTTTTGACATTTTGATCTTTGACATTTTGATTTCTCATTTTTTGATTAAGTTTTTATTTTTTGGAATTGTAATAATAATGATATTTGTAATAGTAATGACATGGTATATAATCTAATGACACTAATTTATATTTTCCTTTTAATACAAACATATATTTTTAATTAAGTTGATGATTTAAAATTTTATAATAGTAATTTATAAATTGATCTAAATAATAATGATATAAATAATTTCAAATGTTTGCATGCCGATTGGTAAAATGTGGCTGAGCTAAATGTAATCTTAAGAACTATTATGTACCCATATTTGCAAAATAAAAATTCTATTCTATTCTATTCTATTGCTGGGACTTAGGCCTCCTCTAACAGAAGTAATGGTAATCAACCTCCTATCAATCAGAGGTGTGATGTCGCATGTCTTCAGATTACATAGACATGCAAGTTTTCTCACTATATTTTCCTTCAACGTTTTGAGAGCAATGGTGACGACATAAGTTACACAAAGTAATGCACCAAACTGCCCTAAACATTTGCAACACGGTTCTATGTAAATTATTAATAAAATATAGGTCATTTATGATTTACGAGATTTAGGACTGTGGTGTCACTTAAGATAGTTCCAAAGCCACTTACAGTATCAGATAGATTATGCAGGACAGCGACGCACTTGGCAAACTCCCTGTGCGCGGCGGTGAGCCGGTAGATGGCGTCAGGGTGCACCAGCACGTTCAGGACGCGGCTCACGATCAGCTCCAGGCATCGGTTGAAAGCTTCATTGTACTCCGTCGTCACTATGCTCTCCGATATCTTTCGTACGCCTAGTGCTGTTTCTGATGAGTTAAATTTACATCCATTGGTAATACCATAAATGTAAAAGTCTATCTGTCTGTTATGCTTTCATGGTCTAACCATTAAATCAAACCTGCGGGTCTAAAATAAGGCATCAAAAGGCATAACAAATGTAGTTATTATCAAAGGTAGAATACAAAATCGTGCAATGTAAATCGTGGGCAACAGCTATTTCGCAACAAGTACCTATATACACCTACCTATATACTATGTACCTATATGTACAGAAAAGTCATTTTAAGAATTACGTACTTCGAATGAAAAATAATCCCAGCTTTTATCTTAGGTCTTTTGGAGCTATAAAGTTGCCGATTTATTTTGGGATGAATAAAGGATGATTACTGGGTATGGGAACATGCGATTTTAAACTTGAATATACTTAAAAAGGTAAAGATGGTTTTACAAAAAAAAACTTGTGTAAAAGCGAACATGAAAAAAATCCTTAGGCATTCAAAAAATCTTTGTATCGGTGATGAAAAAATTGCCTATTGTTATAGCCACATTGAACGACTGAGTGGTTTAACTGTTGATGTGTTACAAATAAAATGTAGCTGCTCTGGATGTACATAGAGTTCATATAAAAGTTCCTATTATTCCTTAAAGCATGTTTTTCCTTTATCAAAATATGTAGCTGATTTATAAAGGAATATAAGATATAACGACGATATTGTAAACATGAAATATAGTTCGCGTCAAGCAAGTTTGCCGCTCTGAAGTTAGGTCTCCGCGATGGCCGCCTATATTCAATCGTGTAAAAATCTTTTTTTATTACAAGCCTTTTAGTTTATACATGTTAAAGATTTCACAGACTAAGTATTAAATTTTTGGAAGAAATTAGGGCCCTGCAAGTTATATACAAGATAGAATATTTATTCTATCTAGCTAGATAGAATATTTATTAGAAGAAAAGAATATTTATTCGGATGAACTACACAAATAGCTAAGCATTCTAGTAGACTTACTCTGCTCATGCAATTAAACCTGACCTTTGCTAAATAAAATAAAACTAAAGTCATATATTTATTTATAATCCCTTCATTTTGATTCTCCAATCAAAGGGTTTGAAAAAAAAACGCACCCCTGAATAAGGGTCTCCGAATCCACTTTAAAATGTTACATAATTATGCCAAACGATTGCTTAAAAAATGGTGTTTTAAAGATCTGACTGCAATCTTGAAAAGAATGAGAGCGTGCCACACCCTTAGAGCATTATAATGCTCTTACACCTTATCACGGAATGTCCGATATTCGAAAAAGAAAAATATAATTTTGAGGCAGTAACAGAAATTAGAATTAAATCGGAAAACCTACCAGAGATCATGAAAAATAAAAAGAGTAGACCAAATTTTTTTAAATATTGCAAGTAAATAGCTGCCCAAGACGTAACGTAAAGTAACAAAGAAAAAGGAAGTCAAAAGATATACTTTCAAATATTTAAAAAAAAAAACATTAATGAGTAATAATGATTACTCATTAATATTCATATTCATAAGTACTACCTTTTCATCATTTGTTTTCATTTGTGGGTTATGTTCGTAATTTTACTTCCACTACTAGATACTTGAATTTAACTAATGGGTCCCATTGCTTGTGTTAGGGCGAAGACTAATTGAAATGACCATTTACGACTGCAGTTTATTTGCGACTGGTTTATATTGTCTATGCATCACGGGCGCAGCCGTGCATCATAATAATATCGCTGATTAAGCATTTACATTGTTTAACTACAGCAGCCCCCTTCTTAAAAAAAATGGTACTTACAGTTACATAGGAAATAATGTTAAGTATACAATGTTAACAAAAATAAAAAAATAAACTTAAAATAGTTTAACTTAATGAATCGCAGTTTTTTTTATAATATCCAAATATCATCCTATTTAATGCTACAGTAAACAATAAAACTTATAACACTGCACTATGTCTACAACAACTTTTTATTGCAAACATGACATTATTTCATTATTTATTACATTATTCATTCCGGCCTCGTGCCCTGCTCAAGAGCGGACGTGTGCTCAAATTTCCTAATTTATTACGCCTAAAACTTAATACTATACGCGGAACTATAATCCTTAAGGACAGCACAAGTCAAAGTGTTCGCGCTATTTCTCGTTGCACCTCGCGTGACACCAAGTACACGCGCGAGTGACCCCGCGCGACCATCTTCACCTCTGCGAAAACAATCGTCATAGTTGCTGTCCCGCTCCAATTTGTGTATTGTGACTTTGTGACCGGTTTGCGTAAACTCGCCGATACAGCTGTGTTTGCGAAAGTGTGTTATTTATCGAGTGCACCACCTATCGCAGTCGGCTAACAGCAAATAAAACACTCTTCTTTGCCGCAATGCAACGCACACCTCCAACCACGGGACCTAATAATGCCTTATCAGCATCTGATTCGGACATCCCAAAAGCCGTATGCAGCGATGACAACATTAACATCCAGTCACGTTCTAAACGACCCCGTGTGGAATTCTCACCCAAGAAAGAGTTTGAGGAATACAACCAGGAGCTGTTAAACATGCTAAAAACCTGGAAGCTGGAACAGGATGGGTGTATACAAAAATTATCTGAACAGCAAACATCTGTATTGGACAGACTGGTTGCTGAGATGGCGGTTCTGAAATTACAAAACTCTTCAATACAGACCATTAACCAGGAGATTCGGGACTCAATTGACTTCATGAATGGTAAGTTCGAGGAGATGAGAAAGCAGATGGATACTTTAAGGGTGGAAAACCAGTCTTATAAGAATTGCATAGCCCATCTCGAGCACAAAATTGAAGATCTCCAAATCTCATCTTGTTCTTCAGATGACAACATGAACGTCAAAATTTCTACAATGGAGCTAAAGATTGAATCTCTGGAACAACAAGCTAGGCTTAATAACATCGAGATCTGCAACCTGTCTGAGAGACGAGACGAAGACCTGCTCGGGCTCGTGGAGAAAATTGGTACGGCCACAAAGTGCTTGATTCCCCGTCATGATGTGCTGGCCGTTCACCGAGTCCCTCATGCACGTACACAGGATAGTAGCCGACTGAAAAATGTCATCGTGAAATTGTCTTCTCGCACCCTTCGTGATAATGTATTGAGTGCTTATCGTTTGTCTAAAATTATTACGTCTAACCAAATTGGAATGTCAGGTACTTCTTATAAAATGTAAATTAATGAGCATCTTACTCTTTATAACAAAAGTTATTTCGTGCATGCCGCGAGGCGGCTAGTAAACATAATATTAGGGGAGGTCAGCTCAAAGCGGCCATAGGAGGCAAAGCGGCAACTATTCATTTTTCGTTAATTTGAAATGATAGCGCGGCATGGCCATTCTATCCACATAACCAATCCCCCGCCCCATGCCGTTCAGTCATTCGGTAGCAGTGGGACCGAGCGCGTCGTGGCTGCATTGACGAAATATATTTATTAGCATGTTTTATTAAAAAAAAAAACGCAAGGTAAGTTCAGTCTGCTGTGGTCAAACCTCTTTATATTTCAATGCTTATATTGAACGTGTATTGTTACTTATCTATTTGGCTTTGTTTTTGTTCTATTCACTCTGAAATTTAATAAATAATGTGAGAGCAGTTCATTGTCAAAACAATACCTTGTCTAAGCTTTTTGAAGGTCTAATGCACGGTCACCTATATCCACAATTAAATCACATTATTATACCAGAACAACATGGTTTCGTGAAATCAAGATCCACTATAACTAATTGAATGGTGTTTACCCAATATCTTTTTGAAAACGTGGATATGCGCACGCAGGTTGATGCTGTGTATACTGATTTCCAGAAAGCTTTTGATAAGGTGGACCACAAATTACTTCTCGATAAAATCGCCTTCAATGGCATAAGAGGCAACTTACTCAGATGGTTTGCATCGTATATATTTCAAAGAACATTACAATTTAGAAGATTAGTTTTAAAAGTGTTCGTCAATGGATTCGAGTCTGATTATGTGGTTGTTGAGTCGGGTGTGCCCCAAGGATCTGTTTTAGGCCCTTTGCTTTTTATCTTATTCATAAATGACATAAAATCATGTATACTCAACTCTGAATTTCTTATGTATGCCGATGACATCAAAATTTATAAGGCTTGCAAGAATCTTCAGGATTGCTTGCTGCTACAAGAGGATTTACTCAGACTTTCACATTACTGTGTAGTCAATAAACTTCATCTTAGTCTTCCAAAATGTTATTTCATATCCTTTACTAAAAACATTAAAACTATTGACTTCCAATACATGTTAAATAACAAAACAATGAATAAAACAATCTGCATACGTGATCTTGGAGTACAACTAGATCATAAATTACATTTAGATATCCATATCAACAACATAATTAACAGGGCCTTTCGGAAGTATGGTTTTGTCATGCGATCTTGCAAGGATTTCAAAAAACCTTCTACTTTTATATTTTTGTATAAAGCTTTAGTTCGCTCACAATTGGAATATGCGGTACCTATTTGGTGCCCTCTATACAATAAATACAAAACTAGTATAGAAGCGGTACAAAAAAAATTGATCCGTGCTGTAAAATATAAGTGCTTCCATACAAGGATTCCGTACACAGATTTATTAAAGCATTTCAAACTATTAACCTTGCATTCCAGACGTCACTTGCTAATGGTTATGATGTTGTATGGTATATGCCACAATAAGTTTAACTGTACTAAGATAATTAATCGGCTATGTTGTGTAGTACCTCGTACTGTAATACGGCGGGAGGTGCGCGTACCTCGACTATTCTATACTGCACGCTGCAGGACGAATGCTGGGGTACAGGTCCGTCTCCGAAGGCTAGTGGAAACGTACAACACACATTTCATGGACCTAGACATTTTTGCGCTGTCGCATTCCAAATTTAAGGAAAAGGCATTGCAATTATTAGCTTTTTATCATTAATTACTTGTCCGCCGCACCAGATTAATTTGTAATAGTTTTACACTTTATTTCCCAATCAATTTTATTTTTCATATATGTATTTATTATATTTAGTTAAAGTAGATAGCCAACTGTGTGAACATTTTCTAGTGCATCAGTTAACGAAAACATATAAAATCAGTGCATAAAACTTATAATAACCAGTGAACAAAATCAGTGTATAAGATCTACCCGCTTAAATTTAATAAAAATTGACATTGTCAAGATGACAGATGCTGTCACTGTCAATGGCTAATGTTGCCATACCTCACTTTTAAAATTCTACCAAAAGGTGTAAATAGTAGAATTTGATTAAATATGAGTGATAAATTAAAAGAAAATCATTCAAATCCACCCCAACAAAATCGAAAGGTTTATCATCAGCAAGTCTTTCATAAAGGTTTGTTCGAATCTAGGCCAAGATCAAACTCATTCCATGGATCAGCCTCAGGGATCATAGAAATAAGAGATGACACTCTAGAACCTTTAACATCAGTTTCAGAAGAAGCCAATATTCAACAAGCGCGACCTCCATGGCAAAAAATACCGGGAGCTATTACTAAAAAACGGAAAATATCCGATTCCCCACCACAACCAATGCCTACTGAGACACAAAATAGATTTGGCGATTTACCTGTTGATCAGATAGAAGATACAACAATTAAAACCTCGGCTAAGCCTCCGCCTATTATGTTATATGGCATTGAGGACGTCAATGAACTTACGAAATTAATTGAATCAGTAATTGATGCCTCTAACTTCAGATTCAGGATTGTCAACAAAAACCTTTTGCGTCTAATGATAAACTCAATAGATGATTACAAAAAGGTACTGGACTTGATAAGACAAAATGGCCTTATCGGTCATACTTTCACAAGAAAAGAAAACAGATGTTACCGTGTTGTCAAGAGAAACCTGCATCACTCAACTCCACTCAGTGCTATAAAAGAAGAACTTGAAAGTACCGGGAACATTGTTCAAGGGGAGATTATAAACGCCAAATATGGACCTGATAAAACACCAACATCAACATTCTTTGTGAATTTCGAAGCAGGGCCAAATAATAAACACATCAAAGACATTCAGTATATCTTTCATCAACGTGTTAAAATAGAAGATCCTCATAAATCTGAAACGATAGTCCAATGCCAACGTTGCCAACAGTATGGGCACTCTAAGAACAATTGTATGAGACCATACCGTTGCGTCAAATGTGGAGAAGGGCATAAAACTTCCGATTGCACCAAAAACGATAGGAATACGCCAGCAAAATGTGCCTTGTGTGACAGCGATCATCCAGCTAACTATAAGGGCTGTCAAGTCTATAAGGAGATTATAGCCAGAAAAACGAAGCGTTTTGGCCCTCGAATACATACAAATCACACTATTGCTACTAAAAGTATTTTTTATTTTATTTATTTATTTATTTATTTATTATTACATACATACAACTATCTTTACAGGAATTCCCAATTTGATAGTGTAGGAAAGAAGAACATATTTTCGTACAATTCAATTTCATCATGATAAAGTCTACAAAAATATAATCATGGAAATAATTAATCAGAATTAAGAAATTATTAATGGAAAAAAATCAACAAAAAAAACCAATGTAACATAATCAGTAAAACACAATAAATATAAAAAAATATGAGTTAAATAGTTACTAAAAATAATCAATAAAACATAATCAATACAAAAATAATCACAAAAAAAAAACAATTCAGTACAATAGTCACTAAAATAATCCATAAATATAATCAATACAACACATTTAATGAAAAATAATAATTAATAAAAACATAATCAATATAAAATAGTCAATACAAAAATAATCATAAAACAATTCAGTACAATAGTCACTAAAAATAATCCATAAAAAATAATCAATACAACACATTCAATAAAAACATAATCAATAAAACATAATTAATAAAAATAATCATTAAAAAAAAAACAATTCGTCATCACACACCTCTATAACACAACATGTATAATGTGACTTTAGCGAACTCGCCCAACGAACAAGAGAACAAGTCAATTTCGTGAGCAACCTGGTTCAGGGTGCGCATAGTCCGCGATAGTGGGACGTTGGCCATTAGTTTGGTTCGACCACGCGGCAGTGCAAACAAGTCAGGCCGTCTACGGCGCTGCACGTACCCATCGGGCACGAACAAACCAATGCTCTGTAACACACCCGGATTGTTTGTCTTACCCCTGAACACTGAAAGGACATACGACGCCAACGCTAGACCCCTTCTTGTTTCCAACCTGTTGTATCCCACCATGCCTAAAACAAACAAGGTTGGATACATCAAGGGATAGAGGGGGTATACCCCATATAGTCTGAGGTACAGGTACCTTGTGTATTTATTTTGTATGCGCTCCAACATGAGAGTATATTTCGCCTCATGTGGAGCCCATACCGCTGCATTTCCTTCTAACTGGCTCCGAATTAGTGAGTTATACAATGCCGAAATGGCCTTGACATTTGTAAAAGTCGCTGCCCTACGAAGCACGAATCCCAGCCGTTTGTATGCCTTTTTACAAATATTAACTATATGCTCCCGAAATCTCAGCTGCGTATCCATACGGACGCCAAGGTCTCGTACTGCTTCCTCTCTCTTCAAAGGCCCGTCGTCCAGCCTGTAGGTGTAGTGAATCGGTGTTCTTGCACGACTGAATGTCAAAATGGAACATTTTGCAGCATTAAATTCCAGCATATTGTTCCTACTCCACTCAACTACGCGATCAATGTCCAGCTGTAGGCGGTGACAGTCTTCCTCGTTTTCGATGGCCAGGAGCAACTTGAGGTCGTCCGCAAACAGCAAACACTTGGCGTCTCGCACTACGTCAGGCAGGTCATTTATCATTATGATAAATTGTAATGGCCCTACATTGCTGCCTTGACTCACCCCCGACCTCGTGAAATAAGGCTCAGACCGACAACCACAGTACTCCACGTATTGTTTCCTGTCCCTCATATAGCTCGCAAAGAATTGGAGCAATTTTGGAGTGCAACCAACCCTCGCCAACTTCGATAGTAAGATATCATTATCCACTAGGTCAAATGCTTTCTTAAAATCAAAGTAGGCGGCGTCCACCTGCACTCCCGCGTCGATATGAGGAACCAGGTACGTCATGGCGTTCAAGAGGTTGCTGGTTGTACTACGCGCAGGTCGAAAGCCATGTTGTGCGTCTGACAGTTGCGACGCCACCTGCTCCTGGACATCACGCTGAATAGCTGATTCAAAGACCTTCGCAGGTGTCGACAGAATCGCTACTGGTCTAAAAGACTCAACTGTTGTTCCTTCACCCCCTTTCGGAATTGGGATCACGCGGGTGACCTTCCAACGTTCCGGAAAATAGGAAGAGTCCAGGCATCGGTTAAAAATGTGTACGAGTGGCTCTGCTAATACCGATCGGCAATCTCGCATTAGAAATGCCGGGATCCCATCCGGGCCTGCTGAGCGTTTGGGCTTGAGACGAGCCAGCGCCACCCGCACTTGCTGGAGTGTCAGCTGAGGGACGTGCACGCGCGCGCTGCTTGCGCCGCCAGACTCGACCGCTTCGTTCACATCAAGCCGCGCTGGTTCCCTCCTATATACCGAAAAAAAGTATCGGGCAAATTCCGTCGCGCATTCTGAGTTTGATAACACTGACCCTTTTTTTGTAATCTTAGTTTGAGTAGTAGTTTTGTTTTTAGACCTAATGTAATCCCAAAACGACTTAGGATCCTTTGCTAAATTTGTTTGTACTCTATCCAGATGGTTAACGTATTCCCGGGCAATGCTTTCTTTAATCAGGGCCCTACATTTGGAAAAAACATCATAATCAACGCTTGATCTAGATGATTTATACCGCTTGTGGAGTTTCGCCTTTAATTGTATATTAGAAATTATTTCTTTAGTATACCACTCTGGATAGGAATATCTACGCATGTACGTGCTTTTAGGCCGTTTCTTAGGTACACAACTATCTAATATACTATTAAAAATATTGTAAAAAGACTCTAAGGCTTTATCCGGTTCCTGTATAGAATACATCGGACTCCAATCGGCGGATGCTAAGGAGGAGTATAGTAAACAATAGTTTGCATTATAAAAATTCCATTGCGGTTCACTTTGCCTAATGGGTACCTGACAATCCGGAGATATGGCCTCGAAGGCTAGTGGTGAAGCGCGCCTCTCGCACGCGTTGAGTTGCAAGGTTATCGCGAGCGGCGGGTGGTACGCGTCCACGGGCACTAGGGCTTCGTCCGCCTCGCCCACTTGCACGTTCTCACACAAACGTAACGAGCACAACACTAAATCCAATTGTCTCCCGCTGCAGTTTGGTACTTTGTTCATCTGGGAGAATTCGCAAAAAGACATAAAAAATTCAAAATAATTTTTAGTGTTATCGTGACTTGAGTTTAAATTAAAATCACCCAATACAATTACATTCTTATATTTAACACTCAATTGTTCGATTATTCTAAAAACTATCATGTACTCATAGTCATTTGTTTTGGGTGGTATGTAAACAACGCAACACAAAAATAATAACCTACAATTAACATACACGGTCGCACTAACGAGTTCAAATGAGCAGTTATCTATGTTGACGTCACCGGGTGTATTCACTCGTCGTAGCTCGAGACCGTGTGTGGCCACGAGAAACGCGCCGCCTTGCTTGCGCCCGTCCGCCCTGTCACATCTTACAATTTGGTAGCCCGGTGGCACGATCTCCGCATCCTTTATTGAATCGTTACATCCTGTTTCCGTTACTGCAAATATGTCGGCATGGAACGATTCTATATTGTTACAAAAAGTGCTCAACTTTGTTCGAAGACCCCTTGCATTTTGGTAATAAAAAACGAAGTTGATTGTGTTACTCTTGGATTGGCTTGCTGGTTGATTTGCGAAACCAAATCCATTCACAAAATTCAGCATTGACTGGCCACATCTCTGGTTGACACAACTTTTCATATACTGACTCTGGTACAGTGATGATAAAAGACGAATAATCTCTCTCGGTTTTATGTTTGATTTTGTCAACCTTGACATTTACTTCTGAACCGCATACCCCTTTCACATGCGATGTCAGCTTTTCCACAGTAGTGTCTACAGCCAATCGCCAAACGTGAAGATGCTTCTTTTTTTCTGTAGCCTGTATTTCTACTAAGTCAGAATTTCTTCCTCGCTGAACATTTTTTGATTTAAGGTTTCCTTTATTTCTACGCACCATTGTCCATCCATTTTCTTCGTTTTTGTCTTCCCAACTATTAAACTCACTGTGCAGAAACGTTTGAGTTGATTTAACTGGTTGAGAAATAGTTGGAGATTCTGCAGCGGATACGGTCACCGACGCTGTTTTTGGGGCCTCAGTAGTTTGAGATGTGACGCGGGTAGAAGTAGTATTTTGCTTCTTTACTTTATAATCACTACGGGCTACAACAGCAAATGAAGTTGGAATAGGGGTTTGGTTAGTCGCCTCAGCACCAGATTTGGAGCAGTTTGATGTACCCTTCATGCTCCTACCTGGCTGGTTGCTATTAAACAAGTTCTGTTGAGGAATATTTTCTTGAAATACCTTCATATTTTCTTTTAATTCTTCCAATTCTGTTTTCGTGGAATAACATACTTCTTGAAGGTGTTTAAATAACTTGGCCTGCATGTCTAAACGTTGAAGCACTTCCAGTCTAAACTGTCTAAACTCCGACAGCAAAACGCTATCGTGATCGCACTCGACGATCGATACATCAGCAGTTGTTTTCAAACGACTCCCTCTTTGGGTGTTGACGTAGGCGCTTGTCTCGTCTGTTTCCATCTGGAAGGAGCTCCGGACGGGTGTATCGGGGTCATTTCGTTTGGGTTTTGAACAAACGCACTCAGGACATATCCATTCAAGCTTTCGTTCCTTGGAGAAAGAATGGAACTCCTCTTCTGCAATACCCAGACACTTAATATCGTACACTTTCATGCATTGTTTTTTGGAGCACTTCATAAATAATCCATCTGGCACTAAATCACCACAAGCTCGACAGTCCATAGACATTTTTAATAATATTTCGGAGTACTTATATTAAGAACGCAAGAAACACGTCCGCACGATACGGTGGAATCTACCCTCTTTTAACAACAAGGCAGATCTAGAAACTACAGGAGATAAACTACCAACAATCTCATCAAGCCCTGCATCTAAAGGACATATGCAGAAGTTGCAAAAAACCCTAGGCACTATATTGTACCAAAGAAACCAAGTGATAGCAATCACAGCCAGCAAACTACCACAGTAGAAGAAATTTTAATCCAGCAATCTGAAAAGATAGACCTGCTCTTGCAACAAATCAGTACACTACTTAGTCTCCTCACTGCCATCATCCCCAAACTCACCAAATAATGGCGTCGCTACGGGTTGCAACGTGGAACATAAATGGCCTAACGCCAAATATAAATGAACTTGAAGCACTGATAATATCTAACAAACTTGACGCAGTTCTAATTTCTGAGTCACACGCCACCTGCAGAAGTTCATTCCACCTGAAAGGATTCAAAATCTACTACACGCCCCATCCTGATGGAGGTGCCTATGCTGGATCTGCACTGGCAATCAAGTCAAACTTGAAACACTGTCTCCTAGAAGCATACACAACTAATCACCTACAAGCTACCAGCGTTCGGCTAGAGGATTGTACAGGACCTATTACTCTTTCGGCGGTCTATTGCCCACCTAAATATAACATTACTGACAGCATGTTCTCAGATTATTTTAAAACTCTGGGCAATAGATTCATATCCGGTGGTGATTGGAATGCAAAACACACCTTCTGGGGCAGTAGATTAACAGTCACAAGGGGTAGACAGCTGAAAACTTGCATTGACCGACACCATTACTACCCACTATCAACCGGAGAACCAACTTACTGGCCTACTGATCATAAAAAGGTGCCCGATTTATTGGATTTCTTTGTAGTCAAAGGCATAAGCTACCTTTACACCAGCATTGAGTCAAGCCTAGATGGATCCTTAGATCATACCCCAGTTATCTTAACAATGTCTTCAACTGTAGTGAAACATGAAGGTACCAACCTACTACACAATGGAAATACCGACTGGGAAGGCTTCCGCTCATATCTCAATGATCATATCGACCTGAGGATGCCTTTAAAAACTTGTGAAGATGTTGATAAAGCCTGTAAATACATCACAAACATTATCCAGGTGGCAGCATGGAAAAACACTCCTCTGAGTAACAAAAAAATTGAACCCTTTACAATACAGCCTTTAGAAATTAGGAATAAAATTGCTGAAAAGCGGCGCGTCAAAAGGATCTGGCAGCTATCACGACATCACTCAGACAAAACCAACCTTAATAGAGCAATAAAGGAATTAAAATTATCTCTAGAAGAACAAAGAAATAACAATCTGAGGAAAACTTTAGAAGCCATGTCACCTTCGGCATGAGGGGAGCATTCATTGTGGAACGCAACTAAGTGCCTAAATGAACCGCAGCAAACACTCCCTCCTATAAGATACCAATCAGCATGGGCACGAACAGATCAAGAGAAAGCTGAAGCATTCGCGATTCATTTGGCAGATGTGTTCAAACCAAACGAAGGTGACGAGGACGAGACAGAGCTAGACATTATATTAAACCAAGATACCCAGTTGTGTCTACCAATCAAACCAACATCTCCTAGAGAAATTTTCAATGAAATCAGGCTACTTAGTCTTAAAAAGGCGCCAGGTTTTGATCTTATTACTCCACGTATACTTAAAGAACTTCCAAAAAAGTGTATTATTTTTCTGACCTGCCTCTTCAACGCCACGCTCAGAGTCGCATATTTCCCGAAACTATGGAAGGTATCGGAGATTGTTATGATCTATAAAGATGGTAAGCCCCCGCATGAATGTTCTTCATACCGACCCATAAGCCTCACACCAGTCCTCTCAAAGTTATGGGAACGGATTTTCCTCAAAAGACTAAGTGAAGCTATGGATATGCATGAAATTGTCCCCGGCCACCAGTTTGGCTTCCGTAAGGCACACTCGACCATCGAACAAGTACATCGTGTGTACCACTGTGTAAGACAATGCTTTGAGAATAAAAGATACTGTTCTGCAGCATTTTTGGATGTACAGCAGGCTTTTGATAGAGTCTGGCATAAGGGGTTGCTATGTAAAATCAAAGAAAAATTACCACACTCTATGTTTTACATATTGAAGTCTTACCTCTCGGACCGATTATTTCAAGTCAAGCATGGGGATGCTCGGTCTTCCTTAATGCTCATCGAAGCTGGTGTGCCCCAGGGTTCGGTGTTTGGACCGGTCCTATATAACATCTACACATCAGATTTACCTATTTCAAACGATGTTATAGTGGCTACTTACGCTGATGACATTGCCTTCCTGGCAGTGGACGACAATCCTAAGACTGCAAGTGGAAAGTTACAACGACTTCTGGATTCCACATCTGATTGGCTCAAACAATGGCGCATTCGAGTCAGCGCGCAGAAATCCAACCACATAACTTTCACCCTAAGAAAAGAAGATTGTCCCCCAGTAAGCTTGGGAAATAATATTTTACCGAAATCTGATTGTGTGAAATATCTTGGTTTCCACTTGGATAGGAGGCTAACCTGGAAAAACCACGTAAAGGCTAAGAGAGACCAAATCAACTACAAATTTAGAAGTCTATACTGGCTAATGGGCAGAAACTCAGTGCTCTCCCTCGACAATAAACTCCTAATATACAACTCCATTCTGAAACCTATATGGACATATGGTATCCAGTTATGGGGAGTTGCCAGCAAAAGTAACATCGCGTGCTTGCAAAGGGTGCAAAACAACATACTAAAGAACATCACTAATGCTCCATGGTTTACGAAATATGATGAAGTCCACAATTACCTAAAAATTGCAACAGTAGCCTCGGAAATAGAGCGCTTGAAGATTCAGCACACCGAACGTCTGACACAACATCCCAATCCACTCGCATCCGGATTAATTAACGGAATCGTGGTTAAGAGACTTAAAAGAAATCACGTGCTCTGAATGGACAGTGAGGCGCTGGCTTCCTGATCCTACACAATCCAAAAATCACAAAACAAATCTGATTATAGTCTGGCGACTGATTGCAGATACACGAAAAGGAAAAAAGAAATATATGTATTTAATCATACCTGTACGCGTCCGCATCTTTACTCATAATGTCATTTCGTGGACAATATTGTGGGCTATACGTTTTTACCTTTTACGATAACCACTTTTTGTAAAATTCTTTAATGTATAACTGTTTTTATCCCAAATAAATAAAATAAAAATATAAAATAAAAATTACAAAGTGTTTTAAAATTGTCTATATGCAAAACAGTTCAAGTATCATTTACTTGTTTGTTGAAAAGGTATGCTTTACACTTATATTGTTTACTTTTCGTAACTAAATACACATTACAATAATTCAGTTAGATTCGAACCCGTTTACATGTACATTATGGTTCACTGCACTATAGGTCACATAACATAGTTTTATTTTGCAAACCTTATCGTCTGCTTATCTGCTCTACCACTGTGTGTGGTGTAAGTTACATGCTTAGAATACTAAGCATGTAACTTACACCACACACAGTAATAACTGCTAACTACTACTACTAGTAATAACTAGTCTTATCGTTAAACAATTTATTAGTAGACTTAATTACAATACTTTTTTTCCTGCGGTTTGAGAGGAGAGATACATTCGTTTACTACGTACGCCGGTTTTAACCTATCTATTGAAAACTTCACTCGCTTATCCGCTATTTGTAATAAAAAATATTTTTCCTTTCTTTCTAAAACCTGATAAGGAGCATCATAGGGAGGTTGTAAGGATCTTTTAACCAGATCTACTCTCACAAAAACATGAGAACACGTCTTTCAATTTGCATGAACAAAGATAGTCCTAGTGTCTCTCTGTTTGCTTGGTCTTGGCCTGAGGTTTTCGATCGTATTTCTTATCCTATTAACATATTAATAGAACTGACTGCAATTCTTTGACCCACGTGCTACTATCCCTTCTAGCCATCAGTGCTGCTTTTAATACTCGATGATATCTCTCTACAGCACCATTCGATTGCGGGTGATACGCTGTTCTCCTTATTCTATTTATTCCTAAACATTTCATTAATTCATTGAACAGGCTGCTTTCAAACTGTCTGCCCTGATCTGTAGTAACCCTGACCGGACAACCGTACCTCGAAATCCAGCCTTCGTCTGTACGAAGGCTGGATTTCGAGGTACGGTTGTCCGCTACGGTTGTAGCTAAAACGCTGTCGTTTTAGCTACTGTGCTAGCATGAATGTCTCTAATTGGAAAAGCTTCTGGCTAGCCTGTTGCCCTATCCACCACTGTAAGACAATACCTATACTCATCCGGTGACGTAGGCAATGGCCATACTAGATCGACATGTATATGCTCGAATCATCCACTACTTTCGTATTTTCCTAGACCAGATACTGTGTGACGGATAACCTTCGACTTTTGACATTGAACACAGGTTTTGGCCCACTTTCCTACGTTTGTGTTCATATTTGGCCAAAAATACTTATGATGTCACTAATTTCCTAGTAGTACAAATTCCAGGGTGGCATAAGTTGTGCACCACTTGAAATGCCCTTTTTCTAAAACCTACTGGGAGGTATGGCCTTGCATTTTTAGAAGATACTTCGCATGTCACCTCACTTTTATCCTTGTTGGGTAATATGATTCGCTTAAATTGCATTACTTTGTGTTCTTTCGATTAAAGCGCGGTCAGCTCGTCATCCGTCCATTGTGCTGACGCTAATTCATCGAAATCGAGCGTTGTCGGACATGTGATAGTTTCAACACGAGACAGTGCTTCCGCTACAGTATTGTCACTCCCGCTGACGTGCTGAATATTTGTTGTAAATTCACTGATATACATGAGTTGTATAACACGTCTTGGCGTCTCTTTGTCACTTTGTTTTTTCGCGAAGGCTATATGTATGGTTATACCGAATTGATTCAGTCGCTCAAATATCGCCTTTAAATGTAATTTGTGACTGCTATATCGTAATCTATATAACAGAAGTAAAAACTAGAGTCTGATTGACAATACCGAGTTATTCATATAACGCTGAAAAGTTTGCGCAGCATTCCTTGGGCCAAAAGTCATATGCGTTAACACGTATAACCCAAAAGGAGTAGTAATTGCTGTTTTCGCTATGTCCTCAGGTGCAATCAAAATATTGTGATACGCTCTATTTAAGTCTAAACGCGAGAATATTCACTTATTGCTTAAAATATACGTGAAATCATTTATCCGCGGGATGGAGTACCTGTCTGGAATTGTAATAGCATTTAAGGCCCTATAATCACCGCAAGGACGTAGTTTTCCATCTTTTTTGGGTAAACCACATGCAGCGGACTGGCCCAAGGACTTTTCGACGGCCTGCATATTCGCATTTCCTGCATGCGCTGAAACTCCTCCTTGATCTTGACGTATTTTTCTGCGGCTAGTGGTCTAGCTCGAGCAAATACGGGAGGCCGTGTGTCTCAATATGATAAGACCCTGTCTGTGGTGGTGGCGCGGCTGGCTAATTTAGTTTATTTTAGTAGACTGTATTTGCGGTGCGAAACAAAACGATTGACAATCGCTTGGAGATAGGGTAAACGATTTGCATGGGTGTTGGACAGTAGAATGCAACCCGAATAAGGATAGGAATGCACAAACCTTTTACTGAAGCCACGTACCTGGTCGACATCGGTACAGAAGTAATTGGGCCTCAATTTTGCTGTTTTCACAAAATCACACACTAAACACAAACACAATTTTTTGTTACTTAGTCCGTGAAAATACGATGAATCCAAGATTGTCAATTTTTATTCATAATCAGCGCGAGCTTGGAGCCATGGGCGCACGCGATGCGGTTCGAGATGGAAGTCTTGCGACCAACAAAAATGGCGTGGTAAATCACTTATCCTCACGCGCGGAATGCGCGGAGAATCGGGAGGGGTTTGAGAAACGGATGTCAATCGAATTCTGAATGTTGTCGCAACCAATGGTGTTTCCCAGATTTATTAGATTATTTTTAATAGACGGACTTGACATTCTCTACCCGTTTAATATAAGTGGAGATAAGACAACCATTTACATAACTTTTTCACTTAGCAGCTTAGTGATCGGCTCCTGTAGTGTTATTTCTGTAAAAATCTGCGAAAAAAAACTTACGTGAACCAAGCCTGAAATGTGCTACAAACTATTTACTAAAAAAATGGTGTATCCCGCGCCACGACACAGTAAAACACAGTGCCTTTAGTTTCAAGTGCATTTAAAGCTCACTTTGTGTAAACTTTCACGATTTACAAACATTAATAAACAAAGTAATCACGGGTATATTTTATAATCTTATTTTATTTTTAATTAAATGAACTGTTCATCTTGAGCCACCAAGATACAGTCTGTGCCTAGTTTGAGGCCCATGGCTACTTCAATTTCAATTTCTTTGGTAAGTCGTTCACAGCTTACGCGGTACAACTGTGGAATAATACCCTTTCCGTGTCTTCCCGTAAAAAGATATGTACACCCTTCATACATATCTTTTTTAGCACCTAAAATCATATTTCAGACATAAATTCATGTTATGGAAAGGTGTAAACAATTCTCAAAGGGCTCGATGGTGTAAACGGCTACGCGCGTTCCCGGCCATGATTTGATGAGTTAACCTCTCGCGTGTCTTAAGTTAAACAGTGCGACATAAGAAAAAAAATGCTCCAAATGTCTTAAGTTGGACAGTTACACTTAAGGGCTTGGTCAGGATTGGTCAATAAATATCTGTGGTTGTGTTGCAAGTAGCAATACGTTCTGCATAGACCGCTAAAATGAACGAAAAAAAATTTACAAAATGCATCTGTGATTTTTGTTGTTACGCCACAGACTTTTTCGTTGTGTTATCAAATAGTTGTTATTACTTTTTATAATAGTTTTTATTATTTTTTTGGAATAATTTGTGTTAAAATTGCCTACACATTTTTTTTTATTCGAATGTGAGTGAAAATTATAAAAGTGAAAACATATCACATCACTGCGAGATAAGGTCAGTTTGATTTGCTTATTGAATGATATAAATAGTTAGATAAACTCATAACGAAGCCAGGAAGGTATAATATATACCATGATAATGGCCATAAATTGCCGATTTATCATTTTTTCTGAAGTCCTACCCAAAAATCAAAAGGAAATTCAACATGCGACACTCGAGGGGTAGTAGTGTTCGCAGTAGCCGGTCATCGGACGGGTAATCAAAAACGTAATATCTCGAGTTTTTTTTTGTGCTTCGGTAGGCACATCGTTAGTCCCGGCTGCATCAAATCCGCATCGGGCTTCCGTAGTGGGTTAGCCCATTCTCGTTAGGTACGGTGTTGAGCCACAGGGAAGGTCTACGCCTGAGCAGTAAAGATATTAATAGGCTGATTATGCTAAACAGAATCGCAGGAGAGAGTAATTGCGAGAGATTTGCTGTTTTTAACCACTTATCTCGGTAGACCTTCATCAGAACCTGATGTGTTATATATTTAAACCTTTCTTGTAAAATATGCTTTCAAACAACGTAGTTTTTGAGAAAATCGCGGGCATACATACATACTGTTCGAATATGGAACCTCCATTTTGAAGTCGGTTTATAAGGCGCTATAGGATACTATAAAAAGTACAGTTTTCTTTTGTACTTTTTAAGTCTTAGTTCAATGTATACTTATCTTAAAAGGAATTAAGCAGCTATTAGTAAACCTTTTTCCATCAGTTTTATACACTTTACAAGTAAAAAATCTGCAACTCAAATAATAAAAGAAAAATAATTTTTTAAACTTACGGCAAATAGTTTCCAGTGTGGTATAAGCCAGGTACTTATATAAGATATCGAAGGGCTCCTTCCCCACTTCAGTCTTCAGGTCCTCCACCAGCTTGTGCGCCTGCGCATTGAACACGCCGAGGAACCCATGCACCACTGAGCTACTTAATGTTCCACCTATGATCTTGATGTTATGTTTCCATACGTATCCTGCAATGACGAATCGGTTTTTATTCATTATTGTTTTACTTTACATACATAATATTTTGTTAGCTTTATAATCTAAAAAACATTAACTATTTTAAATAAAATACAAAAACTACAAACTAGAATAGAGCACAAAAAAATCACCAAAATACCGTCGGCTGGTAACGTACCCACGAAACTGGCAGCATTGCCACGTTTTATGGCAATGATTAGCCTTTGGCCAAAGAAATAGCCAGCCCTTGGGTCACGAGAAGGGTCAAAAAGCCTTTTAGATATTTTTTTCAACTAAATCTAAAAAAAAACTGTAAAGCTACTTTGGCTTCCCTTAAACAAACTCATTAACACTAAAATCAATTTAGATACATAGAAAGAATGTAAGAAAAAACTTTTATTGACACTCATGCTACAAGTATACACACAGTAAAAAAAAACAAACAACATCATATTATTATTAAAAAAAAATTATACATTAAAAATAATAGAATTAAACAGATCTAGGACTATTAATAATACTGTGTGACTCATGGCTGCGCTAAATAGGCCCAGTTCAGCAAAATGCCGGACAACTAGTGCCCGACGCTGGTTTTCAACTGAACCTAATGGTGAGTGAACGGATGTCAATAAATTCTATCATATATAATATAATAATGATAAACATAAAATATAAACAAAATAGAAAATAAAATAGTAAAGTATTTTAATAATCTAATGGATAAATACAACGTGTAATTTAAAGGGTATATACATAACGAGTGCACGGCTTCTTTGGATGATAACAAACGATAAATACGGTTCATAAATGAACGCAGCAACCTGGCTGACGTCCACTCAGATTCAATATCCAAATTTGTCAAATTAATTAGGAGTTAATTAAGATATTTTATTTAGATGTAGGACTTTGCCCTATCTTTTTGATTTTAAAATTATTTTATAGCCTGTGGCGCTCGCAAATTGTGTAACCTTTCAACCAGTAAAAACATTTTTAGAATGGGATAACTATACTTCTAAAGAATACTCCCTATATACAAAATTGCAACCAAATTTGTCTGTTTATAATATTAGTATAGATTTAAGTACTTACAATTTTTTTTTAAATTATATTACCAAGAGCATATTGTTTGTGGTGTTTGCCTGTAATTGGTTGTGCAGTTAGATTTAAGACACTAATACATATATTTTCCTATCTGTGTTATATCTGTAACAACTGTTGGTGAACCTTAATTAAATAAATAAATAAATAAATATGGCAAGGGTTTTCTAATCCTATGTCTACATGTGTGGAGCATATTAGAAATTTCAATACACTGATACCAGAGGCCGAATTTTTCAAATTAAGAAGAACGAAGAGAATTATCGTTTTATTGGCTAGTGACTTGGAAAGTGTCTAATATGTGAGGACTATGCGGTGGCTCTTGGGCTTAGATACAACGCGACTAAAAGTGAGCTTTTAGTTTTTAAAGCCGGTAACAAATGTTACGATACAGTTCCACCAATAACCTTAGGCTCGTTGCTCACCAGAGTCAAGGGTTTCAAGTACCTGGGACACTGGGTCACCGATGACCTGTCCAACGATTTGGATGTAGAATGGGAGCGCAGAGCATTGGCCGTGAGGTGTAACATGCTGGCTCGTAGGTTTGCACGATGTACTGATGACGTAAAGATCACATTGTTTAGAGCGTACTGCCAGTCTCTGTACACGTGCGCCCTATGGGTCAGTTACACTAAACGCTCCTACAATGCTCTGCGAGTCCAATACAATAAGTACTTGTTCACGTAGGAAAGCGCGGGCGCGGAGGCGGGTGCGGGCGCGAAAACGTGGCGAGTTCGTGTTCACCTTGGCCGCCAGGCGTTTGCGCGATTGTGATGTGTTGTCAGAGGTATGTAAACATGGACGACGATCTTTTATTTTTAACCGAATATTCATACCTAAAGTGAGCGATGATAAAAATTGGAATTGGTGTGCACGAAATTAATAAAGAAAGAGAGCGGTATGGTGAATTTCATACTTTATATACCTAGTAATTTGAGAGAACATCCTTTTTATCATTCCGAAATTTCCTTACATAACTTTCTGTTCATATGATGCCTGTATTTTCTTTGACAAATCGGAGTTCTAGCCTGAAAAGCACTAATAAACTTTTCTGTATTGAAAAACATGATGAAAACTTGCTACCGTTTCTAGCGACAAGTTCATACTGATTGAACTTACCTGACGTCGCGAGTGAATCGCATCGAATAAAATACTTGGAAATGCCCTGGTTGTCACAACAAACAACCGAAGTTCGACAACACTAACACCCCTATACGACCTGCCAAGCAAAGAAGCCCAAATATTGGCACTACCCAGTCCTCTCCGACTGAAGCAAATAATGTTACTTTTTGCACTAAGTCATCTCAACGCCTTGCTTCTGACCAAGTACACGACATGCCGTTGACAGATATTACAAGTAATTCCCTCAGGGAAATTATTAGACAAGAAATTACTCAGACGCTACAGGATACAACTCAAGGTTTAATACATGAACAATTCAGAAAAAAATAACGAAATTGTGTCAGAATTGCAGAAGTCTCTGTCATTTTTTAACGAAAAATATGAAGAAATGAAGGTGGCATTAGAGGAAAAGTCCTCTTCTATACAAAAACTAGTAAATGAAAATTCTGGATTAAACAAATCTCTAAACGATATAACAAAACGCATGAATATATTGGAACAACAAGCACGAGCAAACAACATTGAACTTCAGTGCATACCAGAATATGGAACAGAGAATTTGGTGAGTACTGTTCTCCAGCTAAGCAAAGTTATAAAATGTGATTTAAAAGACACGGATATACAACTCTGTACAAGAATTGCTAAGAAGGACACGAGAAATCCAAGACCGAGGTCTGTGCTCCTTAAACTCAATAGTCCTCGTTTAAGAGATACATTCCTTGCAGTATCCATACAATACAACAGAACAAATTCAAAAGATAAACTTAACTCGAGTCATTTTGGTATAGCAACTGACAAACCGGTGCCTATATTTGTGGCCGAACATCTATCCCCGGCAAATAAAAATTTACATGCTGCAACACGAGCACAGGCTAAATGAAATGAAATGAAATGAAATGAAATATTTATTCTGTAAATTGGTTATAAATAACACTTTTACACGTCATGTTTTTTTGCGTGTTTAGTTTAGCTAGATGAGGCCGGTATTTCCTAACTGACTACTCTGAGAAGAAACACCGAAACAAACTCAGAGGTCAAAGTCTCTTTTAAAGTCCGGACAATTTGTATTTGTATATGAGAAGCATGTAGGTTCATGTCTGTGGTATTCTTTTGAGGAAATAACCACGCAAATTTGAGCGGACCTGTCCAGACAGTGCAAGCATTAGTCAGTTATCGTGTAGCTCAACTTAGAACTTAAGGAGCTCAACAATTTGACGAACAATACCAAAGTAAGTACCTTTGGGTAGGCCACACAAGTACTCAAACTGTTTGAAATCATTAAATAAATTATAGTGAAAGCAAAAACAATGAAGAAAGAATAACCTACATTGTCCTCACATTTACAATAATGAAATAATTATATATATAAAAAAAAACAACAAACAAAAACCAAATAATAGGTATATACAATACTTGAGAAAGCAAAATTTTAATCAATCAAAAATAAATCATCAATCAAAATTTTAAAAAGAAATAAAAAAGACACACGTATATCACTGGAGCATCTCATTCCCAAGCCTTCTTGTCCTCAATATAATTTTTAACACTGTAAAAAGCTTTCTGACATAGCTTACGTTTTATCAATAATTTGAATTTATTAATACTTCGTTTTTGAATATGGCTAGGAATTTTATTATAAAAACGTATACATTGGCATCTAAACGAACCACCTATATTTTTTAACCTTGTTTTAGGAATGACATATGTGTCTTTGTTCCTTGTATTTACACTATGAATATCACTGTATTTTTTAAACAGATTAATATTTTTGTGTGCATACAAGAGGTTGTCATAAATATACTGAGACGGCACAGTCATAATATTAATCTCCTTAAATTTGTCTCTTAAGGAGTGCTTAGGACTTAATTTATAAATTGCACGAATGGCCCTTTTTTGTAATACAAATATTGTCTGAATGTCGGCGGCATTTCCCCAAAGTAAAATGCCGTATGACATCACACTGTGAAAGTAACTAAAGTAGACTAAACGTGCTGTTTCGATATCAGTTAATCCACGTATTTTTCTAACGGCATATGCTGCAGAACTTAGCTTTTTGACAATTTATCTATATGGGGGCCCCACTGAAGCTTCGCATCCAAAGTTATGCCCAAGAACACTGTGGTATCTTCGGGTTTCAATATTTCGTCCTTTATTGATCTACTAATATTCACTTGTCTAACATGAGGTAACGTAAATTTTAGGAATTTGGTTTTTTTTTTTTCATTAAGAAGAAGATTATTAACATTGAACCAGCTAACTACAGTTGCAAGGGCTCTGTTAACTTCTTCAGTAACCTGCTGTTGACGTTTGATTTTAAATAAAAGAGAAGTATCGTCAGCAAATAACACTATGTCATGATTTTTGATCAGGTACGGCAAATCATTTATATAAATAAGAAACAAAAAGGGACCTAAAGTTGAGCCTTGGGGGACCCCCATTTTGACCACAGATCCCGGCGATCTTTTGCCGTTCACATCGACTCTCTGAATCCTTTCACTCAAGTAAGAGGACAAAAGATTCAGAGAGGTGTCCCGGAATCCGTAGTAGTGCAGTTTCCTGATTAATGTCTCATGGGGAACACAGTCAAATGCCTTGGACAAATCACAAAAAATGCCCAACGCATCGCACTTATCTTCCCATGCATTATAAATGTGTCCTAAAAGTTCAACACCGGCATCAGTTGTTGAACGACCCTTTGTAAAACCAAATTGTTTATTATGTAGCAATTTGTGTTTATTAAAATATCTTTGCATCTGCATTAAAATAATTTTCTCAAAAATTTTACTGAAAGTGGGCAGTACAGAAATAGGTCTATAATTTGTAGGGTCAGACGTACTACCCGATTTAAATAGTGGGATTATTTTACTATATTTCATTAAATCAGGAAACTCACCGCAATCAATACAATTATTAAATATAACAGCTTATGTAGGAGCAATAATGTGTATAATGGACTTAGTAACATCAACAGAATTACCCCACAGGTCTGCAGTCTTTTTAACATTCAAAGAATTAAAAGTTTTAATGATGTCATTAGAAGTAACATATTGGAATTTAAACTCTGAACTACAAACTGGAACTTTTTTTTAAGTAATGTTTCTGCAGCAATGGTAGATGATTTTAGCGACTTGGTTGTCGATACGGGAATGTCAGTGAAAAAATTTTCAAATTCTGTAGCGACTTGTGAATCTAATGTTATTATATTACCATCAATAGTAAGGGTGTAATCACTATTTCGGTTGCAAGACCTTCCCGTTTCGCTTTTTATAATATCCCAAGTCGTTTTAATTACATTACTACTATTTTTAATTTTAGAACTCAAGTAGCGAGACTTGGCAATATAACAGACTTTTTTAAATAATTTAGAATAGTTCTTAACATATAAATTAAATTCTGCCGACTTAGTGTAAATCCGCTCCTCATAGAGTTCATAAAGCCGATTTCTACTTTTATAAATACCAGTGGTGGCCCAGTCATTTTATTTCATTTCATTTCATTTCATTTACATGCTGCAACACGAGCATGGGCTAAAGAATTGGGATACAAATTTGTGTGGGTTCGTAATGGAAGGATTTTCTTGAAAAAGGACGAAACCACCCAAACTGTTGTCATAACTGATCTCGAAAACTTAAAATGTGTCACATAGAACTTTTAAATAGTGTAATTTTGTGAAAGTTATTTAGATGTATTTTTTCAAAATTCAATCTTATAAATTGTTATTATCAAAATACTAGAGGTCTGCGTAGCAATATATCTGAAGTACGTCAACACATACTTAACAATGATTACAATGTTTATGTCTTAACCGAAACTTGGCTTTGCGAAGGTATTTATGATACCGAACATTTTGATGACTCTTTTACGGTATATAGAAGAGATCGAGAAACATCTCACCTCAATAGTAACAAAAAGACTGGTGGTGGAGTCCTTATAGCTGTGTCAAACAGATTAAATTCATCTCGCTTGACGGAGTGGGAAAGTGACTGTGAAGACTTGTGAAAATTACATAAAAGTAATCAGTAAACCTAATTTTCATAAAGCTGACTATGAAATTATAACAAAAACACTTGAAAACGCTAACTGGACTGACGAGTTAACAGCATGTAACGATGTTAATAAAATGCTAGATAGATTTTACGCTATAATTAAAGACATAATTAAAAAAACATGTACCAGAAACCGTATTTGTGAGAGGAAAATATCCAGCATGGTACTCGCATCAACACATAAAATTTCTGAAACAAAAACTAAAATACCACCAAAAAGTAAAAAAATGTAATAATCCGTTAGATGTGATAGAGTTCAGTTACTTGAGAAAAGCATGTAAAACGCTAAGTCAAACATGTTACAACTATTATATAGTTGATATAGAAAACAAAATAAAAGGACACCCCAAATACTTCTGGACATATCGAATATTTCACTTTCGGACATATCTGGACATATTTCGAATTATCGACCCAATACAATTCTCTGTACCTTGTCTAAAGTCTTTGAATCACTTGTCTACCCAGTTTTATACGATCACGTTGGAAAGTTTCTATCGATTAACCAGCACGGCTTCATGGAGAAACATTGGCGTATCTAGAGATATTTCCTAGGGGGGGCCTGGCCCCCAGTAGTAGAAGCGATGATCGCTTATCAAAGTTGCGTCAACTCTTAACGTACGTAATAAAATTTTCACATAAATTAATTTAACATGTATCGCATAACAGAATCTTGCATGAGCGAGTCCGACTCGCACTTGTCCAGATTTTTTAATTTTTCAGCCATAATTGTTTGTTAGTAAATTCTCGGCACCAGACCATTCTGGGTTGGGCACGGCCCACCCGGCTCCCCCCCCTTCCTATGCCTATGTGGAGAAAAAGTCAATATGCACAAATCTCGTAACTTATGTTACTGAATTGGCATCTGCAGTTGATCAGGGTTTACAAGTGGATGCAATTTACACTGACTTTTCGAAGGCCTTTGACAAGGTAAATCACGAGCTACTATTAATTAAACTTCAATCCCTGGGAACTACCGGTACAACACTAGGTTGGTGTAGATCGTACCTTAATGACCATCCATCTACGGTGCTTGTAGACGGTGGTGAGTCTGATCCTTTTCTTGCCACTTCTGGTGTACCCCAAGGTTCGAACTTGGGGCCGTTATTCTTTAATATTTTTATCAACGACATCTCGCAAGTAATTACATATTTTACACCTTACCTTTTTGCAGATGACCTAAAGTTGATTCGTATAGTTTGCAGTGAATCTGATATTAATTTACTTCAGTCAGATATAAATAAGCTAACACAATGGTGAACCAATAATAAAATGTACTTAAACTGTTCTAAATGCTTCCATATTAAATTTACCAAAAAAACGCAACAAAATTCAGTTATCATATAATATTAATGGAAACACCCTAACAGAGGTAACAGTCATTCGGGATTTAGGTGTATATCTGGATAGTAGGCTAAGTTTCAAAGATCACATAGATAGGATGCTTAATTTAGCTTACCGGGCTCTCGGATTTCTGTTGCGATCTTCTAGAGAATTTAAAAAATCAGTTACCATACTTTTGTAATATAATAGTTATGTACGTAGTCAATTAGAATACTGCTGCACTGTATGGAACCCTTCATTCCAAGTTCACACAACCCGGATAGAGAGGGTTCAGAACAGACTGGTTCGTCATTTAGCTTTCCGATTCAAACTTCGAAATTGTCGATCATATGCTGATAGAATGACCCATTTTAAAGTGATTACTCTGGAATCTCGTCGCACTGTCTCTGATCTTATATTCTTGTACAAGTTACTAAACAATGGGATCAACAGTCCAGATCTTCTTAGCAGAATTCATATAAATGTTCCTATCAGAATCCCACGCCAACCCCGCCCATTATTTAAAATCCCGCGATACCGCACAAATCTGGGTAATTAAATTCACCCGTTGCAAGAGTGTCAGGTCTGTACAATACTATAGCTTGCTCCTCGGTAGACATAGACATTTTTTCAAATACATTAGTAAAATATAAATCCTCTATCCTTTCGCAATTGAAAGATATGTGTTGATATATCAGATATAATTATCATTATATTATATAATAGGTATACTCACTAATGCTAACCACATTGTAGTCTTTAATTATCTTAATTTTTATTGTTTATTGTTATTTTTTTTTCTTCGCTGTTCGCTATAAAGAAGCACACTGTTTATCCTGTTAATAATAGTATTATATATATTTTTTTATTTTTTAAGAAAGTATGATTAGGGACTTATTTTCGTGTATTTAATGATTTTTCATATATTTAATTTTTTTCTTGTCATTTATATACTCACGCATGATGTGTTCCCCTATAATCCGCGAGTTGACAACCTTGTAAAAATTGTTTGAAACGCTTCAAAGCGCTTCATGTGTACTCGTAAAATAATATTTTACTCATCACTTAACCTTCCAATTAAAATATAAGTAATTTTTTAATTTATTAAAAAACTAGGGCCTAAATCGTGGCATTGTGGTCACGTGACTACGTATGACGTCATCGTTCAAAAAACAACTTTCCTGGCATTTGGCACATGAATGTACTTCGGGTATTTTATGATATTTTACTATATTATAAACGTGAAAAATTATTATCAGTACTGTGCAGTACCTTGTTGTGGGAATAATACTATAAAAACGCCAACGAAACTATTTATTCATGTCCTTTTAAAAAGAGATATTTGCAAGAAGTGGTTAGAACTTCTGTGTCAAATCCATCCAAAGGTTGTTTGTAAAAGATCGCTTTTAGCGATAAGACCGCCCATTGTATCACCCTTTTTAGTTGTTAAGTCCATATTTGTTTACTCTTATGGTGTACAATAAAGAATATATCTATCTATCTGCTTTTTTGAAAAGACAAAAAAAAGGAACTCATCGAACAACTATTACAGGACGATAAGACAAATGAACCAGAAGAGAGAGAGTTAGTTATGATATGAAATGAATTATTTATTTGTAAATTGGTTATAAATAATACTTTTACACGTCATGTTTTTTTGCGTGTTTAGTTTAGCTAGATGAGGCCGGTATTTCCTAACTGACTACTCTGAGAAGAAACACCGAAACAAACTCCCTCTGAGTTTGTCGTCAACGTCTCTTTTAAAGTCCAGACAATCTGTGTTTGTATATGAGAAGCATGTAGGTTCATGTCTTTGGTATTCTTTTGAGGAAATAACCACGCATATTTGAGCGGACCTGTCCAGACAGTGCAAGCAGTTAGTTATTCTTTTCTTATTTTGTCTTACGCACCAACCAAAGATAACCAGTCAGCTGTCAAAATATTGAACGATGACGTTTCGTTTTCTGATTGGTGTTTCTAATCACGTGACTCACAGATAAAAAGTCTCATTTTTCTCAAGGGAAAATAAAATAAATAATTAATAATCTTTTCTTCATTTGTACTATTTTGTGCTTCATATCAATAGATTTACATAATTAAATAGTTATTTTATATTTTTGAACATATTGTCAACTCGCGGATTGGAGAAACACAAGGTGATATAGTTTTATAAGATATTTTAGCATGTAAGTGTATTCTTTGTTGGGAAACCTAAATAAATAAATAAATATATCGCGTGCTCCGCCGCTAGTTCGACGTGAAGTCGTGAACATACACAAACAACTCACGCGTTTGATATTGCCACGACCGGCGCGCGCGCGCCATTTGCTAGCTTGCCCGCTACTTAGACCGCACTTGCGTTTCGTACGTGAACACTTGGACACATGTTTGATATTTCGTAACCGCGCCCGCCACCGCACCCGCGAGTCAACGTGATTGAGTACTTATGCTTTCAGGGTTATGTTGGGGCTACCGCGCTTTTGCAATGCGTCGGGGATGTTTGCGAAGGCAGGTGAGCCTGATTTTTTTGCATTAATACGGTCGCGTATAGCATCCTTGATGCGGCGAGTGCGCGATTGCTTCAACAGCCTGATAGCTGTCGTCGCCGCCAGGATGAATAGTCCAATAATGTGGCACTGGATGACGACTTACAGAGCGTCATTCACATACATTAAGTAATTACTTTTTTTAAGTGTATTTGAAAATATTTCATCTAATTTATTTATTTATTTATTATCCACTTTACATCTATCATTACAGGGTAACCTAATGCGATAGTGTACCTATTCTAATATTTCAACTATTTAATTTTTTTTATAACAATTTGTCTTGTTATTATTGTATTTTTTGTTTATTTTGAATTTGTGTGTTTATTTTTTGTTTACGTGTAAATGTGTCTCTACAACGTGTAACGGAAACCCCATATCTATCCAAAAGGACTGAAGACAACATCTGGTATGGAGTCTCTATGCAAAGTTTCAGCTCAAAATAAGTGACTCACAGAATTGACCCCAAATTATTGGTTTTATATGTTTCTTGAATACCAGTAATAACAAACGTGTCACAGCACTATGGGGGTCATCACTTTCCACGTTACTTGCCAATAAAACGATAATTCTCTTCGTTCTTCTTAATTTGAAAAAATCGGTCTCTGGTATCAATGTATTGAAATTTCTAATAAGTTCCACACATGTAGACATAGGATTAAAAAACCCTTGCCATATCGTTTGTTATCATCCAAAAAAGCCGTGCACTTGATATGTATATACCCTTTAAATTACACGTTGTATATGGACTTTGGTCTGAAAATAAAGTATTTTATTATTTATAATATAAATAATAAAATACTTTATTTTCAGACCAAGGTCTTGCCAAGGAGTATCGTACTTAGTATATTATACTAAGTACGATACTCCTTGGCAAGACCAGTATCAGATTTTTAACCGACTTCTAAAAAAGGAGGAGGTTCTCATTAACCGACTTCTAAAAAAGGAGGAGGTTCTCAATTCGGATGTTTGTATTTTTTTTTTTTTTTTTTTTTTTATGTTTGTCCACGCATAACTCCGTCGTTTGCCAACCGATTTGAAAAATTCTGATCTTGTTAGAAAGGGTATACTTCCCAAATGGTCCCATGAAAATTTTATCGAAATCGGACAGGCCGTTTCTGAAAAATCAACAAAAGTCTAAAAAGATGTTTACGTTGATGATCTTTTCGTTTACGCTGCATTGCGTTTTTTGTTCGCGCATAACTCCGTCATTTACGAACCGATTTGGAAAATTCACTGACCCACTAAAAAGCACGAAAATAAAAACTTTTTTGCAAAAAATAAAACCGACTTCCATATCAAAACACTACAAAGCCAAAAATAATTTTAATTTCGGAAGGCGGTGTGAAAAAAAAAAGAAAATACAAAACCAATAACACCGACTACCGAAATTAAAATTATTTTTGGCTTTGTAGTGTTTTGATATGGAAGTCGGTTTTATTTTTTGCAAAAAAGTTTTTTGGCTTCTAACTACCCGTAACGACTGTTAAAGATGTACAAATGCATACAAACGAACAAAGCGCGAGCTATACCTATGCCACCTACGCGCAAGATCTCAGTGTGCGCTCGGTTTGCAGACAGTCGCGACCGGCGACTGTGCCGCAATTACGAACAACAATAACCGCGCGATTTTTTTACTAAAAATAAGTTCAAGTACATATTTAATATGACGAGTAGGATATATTGTGCTGTTTTTGGTTGCATGAATTCGTCAATAACGCATCCAGAGATAACTTTTTTTAGATTACCTGGAAACTCTGAAAGGTTCCTAAGACTAAAATAATTTTACTTACTAGTAGGTATGTACATAATGTGTTTCTTTTTAATGCATAAGTATTTCCTTTAATCTCCCGAAAAAAAAAGATGTCTGGATTAATAAATAAAGTGAATAGAGTAAAGGAAAGTGATTGACACGAGTAAAATAGGTAGTTATAGGCGGTTCATGAATCATGATACGGTAGGTACGCTTACGTGTTAAAACCTCGGGGCGTGTGTGTTTTGTTTTGTTAGTTTGTATAACTCAAAGTAAAGACGTGGTATTTTATTATTAATAATAGTTGTGTATTGTACTGTGTGTATGAATAATACTAGAAAAAATTTAAACATGTTTTTTTGTAATTAAATCTACCAATCAAAAAACAACACGCATTTTTATTGAACACTTCCTATTCAATTCACAAACTATTTTATTTGTTTATATAAAAAAAGTATATTTACAATCACAAAAATAAATGGAAACGCAAAGTAGGCAAATGTAATTAAAATGGTGGAGGCAGGCAGCCCTATCGCATGTTTGCGTACCGCGCGGCTGTAGGCATTTATTTCTAAGATACGGCCGAGTTATAATACTGTACACAACTGTACGTAATATTACCGAGGCATGGTTGAGTTAAAAGGCTTACAATAAAGAACATCTAGGAACGCAGATCGTAGGCATCCATATAAATGTTACGATGCGAAACAGAACTTCATATTTATCCAAGGAATCGTCAAGTACTTTTTGTCGTGGTGGAAATCATCTAATGATCCCTTCCGCCCTTAGTGGAAGAAAGGAGTAGCAGACCGTTCCACTGATTAAAAAATTAATCATATGGCCAAGGGCAAGTCAGACTCGCTCATGAAGAGATCCGTAGTAACTACGCCAAATAACTTTGTTTTTCATAGTATTTGTATGAATTCCAAAGTTATATTTACGGTTTTAGAAAATATGCTATATCTCAAAAACTGCTAACCCGATCTCGTTCAAACTACTTAAGCTTACATTAAGACCTACAGCATATATTTTTTTTAGATTTTTCCCTCCCTTTTTATAGAAATTAGAGAGAACACACATTTTACCACTTTGGAAGCATATATTTTTTAACACTAGAACCGCCGCTGTCCCATTTTTGTCCCACCCGCAAGTTTGATTGTCTCTAACTATTTATTTTTTTAGTTTAGGTCTATGAAACTTTTTGACTTTTATTTATTTTACGTATTTAACAGATTTAAAATGTTTTTCATAATTTATCAAGAATAATTTGTGAAAAAAATAACGATTTACCTAGAACTGCCGCTGGGTCTTTTTTGTCCCGCTATTGTTTTACAAAACAGTCCGATGTATGGATGGCGTTCCAGGAAGTTGCAGGGTGAAAGGGGTGATGGCTGGGCCAATAAACAATTGAATATTGTTTCTCATAGTCAGTGGTCCATCACTATTTGTAAAGAGCACATGTTTTGTTTTTTATAAGGGCGCAACTTACGTGCTATTCGTTCTATTCGTGCTACTCAACGTCATAATAATAAATCAGCACGCAATTATAACTTGATTGAATGACATTTTGGAGGACAAATTGTATGGTGAACCTTTGGAATCCTCTGACGATAATTATGTGTTGGGAAGTAGTTCCAGTTATTCATATGATGAATCTGAAGAGAGCACTACTTGGATTTCTATACCACAAGGTAACTTTATTATTTGCATCCCAGTAACACTACAATGTTGTATATTTGTAGCTATTCGAATAGCTTTCCTATTTTTTTTTGTATATTAGGATCAACGAGTTCGATGGGCACTGTAAATAAGGCAGAAGGTTGAAGTCAAAGACGAGGTCGAGCTCAAGGTATTTGAGCCCGTCGCGACCTGTCGTCCGCAGGTACAGGATTATCTACACCATTCACAAACCCTCAGAATGATGATTATTATTCAAATTAACTAACGTCAGATAACATCAGTAGAATACTTCTTCCTCCTGATGGTATCACCTGGACAGTACTTGAAATCTATACTTATAATAAATCTGTAGAGAGGTCAATTCTGTACATGAAATATACTTCCATAATAACTATCAGGGGGTGATTAGGGATCGATACTGATGCCAAAAATGCAATCAGTAAATTTTTTGTCTGTCTGTCTGTTTGTCTGTCTGTCTGTCTGTCTGTATAACCGTTATAGAAACAAAAACTACTTGACGGATTTTAACGAAACTTGGTACAATTATTTTTCATACTCCTGAGCTAGTTATAGTATACTTTTCATCACGCTACAATCAATAGGAGTAGAGCAGTGAAGGGAAATGTTGGGAAAACGGGAGAAGTTGCTCCATTTTTTAAGCTTCCGTCGCGTGTGCAACCTTAATGGTTAAAGCTACACAGAAATCATTTCATGTCGGATATTCTCCTTAAAATTATATAAAAAATATCCCACGACAGTATATGTCTATCTTTTATGGTTGGTTGACTCACAATAACACGTGTAACTCCCGATAGCTCAGCAGTTCGAAGCTTTCTGATTATAATATTTGTCTACTCTTACGTTTGTAACACTCTCAGTCACCCCTAATTAAAAAAGTTAACATTTTTAACTATTTCATAAAAAAGAATCATATAAATCGGTATAGAAACACCAAAGTTATACATGAAATACGCTAATAATAAGCCATCGCACGTGAATACTGAATCATGCTATAAGGATTATTTTTAGGTATCGGTCGCCGCGCTCGACGCGTCTCGCGGCCGAAGGAATAAAAAGGCGAGGCGTCCGAGCGCGAGCTTCTTCAGCTACCCCGTTCGATTACCATACATAAAATACTTTATTTTCAGACCAAAGTCCATACATTTACACATAAAAAAAAAATACACAAGTCTATATATATAAAAGAAAGTCGTGTTATTTATACTATTTATAACTCAAGAACGGCTGAACCGATTTAGCTGAAAATTAATAGGGAGGTAGCTTAGAACCAGGAGACGGACATAGGATATTTTTATACCGGAATTCCCATGGCATCGGGATTTACGTGGGAAAAACCTCCCACGCGAACAAAGTTGCGGGCAAAAGCTAGTCAGTAATATATCTGATAGATATAGATGCCAAAATTATATAGAATAATCAATAATAGTAAAATTAAACGCAGACTTTATATTGTAATTAGTAGAATAATTAGGGGTAAATTATATTGCCACCAGAAAAACAAACATTCCCGTAGCAATTCCGGAACACATACCAAAGAGACAAGAACAACGTACAAGGTGTTAAGTAAAGGTAAAATGCTCAAAACATCTGTGCAAAAAACTGTATGCAATAAATGCACCAGCTAAGAATATTATTTATGCGTTACAGGTTCTCCAAATAATAACAATTAATTATTAAATAACAATGATTAAGTTCAGTTAGAATTGCTATTTGATTTGTGATGATTTTGTTACTAAATCATTATTATATTATTTTAAGATAATAATTGCTAATTTGATACATTTTTGTTACATACCTACTAATAAGAAATTAATTTGATTTTAATAAATAAATGTCTTTCATAGTATTATATTTTAAAATAGTTTAAATTACAACTTTCGTACCTTTTACTAAGAATCATAAGAGTGGGACAAATTTGTCCCGACGGCGGTCCAAGGGTGGTCTCAATCTTCAGCGCTTCTAGTGTTAAACAATTGACTTTGTGAAAAAGTGGTTTTCAAAACCTTCGTGTCATTTTTAAAGGCCTTTCTATAAATACCACACACGCATAAGTTTCAAGAAAAAAATATTTTCAGTTTCAGTTCAATGTATGAGGGAAAATATTTAAAATTAAGGGGGGCTCCTCATAAGCCCCCCTTAATTTTAAATATTTTTTTTATTTTTTTCTTAAAATCGGAAAGCGGTTCACAGAATACATCTACCTATTAAGTTTCATGCGTATAGTCTTAATAGTTTCGGAATAAAATGGCTGTGACTTACGGACGGACGGACACACAGACAAACAGATAGACAGACATGACGAAACTATAAGGGTTCCGCTTTTTGCCATTCGGCTACGGAACCCTAAAAACCACCCTGTTTATTCAGTTGCCCTTGCGTTCCGGGTATATCGCTAAATCATACCCGCAACCCCATATTAAATCAAGAGGAGCTCGTGGTTAAATTATGCGGCAGTCATAATTTAACCACGTCGACTACTGGTCGATCTTCATGGTCAAGCAACGGTTGCTGAGGTCGCTCTGTGGATGGGTGACCATCTTAACATATCGAGATTCTTCCGTGCCTCGAGATTATAGCTGCCGTCAGTCGGGGTTTCCCCGGTTTTGTCCTAGTTTGGAGAGCGTCCAGAGGGGATTTTCCCTAAAAGCGTCCGGGTGAAACGCTGACACTTATTGGTGCTATTTAACACTATTTTTTCACTATTATACATCTCCTTGTTTTTGTTATTTTATATTTTATATTTTTTTTTTATTTTATTTGTTAGGGAAATCAAACAGTTACACATTATTCATTACAAAAAAAAGTACGAACATATAGGGTTATACAAATGTGCAACCAACAACGTTCTCCACAGATGTACAAGAAAAAGACAGTATTGTTATTAAAGTTAGGATAATAGGATAATACGTGTATGTTCAAAATTACTAGGTGTATACGATTACAAAGCTAAAACTATTCAGGCAAATTTCTAATTTTATATCAATGCAAATTTCTAAATCTTCTAACTGGTAGTGAAAATAGATCCAAGTCAGAAAAGAACTTATTGTAATTGCTAGCAAGGCGACGAAGAGGTGCCCGCAGGCCCGCATTCGTACGACTAGAAGTGACGGCGAATACGGGCCGTGAGCGCACCTCTCGTCCTTAAATTGTCCTAGGGATTACATAGCACAGTCTATTGCTAATTTCTACACAGTCATACGCATTGTTACATAAATCGTACAGGAACATTGTCTCCAAGAAAATACGTCTTGACTTCAAAGAGAGTAGGTTGTACTTGTTAAGTTGTTCAACATAAGAGAGGTGTATTCGTCTTTGGCAACAAGGGTAATGCATAGTTTTTAGAAATTTACGTTGAATTCGTTCTATACAGTCAGTGTACTTGTTATAGAAGGGACTCCACACCGGCACTGCATAATCAAGCTGAGACCGGATTAAAGACCTATAAAGATGTAAATAAGTGCGAGGATGTATGAATTCAGTGGCTGATCTCATCACAAAGCCATACATACGATAAGCACGACTAATTATTTTATCAACATGCGCATCCAAGTGCAGTTTGTCATCGAGTAATACTCCCAGATCACGAACAGAGTTAGCTCTGATAAGTGTTTCGTTATGTAGTTTATACGAATGTTTTACAATTTTTTTTATTTTTAGTGAAGCTGACACAACAACATTTGGGAATACTAAGGTGTAGTTTATTCTGCATGCAATATTCTGCTAGGCGATCGAGATCTTGTTGAATTAGGTGACAGTCGAGTGTTGTTTTAATAGGCCTAAAAATTTTTAGATCGTCAGCATAAAGTAAAAACTTAGAATTATGAAAACAAAGGTTAATATCGTTAATAAAAATAACAAATAAAATAGGCCCGAATTTAGCCTTGTGGTACTCCTGACGTTGCTATTATGGTCGTGGAATGAGACCCATTAACTACAACTCTTTGCGTTCTGTTGGAGACATAGGATGTGAACCAACGCAACAAATTCCCACGGATACCGTTGAATGAAATTTTTTTTAAGAGCAGTTCATGATCGACCTTGTCAAAGGCTTTTTTAAAATCAGTATAAATAGTGTCCACCTGCACACGTGAGTCTATACTATTAAATAAGTAGTCAGTGAAAGCTATCAAGTTGGTGGTTGTAGATCTTTTCTTTACAAATCCATGCTGTTGCTGAAGTATTCTGTCGTGTATCATTGGGTACAACTGGTCATGCACAAGCCGCTCGAAAAGCTTTGAAAAGGCCGATAGTATGGAAATGGGCCGATAATTTTCAACATCTTGTTTTGAGCCACTTTTGTGGACGGGAGTGATGTTTGCCTGCTTCCATACGTCCGGGAAAATACCCTGGCTAAGACACATATTATAGATGATGGTTAAAGGTATACATATAGCATCAGCAGTCTTATTTAAGAAAAACGGAGGGATAGTGTCCGGACCGGGTCCCTTAGTTATATCTAAAGATTTGAGGGCACTAAGTACTTGTTCAGTACTGAACTCAAGCATTCCAACAATAGAAGAATTCTCAGCGTAATCAATAGTCTCGGTCTGCTCAGTTGAGAGAGTAGAGGGTTCATAAACTGAATTAAAGAAATTTGCAAAGAGATTGCAAATACCATCCGGATCGTTTGATGTCTGATGTTTATAAGTCATGGTTGATGGAATTGGGGCTCTTAATTGTCGATTCGAAACAAAAGTCCAGAAATACTTCGAGTTAATTGTAATACTACTTTCAACCGATTCGATGTATTGGCGGTAACAAATTTTAGATTCGTTTTGAAACCTCGACCTGGGTCAAGCGGAAGGGTGTGTCAGATTTCTACTGACTAAAAACCCACCCTGTTCCTTCAGCTGCCCTAAATTTCCGGGGCCGCGGTAACTCGGTAGAACTTTCCCGCAAACCCCGGCAGGCAATGGCCCTATGAGGCCCCGTCACTAGTGTTGACAGCTCTTTGAGGCGCGCGTAGTACACGACGCGCCGCCGACCCGGGCCTGGTCCTTACCGGACGGTGAGCGACCCCTGCTCGCCGTCCGCAGGCCCGCGCCTACGGTGGCCGGAAATCGGCTCGTGATCCCCGACGCCCGGGGCGTCTCCCGCGGCGGCTGGGGCGCGAGGAAGAGAGTTGCCTCTCCCTCGCGCGTTCGGCCTCCTCCTTCGCTAGCATGACTGCTTCGCAGAAGGAGGCGACCGCATCCCATTCCCTCTCGCTCCGCACCATACTCTGAACCAGAGCAGGGCGCGAGAGGTCGCCGCCGCCGACCGCCTCTACGAGGACACGGCGGTGCTCCGCCCAAGCAGGGCACACCTCCACCGTATGCTCCACCGTGTCCTCCAGGTGGTCCTCACAATGACGACACCCGGGCGTGTCCTCCCGCTGAATCCTAAACAGGTACCTCCCGAAACAGCCATGTCCGGTCAGCACCTGCGTCAGGCGGAAGGTGAGGACGCCATGGTCTCTCTCCAGCCACTCCTCAAAGAGGGGACTTATCGCCGCGATTGCGGCGTGCCCATCCTTCGGTTGCAACAGCCGCTCTTTCCATGCTGCCGTGAGATCACGCCGGAGTTCTATCCGCTGAGCCGCGACTTGCCGCGGTAGCGGGGTTTCACCCCGGCTTAGCACCTCTGCGCGCCAATCATGCACGCGCGCGAGGGTTACCGCCTCCAGATCCCACGGCAGCAATCCGGCAAGGAGGTTCGCCGCCTCCCCAGAGATCTTGCGGTATCCCCGGATAATCCGGATAGCCATGACCCTCTGAGACGCGACCAGCCGGCTAGCTGGTCGCCGCTGCAAATTCAGCGCCCACACAGGGGCCCCATAGAGGGCCATGGACCGCACGATCTCCGCATAGAGCCTCCGGTAGGAGGCGTTTGGCCCTCCTAGATTGGGTAGGAGCCGCTTGAGTGCAGCCCCCGCCCGGTCCAGTCTTGGAGCCAAACGTCGGAAGTGCTCGACGAAGTTCCACCGGCTATCGAGGACGAGTCCCAGGTACTTCATCGTCGTCTCGACGCCGATGCGAACCCCTCCCACCGTTATCTGGGAACCCGAAGGTGGCGCGTTCCGACGGCCATGGAAACACATGGCCTCGGACTTGTGCAGGGCCACCTCGAGTCCCAGTTGCCGGATCCTCTCTACGACTGTCGCAACCCCTCGCATCGCCAGTTAGGCCGCCGCCTCGTGCGACCCCCCATGTGCCAGGACCAGCGTGTCGTCAGCGTAGCAAACTACACTGACACCTGTAGAGAGGTCGGCGCGCAACACCCAGTCGTAACCGATGTCCCACAGGGGTGGCCCCAGAACCGATCCCTGTGGGACACCGCACGACATCTCTCGCCGATTCGACTCTCCCTGGTGACCAGGGTAGATGACGGCTCTGTCCGTCAGGTAGGCCTCGACCACACGACAGAGGTAGGTCGGCATCCGGTGATACCGGAGTGCCTCCCGTATGCAACTCCAGGGCAGGGTATTGAAGGCATTGGCGATGTCGAGAGACACCGCCAAGACGACCCCACCCCGGGACACCGCAGCCTCTGTCGAGAGAGCCCTCACACGCATGATGGCATCCACTTGAAACCTCGACCTATATAACGAAAACTGTTCATAGTCGGATATGTTTTGATATGTTTTCCACTTACACCAGGCTTTAGTTTTATTTTTAAATATATGTCTAAGGGAAGGTGAAAACCACACTGGAAATTTGGAGGATTTAATTGTCGTTAAAGGAACATGGGCTTTAATTAATTTATATAGTGTTTCATAAAATATATTTAGCGCAACTTCTACAGATTGGTCATGAAATTTATCAGCCCAGTTAACTGCGAGCAGATCACGACTTACATCTTCGTAGCTTGCCTTAAAATAATTGTATCTTTGAATCGATTTGCGTCTCACTGTGTTGTTGTCTAATCGAGTAGTGGTCAAAATACATAAAGGTGGATGATAAGGATCAGATTTCAATAATACGTCCGAGGGTGTAAAAACAGAACAGTCATTATTACTTATAACTAAATCTAAGATATTTCCGGTAGAATTCTTATTGTTATTATATTGATACGCGTCAAGACCAGACACAAAAATATTCAAGTGTCTGCAAATAGAGGAATTACCAACACATATTAGTTGCGTAGAAGCTGCGTTAGTGCCAGCGGCATGCCATTCAATGTTGGGCAGATTGTAATCCCCAAACAAGTAAAAGTTGTGAACGGTGCCGCCCTCTATTAAAGTTTGCAAAGATTTTAAATATGTTTCGTAGACACATTCAGGTGTTTTTGGGGGGAAATATGTTGAGCATATGACGTCATATTTACCCCGCGTGGCACTAGGCAAACGTATAATAACGTGCTCAATATTTTTATTAAAGGTAGTAGTGAGCTCAACTTTACTTGAGCCCAGTCCCTTCAAAACTGCAACAAGAGTCCCGTCCCCATCCTTCTTTTTAGTAGCTTCCCGGTCGCGGTCACACCTGTATACTAGGTAACGATGGTCAATAAGCTCACAATCTAGTATTTCAGAATTCAACCAAGTTTCCGTTAGTATTATAATATCGTAGCAGTGAGATAATGTATTCATAAATAAAGTATGCAGTTTGGTACGGAGCCCCCTACAATTTTGATAGTAGACTGATAATTTTTCATTACCCATTTATGCTGATCGCTAAACATATAAGAATAATATCAAGAAAGTTGACCAAATAGAACGTCACAAAACTATGAAATAGGGTAGATATGCTCTTTGAAGTCTCAGTACTCATAGCCAGAAAAAGAGCCAGTTTCATGATTATAATACATATAGATAACAGAGTAGACCAGTACAGTAGAAAGCAACATAAAAAAATATCATACTTGCATGCATAACTTACAGAAAATACATACCAGTGCATACTTATATTAATACGAAAAACAAATAACATATTTGACGACTTAATTAACAATAGTAAGAAGTAAACAAATGTACACAAATACGACAAATAGTTGAGTTCAATGACATTAGGTCCCCTGCTTATCGTGCATGGCAGCAATTCCAGGTTTGATTTTTTCGATATCCTGATGGGAACGAATAGCAATCGATTTACATAGTTCTTTTTCTCGAACGAGAATAGTGCCATGTTTGACCCATATAAATTTGTAATTGTGCTTCTGGACGGCTTCCTTGCAGTCACGAAATAGCTGTTTTCTTTTTAACGTAAGATGCTCATGCATGTAAATTCACACTGATGTACCTGAAATATCCAGTTGATCGGAGGTCGTTCCCTTGGCTAATCGAAAAGCGCTGAGAACATTGTCACGTAATATACGCGAGGCCAATTTTACAACGATATTTTTTGGCTTATCGATTTTTTGATGGGCATGAGGAACTCTGTGTATCGAAATTATATCTTTAGAACTTATACTGTAATTAATTTTCGATCCCAACTTTTCCAAAAGCGATAATAAGTTTTCATGACGCCTTTCAGGCACATTACACAGCTCCAAGTTACATTGCCTAGCATTCTGATCCAGGTAATCAAATTTCAAGATGACATCGTTTATCAAATCCTTCGTGTTTTTCTCCTGCTCCTGAATAAGTTTTTTTACATATAAGAATTGAAATTGATAAGAATTGAACTGTGTTTTGCACAGCAATAAGGTCACTTGCTGAACGATCATATTTTTTATCCAATTCTGATAGATGTTGATTGATCCGGGTCTGCTCAGAACGAATTGAACTTATTTCATTTCTTATTTCGGACGTCACCTGTGTAATAGTGGCAATCTCGCCTCGGATATTCAAAACGTTATCAGAGATAGAAGTCATACGGGTATCCATTTCCTTACGCCATTCGGTCAGAGTGTTTTTAAATTCTAACGATAATGTACTGAGTGCCTGAGCAAATTCGCTTTCTGGTTGTTTGCGCTTGCTTCGAACAGATACATTATCTTTGCTTCGGGGTTCAGATACCCGACTTAGGTCAGTATCCGAGTGGGATGTATTCATTTTATTGCAGGTTGGGCTTAGAGTGTTTTACTATAGTGTACAGTACAATTGAGATAAGTACTCCGCCGTACGTTACTTAAAACAAACTTAAACATCCACTAAAAGTATTGCAGAAGTAGGATTTGAGCCTGCGGTCAGAAGGCGCTCACCGCGGATGTAAAAAGCTTCGCCGCTACGCCAGATTCACTTAGTGCTTAATTGCCGTTCCGTTCTTGCGTCAGTAGGTACAGGCGACAGTGGGGGAGGTAACGGTAAGCGCGGGGTGTACCGAGCGCTCCGCGGGTGGCGGTAGTAATGTCCGTTTGTGAGTTTTCAACTTTATCACAGTTTTTTCGTTATAGGTCACTTTCACATAAACTTAGCAAAGTAAATCTTTCACAATTAGATGGTCTACACTGACTTTAAAGTAATTATCATTTGATGAACTAATATCCACTTTTCATAACCTTTTTAAATTAAAAGCACAGAGCAAAGATAATAACGTACTGTCTTATATTGAAGCGACGACGTTATGAACATTGTTGGTTTTATTTTCAACTTCGAAAAAACTTCGGGAAACTTTACGATTTTAGCCACATGATTTTTGAAGTCTTTGTCAGGTGCCCGGCAGTTTAGGTGATGGCTCCCAACTCGGAAGGCACGTTAAGCTGTTCATTCCGGCTGTCATTTGTACATCTTTAACAGTCGTTACGGGTAGTTAGAAGCCAAAAAATCTGATACTGGTCTTGCCAAGGAGTATCGTACTTAGTATAATTATACTAAGTACGATACTCCTTGGCAAGACCAGTATCAGATTTTTATTTACAATGTTTACTTTTATTTACATTATAGAGCTCTATACCATTTTTAATATTGTCTATTTCTGTATATTTAACATAACAAAAACAAGGAGATGTATAATAGTGAAAAAATAGTGTTAAATAGCACCAATAAGTGTCAGCGTTTCACCCGGACGCTTTTAGGGAAAATCCCCTCTGGACGCTCTCCAAACTAGGACAAAACCGGGGAAACCCCGACTGACGGCAGCTATAATCTCGAGGCACGGAAGAATCTCGATATGTTAAGATGGTCACCCATCCACAGAGCGACCTCAGCAACCGTTGCTTGACCATGAAGATCGACCAGTAGTCGACGTGGTTAAATTATGACTGCCGCATAATTTAACCACGAGCTCCTCTTGATTTAATATGGGGTTGCGGGTATGATTTAGCGATATACCCGGAACGCAAGGGCAACTGAATAAACAGGGTGGTTTTTAGGGTTCCGTAGCCGAATGGCAAAAAGCGGAACCCTTATAGTTTCGTCATGTCTGTCTATCTGTTTGTCTGTGTGTCCGTCCGTCCGTAAGTCACAGCCATTTTATTCCGAAACTATTAAGACTATACGCATGAAACTTAATAGGTAGATGTATTCTGTGAACCGCTTTCCGATTTTAAGAAAAAAATAAAAAAAATATTTAAAATTAAGGGGGGCTTATGAGGAGCCCCCCTTAATTTTAAATATTTTCCCTCATACATTGAACTGAAACTGAAAATATTTTTTTCTTGAAACTTATGCGTGTGTGGTATTTATAGAAAGGCCTTTAAAAATGACACGAAGGTTTTGAAAACCACTTTTTCACAAAGTCAATTGTTTAACACTAGAAGCGCTGAAGATTGAGACCACCCTTGGACCGCCGTCGGGACAAATTTGTCCCACTCTTATGATTCTTAGTAAAAGGTACGAAAGTTGTAATTTAAACTATTTTAAAATATAATACTATGAAAGACATTTATTTATTAAAATCAAATTAATTTCTTATTAGTAGGTATGTAACAAAAATGTATCAAATTAGCAATTATTATCTTAAAATAATATAATAATGATTTAGTAACAAAATCATCACAAATCAAATAGCAATTCTAACTGAACTTAATCATTGTTATTTAATAATTAATTGTTATTATTTGGAGAACCTGTAACGCATAAATAATATTCTTAGCTGGTGCATTTATTGCATACAGTTTTTTGCACAGATGTTTTGAGCATTTTACCTTTACTTAACACCTTGTACGTTGTTCTTGTCTCTTTGGTATGTGTTCCGGAATTGCTACGGGAATGTTTGTTTTTCTGGTGGCAATATAATTTACCCCTAATTATTCTACTAATTACAATATAAAGTCTGCGTTTAATTTTACTATTATTGATTATTCTATATAATTTTGGCATCTATATCTATCAGATATATTACTGACTAGCTTTTGCCCGCAACTTTGTTCGCGTGGGAGGTTTTTCCCACGTAAATCCCGATGCCATGTGAATTCCGGTATAAAAATATCCTATGTCCGTCTCCTAGTTCTAAGCTACCTCCCTATTAATTTTCAGCTAAATCGGTTCAGCCGTTCTTGAGTTATAAATAGTATAAATAACACGACTTTCTTTTATATATATAGACTTGTGTATTTTTTTTTATGTGTAAATGTATGGACTTTGGTCTGAAAATAAAGTATTTTATGTATGGTAATCGGACGGGGTAGCTGAAGAAGCTCGCGCTCGGACGCCTCGCCTTTTTATTCCTTCGGCCGCGAGACGCGTCGAGCGCGGCGACCGATACCTAAAAATAATCCATATAGCATGATTCAGTATTCACGTGCGATGGCTTATTATTAGCGTATTTCATGTATAACTTTGGTGTTTCTATACCGATTTATATGATTCTTTTTTATGAAATAGTTAATAATGTTAACTTTTTTAATTAGGGGTGACTGAGAGTGTTACAAACGTAAGAGTAGACAAATATTATAATCAGAAAGCTTCGAACTGCTGAGCTATCGGGAGTTACACGTGTTATTGTGAGTCAACCAACCATAAAAGATAGACATATACTGTCGTGGGATATTTTTTATATAATTTTAAGGAGAATATCCGACATGAAATGATTTCTGTGTAGCTTTAACCATTAAGGTTGCACACGCGACGGAAGCTTAAAAAATGGAGCAACTTCTCCCGTTTTCCCAACATTTCCCTTCACTGCTCTACTCCTATTGATTGTAGCGTGATGAAAAGTATACTATAACTAGCTCAGGAGTATGAAAAATAATTGTACCAAGTTTCGTTAAAATCCGTCAAGTAGTTTTTGTTTATATAACGGTTATACAGACAGACAGACAGACAGACAAACAGACAGACAGACAAAAAATTTACTGATTGCATTTTTGGCATCAGTATCGATCCCTAATCACCCCCTGATAGTTATTATGGAAGTATATTTCATGTACAGAATTGACCTCTCTACAGATTTATTATAAGTATAGATTTCAAGTACTGTCCAGGTGATACCATCAGGAGGAAGAAGTATTCTACTGATGTTATCTGACGTTAGTTAATTTGAATAATAATCATCATTCTGAGGGTTTGTGAATGGTGTAGATAATCCTGTACCTGCGGACGACAGGTCGCGACGGGCTCAAATACCTTGAGCTCGACCTCGTCTTTGACTTTAACCTTCTGCCTTATTTACAGTGCCCATCGAACTCGTTGATCCTAATATACAAAAAAAAAATAGGAAAGCTATTCGAATAGCTACAAATATACAACATTGTAGTGTTACTGGGATGCAAATAATAAAGTTACCTTGTGGTATAGAAATCCAAGTAGTGCTCTCTTCAGATTCATCATATGAATAACTGGAACTACTTCCCAACACATAATTATCGTCAGAGGATTCCAAAGGTTCACCATACAATTTGTCCTCCAAAATGTCATACAATCAAGTTATAATTGCGTGCTGATTTATTATTATGACGTTGAGTAGCACGAATAGAACGAATAGCACGTAAGTTGCGCCCTTATAAAAAACAAAACATGTGCTCTTTACAAATAGTGATGGACCACTGACTATGAGAAACAATATTCAATTGTTTATTGGCCCAGGCATCACCCCTTTCACCCTGCAACTTTCTGGAACGCCATCCATACATCGGACTGTTTTGTAAAACAATAGCGGGACAAAAAAGACCCAGCGGCAGTTCTAGGTAAATCGTTATTTTTTTCACAAATTATTCTTGATAAATTATGAAAAACATTTTAAATCTGTTAAATACGTAAAATAAATAAAAGTCAAAAAGTTTCATAGACCTAAACTAAAAAAATAAATAGTTAGAGACAATCAAACTTGCGGGTGGGACAAAAATGGGACAGCGGCGGTTCTAGTGTTAAAAAATATATGCTTCCAAAGTGGTAAAATGTGTGTTCTCTCTAACTTCTATAAAAAGGGAGGAAAAAATCTAAAAAAAATATATGCTGTAGGTCTTAATGTAAGCTTAAGTAGTTTGAACGAGATCGGGTTAGCAGTTTTTGAGATATAGCATATTTTCTAAAACCGTAAATATAACTTTGGAATTCATACAAATACTATGAAAAACAAAGTTATTTGGCGTAGTTACTACGGATCTCTTCATGAGCGAGTCTGACTTGCCCTTGGCCATATGATTAATTTTTTAATCAGTGGAACGGTCTGCTACTCCTTTCTTCCACTAAGGGCGGAAGGGATCATTAGATGATTTCCACCACGACAAAAAGTACTTGACGATTCCTTGGATAAATATGAAGTTCTGTTTCGCATCGTAACATTTATATGGATGCCTACGATCTGCGTTCCTAGATGTTCTTTATTGTAAGCCTTTTAACTCAACCATGCCTCGGTAATATTACGTACAGTTGTGTACAGTATTATAACTCGGCCGTATCTTAGAAATAAATGCCTACAGCCGCGCGGTACGCAAACATGCGATAGGGCTGCCTGCCTCCACCATTTTAATTACATTTGCCTACTTTGCGTTTCCATTTATTTTTGTGATTGTAAATATACTTTTTTTATATAAACAAATAAAATAGTTTGTGAATTGAATAGGAAGTGTTCAATAAAAATGCGTGTTGTTTTTTGATTGGTAGATTTAATTACAAAAAAACATGTTTAAATTTTTTCTAGTATTATTCATACACACAGTACAATACACAACTATTATTAATAATAAAATACCACGTCTTTACTTTGAATTATACAAACTAACAAAACAAAACACACACGCCCCGAGGTTTTAACACGTAAGCGTACCTACCGTATCATGATTCATGAACCGCCTATAACTACCAATTTTACTCGGGTCAATCACTTTCCTTTACGCTATTCACTTTATTTATTAATCCAGACATCTTTTTTTTTTGGGAGATTAAAGGAAATACTTATGCATTAAAAAGAAACACATTATGTACATACCTACTAGTAAGTAAAATTATTTTAGTCTTAGGAACCTTTCAGAGTTTCCAGGTAATCTAAAAAAAGTTATCTCTGGATGCGTTATTGACGAATTCATGCAACCAAAAACAGCACAATATATCCTACTCGTCATATTAAATATGTACTTGAACTTATTTTTAGTGAAAAAATCGCGCGGTTATTGTTGTTCGTAATTGCGGCACAGTCGCCGGTCGCGACTGTCTGCAAACCGAGCGCACACTGAGATCTTGCGCGTAGGTGGCGTAGGTATAGCTCGCGCTTTGTTCGTTTGTATGCAGTTGGAATACTGTATATAATATTACCGTGACCATGCTTACTGTAAGTATATATAGCCTATGTAGGTAAACATAGATGTATGATTCGAATAATTATGTACCTATTGTGGGTAGAATGTTATTACTTTTCTAACGACTAGATGTCACATTTGTAAGTCATTCGGAATACAGCTGTGCTTCCGAATATGCGTGTTTCCTTGTACCTCCCGAACATTACACTTACCAGGTGCGGTCACCAGTCCATCTCCGAACCAGTTTTTCATAAATCCGTACAAGTATGGCTTCTCAATGAACGTGTTCGTTATCGCCCTCGCGTCATCTGGGTCTTGAGTCACTGGACAATACACAATAAAAAGAATAAAAAATGTTTATATTATTGCATCTACCTATGTACTTAACAATATCAGTGTTACGAAAAACCTTTTGAGTAAAGAAAAAACTTTTTTGCAAATACTTCACCATCAGCTCTACTTCACTATATGCAGTGTGACGAGCATAAAGTGCTTAACATCCGTACTCAAATAATCTAATTGCAATCCACGAACTCAGACCAATAATTTATTGGTCTGAGTCCACGAAATACTTATTATTTAGTAGTTTCAGTAGCCATCTGTGGTGTTCATCATCAGTTCAACTTCCCCAAATGGTGCTTTTCGAGAGCAACTGCTTGGTACTTGGTACTATAAGAAATACCCAAAACGTTATAGGTGTGCCTATAATATTTGAAGAGTTCCCTCAATTTCTCCAGGATCACATCATCAAATCCTGATTTCATAACAATGGGACCATCCAGAAAGTATACCCTTTCAAACGAAAAAATAATTTTCCAAATCGGTCCAGCCGTCTCCGAGTTATGAGGTAACATACATAAAAAAAAAAAGTTCAAGACGAACTGAGAACCTCCTCCTTTTTTGAAGTCTGTTAAAAAGAGTTTGAGTTTTTGGGGCAAAATAATCAAACGGCTTCTCCCAAGATCGGAAGGGAGTGTCATGTTTCCACTGACTTAAAACCCACACTGTTTCCGCCTTCAGTTCCCCATGCGTTCCGGGGATGTGGTATCTCGTAAAAACACTCTCGCGACCCATGTAAATATTTGCTTGTGCTAAGTTGTTCCTTTCTTCCAGTTTTCGTTGCCAATGAATAACTAAAAAAATAATGATTTTGAGTTAAAATCTATATCTTCTGCGAAGCAGTCATGCTAGCAAGGGCTGAACGCGTGAGGGAGAGACAACTCTCTTCCTCACGCCTCAGCCACCGCAGGAGATGTCCCGGGTGTCGGGGATCACAAGCCGATCTCCGGCCACCGTAGGCGCCGGCTTGCGGACGGCAAGCAAGCTTAGCTCACCGTCCGGTAAAGACCAGGCCCGAGTCGACGGCACGTCGTGTTTCACGCGCGCCTCAAGGAGCTGTCAGCACCAGTGACGGTGCTCGATAGGGTCATTGCCTGCTGGGGTTGTTCTAACGAGATACCGCGACCCCGGGCCACAAGGACAACTGAAGGAACAGGGTGGGTTTCAGTAGAAGTCTAACACTTCCTTCCGCTTCACCCAAAGTTTGAGAAGTCATTTGATGATTTTGCCACCGGAAAAAAAGCTTAATCTCTGGACCGGCTGACCGCTGAACTATTCGGGATCAGGTTTTATACGAGAAAGTCCTCCTACACGAACAGCTAGTAATAAATAAAATATTTATCAAAAAAATAAAGACTAAACTAGCGGTCAAGAATATTCTACTCACCGAAAATTGCAATGGGTCCCATCCATACCACAAAAGGCAACCTTGATTTTTCACATATTTCTCCCATCCTATCGAATAGATTAAACATATCTGTGGAGGGAAAAAATTAAAGTTACATGATTTATTAAAATATTTAGACGAGATTTGAATTTCGAATTTGAATAATTTAGGTAGTTCTCAAAAACTAAAACACACAATTAAAGTTTGACAGTGTAAAAATTCTTTAAAGTGGATTTGGAATTTCGGTGGAGATTTCGGAAGGCGGTGTCATAAAAAAGAAAATACAAAACCAATAACAGTAGTGTTTTGATATGGAAGTCGGTTTTATTTTTTGCTAAAAAGTTTTTTGCAGTATAAAAATTGAATCTACGTCAGCTGCAGCTCCCCACAGTAATATACCATAAGATATGATACTGTGGAAATAAGCAAAATAAACTAACTGAGCTGTCGCTACATCAGTTAATTGCCTAATTTTTCTTACTGCATATGCAGCTGAGCTTAATCTACTAGAAAGAGTCCTAATGTGATTACCCCACTGTAGCTTTGAATCGATTAGTTTTACCCAAAAAGGCTGAAGTATGCAATGCCTGTATTTCGGTTGTCAATGCCATTTCCCAAGAATTTTAATAACTATAATCGCCAACAAATGTTTTCAATAGGTTGGAGTGAAAATATAACACTACATTTAAAAAAAGATTATGCAAGTTGCGTGCAGTATGTGTGGAGTTTCAGTGATGTATGTGGATGGTGGTGTATTTATGAGTAGCGGTATGCGTGTAGGTGGTGATGTGTATGGGTGGTGGAGTGTGTGTGAGTGGGCAAGGGTAAGTTGAGGTTTGCGTGTGCGAATGTGTGAGTACATTAGCGTGGTTTTATCAAAATTAAATAATTGAATACAATGTAAAATAATATCACTACCTATTTATTTACCGGTTTTAATCTCTAGAGCCCCAGCGGCACAAAAACGTGCCAGTAAACAAGTATTAGTTGAGCCCCGCTGGCACAAAATTTGTGTGCCAGCGGGGCTCAATTAATAGTTGACGTAAATAATAGCGGTCCTTGAGAGGTTAAAACTGTTGTGGTTCAGTAGTTGCAATTGCTTTTAAAACGCTGAACGAAAACTTTGTGAGGAAACCTGCATGTCCTGGGACTGATATCTGATGACATCCACCTGCACTGGGCCTTTTTTTCGGTTTATTATATTATATTATAATGACTTTGTTCACAGATACTCACGCCTCCCATCTCCTATGAGCTGATGGATGTTGCCGATGAAAGGCAGCAGCGGGAAGCAGGGCAGGCCGCGGAACTTGCTGCGCCTGCGCCGCTCCAGCACGTACAAGAGCGCACACACGCACGCCAACAGCAAACACACTACGTACACCCACAGCGGCATCTGTGTTTTGATACTTTTTTAGGGTTCCGTAGTCGCCAAGGAATCCTTATAGTTTCGCCATGACCGTCTGTCCGTGGCTAAGGTCAGAAACTTTGGCCACGGACAGACGGTATTAATCACACCGACAAGTGGTAAAATAAAAACATGAAAAGTCATTTTTTAGGTCCTACCCCTACACGTAAAAAGGGGATGTTTTATCTCGTCTACCCCATAGTATCATTGGTCGTTCAAAAATAATGGGTGTCTGAGAAGACTAATTTTCGATTCAATGATCCGTTTGCGAAATATGTATTTCCCCCTTTTTTTCTATATGGGAAAATCATCGAATGACTCCTCCCGCTGAGGGCGGAGTAAAAGGGAGTGTCAGACTTCTACTGACTAAAAACCCACCCTGGTTCTTCATTTAGCATTGCGTTACGGGGCCGCGGTATCTCGTTAGAACATTACCGCAACCCCGTAAGGCAGTAGCCCCTATTATATATACAGTATAGTATCGGGCCCCGTCAATACTGCTGCCTGCACTTTCAAGTGCACGCGGAACACGGTGCGCCGACTCGGGCCTGGTCCTTAATATTATAATAATTGGTAACGTTACTAACAGACTACAAACATTGATACATAAATAAAAACAAAGCCCAAGATGCACACTCAACGTCTCAAAGCCGTTCGCATAAAATGAGTGCTCAATTCTAAATATTGTGCACTTATTTCAAATTAGTATGATCCAAGCATAGACAACATTTACACGTCAATATGCCGCTGTGCGCCTTCCAAAACTGTACAAATAACCACTGTAATGGCAAGATTTCGGAAGGAACGTCTTTTTTCGGTAAGTTTAGATTATTAAGTGTCTTTACATAAAATAAAAACAAATAAAATAGTAATTATAATTCAATTAGCTATTATAGCTGTTGTTTGATCAATGTTGGCTACAACGCACCAACTATTGTCACAAACATCGTCTGTTCTTGAACAAGGAAATGCAAGAGTAGTGTTCATTTATAAAATGTTATTTTTGTTGTAGATTTCTTCGTAACTCATTTCGCTGTGCAGAATGGGCATCTATTGTCGTGAAAGAAAGAGGAGAAGAAATATAAAACCCTTATAAATATTCGAGAAGAAAAAAATTTTTAATTCTTTTTAATTTTTTTTTTATAGTTGATAGGCTTGAAATGACCATCGCATGAAAACACAATATATCTCACAAGTAATACATATATAAATTAAATTGTTTATTGCGATTGCCAAGTCAATCTATTTATTTAAAACGGTAAAGATTTTTAATATTGATATGGTCACTATAAGATGTCGTTAGGTTAGATAATTACGTAACAACTTAAGACAGAAGGTCCCTTAAGTAGGGACTGAATAAATTAATAACCGACTTGGTATTACATGGATCTCACAACTTTTTACGGTAGAACAACTAAGTTGCGAGACTTGGGTTTTTGACAAGTATTGTTTTTTATGGGATCTCATTGCTTTTTGTAGAAAGTCCTACTTTTTTGCTTTCCGGTACCTTCTACTTCTTGTATACCAACAACGAGTTTTCTTAAAGCCCTCTCTCTGTCTTATGAGCTTTTCTTATTTTTGTAGGTAGCCTTCCTTTTTTTATTTTCCGGTACTACTTCTTGAACTTCAGCTAAAGTTTTTTTCAAAGCCCGCTCCCTGTCTCTATGGGTTTTTTTTCGGAGGCTTTGATACGCACATATGGATACGCACGTACGTCTTTTGCATTAGTTAGTAATAATTAATGCCGCACTCGTCAAACGTCTCGGTTAAAGTTAATCCATAAGTAAGTAATTATGCAATTTCGGGCAATTTACTCTACTTAATACTCCCCAATACTCTTAATACTTCTTGCTTTTTTATTCCGTTGACCATTTAACAAGTTACCTTTGAGCATAATTATTATATCTAGGTACCTATCTACACTGGAAGACACGGTGGAGCATATGGTCGAGGTGTGCCCTGCATGGGTGGAGCACCGTCGTATCCTCATAGAGGCGATCGGCGGCGGCGACTTCTCGCGCCCTGCTCTGGTTTAGACCATGGTGCGAAGCGAGAGGGAAATGGGATGCAGTCACCTTCTGCTGCGAAGCAGTCATGCTAGCGAAGGAGGAGGCCTAACGTGCGAGGGAGAGGCAACTCTCTTCCTCGCGCCCCAGCCGCCGGGGGAGACGCCCCGGGCGTCGTGGATCGCGAGTCGATTTCGGGCCACCGTAGGCACGGGCCTGCGGATGGCGAGCAGGGGTCGCTCACCGTCCGGTAAGGACCAGGCCCGGGTCGGCGGCGCGTTGTGTTCCACGCGCGCCTCAAAAAGCTGTTAATACCAGTGACGGGGCCTCATAGGGCCATTGCCTGTCGGGGTTTATGGGAAAGTTCCATCGAGATACCGCGGCTCCGGAACTTTAGGGCTTACGAAGGAACAGGGTGGGTTTTTAGTCAGTAGAATTCTGATACACCCGAGCGAAAGAAGTCATTCGATGATATTTTCCACCAAAAAAAAATAAAAAGTACCCATCTACATCTATTATTTCATTATATTATACAGGTACACTGATTAATTAACTGCAAATGTAACTTTGTAATCCTATATACACACATCAAAAGTGTCTAGGGATCAACATATATTTTTGCAATAACTTTTCTCCTGATTGATATTAATTAAAATTTTCTTTAAGGATTCATCAAATAAAGTGTTTTCGTTTGTCACAGTAACGATAAACCAAGTCACCTTTGCATTAATAAAGAAATTTGCCATTTTCCTAATAAAGGGATTTTTGACATTTGAACCACTAACATTAAAGTTCGAAAAAAGACTGAAATAATAGTTTTCTTTAAAATTTTATTGGGTAACTTAAACAATTAATAATCCGTGTTTCTACCGCGAACACTAACAACACAAGAACATCGGTTTGGCATACTCAAAATGAGTTCATCCAAATCACGCTGTGGAATGGCCGCCCATGTTCGTTGCAACAACAAAAAAAGGTCTTCTTACGACTGGATACCCTCCATATTCGGCAGAGCTCTTCTCTGTAGCATATCCCTTGCATGCTCAATCGGGTTCAAGTCTGGCGACTGAGCAGGCCAGAGCAGGACATTGATGTTAGCTGCGGCGAGAGTCTGTCTTACAACTCTTGCGGTGTGCGGTCGTGCATTATCATGCATTAACTGAAATAAGGGACCGATTTGCACTTGTAGAGGAACGATGACGTCAGATACAATCGTCTCAGCATAAATTTGAGCGTTGAGGTTGCCTCTGATCCAAATCAACTCAGTTCTTCCGCCGATCCAAATACCCGCCCATACCATGATGGTTCTACCACTATAAGGATGGACTTCCTGGCAGGATTTTAATCGCTGTTGGCGTCCAGGGGTTCTCCAGTGTCGTATACGTCTTGTATCCGGTCTCATACCAAAACGAGACTCATCAGAAAAGCACACGAAACGCCATTGTTCTTCTGCCCAATTTCTGTGTTCAAGAGCCCATTGATATCGAATCCTACGATTGTGCATTGCTATAGGTGGTACCCGTAGCGGTCTTCGGGAATGAAGGTTCACTTCATGCAAGCGGTTTCTGACTGTTTGGTCGCTAATTAAGTTCCCTGAAGAGTGATGAAGCCTCACGGCTAACATCATGGCGATTATTGTTGGAGCTCTTCGAGTTAAGATTTGAATGTATCGGTCTTGTCTCCGTGTGGTGCAGCGATACCGTCCTCCATGGCGCTCAGCCACGGTACCAGTGCTTCGGTAACGTGTTCAAAGTCGACTGATAACACTCTGACTTGTATTCAGAGCTAAAGCCACAGTACGTTGCCGGGAACCAGCTTCTATCATTCCCACGGCTCTGAGCATTTCTTCCCTGCTTAAATGACGTCGCCGCTCCATAATAACGTTGGTTTTAATCAGTAGTAGGGAAACAGTAGCACTAATAATGTCTTCAATGCGTTGTATGTTTTTATAGGGAAAATATTGACAGCTGATTTTCATCTTTTACTCGAATTTGATTAACAGTTCCTGTTTCAAATTATGAAATGCACCAATAAGGATCCATCTAAATTTATAAAATCATAAATTTATTACAAAGCCACATCTCAATCTCAAGAAATCCGCATAAAAATGCTTGATCCCTAGACACTTTTGATGTGTGTATTTATATGGGATTACAAAGTTATTTATGCAGTTGATGTATCTAGAAAACTGGAACGAAATTGAAAAACATTATAGTTTTTCCTTGATTCATAATTATACTAAACACTAATTGTATTCGAAATTTGAAGCTTCTATGTCTGCTAGAAGTGCTTTAGACTTTTGATGATCGGTCAGTCAGTGAGTGACAAAATTTACAAAATTAAGGAACTTTGACTCGTTATAATTCTTAAACTTCTGGTTCAAATTGAATGAAATTTGAAATATACCGTGTTTATACAATGCCTGTTTGGTTACTGAAAATTCAGGCTTCTAGTTTTATCCACAACGAAGTTATAGGGGGTCGAAAATGGCCTGAGTTGCTTCGATTCGAGAAAAGAATGGTACGGCCGTGCCGCTTTTTTGCTCGACTTGGCGGGGGCACTGCCGTGCCCCCAGATTCGTTTTCCTTCCGTTCGTTTAGTTCGCTCCGCATCCATTCATTCACAGATCCTTCCTTTTTTTAGTGTTGTGACACCAACCTCTGCAAAACGAAGTATAAAATGCATATTAAAAAATTAAGGTACCTGTTATGGAGATGAATGAAAATCTTCTTCGATAGTAATAAGGCATATAATTAATGACTTAGATTTTACAAATTTAGGTAGCGATAATGTTTTGTGTGCGCGTATGATGGCGGACGATCCGTTCATGCTACGACCGCGCCGCGCGTGGTTTAATTCGGTACCACAGCACACCCCGCACTCCTCTCCTCTCGCGTCCAGTAGTAGTGGGCTCGCTCATGGTGAAGATGCGTAGACATGCCCCCCGCCTTGGAGTAACAGCCTCCAACGAAGAGAAGCAGAAGCAGGTAGCAATTAAGATAAGTTAGGGTTCTTCCTCTTTTAGCAGTGGACATAATCTGGGGTATGATCTTCGTATCACTCCGTTAGCTATCTTAATATCTGCTACACGTGCCAGTCCATCCTTGCCAGGTGAAGTGTTTATGACTCGCCCGGTGCTATTGTGTCGGTGTTGGACTGCCATTTACTCCTCGTCTGCAGCTCCGAAACGTACTCCTGCGACCACCGCTTCCAGAAGTTCTGCCTCATCTGTTCGATGCGCTCGTAGCGGACCAAGCGTGTTTGCAGCTGTGAGGTCTTTGTAGGTAGGAGCAACGAGCGGCCGGCCAATCAGGAAATGGGCTGGTGTAAGAGGGAGTAGGTCGTTTGGGTCTGAAGACATGGGATACATAGGCCTGGAGTTTAGGAGGGCTTCTATTTGTGTCAATAAAGTGGAAAATTCCTCATAAGTGAGGTTTACGTTTCCTACATGACGGAGATGATGTTTAAAGGATTTAACCCCTGCCTCCCACAAACCTCCAAAATGTGGTGAGTAGGGTTTCTTTGATCCGGTTGAATGTAAATTCGTCGATACATTTTTTCGACGTCAGCGCACGCAACAAATCTATACTGTCGAAAACGTAATAAAATTGAGAAAACGTCATTGTGTAGACTAGGGCCAGTATACTGAATGTCGTTAAGCGATTTGCCCGATGTTGATTTTGCACTTCCATCAAAAAACACCCTAAGTTTGGTAGTACTACTATGAACTCTTAGAACACCGTGATGTGGTAGGAAATAATTTAATGATGGATAATGATTGACTCGACTCATGTGTCCTAAACTTAAATACTCATTCATAAAATCTCAATATATTTTTTTATATTCAGGTGTAGATTTATCTAATTTAAGTTCAAGTGCGTGAAAACGATTTAGCGCGAGTGTATACGTATCTCCTAGTGTGTCACTAGACTCGGCTAATGAAATGCGCACAAAAAACCGACCAGTGTTATCGCGGTACGTAGTTTGCACAAACAAGTTTTCACATAAAGACTCGTCCGTAGTTAATGTATTTTGCGGAACTATTTCTTCTAACTCCCAGAATTTTTTAAGTTGAGTATCTAATGATTGTGAGTAATTGCAATAAACTCGATTATTGCGTGAAGTTTTATTATTTAACAATGAACCAGATATTACCCATCCCAACTTTGTATTCTGAAGATATGGACCGCTACTTAGTCGAATTAGTCCGTCATTTAAAAGTTCCCAGAACTTATCAGCCCCAATTAATATGTCGATTCCTGCTGGCGAATAAAATTTGGGATCTGCTAACTGTACATGTTCAGGAATATTTATGTGTGAATTTGTACCTAAAGATGGCAACTGAGCTGTGATTTGATTTAAAACTAAACATTTAAAGCGTGTACTATATTGTGTAGTTTTAGACCTCAAATGAATTCGAATCGCACGATTGTGTGGAATTAGTCACCGAGTTATCTACCCCGGAGACTTGCACAGTGGACTGTATTAAATTAAGATATAGTCGTTTGCATAAAGATTCTGCAATAAAGCAATGCTGACTGCCGTTATCTAATAAAGCGCGGGTAGTGTGAAAATTATTGCTTTTATCTGCAACCTCAACTAAAGCAGTAGACAGCAGTACCGTCTCTAATAATGAATGAGTAGTACTTTGATGTGTTGTGTGAGATGCAGAATGTAATGTGGTAGTGTTTGAAGAGTTAGCACTAGTTGTATCCTGCGGCGATGCCTGTGAATTAAGCCCAAGAGCTGTCGATGTGGATGCACTTACATTATCGTCACATTTATCATGAATTAAATTGTTGTGTTTTTTATTGCATTGCCTACAAGGACCGAACCAGCACTCATCTACCGAATGACTTGCGCGTAAACAATTACAACATAACTTCTTTTCATTAATGAATTTAACTTTATCGTTAACAGATAATTTTAAGAATGAATCGCAAGAATAAAGCGGATGGTTAGCTTGACACATAGTGCAAATACGAGAACGTTTGGAATTTTTATTATTAGATTGTTTATTTTGTGTTGATGTGTAACTATGTGATTTGTTTGGTTGTTGTGAATGTGATGGTTTCTTTGCGTTGTTGTCCGTGGTAGATTTATTATGTGCCAAATGAATAGTTTCTAGTACGTTAGCCCTATTTTTAAGAAAAGTAATCAAATAATCAAGAGATAAACGTTTATTTGACTGGTTATGACTATTCATAATTGAACTTTTATGAGTCTCCCATTCTCTTTCTGTAACTGAATCAAGTTTAGATGTGATTAAGTAAATAATTAAGGTGTCCCAAGACTCAGTCGGTTCGCCGAGGTTTTTTAGGGAACGTAGATTTTTGAGAACGGTATCTATAAGTTTACGGATTTGATTAGATGATTCCTTATTAAGTGACGTAATAAAAAACAAAGCCTTTACATGGTTTTGCACAAGTAAACGGTTATTATTGAATCTGTTTTCCATTAAATCACCGATAATGCACTGCCAGTAAGAGAAAACCGTAAATAATGAAATTTTTGCATATTATCTATTTCTTTAGGACTATGGATGAGTGATAGGTAAGTATCACGGTACTCTAACCAATGATCGTAAGAGGTATCAAAGGAAGGAAGTGAAATTGTAGGTAATTGAACTTTACTAGAAACTTTAGAAGAACTTTGCTCGTTATCTACGTTAATAATACACTTAGCTTTAGTCACATAAGCATAATAGTCGGTTTCAAAAGTTTCCCTCTCAGATAATTCCTTTTCTATTTGACTATCAGGGATTTTTAAGTCTATTTCATCCTGAATTTCTGAAAACTGCTGTAACAATAAATCTGCCTTTTGTAAACGCGTTTGTAATTCTGTTTTAATGGCTTGAGTAACAGGTATTTTTTCTACAGAGTCTACATACTTCATAAATAGTCGTAATTTACCGCGAACAACACCTCTTTTTTTATTTAAATCTTTAATATCCTCACCACTACTACCACTATGACCCTCCTTTGACGGAGTTTTAGTCATTTTGGAATTTGTGGAAGATAATGGAAAATACTTATTTGTAAAGATTTACTATGTTTTTTTTTTATTTTTAAACGAAGTTTAGGGTAGTGGCAAAGCAAAAATCTTTACGCGTTTTTAACTATTTAACGGGATTAAAACACTAGGATTTCACACAAAATTAACACAAATGAAGCACTGAATAAAGAACAGGGGTAATGATGAAGAATGATGATTGACCTGACCGTTTTATGCTGGTACCGTGGATGTTTTCGCTGATGGCCTTGTGCGTCCGATTAATGCTGATCGCGACGATGTCTTCTGCTGCATCCGGCGATGAAGGTCCAAATATGTTATGGAGATGAATGAAAATCTTCTTCGATAGTAATAAGGCATATAATTAATGACTTAGATTTTACAAATTTAGGTAGCCATAATGTTTTGTGTGCGCGTATGATGGCGGACGATCCGTTCATGCTATGACCGCGCCGCGCGTGGTTGAATTCGGTACCACAGCACACCCCGCACTCCTCTCCTCTCGCGTCCAGTAGTAATGGGCTTGCTCATGGTGAAGATGCGTGGTCGAAAATGGCCTGAGTTGCTTCGATTCGAGAAAAGAATGGTACGGCCGTGCCGCTTTTTTGCTCGACTTGGCGGGGGCACTGCCGTGCCCCCAGATTCGTTTTCCTTCCGTTCGTTTAGTTCGCTCCGCATCCATTCATTCACAGATCCTTCCTTTTTTTAGTGTTGTGACACCAACCTCTGCAAAACGAAGTATAAAATGCATATTAAAAAATTAAGGTACCTGTTATGGAGATGAATGAAAATCTTCTTCGATAGTAATAAGGCATATAATTAATGACTTAGATTTTACAAATTTAGGTAGCGATAATGTTTTGTGTGCGCGTATGATGGCGGACGATCCGTTCATGCTACGACCGCGCCGCGCGTGGTTTAATTCGGTACCACAGCACACCCCGCACTCCTCTCCTCTCGCGTCCAGTAGTAGTGGGCTCGCTCATGGTGAAGATGCGTAGACATGCCCCCCGCCTTGGAGTAACAGCCTCCAACGAAGAGAAGCAGAAGCAGGTAGCAATTAAGATAAGTTAGGGTTCTTCCTCTTTTAGCAGTGGACATAATCTGGGGTATGATCTTCGTATTACTCCGTTAGCTATCTTAATATCTGCTACACGTGCCAGTCCATCCTTGCCAGGTGAAGTGTTTATGACTCGCCCGGTGCTATTGTGTCGGTGTTGGACTGCCATTTACTCCTCGTCTGCAGCTCCGAAACGTACTCCTGCGACCACCGCTTCCAGAAGTTCTGCCTCATCTGTTCGATGCGCTCGTAGCGGACCAAGCGTGTTTGCAGCTGTGAGGTCTTCGTAGGTAGGAGCAACGAGCGGCCGGCCAATCAGGAAATGGGCTGGTGTAAGAGGGAGTAGGTCGTTTGGGTCTGAAGACATGGGATACATAGGCCTGGAGTTTAGGAGGGCTTCTATTTGTGTCAATAAAGTGGAAAATTCCTCATAAGTGAGGTTTACGTTTCCTACATGACGGAGATGATGTTTAAAGGATTTAACCCCTGCCTCCCACAAACCTCCAAAATGTGGTGAGTAGGGTTTCTTTGATCCGGTTGAATGTAAATTCTTCGATACATTTTTTCGACGTCAGCGCACGCAACAAATCTATACTGTCGAAAACGTAATAAAATTGAGAAAACGTCATTGTGTAGACTAGGGCCAGTATACTGAATGTCGTTAAGCGATTTGCCCGATGTTGATTTTGCACTTCCATCAAAAAACACCCTAAGTTTGGTAGTACTACTATGAACTCTAAGAACACCGTGATGTGGTAGGAAATAATTTAATGATGGATAATGATTGACTCGACTCATGTGTCCTAAACTTAAATACTCATTCATAAAATCGCAATATAATTTTTTATATTCAGGTGTAGATTTATCTAATTTAAGTTCAAGTGCGTGAAAACGATTTAGCGCGAGTGTATACGTATCTCCTAGTGTGTCACTAGACTCGGCTAATGAAATGCGCACAAAAAACCGACCAGTGTTATCGCGGTACGTAGTTTGCACAAACAAGTTTTCACATAAAGACTCGTCCGTAGTTAATGTATTTTGCGGAACTATTTCTTCTAACTCCCAGAATTTTTTAAGTTGAGTATCTAATGATTGTGAGTAATTGCAATAAACTCGATTATTGCGTGAAGTTTTATTATTTAACAATGAACCAGATATTACCCATCCCAACTTTGTATTCTGAAGATATGGACCGCTACTTAGTCGAATTAGTCCGTCATTTAAAAGTTCCCAGAACTTATCAGCCCCAATTAATATGTCGATTCCTGCTGGCGAATAAAATTTGGGATCTGCTAACTGTACATGTTCAGGAATATTTATGTGTGAATTTGTACCTAAAGATGGCAACTGAGCTGTGATTTGATTTAAAACTAAACATTTAAAGCGTGTACTATATTGTGTAGTTTTAGACCTCAAATGAATTCGAATCGCACGATTGTGTGGAATTAGTCACCGAGTTATCTACCCCGGAGACTTGCACAGTGGACTGTATTAAATTAAGATATAGTCGTTTGCATAAAGATTCTGCAATAAAGCAATGCTGACTGCCGTTATCTAATAAAGCGCGGGTAGTGTGAAAATTATTGCTTTTATCTGCAACCTCAACTAAAGCAGTAGACAGCAGTACCGTCTCTAATAATGAATGAGTAGTACTTTGATGTGTTGTGTGAGATGCAGAATGTAATGTGGTAGTGTTTGAAGAGTTAGCACTAGTTGTATCCTGCGGCGATGCCTGTGAATTAAGCCCAAGAGCTGTCGATGTGGATGCACTTACATTATCGTCACATTTATCATGAATTAAATTGTTGTGTTTTTTATTGCATTGCCTACAAGGACCGAACCAGCACTCATCTACCGAATGACTTGCGCGTAAACAATTACAACATAACTTCTTTTCATTAATGAATTTAACTTTATCGTTAACAGATAATTTTAAGAATGAATCGCAAGAATAAAGCGGATGGTTAGCTTGACACATAGTGCAAATACGAGAACGTTTGGAATTTTTATTATTAGATTGTTTATTTTGTGTTGATGTGTAACTATGTGATTTGTTTGGTTGTTGTGAATGTGATGGTTTCTTTGCGTTGTTGTCCGTGGTAGATTTATTATGTGCCAAATGAATAGTTTCTAGTACGTTAGCCCTATTTTTAAGAAAAGTAATCAAATAATCAAGAGATAAACGTTTATTTGACTGGTTATGACTATTCATAATTGAACTTTTATGAGTCTCCCATTCTCTTTCTGTAACTGAATCAAGTTTAGATGTGATTAAGTAAATAATTAAGGTGTCCCAAGACTCAGTCGGTTCGCCGAGGTTTTTTAGGGAACGTAGATTTTTGAGAACGGTATCTATAAGTTTACGGATTTGATTAGATGATTCCTTATTAAGTGACGTAATAAAAAACAAAGCCTTTACATGGTTTTGCACAAGTAAACGGTTATTATTGAATCTGTTTTCCATTAAATCACCGATAATGCACTGCCAGTAAGAGAAAACCGTAAATAATGAAATTTTTGCATATTATCTATTTCTTTAGGACTATGGATGAGTGATAGGTAAGTATCACGGTACTCTAACCAATGATCGTAAGAGGTATCAAAGGAAGGAAGTGAAATTGTAGGTAATTGAACTTTACTAGAAACTTTAGAAGAACTTTGCTCGTTATCTACGTTAATAATACACTTAGCTTTAGTCACATAAGCATAATAGTCGGTTTCAAAAGTTTCCCTCTCAGATAATTCCTTTTCTATTTGACTATCAGGGATTTTTAAGTCTATTTCATCCTGAATTTCTGAAAACTGCTGTAACAATAAATCTGCCTTTTGTAAACGCGTTTGTAATTCTGTTTTAATGGCTTGAGTAACAGGTATTTTTTCTACAGAGTCTACATACTTCATAAATAGTCGTAATTTACCGCGAACAACACCTCTTTTTTTATTTAAATCTTTAATATCCTCACCACTACTACCACTATGACCCTCCTTTGACGGAGTTTTAGTCATTTTGGAATTTGTGGAAGATAATGGAAAATACTTATTTGTAAAGATTTACTATGTTTTTTTTTTATTTTTAAACGAAGTTTAGGGTAGTGGCAAAGCAAAAATCTTTACGCGTTTTTAACTATTTAACGGGATTAAAACACTAGGATTTCACACAAAATTAACACAAATGAAGCACTGAATAAAGAACAGGGGTAATGATGAAGAATGATGATTGACCTGACCGTTTTATGCTGGTACCGTGGATGTTTTCGCTGATGGCCTTGTGCGTCCGATTAATGCTGATCGCGACGATGTCTTCTGCTGCATCCGGCGATGAAGGTCCAAATATGTTATGGAGATGAATGAAAATCTTCTTCGATAGTAATAAGGCATATAATTAATGACTTAGATTTTACAAATTTAGGTAGCCATAATGTTTTGTGTGCGCGTATGATGGCGGACGATCCGTTCATGCTATGACCGCGCCGCGCGTGGTTGAATTCGGTACCACAGCACACCCCGCACTCCTCTCCTCTCGCGTCCAGTAGTAATGGGCTTGCTCATGGTGAAGATGCGTAGACAGTACCCAAACAATTTGATAATGTTAAATAACACAACTCATCAATAAAACATTCATAACCGTAACATACGTACCAGTTAATGAAAATATTTCTTCTAAGAACTTAATCTGAGTTTCTATTAAAGATTTTTTCTCCAAATTTTTTAACGTTTCAACAAGTCGCAGATTCTTTGAATATCTCCAATATTATCTATAAAGATAAGAAAAAGTATCATAATATCGTAAATAGGTATATCTAATAATCAGCCACCAAAGATCAACATTACAAAGTCGTAGTAACCTAAAAAATCCGAGATAGCATCTGAACATTGTTGTTTTTCTTGAAAAACAATTTATTTCTCTTCATGTTTTTATTTAAACTTACTGATCATAGTATGTAGCAGCTTTCGCACGTTACTTTTCATTGTTTTACCCATATTATAGCGATTATTGTTGAATATTAATTGTGTTTATAACTTACTGACAATTGTAATCACAGACTTTGACAGCTTAATAATGTTGCCATATTAAACTTTTAAGAAAACTCCAGGTCACGCTTTCGTTAGCCAGACTCTATTCGCCTCCAGCTTCACTCAATGCCTTGTCCTACCGTCCAACGTCAGTCGTAAAATTTTATTGTTTTTCGCACACTGCTTTGTAAAACAACTTTAAACAATTCTCGTATGGCAGAATTTGCAAAAACATATGCTTATAGCATAACTATTACTACGAAGGTATAATTGGCGACATTTTCAAGCGTTACTTTTATTCGAGACTGTGCATCTTGGGTTTTCTTGTATATCAATGACTACAAATCATTTATTGTTATTAGGGGGGGCAACCTTCAGCGCCCGAAGCGACGTGTTAACTTAAGCCAGTAGGTAAGTTATTTTTGCAAGGGTGTTTTGTTTTTTATTTCGGATTTTTTTTTTTTAATTTACGAGTTATATGAACCTATCATAATTTATAGGATTAATGGGTACTAGCCCTACCCGTGAATATAACTTGTAACAGAATAAACGCAATTCCTAAAAGTAGTTGGTTCAGAATAGGCTTCTGACTCGATTTTTGCCATAAAAAATAGGTGTTCTTGTGTTATCGAAATCACACAATATGTACACTTTACTTTTGTCTTGTCATTTTTGTATTCATTAAAAAATGTCCACACATGCGATCTATTATAATCTGTCTATTAAGTCATGAAAATAATGTTTGAGAAACTAACATTATTCAAAAGTAGGGCAACACAAAATCATAGTACATCGAATGTCACTGACTGTCGTCGACTTGATTTGTAGCTCGATAACTATTGCATTTTTTATTGCTTTTCAAATCTACGTGGATAAAACTTCGAAGAAACGCGTTAAAAATGAAGAAAACAATCAGGAGTGGAGCTCGTAAAATTATTTTTAAAGTGTATCAGCGATGTTTGTTAGAACAACAAGCTTGACATATTTTATCAAATTTGGATGATATTTATGCCCAAACAGCAGCTATGACAGGTATGTAATCGTGTTACTGTTTGTTTTTTATCTACCAGAAGTTACAAATTTACTAAATATACGATTTTAAGACTTAAATAAGGATTGTTTACATTGCGCATTAATAGGTTAGATTGCAAATATAAATAGGCCATATTGTAGTACGACTAGAACTTTTGATACTTTCGGGTGATCAAATTTATCGCTGATTTTAAATATGAATGAGTTAAAACATGTTTGAAATTAAAAATAGTGCTATCTATTTTCTGTGAGATATTACATTTTTATAAATCTTTCTTTCAGGAAAATCTGAGAGTACAGTGAGGCGTATTGTAGATGAAGGCTACAAAAATGATGGCAAATTTGAAACCCCTGGCAAACACAGATCAGACCGTCCTAAGAAAGAAATGGATGACTTTAACATATGTGCACTTCGACAAAAGATTCAGTTCTTTTACTCGGTAAAGAAAGAGGTACCAACCTTAAGGACTCTTCAGGTAGTTGCCAAAACTGATCTGGATTTTAAATGTAGCCTACAAGTCCTGCGTAAAATTTTGAAATCGATTGGGTTTTCTTACAAGAAGTGTTAAAATAATAGAAAGGCTCTAATCGAACAAGCACATATTGCAGCTAAACCAGAAGAGTACTTGGCAATTATTAAAAAAAATAGAGATTTGCCAGAAGACTTGCAAAAAGATATAATTTATCTTGACGAAACCTACATTCACCCTTCATATAAGGCAAAACTTTTTGTTTTTGTGTAATCAATAATTATAATTGAATATTTTCAATTTAGAAATAAGTACATTTATTTTCACCAGGTTCGAAAATGTTGGCAATCTTTAAACGTGGAAGGCGTTACGGAAAATATATCGAAAGGAAAACGTTTCATAATTTATTGTCCATGCTGGAAGCGAAAAGGGGTTTGTGCCAAACTGCTTACTTATATTTAGTGGAAAAAACAAGCTCGAAGACTACCATTCCGAGATGAATGCCCACAATTTTACCAAGTGGATCACTGAGAAGCTTATCCCGACCTGCATGAGCCATCGATCATTGTCATGGACAACGCCCCCTACCACTCCGTCGTGACAAATAAGGCGTCTACATCAAGCTCTCGCGTGGACGAAATAAGACTTTGGCTTTTGGAAAATAGTATTGACTTTGATCCTTCACTTAGAAAGCCAAACTTACTCAATTTGGTAAAAAAGAACAAACCCCACCCCATCTATGCTATTGATGAATTTTTGGGAGGATATGGGCATACAGTGGAACGGCTTCCACCGTATCACTGTGATTTGAATCCTATAGAGCTCATTTGGGCTCAAGTAAAACAGAAAGTGGCAGAACACAATGTTGGGTCACGTGATGTGAAGCAACTAGCTGAAGAGGCCTTCAACAGCATTACACCTGAAAAATGGAAAACCTGTTGCCGTCATGTTGCAAACATAGAAAAAGAATATTATGAACGAGGAAGAACCCTATATCAAGATATAGATGAATTAGTCATTCGCCTAAGCGAAGATAGCAGTAGCGATGACAGCAGTAGCGATGACGTTAGTGACGCAACTGACAATGAAAACATTTTTTTTAACGTAGAATATTTGGAATCAGATGATAAAAGCAATTGATTTCAAATTATGTTATGGGATATTTTTTATTAATAAAATAAAAATATATCATAATAAAAATATGTATGAACATTTTTCTTTTATTCACTCATTTTATTTGAAAGACAGAGACCATAGATTTGTGCTATCTGATTGTTTATGTAAACTTATGAAGGTCGGAAGGAAAACGTTGTGAGGAAACCTGGACTTATAATTAACTAGCTGCTGCCCGCGACTTCATCCGCGTGGGCACTATAAAGCAGCACAAAAAAATGCCTGCTTCACAGTTAGTGATTTTTTTCATTTACACTATTTTAAGTAAGCAACTTTTAAAATCACATTTAATTTCCCTTGCAGTTAGTGTATCTGTATATTTTCACTGTACCTTAGAAATACTCAGTACTCATGAGTACCTCTCATAGTGCAGGTGAATTTTGTAATCCTTCTGACATAAACCATAAGATATATTCCTACATTCCATGAATAAAGGGTTTAAAGAAACATACACAGTTGTCATTTTGCTCTCAGCAGCCAAAATATAGAGAGAGACAGGTCTGGTGACGTGGGAGCAAGCGACGTACAGTTGTCTGTGTGTGAGAATCAGCTCGTCTAGATCCCGTGGGAATATCTGGATAAAAAGTATGTTTTTCCCGGGGTTATAAACTATTCCCATGCCAAATTTCAGATAAATCGGTTCAGCGGCTTAGGCGTGAAAAGGTAACAGACAAACAGAGTTACTTTCGCATTTATAATATTAGTATAGATATAAGTCTGAAACCAAACCACCTTGAGCAAGCGTGGTGATCAATGCTCATGCCATCTCTGTTGAGAAGAGGCCTTTGCCCTGCAGTGGGACAGTCATAGGGTGGTATTATTTATAATGAAAGTCGCATCTTTGTCTATGGTTTCTGTAGATTCGTTTTAAATAAAATCTACGGATTTTACGACTTTACCTTATCTATCCAGTTTAAAAAAAAGCGTCTCGTCGTGTTCGTTAAAATATAATAATACAAAATAATGTGCTAGTATCAAAATCAATTCAGTCACATTATACAGGGTTACTACGTGCACAACCGCAGCGCCCTCATTTTTTTTCATGACTTTGTAGACGTCCACTCGTTTAAGTCGGTCTTGCAGAACGTCGTACAAACCTGTTTACCGCGCAGAATTGAACCGAATGATTCGACCGAATATTCCGTTCAGTACATATTGGACCAAATATTCGGCCGAACATTCGTATTCGGTTGAACCTACATTCGGCGCATCTCTAGTTTATATATACAAAACATTTTAATTAAGTATTTGTATAACAGAGAAAATTCATATTTCGTGTCAAAAAAGTCAAAAATAACGATTTTCGAGGGCTTACTTTGCAAGCGCTGGCTAACCCATACGAGATACAACAAAATAATATATTATATCATAAAAAGGCCTACAATAAAGGCCGCGATAGCATATATTTATCTCCAAAGGTTGACTCTCAGTAATCATTTTTATCTCTAAACTAGGTGGTAACCTGTATCTCAGGGAGTAGCGTTCAGCCATAACCTACAATCCAAAAATTATCGAGTGTCACTCTACTATTTACATGTTAGCGATTATATATCTATGAAAGTATGAGAGTAATCTGTATGATGTAGAATATGTGTAAGTGTAAAGTAGTAGTAATTAAATAAAAAGTAATAGCAACTGCACAAGGTACTATAAGAAATACCCAAAACGCTATAGGTGTGCCTATAATATTTGAAGAGTTCCCTCGATTCCTCCGGGATCCCATCATCAGATCCTGATTTTATAACAATGGGACTAACTAGAAAGTATAGCCTTACAAATAAAAAAAAAAATTAAATCGGTCCAGCCGTCTTCGAGTTATTATTATATTAACATACATTAAGGCTGCTCTCTCGAAAAAAGCTTGAAAAAAGCATTCAGATGAAGCAACTTTTCGTCGGCAATTACAGAGAAATTACATCTGAAAAAAATTGTTAGTAATCTACATGATATGAACCGTAATTTGGTTTAGCCACAATTTTTCTATCGGTATCACATAATAAGAAAAAAAAATGCCAAATCACCTCCAAATCATTGAGATGAAACCATTTTACTCCTTAATTTCTTATCTAAAGAGTATAAAAAAATATACTACTGCTTTGCAATACAAATGAAAATAATTTGGTTTTGTTACTTTTTACAAATATGTATTATTTTTATTACAATAAATTAAAAACAAAGTTCAAGACGAACTGAGAACCTCCTCCTTTTTTTGAAGTCGGTTGAAAACAGGTCCAGTGGACGTGGGGTTGGAAACTGAATGTTCTACAGAAATACCAGATACGACGACTGCATATTGTTTAATTATAAACGATCGACTTGTGGAATACAAACCTCTCAGCAACATTGTGCGCAGGTTATCATCATTGCCATTGTGGATATTCAACGCTTCAAAACAGAAACAAATAAATTTATAATACTTATTTACATTTTTTATAAATACGCCAAATAACTTTGTTTTTCATAGTGTTTGTATGAATTACAAAGTTATATTTGCGGTTTTATAAAATATGTTGTATCTCAAAAACTGCTGACCCGATTTCGTTTTAACAAATTTTGGTGAAAAGTTTACATTAAGATCTATAGAAATATATTTTTTTAGATTTTTCACTGCATTATTAACGAAGTTAGAGGGGGGGACACATTTTACCACCTTGGAAGCGTATATATTTTAAACGATTAACTTTATGAAAAAAGTCATTTTAAAAACCTCAATGTTATTTTTATTTATTTTAAATATTTTTGATTTTTTTCTTAAAATCGGAAATCTGTTTACAGAACACACCTATCTACCAAGTTTCACATCTATAGTCCTAATAGTTTCGGAATAACATGGCTGTGACATACGGACGGACGGATGGACGCACGGACAGACAGGCTTGACGAAACTATAAGGTTTTCGTTTTTTGCCATTCGGCTACAGAAACCTAAAAATGAATCGCTAAATGTGTTGCTAAGCGCAAAACTCAAGAACGGTTAAACCGATTTGACTCATTTCTTTTTGTTGTGTTTAATGAAGTCTGAGAAAGGTTTTTGTAGAGAAAAAAAATACAAAAAAGAAAAAATAGAAAAACAGTCAACAATTTTCTTATCCCATTCAAATCACTCTGTTCCCAGCTGTCAAACACTTGACGCCAATGAAAACAAAACAATGGCGCGTTAGGATTACCTTTGGTATGCCTTTAAGTTGATTAGAGGTTGCATATCATTAATGAAAAATAATATAATGAGTTTCCTCAATTTTTTTTTATAGTCTTTTTCCTTTTTTTTTTTGTTTTGTAAAATATTGTGTTATTTTCCTTGATGATTGTTCCGTCCGAAGAGAACGTTTCCGAACGCACCTTTTCTTGACATAACTTGACTTGACAGATAACATTTGTTCGGTGAAATAATGTCCGCTCTTTGGGACCTTTTGATTTAATTGTAATAGGAAATATCTGGTTGAATCGCCCGTTGTAACCGATAATTTGGTCGCGATTAACGATAAGTTGAATTTGTAATCGCGAATTGACGAAAAACCTGGGATATTTTGAACCATAACGCCGTATTGACGCCAGACCGAATGGCACGCGAATTTGTTGAAAGTAATAGTGAATTGGTGATAAATAGCTGCTCCAATCTGGTGCGAAGTTTGTGCTACATCCCGGCCTGGACCACACATGGAAGCTTGCGTCCTTTGTGACCACCGTGACACCACTTGACACCATTGCACTTTCAAATATACTCACACACACACACACGGACGTGATCAGAACAGATCCTCGCTTGGTGTCCCAGCTCAGAGGGTAAGTGATTATTATCATTGATTGCGTAAGCTTAATTGTTGTACTGAAGCCTAAGAGGCTATTGTGTAACTGTTCTTGAAAAGCAACGGCAAAGCTCCACGTACCGTGGACTGTTCGAACACCAGTTACCGTTGGCTGGTTTATTGAAGGATCGAACAAACTGGTAGCAGAAGCGTGGTTTTACATTATAAAACTGGTAGAAGAAGCGTGGTCTTATAGTTTGTACTGTAATTTGTAGTGCTAGTCCCTTGTTATTGCACTGACAAGTAAGATTTATTTGTGAAATTAGGAATTATTAGGTTGTATTTGGTACATAATTTGGTATATTTGTTGTAATTAATAATTTAATGTCGCTGATCTGAATTTAAAAGTTTATCTAAATAATAATCACACATTTGTTAACATAACAAGACTTGAATTGTGTATATTGATTTATTGCTTATAGTATTTATTGGATTGTGTTGTTAGAGATTGTCTGGCACAGTATTGTACATTCAATTGTTGTGTTTAAGTGGTGTTGATCCAGCACAATAAAAAAAAAATATATAAAATAAGCCTTTATTTTCTGGGATTTTACAATTATCATACAAACATTTTATATCTATTAATTTTATATACTTGCTCTTATAATAATTATCTAATTAATACATCGGCATCTGAATTTCTCTTCCTCTTCCCAGTTTGTCTTTCGACAAAGGCCTCCTCCAAGGCTTTCCACTTGTCCCTGTGTTTAGCTACCCGTATCCACTCGGGACCTGCTACCTTCCTCAAATCGTCCAATGGCACTTTGCGTTCTTTGTATCGTCTGAGGAACTTTTTGCCTGTTAAGGCAAAGACTATGCTTGTGCAGACTTTAATTTTCCCTTTGATTGACTATGGTGACGTGTGCTACTACGACCTGAATGCGGTCTTGCTGGATAAGCTTGACCGTATTCTTAATAACTGCATTCGGTTCATATTTAACTTAAGGAAATATGACCATATCTCAAGTTTCAGGTCTGAGCTTAAATGGATGACCATTCGTCAGAGGAGAAGTTTGCGCGCTTTGACAACGCTTTTCTCACTACTCAACTCTCCCAGCCCACCTTCTTATCTATTATCTCACTTTCAATTTCTATGTTCTTCACACAATAAGAATCTACGTTCATCCAATAATCTTCTCTTACTCTGTCCTTCTCATACTTCTGACTTTGTTCATTCTTCTTTTCATATCCAGTCGATTCTCCTCTGGAATGCGCTTCCTCTCGAGATCAGGACGGCTGACAATCGCTACGCATTTAAAAGGAAATTGCGGATCCACTTTCTTCACCAATAAGCAGAATTTCCATATTTAATTTTCATTTGCTTCTTAAGTATATATGTATGTATATGTATTTATATAAGTATTTATTCATATATATTATTTATGTTGATTTCTATTTTATGATATTTCGATTTTATGATATTAGGTTTTTTTTGTTTTATCACTATTATCTATTATAATTATTTTTCCAATATAATTTTCACGTAGGTACATATTGCACCTTCCACTCTATCTCTTCACCACTCATGGTTGACTGGTAGAGAATGCCTACGGCATTAAGTCCGCCTTTGTACCTATGTGCATAAAGTGTAAATAAATAAATAAATAAATTCCGTAATTATTTTTGTCCACTTTTCTTTCTTATCTCTCAACATATGTCCTGTCCAACGCCATTTTAATTGTCTCCATACTTTTTCTACTTTTTTGAATTTTGTGTTTTCTTTAATATTCTCTAATCGTTCTTTGTCTCTTCTTCTTATGCCCAACACGCTTCTCTCTATTCCATTCTGACACACCTTAATTTTGTGTTGTTGCTGTTCTGTTAGCGCCCATGTTTGGCATCCGTATATTAAGCAAGGCAAAATGCATACATCAAAAACTTTCCGTTTTTCTGCCATTAGCATCTCTTTATTCTTCATTATTTCGCTTAGTGACCAAAATTTCTTCCAGGTGTTGACTATTCTTCTTTCGATTTCTTTCTGCATTGTCTCAGTTGGTGATACTAGTTGACCTAAGTAAATGTACTCACTTACATATTCTAACGGTTCATTGTTAACCCTTATAACGTCTTTACGTGGGGAATTGGTCATTCTCTTGGTCTTCGTGAGGTTCATCGAGAGACCTGCATTCGCACTTTCGTTCGATAGTTGCTGCAGCATATTCTCGAGGATCTTAGGGCTTTGCGAGAACAGTATTAAATCGTCAGCAAATCTCAAATGACTTAATTTTTCTCCGTCGACGTTAAGTCCAAGATCATCTCATTCCAATTTTGTAAAGATTAACTCCAATACAGCTGAGAATATCTTAGGCGAGATAGGATCACCTTGGCGGACTCCTCTTTCGATTGGAAATTCCTTGCCAGTAGTCTCCAGTTTTATTTGAGCTGTATATTTACTGTAAATGTTTTTAAGTATACGTATATACTTTTGATGAATTCCTTGTAGCTCTAGTGCTTGCCATATATAATTATGTTCTAGAGAGTCGAACACTTTGTTGAAGTCTACGAAGCCCAAATAATATATTTTATTGTATTCGCTGTATTTCTGCAACAGTTGTCGTAATACGTGGATATGGTCTATGGTCGAGAAGTTACTTCTGAATCCCGCTTGTTCTTTCGGCTGCTGTTCATCCAATGTGTTAGTTAGCCGTAGAAGTAGTACTTTAGAAAAGATTTTAAATAAATTGGACATTAAACTTATAGGCCTATAGTTGCCAATATCCCCTTTGTCTCCCTTTTTATGCAATAATATTATTATTGATTTAGTCCAATCTTCTGGTATATACTCTGTTTCTAATATTTCGTTAAATAAACTTGTCAGTTCGGATATAATTATTGGCATTGTTATTTTTAAAAGCTCATTCGTGATTTGATCGGCACCTGGTGTTTTTTCTAGCTTCTGTGAGTTTATTGCTTTCTCTATCTCTACTTTTAAAATGGGTGGTATGGGCTCTTCTTCCGAAGTTTCGTTAGTTTCTATCACAATTAATTCTGAGTTTTTACTTTTGTAAAGGTCTGTATAATATCTAGTAGCGATGTTTAATATATCACTTCTTTTGCTAGTGCATTTTCCCCTTCTATTTTTCAGATTTGGCATCCAATCTTTCTTTATCTCTAGTTCTTTATACGCTTTTTTTACTCCTCCAGTTTTCTTAATATGATATTTCAAAGTGTTTGTCCTGTATTGCTTTCTGTCTTTCTTTATGTTTTTATTGATTTTTTTACTTATATCTGATATCTGTTTACGTTTATCTTTATTTTTCAGTCCTTGTATAAGTTCTTTCCTTTCCTTTAGTAGTTGTTTGGTTTCTGCAGATAATATTGATTTATTATTTGTATATACTTTTTTCGCTTCTGTTTTGAGCACTTTTAAAAGATTATCATATTTTCCCTGCGTTGATTTTCCGTTTTCTTTACCTTTTTTGCTTTTGAGTACATTCTTGAGATTATTCAGTAGCTCTTCGCTTTTATTAATGTTGACACGGGGTACCAAGTTATTTTGTAACTTACGACTTTTCTTCATAGTGTATCTTCTTAGCGTTGCACGAATCATTTTATGGTCCGAGTGAAAGTTCAAATTGTGTATTATTGATAGGTTTTTAAACGCTTTTAAATTATTGACTAAAATGTAGTCTATCTCATTTTTATACACCCCATTTGGAGAAGTCCACGTCCATTTTTTATTCTTTTTCTTTTGGTAGAAACTGTTTAATATACTAAGTTTGTTTTCTAAGCAAAAATTAACCAGTCTTGCGCCATTTTTGGATCTCTTTCCATAACCATGTCTACCTACTACATATTCTTCACCTCTATTGCATTCTCCTATTTGTCCGTTAAAGTCCCCTATTATCATTACATTTTTGTGTGCCGTATCGACAGCGCATTGTAAGTTTTGATAAAAAATGTCTATTTTGGATGTATCTTCTTTACTATTAGATTCGGTCGGTGAGTAGACTTGAATAATGGACCAGGATTCATCTTTGCCTTTCTGTAGTGGAAGTCTTATATTAAGAATCGCAATTCTTTCGGAAATTCCTTTTATTTCTTCTATTTGGTTAATGTATTCTCTTTTTATCAAAAATCCTACACCGTATTGTCCTGGCGTCTCTCCTTTATAATGTAGAATAAATTTTCCGTGGTCTTCTATTCCTTCTCCTAATCTTCTCATTTCACTTAATCCTATGATGTCCCATTTGATTTCTTCAATTGCTGTTTCTAATTCGATAAGTTTTTCTGGAGTTCTCAACGATCGTGTATTAAGCGTGGCTATGTGTATATCACATTTTTTCATTTTCTTTATCTTTATTTTATCTATCCTTGAAGGGTCTTGGTCGTTTTCCCCCTCGATGACCAGTCGGCTTGGGGGAGGTGGATTAAAGTTGTTTTTATATTTTGTTTATAAAGTTATTTCTTTGTTTGATTTCCAGTTGCCGATGTTTTTTAGTTTTTTGTCTCCGATTGTGAGTTAGACCTGGATCTGGATATGTAGTCCAGGATATTTGTTGTGTTTAATTTCTTGTGTGCTGATGCGCTTGGTTGTTTAGAAGAACTCTCAGGAGATTCGGCTTGGTCTCTCTTTCTTTTTACTTTTTTATCTTCCATCGGGTCTTTTATTATGAGTTTGTCTTTTTTGATATATGCAATTTTTCCTTTTTCTCTTTCTTTTAGTAGTTGGGGTACCAATTTTTTCCTTTTCTCCAATACTTCTTTCGAAAAATCTTCCTTAATGATGATCTTTGAATCAGTTTTTATTTTGCTTTTAAGTATCAAATGTCTTTTCCACTCCGATTTAAAGCTAACTAGCAGTGGGCGCATATCTTACCCTTTTCCTCCTAATCTGTAGGCATTGTTTATTTCATAAGTTTTAATATCTACGTTGGTTTCTCTCTCTATTATGGTTTTAATATTATCAATCTCCGATTTCGTATCAATTGTTTCGCTCACTCCAAAGAAAATGCTACTTGTGTTGACACCCTTGCGCCATCCCATCTTCTCAGTACGGCGGGCTGTGCTGGGGCGGCAGCTGCAGGTGCAGAAAATCTCAAACGGCGCAAATACAACAACCTAATTGGGTGCTATATGTTTGAGCCGTTTGGGGTTGAAACGTTAGGACCATGGGGTCCGAGTGCGCATCGACTCTTTCGTGACATCGGCAAACGATTAGTCGACTCCACAGGTGACCATAGGGCTGGCCTTTTCTTTGGACAGAGAATCAGCATTGCCATTCAACGTGGCAATGCGGCCAGTGTTCTGGGCACTTTTCCCATTGATAGCGATGTTGACGAATTTTTCGATGCCCTATAATTTATCTTTATTTTCGTCTGTATATATTTTTATTATGTATAGAAATACTTAGGTTAAATTGTTCCAAAAGAAAATTAGGTTCTTCTTTCTATTAGAATCTTCCAGAAAAATAATTTTCCTTTCCAGGTATTCGACTTTTGTTTTCAAGTTCTTATTTTCTTCGACGACCACCGCCAATTTCTTATCCAGAACTTCCAGGACTCGTTCTGTTACTGACTCTGTTATTTCTCTTGTCTGAATCGCCATTTGTTCTTTTATTTTGCTGAGGAGCATTTCCATTTGATTCTCCATACTTTTTGGGAGATTTCCCAAGTCGGTAACACTTTTTATTTTTTTAATTTTGGCAACACTTTTACTTCTGACAGTGACAGAGTATGTCAGTCTGACAATCCAATGACTTATAAAAATGGTGTCTCACCTGACAGCTCGCTGTGTATTTTTTCTAACCTCGAATGTTTTATTGTTTTAGTTTAATCAGCTTACAATATCGATGCTTCGCCGTAATTTATTAATTAAATGCTTCAGTGGGGTCCACTTTTGTTGGTTGCGGTCTTCTTTTCGTAATATAAGTTGTTTTTGCAGTGATATTGAATTTAATAAGTATGAGTGATGATGAGCGATGTTTACGTTACGACACCGGAACCGGAAAAAAAAAAAAAAAAAAAAACAAAAAAAAAAACCAGCACAATATTATACATTAAATTGTTATTTTTTCGGTAACTAGCCATCCTTAGCAAGCTAGATTCATACTTGGATTAAGTACAGGGTCGGATTTGGACTTGAAATAAGTTGAATTTAAGTTTTTATTTTGGTGAAATTGTTCGGTTGGCTAACAAGTCATTGTTGTTGTTTAGCTAATTTAGCCTATTGGTATTGATATTTGATTGTTGCAATGGCCTCATTAAAGGCAGTCAGGGAGTCTGCTGCCGGATCGGCCTCACAGTTGAGATGGTTCACATCGGCAGCAGCAACGGTTGAGCGTTTGGACTTGGAAGAGCTCACCCTTGCTCGGTACGGGCGCTTGAATGAGAGGATCAAGTCAGCTGATGCTGCGCTCACACGCTTCTACGAGTTCATCATGGACGTGGATTTGGGGGTGATGGACCAGGCAGCCCGCGATAAGGTTTTGGGTGACTATGACCAGATTGTCCACCTGGGGGATGTCATAAGTCAACGAGCCCGGGAAATTTTGAGGAGCCGGGTGCCTGAGGAGGCCAAGCCTCAGACCTCCGTTGTCAAGGGCCCCGGACTATTGGGTAGGCTGCCCACCCTGGAGCTGCCACATTTTGACGGTCGTTTGGACCACTGGCTGGGCTTCATTAATCTCTTCGAGAGCCTTGTGGATGCCCGCTCGGACCTCGGACCTGCCCAGAAGTTGGCCTATTTGTTGTCCGTTTTGGAGGGCGAAGCCAGAGCCTTGGTGCAGCACTTGCCGGTGACGGACTCCTCCTACCCGACCGCTTTGGAGCTTCTTTCCCGACGGTATCAGAACAAGCGCTGCCTGGCTGATGTGCACATCGGCCAAATTTTGGGACTACCGGCCATTGCCAGCACGTCGATGTTGCGCACTGACTTGCTGAACCCGTTGGTCTCAGCGACCAACGCCTTGAGACGCTTGGAGTTACCGGTAGAACATTGGTCCTACTTGTTGGTGCACATAGTGCTGCAGTTGCTCCCCGCGGAGTTGAGGTCATGTTTTGAGCAGAAGTATGGTGGGGATAGTGCCACCCATCTTCCCCTCTTTGACGACCTCCTCAAATTTTTGGAAGACGAGTGTCGGTTCTTGGATAACACTCGTGGCGCCACGGGGTCACGCCCGCCACCTTCTCGGCCTAGAGACCAGGGACGGACTAGGGCTAGGGGGCCTGTTGATGTTCGCCCCGCCCCCCGTTTTGCTGGCGCCCGGAGTCCTCATCATTGTGACTTTTGTAAGGCAACGGGGCATGTCATGGCGCGTTACCCGGCCTTTTTGAATTTGCACGTAAGTGCCCGCCGCCGTATTGTCAACGCACGCCGTTTGTGCTTCTCGTGTTTGGGGGCCCACTTCCATTGGGACTGCCCCTGCCCCCGCCCGTGTAGAATTTGTAAAGGGTCCCACTTGGAGATTTTGTACGCCTACGCGAACCGCTCCAGCAGACCATCTTCTGAGGAGGGTTCGCGCAGGGGGGGGTATCCTGGAGACGAGCACCGGGCTGAGGCCCGCAATTCTGTTCGCCGCACTCCACCCCCCGCGCAAGTTGAACGGGAGCCCCGCGAGCGCCATTTGGTCTCCCATCGTCAGGGAGAACGCGCGTTGGCTGCTAGGCAGCAGTGGCCAGATCGGCACCGCTACCTCTCCCCTCCGTTGGCGGAACGTCCCCGGTTGGAGTCGCGCCCTCCGCAATTAAGGCATCCGGTGGGATATGCCCCTCCAGTGATGGCGAGCGGCTTGGGCCACCGCGCGGACGAATATTTTGAATGTTGGCCTCGTCGTGAACGAGGGCAGCCTGGATGCGGCGATCGGTCGCCGCCCAGGCATCGCTAAGAAATTGGCACCTGCCCCGCTAAAGGACCCCCGATCAAGACGGTTTTATTGCCAACGGCCTCGGTCAAGGTCTGGGGACCCTTGGGTGACTCGATTGTGGTCCGTGCAATTGTGGACACAATTGTCGTCTTGGTTAGCGGAACAGGTTGGCCTGAAGGTGAACGACTTTTCAGGCAAGATTTGGGGAATTGGCGAAACGGCTGTCACCACTGTTGAGGGAAGGACCTGGTTTGAACTCACCACTGTGAGTTGTCCTTACCCTAAAATTGGTGCTCCTACCCTTGTTTTAACTGAACTGGGTTGGGACGAGCCACTTCGGGAAACCCTGTTGGAAGACTGGCTCCAATTTGTATCCGCACTCCCTGCGGTGCTTCTTGTGCGTCTCTTAAACCACGTTGCGCACACTTTGGGTGGAACTGTTGACATTCGGGCTTCTTACGCCTGGACGGACAGTCAAATTGTTCTGTGTTGGTTGAAGACGTCCGTCCACTCTTTGGAGGTCTTTGTTGCGAACCGAGTGTCTCAGATTCAAGGTTCTGAAACGCCTTTGATTTGGAGGCACGTGCCTGGTGACCTGAACCCGGGCGACGTAGCCTCACGCGGGTGCATGGCCCCCCGCTTGATTGCTCACCCCCTCTGGTGGGGACCGGACTGGCTGACTCGCCCCGAGGACGATTGGCCTCGAACGCCAGTCTTGATGTCGGATCCTTTACCCGGACTTAAGGTGTTCGCTGTTGGGACGAAGGATCCTCCGTTTGATCCTGATTTTTTGTTGAATCGATACAGCTCCCTCGACAAATTGTTGAACGTTACCTCGTGGATCAGGCGTTTTGGCCATAATTCTAGGAATCCAGGGGACAAGCGCCTGTCACCAGTTCTCTCTCCTCAAGAGCGACAGGAGTCACTCCTCCTTTGGGTCCGCTCTGTGCAGGCTGCACATTTTGAGAAGGAGATCGAGGTCTTGAAGTCTGGTAGGGTTAAGTTGTCGGGAGCCGTCAGTAAGCTGAATCCCTTCTTGGATAAGACGGGTCTTTTGCGTGTTGGAGGACGGTTGAGGCACTCTAGCCTTCCTTATGGGGCCCGTCACCCCCTTTTGTTGCCCAAGGAGGGCCACTTGGTTCAATTGTTGGTGACTGATCGTCACGTTAAAAACTCGCATGCCGGTTGCAATGCGCTGTTGGCCATTCCGCAGCGAGAATCTTGGATTTTGCCAGCTGATCGTGTCAATGAGGCGAGGCCCTTTGCTGGCGTCGGAACGGACTTTGCAGGTCCCTTTTCGTTGAAGACGTCCACACTTCAAAATAGTAAGATTGTTAAGGCTTATTTGTGTGTTTTTGTCTGCCTGTCAACCAAGGCAGTACATTTGGAGCTGGTAACCTCCCTCTCGACAGAGGCCTTTGTGGCGACTTTGGACAGATTTGTGTCTCGCTGTGGGTTACCTTCTTTGATTAGGTCTGATTGAGGTACGAATTACAAGGGAACAAGTAACAATTTGAAGGAGGTATACGCCTTCCTTAATGAGAGCCAGGTTGACATTGGTAATAGTTTGGCCCGCCGAGGGGTCACTTGGTTGTTTGACCCGCCAGCCTGCCTCCATTGGGGGGGTATTTTTGAGGCCGCGGTGAAAGCGGAAAAGGGACACTGGCGGAGATTGTTGGGAGACACCGTTCTCACCTTTGAGGAACTAGCTACGGTATTTTGCCGCATTGAAGCTGTGTTAAATTCGCAACCTTGTCAAGACTTCCAATTGATTAGCGGACGGGTAGGCCCGTCCGGGGGGGGGTAGATGTTCCGTCCGAAGAGAACGTTTCCGAACGCACCTTTTCTTGACATAACTTGACTTGACAGATAACCTTTGTTCGTTGAAATAATGTCCGCTCTTTGGGACCTTTTGATTTAATTGTAATTGGAAATATCTGGTTGAATCGCCCGTTGTAACCGATAATTTGGTCGGGATTAACGATAAGTTGAAATTGTAATCCCGAATTGACGAAAAACCTGGGATATTTTGAAACATAACGCCGTATTAACGCCAGACCGAATGGCATGCGAATTTGTTGAAAGTAATAGTGAATTGGTGATAAATAGCTGCTCCAATCTGGTGCGAAGTTTGTGCTACATCTCGGCCTGGACCACACATTGAAGCTTGCGTCCTTTGTGACCGCCGTGACACCACTTGACACCATTACAATTTCAAATATACTCACACACACACACACGAACGTGATCAGAACAGATCCTCGCTTGGCGTCCCAGCTCAGAGGGTAAGTGATTATTATCATTGATTGCGTAAGCTTCATTTTTGTACTGAAGCCTAAGAGGCTATTGTGTAACTGTTCTTGAAAAGCAACGGCAAAGCTCCACGTACCGTGGACTGTTCGAACACCAGTTACCGTTGGCTGGCTTATTGAAGGATCGAACAATGATAATCAGTAATCGTGAATAATATGAAGGAAAATAAGTGATAAAAACATAATTAAGCGTTGGTGCAGTATTTTGGATGAAAAGAGGCTGCATGGACTTAAATCTCATAAAAAAAATAACAAGAACAATATAACTGACGTACGCTTCATTGCTTCCTCGGTGCGTGGCGTTTTCTTGGTTGTTATAAAATTTTCGCTTCTTTCGAAAACCAATTGTGTATTTATTTATTGAGTGCGTTTACATTTAGACCCATGCCGCCTATAAGACGCGGGCGCAGCAATTTGTATAAAAATATCATCACATTAGATAATACTAAAGTCTTTCAATGTTAGTTTATTTCTATTAGACTGCAACAGGTCAATAACTTTTGACAGAAAGAAATATGTCGGGGCAATTTTTAACATAAAACATCAATGTTACTTTGTTTTAGACAAATAGGTTAGATCAAGGTCTGCCGGGACAGCTAGTTGTATAATAAAACATTACAAGTGTTTTTAATTAAGCCACCATTTACATTTGAAAAGTTAACGAAACAAGACAAAAAAACAAGTAAGTTGGATTGAACTTAACAGAAAAATACACTGGTATGAAGGATTTGTACCCTATTCTAATTATCAGAATTTAGTAATAGATATTCTAAGAAATAAAAGTATCTACGACAAAGGTTCAGAAAAAAGTGTTGTGGTAAAAACATTGTTTAGAAAATAGTGATTGTAATATATTCAATTTAGAAGATAAATGTTGTTCTAGTTTGATATACGATCAATATAAATATTCTCAAGATTTATACAACTGTATTTATCATGACTCTGTATGTGCTTTAAAAAATGTATTGTGTTTAAATAAGTGGTGCTTTGATAATAAATTCAAAAATAAATATTTTCTTGTTTTATTTCTATAGTTAGGTATAACGCATCATAGAGCTTTTTATGCCCTCCTCCCCACCTCTGTCCAGTCTTTATAAGTTGTTGACAAAAGCTGGACGATATCATTATACGTTTATAATTGAACTAGCTTGTGCCAGCGGCTTCGCCCGCGTGGGAAGTTTTTCCCGTGTAAATCCCAATCCCTTGGGAATTTCACAAAATACTTTCTTAGCGGATGCCTACGTCATAACATCTACCTGCATGCCAAATTTCAGCCCGATCCGTCCAGTGGTTTGGGCCGTGCGTTGATAGATCACTATGTCAGTCAGTCAGACAGTCAGTCACCTTTGAGTTACATGTATTTAGATTAGAAATTAAATAGAACATGTCTCAAGATGAACACAAACCTCGATATGACATGTATAACACGTTTAAAATGCGTCAATTTTCATTTAACCATTACTGGTCGGCTTATTCAAAGAAAAGATTGGTGATGGTAATGGCTGACGCTGGGTTCTTTTACTGTGGAAAAAGTGTAAATGATAAAGCAGCATGTTTTTGATGTGGAGGTGTAATTGAAGATTTATGACGATCCTTGGATGCAACATGCTATACATTTTCCTCAATTTTTTTGTTTGAACGCTGTGAAAGGGAGAGAGTATATATTAATACGTACAGCATTAACTGTTAGCATTGTAGCCACTAGATCCATCCCTATATTTCACTATTCGAAATGAGACTGACTAACTTCATTAGAAATCGTTTCATGTGAATGAAAAGAGCAATCAGTGTAGTTGAGAGAGCAGTTATTCATCAACGCTTATAGCGACAACATGAATCACTTTATACAACCATCATATACTCTATCGATTCCACCCTTGCATTTTGAACTTTGTAAATATACCTGACTTTTAGAGATCACGTCTCTGCCCTTGCGAAAGAATCTTTTAGGCGCCTAGGTTTTGTACTAAGAAATGCTCGGGATTTCCGCAATCCCAATGTTATTAGGCTATTATACACCACTTTGGTAAGGAGTAAACTTGAAAGCAGTGCCTGTGTCTGGCATCCTTACACTACAATTCAAACATTAATGATAGAAAAGGTTCAGAAAACCTTCCTGAGGTTCCTATTCAAAAGGTTATACCACTTCTTCCCTTACATGTACCCTACCAACTACCTTTTAGGAATGCTAGGCTTTAATTCTTTGGAGGTGAGGAGAGGCTTTGATCAGCTCACAGTAGCCTGCAAGATCCTGAGCGGACGTATCAATTGTCCCGAGCTCCATGGCCTTTTCTGCCGACTATTCGTGCCTGACAAGTACATCCGACATCGTCAGAACCGCTTACACAATTTGTTTGCTCCACCGACTTCCAAAACTGTCGCTAGAGCTGAATCCCCAGTATGTCGCACTCTAAGGATGCTCAATGCCCTCCTGACTACCAACCCTGAATGTGATGTGTTTGCTGACGAATGGAGTAAAATTATGCGTGCATGTCTGGTCTTCTGTGAAAGGAAGTATGCAAGAGTGTCTACTGTTCCATGTTAATTTTAATTTTATTTTATCTTATATAATTTCAATTTTCAATCACAATTATTACTATTCTTATCTTAAATGTATTTCTATTTCTATGTTAATTAATGTAATTGGTGTTGTACCGTTTTAATTAACTATAAATAAATAAATAAATAAATAAATAATACCTGTATCAAGTTTCTAGCTCCACGATACCATATATCAAAACATATTGAAGCCATCAAATCATTGGATTACTGGAAGAGTGCATTAATACCATCGTCCTGAGTTGATGCAAGTATTCAACGATGATATCCATAAAAGTGAATGGTGATTAAATGAATGGTGTACTGGTGTGCCCTGGAATTGATATTATGAATGATAATAATATTAGAATTGGGAAACCTGGATCTACTTGATCCACGTCCCCCAATTCCTATCTACTTAAGTGTTATGGTTAGTACTCTACGTAGATGACATCATTGCATTGTCATTATAAACAGAATACTGTCGTTCAGTAAAGTTCGGATGGCTTCGGTTCGATTCGCGTCATACGCTTTTTTTTTGTTATTTAGGAGTCAGAGTTTGAACGGAGAACTTTGTTGATCGACAGACCGGTGCGGGCGGTACCTTCGTGAATAGTATCTTGTTAATCCGGTTCGCATCTGTGTCGTCAACAAAATAAACCGACAACCAGTTTTTTTTTCTCAATTTGGGTCACTACCTTATATCCCTCTAACCTTGATAAGTATTTGTGGCGCAGAACGAACGGGTTGCACGTTGTTTGTTTTGAAGAGACTCCTCAATGTGCAGGCCACGTTCCATGTTTTACTTAACACTTAAAACGGTATTTTCATAGGATTACGTTAGACAGCTTGCTTCTTGATTTATGTATAGCGTAGACTTTGTGACATGGTATCTTGGCTTTATAAAATTAATTTAAGTAAGAATTTATTAGAAGGTTACTTGGTGTTGGTTCATCCATAAATTAAATACCTACAGACGATTTTCATGATTTTTGCCCCCCCCCCCCCCCCCACATCTTTGCACAATTGGTCATATTAAAGAGACACCAAAGTGAGACGCTACATCCTACTAATATTATAAATTCGAAAGGTTGTGAGGATTATAGATGCTGGCGGGAAACATTCCGAATCATTCCCGTCGAATACTTCGGAAGTATTCTGAAATATTCCGAAACTTTGGGAATACTTCAACTGTCAAAAAAAAAAAACAGGAAAATCGACCTTTGAAGTCTGTTAATATACCAAAACCTGCTCCTAAGTAGGTAAGAACAAATACTTTTCTGAAAACCGCATCAAAACGTGTTTGCTTGCAAGGTTTGCCTTTATTTGTTTTTATTGACTGGGCTATTATACGCGTTAAGTAGGGTAATGATTAATACCTACCTATGCGACTCGCGAATACTCGCGATGCATACAGAGCTACATACAAACTAACCAAAACCATTGGTAACCCTTTTTCAAATAGCAAATCAAATATGCTTGGCCTGGTTTTTTTTATCTCACAACTGACATTTAAGGCTATAATCGCATAGCACGACTTACAACTCGATCGCCTAATGCATGTATTTTGACCAAAAGGATGCACGAAGCGTATTTTAGTAGTGTTCGTAATAGTAAGTATTAATATAATGTTACACGCCCTATACTCACAAAATGCATATTATTTCTAATTGGGCGAAAACAGGAAGGGATGTGGTTTGTCACTAGCTGCGCTTCCGCAGAAATATTTTCTTAAGTGAGTATGCGTATCTTTGGCCGATAGTACCTACCTAAAAACAAAAGAATAAAAATCCTGTTAATCGCAGGCTAATAAATCTACCTATAAAAATATCAACATATACTTAATCAATCCCATTTATAATAAAATAAACATTTATATTTTACTCTCGTAGCGTACGTACTCTCGCAGTGAACAATAATTAACTCACCCACCACACAACACAACAAGCAAACACATTTATTCTCATTGAATTATTCGGGCGAAATATTCGGAAACATTCGATTGCGGGGTATGAATCTTTCTCGCGGGGAGGAAAACTTCTCCGGGGAGCATCCCCTCCCTCTTACCGCACCCCGCACCGCGATCGCCTGCACGCACGACTCGTGGCCGGTGGCAGTCTAACCTGGAAACCATCTGTACGTATTTCATTTCATTTCATTTCATTTCACAGACTTCCCGTGTACAGGCCTTGACAGTACGCTTTAAATAAGGTTATTTTGACCTCATCGCTACAACGATAAAATCTGCGAGCCGACATGTTCCCGCGAACAGCCAACGCCCTGCGCTCCCTCTCCACGTCATCATCGTCCTTAAGGTCGTCGACAAGTATATGGCTCAGATATTATTATTTATTTATTTATTATATACTTTATTGTACACCTCACAATATTTCTATGGATATACAAAAAATTAAACTAGTGTACAATGGGCGGTCTTATCGCATAGGGCGATCTCTTACAGACAACCTTTGGATGGATAAAAATTAAAGGAGACAGATTAAAGACTGTCAGTGTACAAACAACATAAATAATATTAATTGAATACCTATAATAATATAAAATACATACATTCAGTACCAAAATCATATACTAATAAATATTACATGTATCTATAATTGAGAAAGGGGAAAACTTATAGGGAGAGGTAATGCTCCTTCACCATTCTTTTGAACGCTGGTAGCGTTTGAGCACGCCTCACTTCTATGGGTAATGCATTCCACAAACGAGCTGCTTGAATAGTGAAAGATTTGTCAAAGAAAGAAGTGGAATGCATACGAATACTTAACTCTAAATTTTCCGATGATCTCAGGGATCTAGAATGTCAGAGGAACTGAAAGCGTTCCTTAAGATAAAAAAAACCGATCAAGTGCGTGTCGGGCCACGCGCAGTGTAGGGTTCCGTAGTTTTTATAACAGCCAAGTGCGTGTCGTATTCGCTGACTGATCGTTTCGTACCATGCTCTAACTAAAAGCCAAACATGACTACCTAACTAATTTGACTTCCTATACAAATCCTCACCTGATCCGACAATTTTGCACGGAAAGATTTAATTTTTTTTAGAGATTTGTATAAAACTTGTCATAGCCGGTGTTTTGAATTTAAATACGGACACAGAGCTACACTACTCAATCGTCACAAGAAGCTAGCATGATACAACTGGCACTTAGCGCCATCTATCGACATTTCTATAGAGTTGTTCGAAATTTTACGAGTCAAATACAATTGGTCGACTATTACTCGTAAACTTGTAAAGCCCACTTATGTGTGATAGTTTTCCTTTAAATTTCGTTATATATAGGTACTACTGCCGTGACATTTGAATTTCTTACTACAACCGTTTAGTTGATAGAGGGGGAGGACACTTGACTTTAACGAAAATTGGTACTTTAAAGCTTGATAAGTAGGTCAAGTTTAATACAGCTTGTTTAATACCCAGGCTTGTCTCTTCTCCTCAAAAAGGAGCCAATTCGAACCGGCTCCCACTTTCTGTGATGTAATCGTGCCGATAACCGATCATATTGAGCTTCTTGGGGTTACACTAACATTCACCCTCAATTTTGGTCCATTTATCGAGGCTAAGGCTCAACTAGCATCAAAAAAGTTGGGAATCTTAGCAAACGTGAGACGGTACTTCACACCGGAACAGTTGCTCAATCTGTATCAAGCCCAGGTTCGGTCGTGTATGGAGTACTGCTCTCATATTTGGGATAGATCTGCCAAATGCAATTTGGACGCGCTTGAGTCTATTGAGAAACGGGCCAAGAGACTCATTGGCAACGATGCACTGGTCAAGTCAAAGCTCCAGAGCCTTGAACATCGACGACGAGTTGCAAGTCTATCGGTTTTCTATCGGTTACATTTCGGGGAGTGTGTGATGGAATTACACAATCGAATTCCGCCAAGCCCGTTCCATCATCGGACTACAAGACAAACGGCGATGCGCCATCGTTACATGGTCGACATCCCACCCATACGCACTAAACGTTTTGGGAATACCTTCGTTGTGCGTACAGTTAAGGAGTGGAATTCCCTGCCGGAGTCTGTGTTTCCCGATAGCTATAACTTAGGGATCTTTAAGTCAAGAGTGAATAGGTTACTTTAAGGTAAGCGTGCTCTATCTTCGACCATATCATCACTTACCATCAGGTGAGATGGTGGTCAAACGCGAACCAATTAACAAAAAAAAATAATACTAATGTTGATTTTTTGTTGATTTTATTACTTAATTATACTACAGAGATTTTTTTTAGTTTATTTACACAAGATAGGTTTTTAATTTTGTTATTTTTATTTTTTTGTAATTTTATTGAGAAAATAATAATGTGAAATAGGTACATTATTTTGGGAGGTGGGACTCCGGGGTCGCAGGCGTTCAGTGTGGGGTCTCTGTCCGCCTACCAAGTGATCTCTGGAAAGACGGTGGCACAGTGATCACGTGTCACCATGCACAGCAAGACTCAGGGGAGATCTCTTTACAGTCTCCCCAGAGATGTGCCTTAACAGGCGTTGCACAGAGGAGGCTCCGGTGTGGTCTTTTTAGAGGTAACGGGGCCTCTTATATGTGCTGATGGTGATCACCGGGGTGGTTTTAGTGAGGTAAGAATCCCACACTCCCTGGTCTTTACCCCGAAAGTCCAGACGCCTTCTGAAGGTTTCCCCCCGAAACCCCGAACAAAAACAAAAAAAGATACATTATTTTGTTAATCAAACTAAGATCTCCAAGTAAAAGTTTCGTTCTTACTTATTTTTTTTTTTTTTTTCATAAGTGTGTTTTTAAGGCTACTTTAATTTTTATTTCAATAAATGAATAAAACTATTGCGTGTTTTTTAATTATTCAAATGATCTAACTGAAAACTGAGTTAGTAGGTAAGCCGATTGTAAAACGTATAAGTGTCAATGTGGCATAAATGACTAAATATCTAAATAGCTTATTTATATTCTAATTAATTAATTATCAACTACTTCAATTGTTACTTGATTTTATGAGTAAAAAATATATAACGTATGCTAATTAACGTAATACGCGTATAATGGCCAATATGACACATTGGCCCTTTTAAAGTGTTTTTAGAGAAAAATAATTTTAACAAAAACTAACGTAGAAGGGCCAATGTGACGTAAAAAAAAACTGATGTATGTATACAGGGTGGCCCAAAAGTCGTGGATCAAACGCAAATAGGGGTTAGATGGGGTCATCAGCTGCAAAAAGTTATTCTACGGGACGTCCTTAAGGTCAACCCATGCAGAGTTATAATTTACTAGCTGTGCCCCGCGGTTTTACCCGCGTATAATCCTACTACTATTATTAATGTGTAATTTTATGCGTCAATCTAATTCGCAATGGATAGAGAATCGCGAAGTAAATATGGTTTAATTTAATAATATTGTCAAGAATACATTTAGAGTATTTTTAAACTGCTGACCCGATCTCGTTCAAACCAATTTTAATTGAAATTTTTATTAAGATCTACAGCATATATTTTGTTTTGGTTTTTGACTCCATTATTATAAAAGTAGGAGGGGGTGGGGGGTGAAACACATTTTACCACTTTGGAAGCGTATATCTTTCGACTGACTCGCGAAAAATTCCGTAGCTATGCTTGCTAGCATAGATTAACGTAAAAAAATGCTGTTATCATAATGTTTATATGACAAAGTTTTATTTGCGGATTTTGCAAATGTGAAAATGAAATCTCAAAAACTGTATCTCGTTCGAATCAATTAGTTAAAAGTTTTCATTAGAATCTACAGCATATTTTTTTATATTTTACACTTTATTATTTTAAAAGTTAGAGACACATTTTACTACTTTGGCACTTCCAAAGTAGTAAAATGTGTCCCCAAATATATCTTTCAAACGATTGACTTTGACAAAAATGATTACATGAACCTCAGTATCATTTTTAAAGATCTATTTATAGACGCCGACACCCGCATAGGCGTACAGGCTTGAAGTAAAAAAAAATTTAGTTCTAGTTCCATGTATGGGGAGCCTCCCTTAATGTTTTTTTTTACATTATTTTCGCATAAAAATCGGAAAGCGGTTTGCAGAATACATCTATATATCAAGTTTGAACTCTGTAGTCTTAATAGTTTGGGAATAAAATGACTGTGACATACGGAAAGACGGCCAGATAGACATGACGAATAGTATAAGGGTTCCGTTTTTTTGCTATTCGGCTAAGGAATCCTAACAACATCGCTTTTAAACTATGCCAACGTTGAATGTCTGACCCGTTTTTTCGGGTGGGAAAATCATCGAATGACTTCTCTCGCTCTAAGTGGAGCGAGAAGGAGTGTCAGACTTCTACTGACTATAAGCCCACCCAGTTACTTCAGCTGCCCTTGCCTTCCGGGGCCGCGGTATCTCATTACAACATACCTTTAAACTGAACGATGACATAAAAAGTGGGATGAACAAAACAACACCCTATTTTAACCAACACCAAAATTACTTATTCAACGAAAGAGAAAGTAAAATATAAATATTCAAATGTATAGATACAAAAATACACATCTGACGTAAAAGAAGCTGAAACAATTTTACATAGGAAGTCTCTTAGCCAAGAAGTCGAAATGAAACCAAGATAAGGTTCACTATCAGTGCGGTATCTATCGCGGAGTGGTAGAGTACGCGAGTCATGCTCAACGCGTCGCGTCGTGCATCCCCGGGCCGCCGCGGCCATTTCGGTGAACAGCGTTGTTGAATAATTTTAATTTTACATTTTCTCCTAAACTATAAGTCCAAATTATATACTGTAAAAAGCAAAGATAATCTTCATAAAATTGTCTTGATGATGAAATTACTTTCAAACGCAAATATTAATATGGCCGCATAATAATAATACTACAAAAACATTCCTTATTTTTTAAATATTTTCTTAACATAATTTGCCTTATTGTGGATTATTTATAAAAGTTAGATATGCAGTACCACGGACTTTTTTTTAGATCTACATAAATCCTACATTTTTGTAGTACATGATATTTACGTATAACTCAGCATTTCGCCAGCTCACGCGATTATAGTAATTTAGCGGCATATTTCCTTCCGACTTACTTCACCAATACCTTTATTGTAGCAAAACCGAGAGGAGTAGCGTAATGCTAGATAGCCTATAGCCTTCCTCATGAAATTGCCTATCATAATCAGAAAGAATTTTTGATATCCACCCAGTACTTTCGAAGATTAGCGCGTTCAAGCAAACAAACAAACAAACAAACTTTTCCGCTTTATAATAGAAAAAATCGGTCCATGTTAAAAGGGCGCCAGTCCAGATACCCTAATTTTCAGAAAAGAGGAAAAAACTTTGTCCTTAGAAATTAATCAAAGGAGCTTTTCTTTTTTTATATTTTGGCTTTAAACCTTTAGTTTCCAGTATTTTTTTTACTTTTATATAATATAGTTTTCTAGCTATAACTGTTTTAAGTTGGTGGACTAACGCCCTTTTAACATCTAATAGAGATTTTCATGGAATAAAAACAAACTTTTAGAAAATTATTCCATTTAATGAACCAAAATATTAAGAAACAAAAAGAGAAAAAAAAATCATATTTTAATTAAAAATCTGTCAAATCATTGTCAATATCATGACTGCACTCTACAGTAGGACATCCCAAGATATCTTGATAAAATTTTTGGTATTCCTGAGGCACATAGGTCAGGTCTACATGTTTTATGCTTTTTACGGGCACAAAACCCTGTTCATAAGCTCTTCTAGAAGGAAAGTTATCAGCAATATGATTTTTGCGGCCTAAGTCCAAAGTTTGAAGCATAAAACCGTCAATAAATTCTCTGGGTTCAATATAACCTTTAAATCTTTTGTCATATATGTATTGGTGGTGGTTACTTATCCCAAAATGTATTTTCCTATCTTTGGGGTTGTTCTTCCCCATACTTTCCTTTGATATACAGGTTTTTTATAAAATTCTGGCCGTTCTTAAAATCTATAATTTCTTCAATTTTTACTTCTTTCACAAAGAATTTTCCAGGGCGTCCACTTCCTAATATCAGTTCTGTTATCTCTTGGATGGTGTAATTACGATCATGTGCTTTTAATTAATCTTCATCATACTAAAATCCCTATCACATGGCAGAAAGGAATACCCCCTAATAGGAAAATAGTGCACAATCTTATTAAACTTGCCAGTGCAAGCAGCACTCGTGATAGAGTGTGATTTTTATTTTTTCCTCCACAGTTATCAGAGTAGATGCGTATTTTATTAATATGTGAGGGGACATCATTATTGATATAGTCAAGTAAAAAGTTAGCCCCTTCATCTGGTGATTTTTTAGCCTTACCCTCATGGTATACATAAATTTTGCTTTGGTTTGTCTTTATGCTATGGATATTGAAAACGCTAACTGATAGTTGCCTTAGGTAAAATATTTCCTGTATAGGTATGTTTGGTAGTTGCAAATTTCAAAATTGCGGTGTTGCCAGTGAAAGGTTCCTTGTAAAAAAGGCATCAGTCACTGGACTGACGCCGTTTTTACATGGAAACTTTAATCGGGGCTGAAGTTTTTGCTTGTATTTATGTGGATTGAAGTCTTTTTGTTGAAAAACCGATTTGAATAGATGGATTGGGGAATTATCTAACGAATGGCATCACTAACTCAATTCATAGAAAATGGTGACTGACGCCCTTTTAACATGGACCGATTCAATATTAGTATAGATTGTGTTTTTTATGAGAAAATTGATCTTTTTTAACTAATTCTTATTAAAATTCGAAAAAATCTACATCCTCTATCTTTTTTATAATTTTCACTAGATTGGTATTGATGAGTCCTTGCGTTATACATGCTATTTATGGTTGTTTATTGGGTGTGTTGAAGATAATATTGAGTTTTACGAATTTCTTTTTTCTCAAATCATAACTTTTTATTTACTTCGGACCCCACTGTGAAAAAAAAAATACTCTACCGAAAAGTGACCCTGTATTACAAGTCTTGGCGCATTTAATAGGAATTCTGAAAAGGTATTACACATGGCCATGAGTGGCTCTAATATCTTTCTAGGACGAAAAAACAAAACAACGATTGTGAAATAATTGTTTTATTAAGCAAAACATTTTACAATAATTGCTCAAAATTCCTGCCTCTGACCTAATACATAATCTGCACCGTCTAATAAAATTCCTACGTAACCTACGGAATGCACCTCTGTTGTTAGTAACTTGTACCCTAGCAAATTCGAGCTTTTGTCGTAGTTCTTGTTTGCTATTGTTCTCTCCTTGGTAAACAATTTCTTTAAAATAGCCCCAAAGAAAAAAAAATAATGGATTTAAATCGGGCGACCGGGGTGGCCACGCAATATGTCCGCCTCGACCAATCCACCGGTTGGGGAAGCGCTCGTTCAAGTGATCTCTAACTGCTCGAGCGTAGTGAGGCGGGGCGCCATCATGTTGCAGCCACATTTCTGCTACTCTTTCTTCTGGAACTTCAGCTTCGTTAAGAATATGGTTTAAATTATTTTGCAAAAAATTTAAATACTGAGCACCATTCAGCCTTGCTGGCATTTCATGCAGCACCAACTGCTGGCCAATTATACCAGCCCACATGTTAATACCAAACAGATGCTGGAATCGATCATTTCTTATGAAATGGGGGTTCACTCTGGACTAAAAATGTAGATTGTGGATATTGAATACTCCCATTCTTCTAAAAGTTGACTCATCCGTCCATAAAACCTTGTTGAAGAACTGCGGATTCTCTCTGTGTTATCGTAGCATCTCTTTGCAAAACCGCACTCTAGGTTCATAGTCACCGGGCAGCAAAGCTTGCACCCTTTGCACGTGGTAGGCGTGATATTTGTTTCTGTTAATGACACGTTGCACCGTCAATCTTGGAATCCCGAGATTACGAGATATTTAGCTTTGACTTATACTAGGATCCAATCTTAATTCTCTCAGCACTTCATCTTCATTTTCAAATTGCACCACTGGTCTGCCTGCTCTCGGAGCATGCTGACCGGGTAAGACTCCCTCCATGTACGAATTATGTACGCGCATAAAGACCCTGTAGTCCGGAAAACGATCACGGTTAGGGTAGCGTTGACGATATTCCCTGGCAGCAGCCCGGGCATTACCGTCGCAAAAGTCATACAGGTAATGCATTTCTGCATACTCCCGTTGGGTGTATTCTCTCCTCGCAGCAGCCATCTGACCACTTTTGTAGCCAATCCATCCGATTCCGAATCTAGTCCAATTCACACAGCACTGGTCACAGGTAGGCAATCTATCACAAGTCCGAAAAACAAAGCGTAGGTCAAAGAAAAGAAACTGATCATAAGTCGTCGTAAAACCGAGAAAAAGAACACGTGCGTACTCACAATCAGGAAGCGAGTCACTAAAGAACACTAAACATTCTAAATAAACATGCTCACGCACATCTCCCGGCCCCCGCCCCGGCCGGCCCGGCCTTTTGTTTCCTAGAAAAGATATCGCTACCTGAACTGACGGGTGAACCGGCCTTTTATTGACAAAGGATTAAATGGTTAGTGTAAAAGAGAGGCAGAGAGTCTTTGTCATTAATTGTATTAGTTCCAGTTTATTTTTAAATAAGCCTAACCGAGTTTTATGGTTGGGGTTAACTTTGGCCTTGCTACGAATAATCGTCCTTGAAAGATATTAAAGCCACGCATAGCCATGTGTAATACATTTTCAGAATCCCTATTAAATGCGCCAAAACTTGTAATACAGGGTCACTTTTCGCTAGAGTATTGTTTTTTTCGCAGTGGGGTCCGAAGTAAATAAAAAGTTATGATTTGAGAAAAAAAAATCGTAAAACTTAATATTATTTTCAACACACCCCATAAACAACCATAAATAGCATGTTTATCGTAAGGACTCATCAGTACCAATCTAGTAAAAATTATAAAAAAGATACAGGATGTAGATTTTTTTGAATTATAATAATTATTGGTTAAAAAACGTCAATTTTCTCATAAAAAAACAAAATAAATTATAATTCTGCAGGGGTTGACCTTAAGGACGTCCCGTAGAACAACTTTTTGCAGCTGATGACCCCATCTAAGACAATTTTATGAAGATTATCTTTGCTTTTTACAGTATATAATTTGGACTTATAGTTTAGGAGAAAATGTAAAATTAAAATTATTCAACAACGCTGTTCACCGAAATAGCCGCGGCGGCCCGGGGATGCACGACGCGACGCGTTGAGCATGACTCGCGTACTCTACCACTCCGCGATAGATACCGCACTGATAGTGAACCTTATCTTGGTTTCATTTCGACTTCTTGGCTAAGAGACTTCCTATGTAAAATTGTTTCAGCTTCTTTTACGTCAGATGTGTATTTTTGTATCTATACATTTGAATATTTATATTTTACTTTCTCTTTCGTTGAATAAGTAATTTTGGTGTTGGTTAAAATAGGGTGTTGTTTTGTTCATCCCACTTTTTATGTCATCGTTCAGTTTAAAGGTATGTTGTAATGAGATACCGCGGCCCCGGAAGGCAAGGGCAGCTGAAGTAACTGGGTGGGCTTATAGTCAGTAGAAGTCTGACACTCCTTCTCGCTCCACTTAGAGCGAGAGAAGTCATTCGATGATTTTCCCACCCGAAAAAACGGGTCAGACATTCAACGTTGGCATAGTTTAAAAGCGATGTTGTTAGGATTCCTTAGCCGAATAGCAAAAAAACGGAACCCTTATACTATTCGTCATGTCTATCTGGCCGTCTTTCCGTATGTCACAGTCATTTTATTCCCAAACTATTAAGACTACAGAGTTCAAACTTGATATATAGATGTATTCTGCAAACCGCTTTCCGATTTTTATGCGAAAATAATGTAAAAAAAAACATTAAGGGAGGCTCCCCATACATGGAACTAGAACTAAATTTTTTTTTACTTCAAGCTTGTACGCCTATGCGGGTGTCGGCGTCTATAAATAGAGCTTTAAAAATGATACTGAGGTTCATGTAATCATTTTTGTCAAAGTCAATCGTTTGAAAGATATATTTGGGGACACATTTTACTACTTTGGAAGTGCCAAAGTAGTAAAATGTGTCTCTAACTTTTAAAATAATAAAGTGTAAAATATAAAAAAATATGCTGTAGATTCTAATGAAAACTTTTAACTAATTGATTCGAACGAGATACAGTTTTTGAGATTTCATTTTCACATTTGCAAAATCCGCAAATAAAACTTTGTCATATAAACATTATGATAACAGCATTTTTTTACGTTAATCTATGCTAGCAAGCATAGCTACGGAATTTTTCGCGAGTCAGTCGAAAGATATACGCTTCCAAAGTGGTAAAATGTGTTTCACCCCCCACCCCCTCCTACTTTTATAATAATGGAGTCAAAAACCAAAACAAAATATATGCTGTAGATCTTAATAAAAATTTCAATTAAAATTGGTTTGAACGAGATCGGGTCAGCAGTTTAAAAATACTCTAAATGTATTCTTGACAATATTATTAAATTAAACCATATTTACTTCGCGATTCTCTATCCATTGCGAATTAGATTGACGCATAAAATTACACATTAATAATAGTAGTAGGATTATACGCGGGTGAAACCGCGGGGCACAGCTAGTAAATTATAACTCTGCATGGGTTGACCTTAAGGACGTCCCGTAGAACAACTTTTTGCAGCTGATTAGATTAGATTAGATTAGATTCATTTATTTGCCAGAAATATGGTATTTTACAGATATTATAACAGATACACATTTAGTTCTACATATTTCGCCTACTAAATTCGGCATGCAAATTTTGTAACAATATCAGTTTAATATAATTAAACAAAACAATAAAATTACAATGTCAAAAAGTCTAAATATAAGTTAACTTAGTAAATTTCAAAATATAAATGTCAAATAAATAAGTACAAATTTGATAAATGTCTTCTATTTAAATTACAACCAAAGAAATTAAATTACAAAATGTCAATAGCTTAAAATCTAATATCAAATTTAATTATCAAGTCCTACAATTTTTCCCTTTGTCCTAAAAGTCATAAATTCCTTAATGGTATAAAAACAATTTTCAATAAGCCATGCTCTAAGATGCTTTTGAAATAAGCTGGTGCGCAGTTCTCAGTGATGACCCCATCTAACCCCTAGTTGCGTTTGATCCACGACTTTTGGGCCACCCTGTATATAAAATACTATAGTACAAATGAGGAGGATAGTTGTCTTAGCAAACAAGCAAAGTTTCGTAAACTTCGGTTTTATCAATCTGAAGTTATAGTAAATAGAAACTTTGGAAGCCTCTCCTGTAAAGTTGTAATTTAGCATTTTGGTCCATATACATAGGATCCATCGAAATATAGACTATAAATAGGCATTTTTTTACAACTGTACACATCAATGGAACTAAAATAAAACAAAATTAATTAACTAACTATAAACTTTAAACTAAGCGATGGCATAAAAAAATGGGATGAACGAAATATCAACTTATCAAATTCAACTAAACAGAAAGTAAAATAAAAATATTTTTATGTGTAGATACAAATACACATCTCACGTAAACAGCTGTAACTATTTTACATAGGAAGTCTCTTAGCAAAGAAGACGAAATGAAACCAAGTTTAGGTACACAATCAGTGTGGTAGGTATTTATCGCGGAGTGGTCGACCGTACGCGAGTTATGCTCAACGCGTTTCGGTGAATAGCGTTGTTGAATAATTTTAATTTTACATTTTCTCCTAAACTGGTCCAAATTACATACTGTAAAAAGCAAAGTTTATCTTCATAAAATTGTTTTAATGATACTTGATACTTTCGAACGTAAATATTAATATGGCCGCATAATAATAACACTACAAACTCATGCCTTATTTTTTAAATATTTTCTTTAGATAATTTGCCTTATTGTGGATTATTTATAAAAGTTAGATATGTAGTCCTGTGGCCTTTTTTCAATCTGCATAAACCCTACATTTTTGTATTACATAATCTTTACGTATATCTCAGCATTTTGCCAGCACACGCGATTATAGTAATTTAACGGCGTATTTTCTTCCGACTTACTTCACAAATACCTTTTACTTTAGGAAAACCGTGGGTAGTAGCGTAATATTCGTAACGTATATAGCCTTTCCTATAAAATTGTCTATCATAATCAGAAAGAATTTTTAAAATTCACCCAGAACTTTGAAGATTAGCGCGTTCAAACAAACAAACGAACTTTTCCGCTTTATAATATTAACTAGTATTTGCGTGTTGCGTGAAGTGCAATTATTTCACAATTATTTCGTCTAAAGCATTGCCCCTCTAAATGAATCTGAAAAAAAAAATATTCCAAGTCTCTTAATTTCCGAGATCCGCCTAAAGGGGGTGACAAGGGGGCAAGGGGGGTAATTTTGAAAAATGGTTTTAACTTACCGAGCCTCCTCTATACGAATCCGTAAAAAAAAAAGAATACGGGTCTCGTAGTTTCCGAGATAAGATAGGGAGGGGGGAGAAGGGGGGTGAAAATGTAGGTTTGGCACTTTTCCCATAGGTTTGAGAGTTACTTTTTTACGAATCTGTCAAAATATACCCACCTCCCCATCCACCATCTGGGAGAACAATTATGTCAATGAGTCAGTGAGTGAGTGGTAATTTAGCTTAATATAAAATAACTAGCATTTGCGTGTTGCGCGAGGCGCAAGAACCTCGTGTGCTTGTGAAAAAAAAAAATGGTGGGGGGGGGTGATGGGGGGAGTTACACAATTATTTCGACTAAAGCATTGCCCCTCTAAATGAATCTGAAAAAAAAAATGTTCCAAGTCTCTTAATTTCCGAGATCCGCCTAAAGGCGGTGAGAAGGGGGGTGGGGGGCAACTTTGATTCATGGTTTTTACTTCGCCGAGCCTCCTCTATACGAATCCGTAAAAAAAAATACGGGACTCGTAGTTTCCGAGATACGATAGGGAGGGGGGAGAAGGGGGGGAGAAGGGGGGTGAAAAGGGGAGGTTTGGCACTTTTCCCGTAGGTTTGAGAGTTACTTGTTTACGAATCTGTCAAAATATACCCACCTCCCCATCCACAATCTGGGAGAACAATTATGTCAGTGAGTCAGTCAGTCAGTGGTAATTTAGCTTTATATAATATAACTAGTATTTGCGTGTTGCGCGAGGTGCAAGCACCTCGCGTGCTTGTGAAAAAAAAAAAAAGGGGGGGTGATGGGGGAGATGGGGGGGGTTAGTATTTGCGTGTTGCGCGAGGTGCAAGCACCTCGCGTGCTTGTGAAAAAAAAAAAGTGGGGGGGGTTTAGTATTTGCGTGTTGCGCGAGGTGCAAGCACATCGCGTGCTTGTGAAAAAAAAAGTGGGGGGGTGATGGGTGGTTTAGTATTTGCGTGTTGCGCGAGGTGCAAGCACCTCGCGTGCTTGTGAAAAAAAAAAAGAATGGGGGCGGGGTGATAGGGGGGGGGTTGCAGAAGTATTTCGACTAAAGCATTGCCCCTCTAAATGAATCTGAAAAAGAAAATGTTCCAAGTCTCTTAGATTCCGAGATCCGCCTAAAGGGGGGAGAAGGGGGGCGGGGGGGGACTTTGAAAAATGGTTTTTACTTTACCGAGCCTCCTCTACACGAATCCGTAAAAAACAAAAAACACGGGTCTCGTAGTTTCCGAGATACGATAGGGAGGGGGGAGAAGGGGGGTGAAAAGGGGAGGTTTGGCACTTTTCCCGTAGGTTTGAGAGTTACTTGTTTACGAATCTGTCAAAATATACCCACCTCCCCATCCACCATCTGGGAGAACAATTATGTCAATGAGTGAGTCAGTCAGTCAGTGAGTGGTAATTTAGCTTTATATAGTATAATATAGTTAATTCATTTAAAATATTAAGTACTTTATTTGCGCAAAAGCTAATTTCTCCAAATCAGTATTAATCCTTATCCAAATAAGTATATTAGTTACCTTGGCCATTTAATGTAGATCTTTTTTTTTAAATGAGTTATCTCAGATTTAAAACTTTTTAACAAAAAATTAAACCAACTCCCAAAAAACACTGCAAAGAGAAAAATAACTTTAATTTTGGTAGTCGGTGTCTTTAGTTTTGTTTTTTCGTTATTGGCACCGACTTCCGAAATTAATAATATTATTGAAAGACTGATAAAATGGCTTAAGGAAAATAACTTATCCATAAATCTAAAAAAGTCCGTTTATATACAATTTAATAAATCAAATAATGCAAAACATAATATTAAAATGAATATACATAAAATTCACGAAGTAACGCAAACGAAGTTTTTAGGAGTAACCTTAGATCAAGACATCAACTGGAAAGCACATGTTGATACAGTATCCAAACGAATTAATAAGTTTGTATATGCACTGAAACAGATTAGGAAAATAACAAACATTAAAACGTCTATAACAACATATCATGCATATGTTGAATCAGTGCTACGCTATGGCTTAATTATGTGGGGAAACAGCACTGATCAAAATAGAGCATTTGTCTCACAAAAGAGATGCATAAGGGCATTATGTGGCCTTAAGCCCGACGAATCTTGCAGGCCGATGTTTAAAAAACTTGATTTCTTAGAACAACAACGCATAGAAGAGGCGTCTAGAACAAAACACGAGCGATTTCGTGTGTCCACTTTATTTTCTTTGTGTGCGTGAGCCGAATGTGTCTACGTTCTTCAAACGCACACAAATATAGCTTTCAGTGGTACCATTACCAGACCATTACCCACAAAAATGGGAAAACGCACTATTATGTTGCTGGATCAAATCAAGTATTTTATGTTATGAAACTAGATATTGAGATGATGTTTTTTCATGTAATATGACTTATATGACATATATTTACGGAAGGTAAACGAAATGAGATATCGTTTATTGCGTTTAGAATGTTTGATGTGTAATGTGTTATAATGATATTATAGAAATGTATTAATTGCTTGAAAAATCTCGTTTGATATCAATTAAAAGTATGTGTTGTATTTATGAAATAGAAAAATATTATTGAGAACATTACTTAAATGAAAAAAATCTCAATCAATAAAATTGTCATCTTTATGATGCCACTCTTCGAACTAACAGTAACTTTTAGTTATAAAACACTGTAGGTAGTAGCTGTAAATAAATATAGTTTAGTTTGACGCATACATAATTGCCGCCAAAACTATATTTTTTGAAACAAAAATAAGCACAAAAGAAATCAATATGGGTATTTTTTTCCTCACGGATAGCAACATTGAATTGTGATAAGTTAGGTTATTAGAATTTTTGTTTGATGGTCGATTTACTTAAATATAATGTATAAAATTTAAGTACTTGTGAAATGTAATTTGATTACACGTTTTTTGTTTTCCTGAAGGACTATGACATCCCTTTACGCTACAAACGGTCGTTTTAAATTATTTACTCGCGAGCTCTGTTCGGCAGAATGTGACCTTGAGTACTGACGGCTCGTCGAGCAAAGTTAGCCAAAATGGCTAAGTTTTAGTTGCCTCACTTTTTGCACTCGTACTATCCTTCTATGCGTTGTTGTTCTAAGCTTGATTTGTTACCACTGCCGTCCCTTTATATTTTTGAAATTTGTTTATTTGTGTGGAGGCGTAGGGAATTGTTTGCGAAAGCAAGCGAGGTGTATTCTCGTAGCAGGCGGGACCCCTACAGGCTCGTGTTAGATGTCCTTCCAAGGCTTGCGAAATATAATAAAAGCTGTATGTTTATGTGTGTCCAGGTTTACAATAGAATACCAAATGAATTAAAAACATTAAATACAAGAATGTTCAAAAATAAATTATACAAATGGCTCTCTGCTAATAGTTTTTACAGTGTTAAGGAGTTCCTGGAACATAAAATCGCATGATGAGTGATAGTTTCATTATGCATGTATTTGCACGCTTATATCTATTAAGCAAAACATGTTTGTACACATTATTAACATTACCATCTTTTATACCATGTTTTTAGAAAATAAATGATTATGATTATGATGATTATGAAAAGTTATTTTTCACTTTGCAGTGTTTTTTGGGAGTCGGTTTAATTTTTTGTTAAAAAGTTTTTATTTCACTCTTTTTAGTTGGTTGATTTTTAATTTACCTAGTTACAAGAGCCTATATGTCAACTACTTATAACCTTTTACAAAATATTGCTTTTCCCAATGCTGGGCCGTGAATTGTCCAAAAACTTCCGCGCCGTGTCTTTCTTATAAAATGCATATCACGGGCATACACTGTGCTCGATCTTGAAAAGACTGTTCACTTTCCTACAGGATTTCTCAATTCCTTGCAGCCCTATGGACTCCCCCAACATAAGCTGGTTTTTAAAGTAGGGTGTCCTAATCTTTTATTACAGAACTTTAATCCATCCAACCTGTGCAAAAGGTAAATTCTTTAAAAACCTACTACTATAATAGTGTGCACAATACTGACCGGAATTGGAATTGGAGAAGTTGTTTTAATTCCTCGGATTTCAAACTCAAACTCTATATAATTCACATAGGCCTACTTATACTTATAGAGCACTTACAAAATGTCAGAAGTTAGTGCACGGTTCAAAATTGGTCGTTTTCTATGAAGAAGCACCGACAAGAAACTCCACAGTTACTCTTTTAAAAATGCCATTTTTACAATGTATCCTTATAGGTATGCGAGGATAGTATAGACCAATCTTAATACAGCACAATAAAATTATAAATAAAAAAAATTAAAACAAATCTAAGAGTCTACGGTGTCCTCCTATTCAAAAAAAAAACTTTAGATTATATTAAAATAAATTTGACAAGCGACAACATTAGATTTCAAAAATTAAGGAAAAAAGGAATAATAAAATGTAACAAAAGTCTGCCAAATCGGATATATTATCATACGGAACAATAAGAAGACACACTCACGCAAGTGGAGTTGTTAAAAGACTAGTTGATAACGCAATTACAATAAACCACATATGCAGAAGGAAGGAATCATCGCCAAGCAATCATGTCTTCAACGTAGTCCCGAATCTTATGACATGCTTTTTTGACAAGCACACGGTTGACGTTGTTTTTAAATTTTCCCTCGCTAAGTTCTACTACAGACTTCGGCAACTTGTTATAAAAGCGTATGCTATTTATGAGGAATGACTTGTTTGTCTTGGCTAATCTCCATTTGGGTATAACAAGTTCATGTTTATTATGTGTATTTATTGTATGAAGATCCTGTGTAATCTTATAAAGTCCTAAGTTTTTGCGAACCTACATATAATAATTATGCTTTATGATATATAAAGTAAAGGCAGAGTCAGTATATCAACCTCTTTAAAAACATTTCGAAGAGATTCGGGATGCCCCGTTTTATTCCAAGATTCCCCTCTTTTGCAGTATAAAAACCGAATCTACGTCAGCTGCTCACAGTAATATACCATAAGACATGATACTGTGGAAAATAAACTAACCGAGCTATCGCTACTTCAGTTAGTTATCTAATTTTTCTTCCTGCATATGCAACTGAGCTACTGAATCTACTTGAAAGAGTCCTAATGTGATCGTCCCACTGTAACGGCACAAGCTATACGCACTTTTTGTAACTACGTACTATCGCAGTCGAAGCACCAACAATTGTTCAAAGGACCCCGCGCGAAGCCGGGCCGGGTTGCCAGTATTATATAAATAGCGTTTTGCATGAGCGAAACTACTCTAGTTAAACTGGAAAAACAGGCTATCCAATTTTAGCATGTATTTGTCTTGTAGTGTGAAGTCACGTTCATCAGCACATCACGTATAGGTAGCACATAGTTTAAGTTAACATATATATAAGCTGCGTTCGTAACCTCAGTATTAGCATAGTGTCACATACGAGCTATGTGTATATATGTTACATTATAGAAGGTGTCACCAGAATTGGATTGAAGAGAAGATCAAACAGCGGGAGGTCCGGAAAACTGTGCAGATGGCCTGACCGGGGGCGGACGGAGCGACGAGGGAAGTAAGTGATTCCAATGTGAACTTAAGTGTTGTGGCGAGTGCTTGCGGTCATCGGTAAATTAAGAGACTTAAATGAAATAGAAATAAAATGGAAGAGTTTTAAATGGAAGTGGAGTTAACGTCACTATTTATACAACTTAAATTGTTAAGGGAATCTATTGTTAAGTTAGGTCCTAGTAGACGCAAAAGCAAACATATTGATGGAAAAATAAGCGAGGCGAAAGCCTTATACGGTAAATTTAAGTCTATAGTTTCAAAGTCGGGAAATTTTTCGGAAGAGTTTACGCAGTTGGTAGGTAAAATAGAAAATTTGTACGTAGAGACTATAAAGTTTAAGGACGGGGGCAGAATCGAACAAGAGATGGCGGCGGAAAGGTTTTCTTTGAGGACGGTGGTTATAGCTTACTCCCGAAAATGAGTGGGGATGAGCAGGTGACCCAAGATTTAATTGATGTCATAGGTTTATATAGTTCAATGCTAGACGAGGCTGATAGTGCTCTTTTAATAAAATTCGTACTAACAACACGACTTACCCAGGGGGCTAGGATTCGGTTGTCCTCCAATTACGCAAAAGTAGACAGTCTGTTGGCTGAGATGAAAAAGCATTTATTGACGGTGGAGTCGGACGTAGCTGGGCTTAAACTTGTTGTATGTGTAAACTTGCTCGCACTAGGCAGAATGATAAACCAGTCGCGGATTTTGGGGCCAAAATAGAGAAGTTAATGGTCATTTTGACTATTTCTCAAGCCGGGGAAAGTTCGGAAGCCTATAAGATTTTGCAGCCGTTGAAAGGAAAATATGCGATTAGGAAGTTTGCTGACGGACTTCGTAATCAGCACAATCATTACAATCAGGACAATCATTACGGCGTGGAATCTAACTTGTTTGAAAGATGCTATCAGGGTAGCAGAAGACGAAGATTGTGCTTCGTCGTCGCAAGTCATGACGTACCAGCGCTGGTCCACAAGGGGTGGTTTTTCTACGGGCAATAAGGTTCGTGGAAATAGTTATATGCGGCACGCTGTAGGGAACGGACACGCGCAGCAAAGAACAGCTGTTGGGCGTAGGCACAAAAATGTCAGCGTATGGCATAGCAGTGGAATGCGCGGTCTCAACAATAATGCTCATCGTGGACGCCAGACTCAGCAAGGTCGGCGGTGTGTAGCGTGTTTTGATCATGTGCGGGGCGATGCTGACTCAGGCGCAGTGTCAATGACACGTAGTAGCGAAGGCGGACACTTGAATGAGACTCAGTTTTTTAGCTAGCGATAATATTAACTGGGTTAATTTACTAGCGAATAGTGTAGATTAGGTTATCCGCGTCCATCAACGGTTGATGAAGTAAAGCGGTTTGTGGCATTTGCGAATTATTATAGGAAATTCATACCTTGCTAATCTAGTGGTACCTATGAATAGGTTATGTAAAAGAAATATCGTATTTAGTTGGACCGATGAGTGCGAGAGGTCATTTTTGTTGCTTAAATAAGCTTTAATGAATCCACCGGTTTTATCCAGATTTTTCTGATAACAACACTTTTATATTGGAAACCCATAGTTCAGGGTAGGCTGTGGGAAGTGTGTTGTGTAATGGAATACTCGTAGCATATGCTGGTAGGTCTTTAGGGCAGAGTGAGTTAAGTTTCGTTTGTGTTTAGAAGAATACGTCTTTGAGGTTGAATATATTAAAGGGAAAGAAAATGTGAAGATGCACTTTCCAGGATAATAATTACAAGTAAAGATTTAAAAACCATACTTGAAAAGACTATATCCGTAATAACGAGAGCGCAGTAAAAGCAGTTGAAAGAGCCAAATGTTTGTGATACGGACTCCATGGTCTCCATGATCTGGGACTCACCCTAGGATCGTGAAAGTTCTTAAAAAGCAAGGAAATGACATTGAGATATGTTTAAATGAATGGGAGAAAATGTTACGTAACACTAATTGTAAAAAGATATTTTCAAAGTCACACAATTTAATGTACATGCCAGAAAACTCGAGTATTTATGTAAACTATGAATCTTTATCGGCATCATCGCGAGACGAGTTGTCGGAAGACATAGTCACTTTTTGTATTGAGAAAGGCATAAAAGAAGTTATTGTTTTGAAAAATCGTTACAGCGTTAATTTTATTACAAGAATAGCAAAATATTTGAAGAGAAATAGTAGTTCCATATGTGGAGATTTTAAAATGTATGTAGTAAAGAATTTACGGAGGGTGGAATGAAAAGATGAGAAGAAGATTATTTCAAATGATTTTCATATTTTACCCACGAGTGATCATGCAGGTATACGCAGGATGGTAAATAATAGAAAGAAGTATTCTTATTGGCCATCTATTGAAAACGATGTAATGGAGTACATTGGTAAATGTGATAAGTTTATGAAGCAAAAGTTTTCTAGACATACTAAAGAACCAATGTAAATTACTGCTACTGCTTCTATGTCGTTTGAGAAGATTTATTTAGATATAGCGGGACCGCTTCATAGGGACGGAAAAGGCAATGTTTACATATTGACTCTCCAATGTAAGCTTACGAAATTTGTGGAGGCGTATCCATTAAAAAATAAATCCGCAGATGAGGTAGCAAAAGCTTTGGCAGAAAATTTTGTTTTGAGATATGAAATACCGCGTACAATTGCTACGGATAGGGGTTCTGAGTTCATTTCAAAAGTAATGATAGAGCTATGTAATATCTTGGGCATCAATAAAATCTTATCAACATCATATCATCATGAAAGTATAAGATCTTTGGAAAACGTTCACAAAACTTTAGGTGCGTAGTTAAGGATACAAACGAATAATAATCCATCATCATGGAGTTCCTGGATTCCATATTAGTGTTCTACTTATAACACAACAGTTAATACTGTATCCTAATATACATCTTATGAATAAGTTTTCCCTAAAATTTGCAGGTTACCAAGTAGACTACAAGGTGAGTGTGTTGAACCTGAACCTTTGTATAATTTTGATGATCCTTTAGAATTTAAGTACAGATTGCAAAGGACTCAAAATGATGTGAAAGAAAATTTGATAGAAAATAAGTTAGCAAGGAAACATTGTTATCATAAGAATCTTAATTCAATAACTTATAAAGAAGGTGACTTGGTATTGATAAAAAACAAAACACGCAATAAATTGGAATGCATTTATAATGGACCGTTTGAAGTTGTGAAGGACGAGTCACCAAATGTCATAAGATATAGAACAAAATTATATACATATACTTAACTGGCACACGTGCTCACACGTACATAAGTTATTGTTAATGTTACACGTTTGGTTCACCAATTCTTATAAATTGTAATTACGGACTAATGGATGTCTCCTATAATACAGAACTTTCGTAGTATAGGGGACATTATTCTTAAAATTAAATGTACAAAAGAACTCATACACTTGATATGTAACAAGTCATGTATTTTCTTTTCTTTGGGAAATAAATAATAATAATTATTATTTCCTTTATTACATTTTATATACATATTATTTATACATATTATTTAAAGTCGCTTCCCTGTGTCTGTCCCTATGTATGCTTAAATCTTTAAAACTACGCAAAGGATTTTGATGCAGTTTCTTTCAATGGAAAGAGTGATTCAATAGGAAGGTTTTTATTTTATTTATTTTTTATTTTATTTTATTCAAGAGGAACAACAAACAGCCACAATATAAAACATAGAAACAATAAATACACAAAACACTATAAACAATATTGCAGCCCACAACGCTGTTCACAGATTAATAATTGGATACGATACATGAAAACAATAATCCCTAGGGTTACAAATGCATTATATATATAGGATAATACTAGCTTATTAAATAAACTTACTGTGATATATATGTATATAATATGTGTGGCATAATGTATATAATATTATATAATACAAAAATAAAATATATATATATATATAGAATAACATTCAAGAAAGCTCCTAAAGTATAAGACTTTTAAACCGATAGGGAGAACATGCAAAAATGTCTATATGTTCAAAAGTCCTATTGTAGGACTCGACCATTCTGCGAACAGGCGAACGCAAGCCAGAATTGGACTTGCAAGTACCCACTGAAAATAATGTTCCAGCGCGTACCTTTCGCTTGTTGACTGTCCTAGGAACTGCATAGCACAACATGTTGGAAAGTTCAATGCTGTCAAATTTGTTTCTAACAATATTATATAAATTCATAACTTCTAAATACTTACGTCTATTTTCAAGTGTTGTGAGCTTATACTTTGCAAGCAAATCATGGTATGACAAATAATATCCATAACATCTATAATGCATAGCACGCAGGAATTTATATTGAACACGCTCGATCATTTCAACGTACTTTTTATAGTATGGACTCCAGACGGACACGGCATACTCCAGTTGAGAGCGTACTAGTGACTTGTACAAGCACATATAGGAAGAGGGCTTTTTAAATTCGACTGTTGATCGCAATACAAATCCATATAATTGATATGCTTTATTAACAATCCTTCCTATGTGTAGGTCTAAGCAAAGTTTAGAATCAAGGATAACACCGAGATCACGAATGAAGTCCACTTTAAGTAGGGGGTCATTGCACAAAGTGTATGTATAGTTAATTTTTGTTTTATTTTTGGTAAAGCTTAAAAAGTTACATTTAGGTAAACTTAGTTGCAACTTATTTATTTGGCAGTAATAGGATAGTCGGTCCAAATCTTGTTGCAGCAGAAGGCAGTCATTTTTTTAAGTATATAACATGCATAATATAGTAGAGGAACACTCATCATTTTTGAGGTTTCTAATGTGATGTCGCAAATAAACACATTTTGTTGGGCTTGCTTTGCAAACGCTGGCTGAACCCTACGAGATAGATCAAAATAATGTACTACAGTATTGTACAACTTAAAAAGGTCAACAAAAATGTCCTGGATAGCATCTGTCTATCTCTTATAGATAACCCACAACAACCATTTTTTTATCCTTTACTTTTTACGAGAAATACGAGCATATTTTACGAAGGGATTTTAAGAAATACAGCATTAATCCTTATCCAATTAAGAACCATAAATACATTGTGCATTTAATACAAATCAATATTGCCCTTCACAGAATATAAATTAAATAAATAGTTTCGAAGATATTACAGATTTAAAATGCAAGGACATAGCGGTTGCGGCGCGGTGCCGGCGGAGGCACGGCGGCCGTGCCTATGTTGCTTAGGTTTAAGCGTTGAATGTTTTTCCCATGGTGAATTATGTGTTGCACTTTCAAGAGTAATTACTAAAGAGAACATGTATGTCGAATGACAAAAAGGCTATCAACGATGTATATAAAGACATTCTATAGTATATTTAATATAAACATTGCACCCGTGCGAAGCCGGGGCGGGTCGCTAGTATTCCTATAAACACAAAAAAACATTTAAAAATATAAAAAACCAGTAGCCCACCGGTATCGGGAACAGGGTCCAAGCTACCGGTGGTCAGGGCTCTTGAGAGAGGAACCTCCTAACAATTCGCCGTGTCCAGAAGTACTGCTTTCTGGATCAAGCCCTTGATCCAGCTGCCCAACGAGAGCCTCCTAAGATGTTTTTCGAGGCTATTATGCCATTGGCTGAGACGACTATCGACACAATCATTGCTGTATCCACATGTCAACAACCTCGTGAGCCAAGTCAAGATACTTAATTTGCTTATCTTTCTCGGCTTTCACGAGGTTCTCGTCATGAGGGAATGCTATATCAACAATCATTGTGCGACGCTCTAATCAGTCTATTACCACTATATCAGGCTTATTGGCAACAATAGTCCTGTCAGTGATGATAGACCGATCCCAGTACAGTGTAATATTGCCATTTTCGAGAACTGGTCGGACACATACCTATAGTACGGTACTTCTGATTCCACGAGATTGTATTTAATAAGAGCAAGTTGCTGGTGAACAACCCTAGCTCCAAGGTTGTGTCTATGCAAATAGTCTCCGTTAGCCAGACGAGAACAACCGGAGATACTGTGATGAATGGATTCCCCGGTTTGTGACATGCCCGACATATGTCTACCGTACCATCCTTCACAATTTATTTCCGATAGTTATTCGTCATTATAACTTCATCCATAATTGCACAGACAAAACCTTCGGTTTCCCCGAAGAGGTCACCAAAACGTAGCCAGGCTACGGACGCTAATGTATCTACGTCAGACCCATGAAGGGCCCGGTAATAGCGTCCGTGAAGCTCTTTGCTCTGCCATACTTCTCTGCGGTCATTAGTATCTAATACTACAGGTTTAATTATTATTATTATTATATTGTAAGAGTTAGAATAAAAGTTTAAAATGTATAGAAGAAAAAATTATAATATTAATTTTATTTATTTTTTGCTTTAAGAGAGGTGATGTGGTGTGAAGCCACATTCATCAGCACTTCACGTATAGCACATACAGGTTAAGTTAAGATAGATAAGCTGTGTTCGTAGCCTTAGTATTAGCATAGTGTGTTATACGAACTATGTATATATATATATATATATGTTACCAATTAAAGGAGGAATGTAGGGTGAATACCTAGCATAAATAGATGTCAAATGTCAATGTAAAGCAATGCAAATGTCAATGATTGGACAACGGGATGAGACGAAATGAAAATGCAAGCAGTCCGACCCAAACCACGTCTAATTGAACACTAATTGTTAAAAGTAAAATTATTTAAAAGTAACCTTTTAAAAGATGCATAGAATAATGTAAAAGTGTCAATGCACTGTCAAATGTAGGTCACGTTCAAAGTGCACATGCGCGAGCCTACTAGCTAACTTAAAACAATCCAATATTTTGAAAATTCATGTACGTGCACCGTACATATTGCCACAACTAAGGATAAAATAAACCGTAAACGTAACTAAAAACAACCTTAAAGTAAGAAAAAATTAACAAACAATGTAAAATGAATATGCATATCACTAATGTAAAAACGATTAAAATCAAATCAAAAATATATTACGAAAAACTGCAACTTAAAGTCTGGAGTCGTCAATAGAATGTCACCATAATTATATATTATCACAATTATCAAGGAACGTCAGTTGACTCCTGGAGAAGTACACATGACGCTTAAACCCTCGTCCCCCTTACATGGCAGTCTATCGCGAACTTTATAATTAAAACAAAATATTAATCTTTCAAGGTCATACAGGATCCTTATCCTTACATGCCCAGGGTATGCAACAGTTACCACTCGGAGGACACGGTGGAGCATTCGGTGGCTTGGGCAGAGCACCGCCGTGAGTGAGTGGGAATAACGCATAAGTTACTTTTTATGTACATAGGTTTAGCAGTGTTTTTAAAATTAAATTAATAGATCACTTTATAAATCTATTCTTATCCCGGAATTCCCACAGGTTCGGGATTTACGAGGGAATACCCTTCCACTTGAACGAAGTCGCTGGCAGATGCTAATTGATTCATAAATAAAAGTGGCGCCCATCGCCATAATAAAGCATATACTTTTACAAAACCACACAATAATCCATATATTAATTATACAAAAATTTAAAAATTACATGATATTCTACTTACGGTCACACACACGTTTCACGTTTAACTGAGACTACACGGAACAAAAGATTGACTTCGTCAGCGCTTCTAATATTTAAATTAGGGAGTGATATGAAGATTCGAATGACGTTATTGCAGCGTCGCACGCTATTTCGCAAAAAATTAAGAGTGGTACGCCAGCTCGAAAACACATTAACCCTTTCGGTACTGTAGGTATGTATATGTCCCACTACGGTATTAGACTAATGGTACATATCTTCCCACAAAAGTATAATTTTGGGTTTGTTTCTTTTCTGTACTACTCTCATTTTAAAGTTTCAAGACCGATGGAACCTAATGTCCCATGCTGAAAAAAGGATTTTTCAGGTTAAAAAAAAATAAAGGTGGCTGTTTTTGGGTTTATTATTGTATTATTTATATTGTTCAGTAAAAAATTCACGAATATCTCATTTAGATTATCAGTCCTGAGGATACGTGTATGGGCCGTACCGAAAGGGTTAAGTCGAAAAACCGCTATATCGAATGACGTTGTCGCGAACACGTTGATTCAAAAATCTGTTTGAAGGGTACGCTTTTTTTTTAACCTGGTAAAATTATCAAATAAGTCCTCCCACCCCGGGCAGGGCGGGAGGGACTGTCAGACTTTTACTGACTAAAATCCACGGTGTTCCTTCAAAAACCCTTTACGTACCGGGGTCACGGTAATGGGATAAGTCCCACGACCCCGGCAGGCTTCGGCCCTCTACAGGGGGGGCCTCGTCATGTTGCTGTTTATTTTCGCGCTTTTTAGTGGGTCAATTTGTAATTAATCTAGTTATAAAAGCCAAAATGTCAACTACAAAAAACTAAAAACGCGCGAACAAAAAACACAATGCAGAGTTAACGAAAAGATCATCAATGTAAATATTTTTTTAGACTTTTGTTGATTTTTCAGAAACGGCTTGTTCGATTTCGATAAAAATTTTATGGGACTATTTGGGAAGTATATTCTTTCCAACAAAAAAGAATTTTTCAAATCGGTGGGCGAGCGACGGAACTATGCCCGAACAAACATAAAAAAAAAACAAACATCTGAATTGAGAACCTCCTCCTTTTCAGAAGTCGGTTAAAAATAAATTTATGTCGGTTGTTTTTATTGTTATGAATGCATTATAATAAATTATAGGTACTGTAGTATTTGTAATGTTATTAGCTTATCAAAACGGGAAGCATGCTAGGGATGCATAGCTAAATCATAATAAGTACTAATTTTAATCATTTATAGTTATACTTAGTAGTATATACAACTAGCTCAGTGTCAGTTTTATCATCGTGGCGTAGGTAGTTCTTGGTAATCACTGGGTCGCGAATTCGATCCCCAGAAACAATCAGATTTTTCGATAATCGCAACAGTGGATTTCAATGAAATCTTGACTTTCGTACTAGCGTACCATTCAAACAGTTTTTCGAATCAGTGTGTTCGCGACAACGTCATTTGATATAGCGGTTTTCGACTTAATATGTTTTCGAACTGGCGTACCACTCTTAATTTTTTATCGTCATTCGAATCTTTATATCACTTTAAATTTTGCTATTATAACTAACCATGTCGTTTGTAAAACTTACATTTGTGCTCTTATGCTTACAGATGTTGTTGACATTAGTGTTGCCCAAATGCAAGACCAAGACGAGACTTAGCCAGGTTTTGTCTTGGTCTTGCGTCAATACACCAGGTCTTGATCTTGGTCCTAGTATTGCACTCCTAGTCTTGGTCTTGGTCATGCACAAGAGTCTCGCAAGAGTTTTGCAATTAACGATTATCCTATTGCTATTTATTAAACGGTAGTTTAGATCTTAGAACAATGTAACAGAGTAGGTACATTTTGAGCTTGAATTTACATAGGCATAGTAAAGGCCAACAAATTAATAAATTTAATAAGAAATTCGAAATATCAACTGACACATCATCTCTGTGTGTTCAGACCTCATGACCCCACGACCTCGGCGATCCATGCCGATGCTCTAACCAACTGAGCTACCTACCGTGTCCTACGAAAGTCCGTTGGTTTCTTAATGAAAGTTTACATTTAATAACCTTACATGTGCTAAAACATGGTTATAAAACATATAAATAGCAAATTAATGATATTAACTTGACTGTATTTGAATATTCGTCACTCGTGTCAAATTGTCAGACCGAGAACAATAAGGATTAGAGTAAAAAACAATTATTACATTAAACGCGAAGCGAAGCTCAATTTGAAATTACTAAAATTGAAATAAATACTCCTATTTATAAGCACACGCCGAAATACCGATAAAGGACGGCATTCTTTGAAAAAAATAATGATTTTTTGGAAGCAGAAAACATTCCTCAAAGCTTAAAATGTGCGACGAATCTTGGTTTAAAGTGTTTTCCTTGGTTTTATAAATTTTATCTTATTGTTAATATTACTCTATCAATGACTATTAATTAGAAAATGGTGGTTTTTTTTACTATAGTTTAATAATACATGTGTAACAGCATTTTTTTATAATATCTTTAACTAACTGTTTGATTCTAGTATTGGTCTGACAAAAAAAGCGCCATAAAAAACTTGCAGCGCGCTCTGCTGCTAGGCGTAAAACTGGTGGTGGGGTGGAGGATGAAGTAGAGCTATCAGAGCTTGAAGAAAGAGTTGTTGCTTTTTGTGGTGGTGAAAACTTTTCAACAGGAGATGCACATTTAGGCACCCAGCTATTTCCGGTAAAAAATTTAGAAATGCAATAAGTACTAGCATTTTTGCATCAATTCTGTCTAGCTGGTAGTGGCCAAGAATTGAGCAAACTCTCTGTTAAAAATACATATAAAGTGTAATATCATTGTTTTAGGAAAATGATACACCATCTCCATCACACGAAGTACAACTAATCCAAGACGCTGATACTGACAATGTATGATATTTAGTTCATAATTGTACATAAGTGATTAATTACTGATATACTCATATTTTTATATTAACTTATTATAGATTCATGTACCACAACCACCACAACAACAACAGAGTCAGGCACCTACAAAGGAACCACAAGCAATTGTGATTTATGTAAGTTATATTATTCTACTAACTACTAGGTATATACTCACTTCAGATAAATCTGAAGTATCTAGATTCTACTCTATTAGATCTAAATGCAGTACCTATAAAAATTAAAATTCATTACTTCAAATACTAATTTATTACAGATAAGTAATGACCCCACGACTGACGAAGTAATGAATTTTAATTTACTACTACAGGGTACTATTACAGTCAAAATATTTTTGTCTAATTTTATTCCACTAGGAAGATATGGAGAAACATTTATCCAATTTACTTTTCAGGGTTCCAAACTGACTGAGGATAATCAAGAACATACTCGTAATTACAGACTACCTGATCATGCAATTTCGAGAAGGCTGTTTGCTTCCTCATCCAGCTCAACTGTTATAACCAGCCAAAGCATTTTGCAGGTATGTGTCTGGGTAGGGACAGATTTGAGCTGTCACAGTAAGTGTATACTGTGACTTTGACGACTCAAACCCTATCTTGAGAAGAGATCCGCTACACTCTGACCCGAGCTATAGGGCTTTAGTCGGTTAACCACCGGTTTTTTTGTTTACCTTTATTGAACAACCTTAACCTAAGGATTATACATTAAAATCTTTTTTATTTCATTTCTTATTTAAATTTTAAGTGCTTTAATATTATTTACAGCGGCACTTTAGTAACTTTCCTTGAAATTATCAATATTTAATTATAATATAATATGTAAGTGCGTTCCTTTTTAGGATTGTTTCTGTTGTTTCAGAATAATCAGTTAGAACACACTCCTCCTTCAAATCCTCATATATATCATCCTAGGCTGTCCCCTCCACCGATAACACTTTCACACACACCCACACCTTCTCCTTCACGCCGCGGTTCCACCCGAGCATCTTCCCCGGTGCTTTGTCGTCAAACTGCAGCTTCGTCATGTCAGTGACCAATAATGTTAAACAACTTTCACTACTATTAGATCCTCACCTATGAAATCAGCGTTTTGTATGGAGAACTTTAAAGAAGTTGCATTTTTCATAGCAAAATTTTCTTAATTTATATAACAACCTAAGATAACGTATGCCACTTAAAGCGACAAAAATAAGTTTTGGCTAAGTTAAAATAAATAGTAGTAATTTCTGCTAACAAAAGAGGAGTCATTTTTAAGGTTAATGTTTAGAAAACTATAAGTAATATGGTTCTTCCACTATTGGCAGTTGTCTATGATGGTCATTATTCGAAATAATATCAAGCAATTAATGAATATTTTTATTCATAGAAGTCACAAGGCTCTTTTTTGTGAGAAAAAAACACCAATTTCATAGGTGGGTCCCAATATTATACGGCTTTGCTCATGCTCAATGATAAACTCAGTTCATAAACATATATCTGAGTTGAATTGTACTTTTATTTTATATCCTTTTGATTTAGGAAAAAACTCGACATTAAAGAACCTTCATGTATGTAAATATTTATCTTTTTAGCTTCACGTCACGCAACGGCAATTGCTTCCCCTTCTCGCTGCCCTAGGACAAATATGGTTGGTGCTGGTTGAGGTGTTGGTGCTGTGTGTAAGTATAAAATAAAAAAAACTATCAAAACTTCATTTTACAAACGAATGATAACGAAACGCTGCAATTTAAGATTTTTATTTACGCATCATAGTAAGCGGTGTTCTTGTTTCAGCATCACGTCAAACGTCTTCAGTTGCTGCTACTCCATCATCTCAAAGGCGAACGGAATTTTCCACCACTACTGAGAGATTCCTGAGGGTGGAAAAACAGCAGCTGGAGATACAACGACTAAATGCACAACTCCTGCAGTTCTTTCTGTAGTGGAGTGCGGAAAGAGAAAGGGCCATGGATGAAAGGAGTGCAGAGAGAGATAGAATCTTATCTGAAGGCGTGGCTGCAGTGGTATTGGCAGAGGCTATGAATAGAGATAGGGTGTAGTAATATAAGTTAATATAATAAATCAAACATTTAAACGGATTCTAGAGTGGTTTTATTGAAAGTCCATTGGTGATTAGATTGGATTTGGTTTGATTTTATAGATTTCTTGATGTGCTAAAAATATAAATCTATTGAATCTACCATCATTTCACAAATTGGGAGACCTCTCCAAGAAAGAAATAGCGAAAGAAAACTTACGGTTCTTGACCTCCGTCTTTTATATTTATCTATTTCCAAAAACAACTAATTAGCTATCATTAGAGTTAGATCCTGCAGTGTGTGTTTTAGGGGCTTTAACTTGTGAATTGGCATCCCACTGTATGTTGATGCTACATGTTACCGTGAGCATCACGTTTAGAGTGCGCATGACATAGGTAGGTACTCAATTATTATCCAGACATCCATATCCATACTTCCATACTAATATTATAAATGCGAAAGTAACTCTGTCTGTCTGTCTGTCTGTTACCTTTTCACGCCTTAACCACTAAACCGATTTACATGAAATTTGACATGGGACTTGTTGAGGACCCTGGGAAGGACATAGGATAGTTTTATCCCGATATAAGATTCCTGTAGGATAGTTTACGAATTGTATCTTTGTTGCTCTTTCATGCAAAAACTACTGAACGGATCTCAATGAAATTTGGTAAGGAGATAGTTGGCATCATGTAAAAACACATTAGCTACTTTTTAACCCGGAATTCCCACGGGTTCGGGATTTACGCGGGGAAAACGTCCCACGTGAACGAAGTCGCGGACAAAAGCTATCTATATTTTAATACTAATATTATAAATCCATACTTCCTTATCCATACTATCCATACTTCCATATCCATCCATACTTCCATACTAATATTATAATAATGCGAAAGTAACTCTGTCTGTATTTCTGTCTGTTACCTTTTCACGCCTAAACCGCTGAATAGATTTAGATGAAATTTGGCATGGGAATAGTTTAGGACCCTGGGAAAGACATAGAATAGTTTTTGTCCCGGAAATCATTCCTAAAGGATGTAAAAGGGTATTGGAATTTCGTATAGGGAATCAATAATCCACACACATTACACACACTTAGACTGCTAATCCGATTTAGATGAAATTTGGTATGGAGATAGTTTTAGACCCTGGAAAAGACATAGTATAGTTTTCATCCTGGAAATCATCCCTTGAGGATGTAAAGGGGTGTTGGAACTTTGTATTCCCCCCTCCCAATTCATTCAAATCGCGTATTCAAGAACCGCTCATAACATTTTTGTTTTGAAGCTACACAACTGCATGTAGGCTATACAAATCTTTGTTTTGGGCTGCAGTCGAACCCACGTCATGCACCAGTCAACAGTTACGCCAACCGTGTCGCTTAAATTTTAACCAATCAATTTAATATACGAATCATTTCTATTTCAAAATCGGGGCAATATTTGTTTGCCCTTTTGAAAATAAGAGAAGATCGTGTGGTAACAGATATCAACGGGATGATTTATTTGAGCTCTGATTTCTGTAACATAGTCCACGATACAGATAATTTAATAAACCACGTTTATTCTGATTTGAAAACAAATATGAGGGATAAAGAATGGCTGCGTGAAAGAGTAATTTTGGCACCAACTAACAAAATTGTAGGGCAGATCAACGAAAAGATTATGTCTCATGTGGATTGTGATGTCGAGTATCTGTCCGTCGACAATGTCATGGATACAAAGCCAGAGACGTCGTACCCTGTAGGGTTTATCAATTCTCTAGAATTGTCAGGGTACCCCATCACATTATTTGAGGCTTAAACTTGGTGTCCCAGTCCTGTTGATGCGTAATCAGGGCGCACCAAGGCTCTGTAATGGCATGCGACTACAAATTACACACCTTGGATACAATATTTACAAGCAATAATTATGACAGGAACAGCAAGCGGTGAAAACGTATTTATTCCTCACATTCAGTTCGAAAAACTCAAATTTCCCCTAAGCGCGGCATTCACAATGACCATAAACAAAGCTCAAGGACAGACACTGAAAGTCGCAGGTGTACATTTAGAAAAAGGTTGCTTTTCCCATGGGCAACTGTATGTGGCGTGCTCACGAGTATCAAGCGCACAAAATCAACACGCCAAGAACGGGAAAACCAGAAACGTAGTTTACAACAATGTATTGCAAACTACGTTTTTAGTTTAATAAAAAAGAAAATTTTAAATACTAACAGACTGTGTCTTTTTGGGGATGGATGGACCCTGGTGATGGTATTTTAAATATTATATGCGTTTTTTAACCACCTAAAAAGGTGCGGTACACCTTTTTGGCAACAAGAATTGTTGACAAAGTGTAAATTAACGCGGGCGAAGCCGCGGGCAAAAGCTAGTAGTCAATAATTATAATTCAATATACTAGCCATTCCCACTGGCGGCACCCGTTCACGAGCACGACGCATGAACCAACCATCGCTCCGCTGGGGAACGTAACGACTCGCCTCACATACCACAGAATACATAAAAGTACTAAACGACACCATCGATAAATTAAATATGACGTGAACGCCATGGCCTATTTACTATAGTTCGCCTACGTAATTGCCCTAGAGCTAATTCGGTGTTAGATGGCAAATCCCTAGTTTGCCTCCTTTGAACTTCATCAATTGTTTGGAGCTCTTCTAGTCTTTCTTCTTCTGAAAATGTGAATGCCTGATGAAAATTCCTGCGCGATTGCACACTAACACATAACTATTTTTGCAACTGTTTCTGGATGATAATTGAGCACTCTGTGTACTAACAAGCACCTAAATCGTCCTTTGAGGAGACCAATTGTTCTCTCGACTGAATTGCAAGCAGTTAAGTGACGGTCATTGTAGAAAGCTTCTGGAGAATTATCTTCAGCACCACTAATTGGCGTCATAAGGTAGGCGCACTGAGCATATCCTGAATCACCTGAAAAAATTAATAAGTATTAAATAATTATATAGTTTTTATACTTAATTAGGGTTATATTCCGAAGTAGGGGTAAGGAGGGATTAACTAACCAAGCAAAACAACTTCTTCATCAGCATTTGTTAATGCGTCTAAGTGAGCTTTTATAACACCATAGTTAAAAATAAAGCTATCATGAGTAGCTCCACCATATGTTGGATCCACATTTAAAATATTTACAGATGTTATCTGAAAAATATATATAAATAAAACCGGTCAAGTGCGTGTCGGGCCACGCGCAGTAAAGGGTACCGTAGTTTTTATAACAGCCAAGTGCGTGTCGTATTCGCTGACTGATCGTTTCGTACCATGCTCTAACTAAAAGCCAAACATGACTACCTAACTTTGATTTCCTATATAAATCCTCACCTGATCCGACAATTTTGCACGGAAAGTTTTAATTTTTTTTAGAGATTTGTATAAATAAAACTTGTGTTTTGAATTTAAATATATTCTATTATTACTATGAAATCTCCAAATTCCTACACTCAACGAGACTTGATTATGAATTTCACAATTCAACTATTTATTTGTTGATGGCGATCAAGCAAAGTCGACGGCGTTTAGTTTTACAATCGTTTATTCGTTAAAGTAATATTTAAGTTTCTACAAAAGGGTGCGCGACATAATGCGTACGCGCGATCAGCAGCAGAGAAAAAAAGGGAAGAGATGATGGCCGCCACAAGATCTTGTCATCGCGTCGCGTTCCATCTTTTTCTGGTGATGCTCGGTTCGCGAGCATTAGTGCGTTCCGGTTTCGTTGTAAACATCCTCCCCCCCTTGGGGACATGTTCCCCAAGGAGCTCTTGGGAATTTAGTAGGGCTAGTCGAGAGACGGGCCTATGAATGACGCCATTCTCTGTCTTGGCGTCGACTACCCTGCATACACCGTCAGTTCCTGGATACAGCTTCAAAATGCGGCCCATGAGCCACTTCATAGGTGGCAGCTGGTCATCCAATATTAAGACCAGGTCGTCGACACGAACTTGGTGCTGTGCTTGCTGCCATTTGACGCGTTGCAGCAGAGTGACTAGGTAGTCCTTTGTCCATCGAGACCAGAAGTGCTGTCGTCTTAAGCGCTCAATCAGTTGGTATCTATTGATACCGATTCGTTCAGTAACGGATGAAGGTAGCGAGGTCAATGGTCTACCCACAAGAAAATGCCCAGGTGTAAGTGCGGACAGATCAGATGGATCAACAAACATTGAAGTAATCGGACGCGAGTTCATGATAGCCTCAATCTGTGCAAAGAGTGTATATAATTCCTGGAAAGTTAAACTTGAGTTACCCGCTATTCTTTCTAAGTGATATTTGACCGTTTTGACTCCGGCTTCCCAGATACCGCCGAAATGCGGTGCATATGCGGGAGAGAATTTAAACGTTATACCTTCCTTGCTCGCGTTGTCGCTAACTAAACGTTCACTTTCCTTAAGCAGTCTGTTCAGTTCATTATTCGCACCTATAAAATTTTTACCGTTATCACAGTATATAGTGTGAGGTTTGCCTCGTCGTGAAACAAATCTACGCAAGCATAAAATAAAGGCATCGCTACTTAAGTCGCTTACGACTTCTAAGTGAACAGCCTTGGTGCTGAAACAAACAAATATGCATAAGTAGCACTTAGAGGTTTTGGCACCGCGACACTTTCTATTTAAGATTAAAAAAGGTCCTGCAAAGTCAGTGCCACAAGTCGCAAATGGTGGAGCAGGAGTTACACGAGGTTGCGGTAAGTTACCCATTATGGGGTTTAAAGGCTTTTTTTTTTTTTTTTAACGTGGTAAAATTATCAAATAAGTCCTCCCACTCCGGGCAGGGTGGGAGGGACTGTCAGACTTTTACTGACTAAAATCCACGGTGTTCCTTCAATAACCCTTTACATACCGGGGCCACGGTAACGGGATGAGTCCCACGACCCCGGCAGGCTTCGGCCCTCTGCAGAGGGGGCCTCGTCATGTTGCTGACGCTCTTTGAGGCGCGCGTGGAACACGACGCGCCGTCGACCCGGGCATGGTCCATGGTCGGACAGCGAGTTGCCCTTTACTCACTGTCCGCATGCCCGCGCCTACGGTGGCCGGAGATCGTCGGCCGACGTCCGACGCCGTGGGCGTCTACCACTGCGGCTGGGCTGGAGGGAGGACGCCATCCTCTCCCTCTCGCGGCCCGCCTCCTCCTTCGGAAGCATGACTGCTTCGCAGAAGGAGGCGACCGCTTCCCACTCCCTCTCGCCCCGCAGCATGGCCTCGACCAATGCCGGGCGCGAGAGGTCTCCGCCTATCGCCGCCGTGAGGACACGTCGGTGCTCTGCCCAGGCGGGGCAGTCTTGCACCGTGTGCTCTACGGTGTCCTCAGGGCGACCCTCGCAGTGGTGACACCCAGACGTTTCCTCCTTTCCCATCAGACACAGGTACCTCCCGAAACTTCCGTGTCCGGTGAGGACCTGCGTCATGCGGTAGGTCAGGACGCCGTGACGCCGATCTAGCCACTCCTCAAAGAGGGGTCTTACCGCCGATGGGGTTTAAAGGCTTAGCTCTAAATCTTTGACAACGAACACACTTTCTAACAGTAGTTACAGCTAATACCTTTCCACTTGTAGGCCAGAATTGCTCACGAATAGTATTTAAAAGTTGCTGAGGGCCACAGTGTAGAAGACGAAGATGTTCTTGCTCAAATAGAAGTTTCGAGAAAGTGTGTTTGGAGTCCAGTAGTATAGGATGTCTTTTCCCATAAGGACAGTGAGATGCATTATCGATTCGTCCACCGACACGCAACACACCGTGTTCATCCAAAAATGGATTCAAAGAGAGAACTCTTGATTTAGAATTTAATTTATGTAAAGTTTCAAGTGAGTGAATTTCTTTTGAAAAGCATTCTTTCTGCGATGCCTTAGCTATTATTACCAGTGAGTTGTTCAATTCAGAACAGGTAAGTTCACCATTAAATTTAGTATGCATATTTTTTATGTTATTTATAAATCTTAGTACATAAGCAAATATCCTTTGCAGTTTATATAGTTTACAGTATTTTTGAAATGGAACAATATTAGTAGGCATAGTTTGAACATTTAAACTTATTTTTATTTCAGGTGTAGGGACACAATTTAAATGCTTAATCGGCGATATTATTATGACGCACGGCTGCGCCCGTGATACATAGACAATATACACCAGTCGCAAATAAACTGCAGTCGTAAATGGTCGTTTCAATTAGTCTTCACCCCAACACAAGCAATAGAACACATTAGTTAGATTCAAGTATCTAGTAGTGGAAGTAAAGTTGTGAACTTAACCCACATTGGTGACCCCGACGTGATCTTTAGTGTTGTTTTTATCGGTGAGATTAGACTGGAACGGAAATGAATCCGCAACAAAGTGCTACACCATGTGCGCAGGATGTGAAAGGGGACAGGTCCGGCGATTCCAGTGAAAAAGAGCTGGCAAGTATAACCGTCACTTCACGAATTCCCGAGTTCTGGGCAGACCAAACGCGGCTCTGGTTTGTCCGGTTCGAGGCCGCGGTAGAGAACCAGAAATTGAGCGATGCAGCCAAACAGGATCTGGTTGTTACCAAACTGAGCAAGGCCGCTAAAGAGCAGGTGAGCGACTTGTTGCTCGCTCCACCAGAAACTCGGAAGTACCAGACGCTGAAGTAAAGGCTACTGGAGGTGTTCGAGGAGTCGGAAACAAGAAAGCTGCAGAAACTGATTGGCGAGATGGAGTTGGGAGATCAGCGACCATCACATTTGCTACGGCGTATGCGTGAGTTGGCCAGGGAGAGAGTGCCTGACGAGACCCTGAAGTTGATGTGGCAATCACACCTGCCTACTTCGGTGCGAGCTGTACTGACGGTGACGGACTCGAAGAGTTTGGACGTGCTCGCTACGATAGCAGATAAGGTGCTGGAAAGTACAGGAGAGAGTTCATCATCAGTATCCGAAGTCAATGCTAAAAAGGCCCAGAAAAATGTCGCAGGAGAGATGAGTGACGCATCATCAGATATCGGCAAAATCCGGAAGGAATTGGCGAAGATTAACCTGCGGCTGGCAGGTCTCGAGCGTAGCAGAGGCAGAGGACGTCGGAACAGCGGCAGCCAAAGATCCAGATCGGCATCGGTTGGCGAGAGAAAGAGTGATAAGTGGTTATGTTTTTATCACTATCGTTACAGGGAAAAGGCAACAAGATGCGTAAAACCCTGTAATTGGAGCAACGGAGCGGAGAAGCCGGCGGGAAACTAGAAGTAGTGCAGCCGACGGCGGGACGTTGCACAGTATACAACCGTCTGATAGTGAGTGATAAGAAAACAGGTATGAAATTTTTGATAGATACGGGAGCTAACGTATCCGTGATACCCGTTAAAAAAAAATCGTGCGCGTAGTAATTATAATAGAAATAAGTCTAACTTTACTTTGTATGCTGCTAACGGTACAGTTATAAAAACTTATGGTTTACAGACATTGACTCTAAATTTAGGATTAAGACGACCGTATACTTGGCATTTTATTGTAGCCGAGGTGAATCAGCCTATAATAGGCGCAGATTTTTTATTAAAATATAAGTTACTAGTAGATTTAAGTGGTCGACGTCTTATAGACGAAGTAACTACATTAAGCTCAATAGGTTCGATTGTAGAGTGGAGAGAGCCATCCTTAACTACGATTGATAGCAACTGTATTTATGCGGAAATACTAGCGGATTTTCCAGAGATCACAAAACCTGTGTCTTTCAGGGAGGTACCCCCACAGGCAGTGTTTCATTATATTGAGACACACGGACCACCCGTATTTGCTCGAGCTAGACCACTAGCCCCAGAAAAATACGTCAAGGTCAAGGAGGAGTTTCGGCGCATGCAGGAAATGGGAATATGCAGGCCGTCGAAAAGTCCTTGGGCCAGTCCGCTGCATGTGGTACCCAAAAAGGATAGGCAACTACGTCCTTGCGGTGATTATAGGGCCTTAAATGCTATTACAATTCCAGACAGGTACCCCATCCCGCGGATAAATGATTTCACGTATATTTTAAGCAATAAGTGCATTTTCTCGCGTTTAGATTTAAATAGAGCATACCACAATATTTTAATTGCACCTGAGGATATAGCGAAAACAGCAATTACTACCCCTTTTGGATTATACGAGTTTACGCGTATGACTTTTGGCCTTAGGAACGCTGCGCAAACTTTTCAGCGATATATGAATAACTCGGTATTGCAAGACTTAGAGGCACAATGCAAAATAGATTCAGAAGGTCAATCAGACTCTAGTTTTTACCTCTGTTATATAGATGACGTCATCGTAGCCAGTGAGACGCCAGAGCTACATAAATTACATTTAAGGGCAATATTTGAGCGATTAAATCAATTCAGTATAACCATAAATATGGCGAAATGTAGTTTTGGAAAAGAAAAACTAAAATTTTTAGGCTATGAGGTAACAACGTCTGGGATCAAACCATTGCCAGACAAAGTGCAGGCAATAATCGATTTCCCAAAACCCAAAACGATAGACCAATTAAGGCGATTCCTGGGCATGATAAATTTTTATAGGTCCAGTTTGCCCAGGGCAGCGGAATATCAATCAATATTAAATAATTATTTACAGAACGTTAAAAAAAAAGATGTCTGTCATTAACTGGTCGCCAGAAGCAGACATGGCATTCGCGAAATGTAAAACTAGCCTTCTGAACGCAACTGTGTTGTCGTTTCCGATAATAAACGCTGAGCTCGCTCTATGGGCAGACGCGTCGAATGACTGTGTAGGTGGTGTATTGCAAGTTAAGGTTGACTCACACTGGTGCCCGTTAGGTTATTTTTCTAGGAAACTTACTGATGTACAACTGAAATATAGTACGTATGACAGGGAGCTGTTAGCCATCTATTTGGCGGTAGAGCATTTTCGTTATATGGTGGAAGGCAGATCTTTCACAATTTATACGGACCATAAACCGTTAGTTTATGCGTTCGCGAAAAAACAGAGCGACAAAGAGACGCCTAGACGTGTTAGACAACTCATGTATATCAGTGAATTTTCAACAAATATTCAGCACATCAGCGGCAGTGACAATACTGTAGCGGATGCGTTGTCTCGTGTTGAAACTATCACATGTCGGACAACGCTTGATTTCGATGAATTAGCGTTAGCACAACGGACGGACGACGAGCTGACCGCGCTCTTATCGCAAGAACACCAAGTAATGCAATTTAAGCGAATCATATTACCCAACGGTAAAAGTGAGGTGACATGCGAAGTATCTTCTAAAAATGCAAGGCCATACCTTCCAGTAGGTTTTAGAAAAACGGCATTTCAAGTGGTGCACAACTTATGCCACCCTGGAATTCGTACTACTAGGAAATTAGTGACGTCAAAGTATTTTTGGCCAAACATGAACACAGACGTAGGAAAGTGGGCCAAAACATGTGTTCAATGTCAAAAGTCGAAGGTTATCCGTCATACAGTATCGGGACTAGGAAAATACGAAAGTAGTGGACGATTCGATTTTTTTTCCTGTGTGGGTAGACACAGGGTCAACACATCTTATTGGGCAGCTCCCAGTTTTTAATCATTTAAAATTATTTAAAATAGTATTTTTAATATTTTAATTACATTTAATAGTCTATTACTACCCTATACTCACTTCACACTATTTCCAAGTCTCTTCTATTTCTAATAATTCTATTCTACTTACTTTTCTACTACCACACTATGGACTCAAAGCTGACAGCAAGTTTAGAAGATTTGGAGCAGCTCTTTAACTTGCGAATGACTGAATACGAAAACAAGCTCAAAAATGCTTCATCTCCTGCAAGTTCTCCTCCGGATATCACAACACTGTCAAGTGAGTTCACAGAATTCAAAACATTTGTCTGGAAAGCACTCTCCCAATTTAAGAGCCAAATTGAGGTACTGTCTCTTGGATTCGACAGACATGAAACCCTGATGCGGCGAAAGGTGCTTTTGTTCCATGGTGTGGCACAGGATCCTGGCGAAAAGTTGCTTGATGTAGTTCATAAGATATTAACCGACCAAATGAGCTTGTCCGAGATTAAGAAAGACAATATCCATGTTTGCCATCGATTGGGATCTACGCAGGGCAAAGCTCGGCCTATATTGGTCAGATTATACCATATTGAGCACCGTCACTTGATATGGGAGAGTAAAAAGTCCTTGAAAGGTTCAGGAATAACTATTTCTGAATTCTTGACGCAAATTAGGCACCGTACTTTCATGGACGCACGCAAACATTTTGGAATTCAGAGTTGCTGGTCGGCGGAGGGCAGGATAGTGATCGTCACACCTGATACTAAGCGTCACAGGATTGAAACTCCGAGAGAACTTCGTGCGCTGGTTTTGCAATTCCCAAATACTTCCTGTGACTCTGGAAAGGCTGAAAAACCTGTGAAACATGTTACTTCGAGGAATGTTAAGGCAAAGAAGGGCGCGCCGGTGACGCGGCGTGACTAACTTAGCTATTTTTCTGATCCGATAGTAAGTAGCTTCTTAATTTTGTCGGAGTGTATGATTTCAGTTATATGTCGGTAGTTAAAGCATTTTGCACTATTTGAATCACCTTCATAGTGATTAGATTATTATAAAATGTCAGTGTAATTTTTACATTTTCCTGTTTTGTATGTCAATGACAATATGTCTATCTAGCTTGAACTGTCATTGTCAATTTGACGTTATTTCTGACTTAATTATTTTCGTTCCGTAATCGCATTGTATGCTTTTGTGAGTATTTTAATAGTTTAGTTTAAATGTTCTACAAAATTATTCGTTAGTTTGTATTCGATCTTTAGTATTTTATGTTTGTGGTATTGTTATGATTTGTTAATTTCTTCCAACATATCAGCGAGTTAGGGTAGTTAACTTGAAAGAAAAAACTAAAAAGTATTTAGTATTAACTTATTTTATTTTTATTGTATATATATTTATTTTACTTTATATTTATTTATGGATGATCTAATTGACTTGAATGATAGCTTTTTCTCTTGTTCTTCTTCTACTTGCAGTTTTATTAGCGCGGAAAGTGAGACACTACTTCACACTTTGCATGATAATATTTCCACTATTTTTTCTAAATACCCCAAAAATTTTCATATAGCGCATATTAATGCTCAGAGTGTTCCTGGTCACTACTCCGATCTTCTGGCATCCTTTAGCAGTGCTCATCTAGATGCACTTCTTATTTCTGAAACTTTTCTTAAGCCTTCTCTTCTTTCTACGCACTATTCACTCCCTGGCTTTGTTCTGGTCAGAAATGACAGAACCGGCAAGGGTGGTGGTGGTGTTGCCATTTACATACGTGCTGATATACCACACAAAATTGTTAGCTCGTCTCCATCACAGTACTCTGGGTCGGCTGAATTTTTATTCCTTGAGATTACTTTAAATCATACCAAAGTTCTACTCGCGGTATTCTACTCCCCTAATTTACATATTAATTACTTTGACTCCTTAGAATCATCTCTTAATGAACTTTGCCCTGCGTACGAGCACGTTATTTTAATGGGTGACTCTAATACATGCTTACTTAAAGACGACACTCGTTCTCGCAAACTTCGTACTCTCTTATCCTCTTTTAATCTTGAAATTTTACCTCTATCTGCGACTCATAATTTTCCCAACTGCACGCCTTCTCTATTGGACCTAATGATTGTTTCTTCACCTAGCAAAGTTGCTGAGTATGGGCAGCTTACTGCAACCTTTTCTTACCATGACGTCATCTTTCTTTCCTATCGTATCCGATCTCCCAAACGTAAACCTCGCTTCTGCTATTTACGTAATTACAATGGCCTAGATCTTGCTGAGTTAGCACGTGATGCAGGAGATATCGACTGGACCTCCGTAGTCGAAAGCTCCAGTATTGACGAGAAAGTCAGCTGTTTCAATTCCGAGCTATTGGGTCTCTATGACAAACATGCACCGCGTCGGCGAATTAAAGTAAAACATAATCATGCTCCTTGGATTACTGCTGAAATCAAAGATGCTATTGCTCGTAAGGATATAAATAAATAAAAAAAATAAAATTGTTTATTTGGAACAAAAACAATAGACAAGCAAACAATTCAACGATGGTAGCTGCAAAAGTTAAAACTGTGGCGCAGCTACCAACGCCCAACTCCTAATGAGTAGCGTTGTTCCAGCAATAGCAAAATACAAAATTCATTAAATTAAATTAAAATAAAATAAATCAAAATCTAATAAATTAAAATATAAAATACGTCCAAATCAAAATAAATCAAAATACAATAACATTAAAATAAGTAAAATTAAATTCAAAGAAAATTATACCTGTTCAAAATTATACAATAATAATATTATATTATACATTATTATAACGATAATATTACGTGCCGTGATTATGTGAGCGTGTTTGTGTTTGTGTGTGAGTGTGTGTGTGTGTGTTTGTGTGTGTGTGTGTGTGTGTGAGTTGCTTGGAAATCGTGAGAGTGTAGTATAGTGAGAGTGAGAGTTTTTAGCCAGAGTGTAAACATTATACCTCCACGAGGTTTTCTGTGGAGTCATAAGTGAGTGTTTTTAGCCAAGTGTTGAGTTTTTTCTTGCACTCATTCCTGGTAATAGAGTAAATATTAATATTTTTGTTGATCCTATTATACACTTTGGAACTAATGTAAGTAAAATGGCGACGTGCCGTAACTGTTTTGCATGGTATAATATTACAAACTCTAGCAGAACGACGTTTACTGCTACATATGTGTGGATTATAGGGAACCAGGGTATGTTTCCGGAGTGATATTTGCGATATGAATAACTGTCTCACTGTCAGGACTTGGCAGAGAGCGTAAAGTTTTTTTGTAGGAAAACGGATAGGTTTTCTCGCAAGGACCTTTAAAACAGCTCTCTGTGCTCTTTCAATACGCATCATCACCGTCTTATGAGCCCCACCCCAAACTATAAGGCAGTATCCTAGTATCGATTGTGCAAGTGCATAATAGATGGATATAAGAGTCTGAAAGTCGGCTGCACTTCTTAGTTTTCTGAATATATATAGAAGCTTTCTCAAGCGGGCCACGACAGCGATAATTTGTTGATTCCATTTAAGGTGACAGTCAACTATTACACCAAGATATTTAATGGACTGGGTGCCTTCCACCTCAGGGCATTTACAGTCGATATCAGAAGAATAGGAGTGGGAACAAGTGTGGGCACGTAGAGCTATTGGTGTTTTAGGTTGACCTAATTTATTTATAGAAAATCTAATATAATAATAAAGCGAAGAGTAGGTATAGACGTAGATCCACGGAGCAGAATTTTGATCACTTTAAAGTTATGCGTAATCGCTGCAATCGTATGTGTCGAGATGCTAAAAGACGTTATTTCCACGAATCTCTTATTAGTGTTAAGTCCTCTGATGTCTGGAAATTTCTAAAGTCAGTTGGCATCGGCAAATCACCCTCTAATACTTGTGAAGATGTTGACATATGTGCTCTTAATAGACACTTTTCTCTTCCTCCTGTTTCTCTTGAACCTAGTGTCAAAATTTCAACTTTGCAAGAGCTCACTGAGCCTTTACCAAATTGCCCAACTTTTAATTTGACTTCTGTTTCTGAAGACGATGTTAAAAAATCTCTACTTTCTATTTCCTCTTCGGCTGTTGGTCATGACAATGTGTGTTCGAGGATGATAATACCTATTCTACCTCAATTGCTCCCCATTCTAACTCACATTGCTAACTATTCCTTATTTTCTAGCTCATTTCCTAGTGCCTGGAAACAGGCACATATAATACTTGTTCCCAAAATAAACAATCCATCGTCCTTATCTCACTGCAGACCTATCTCCATTTTACCTTTCCTTTCTAAAGTTCTTGAACATATTGTTCATGGCCAAGTTTCTAGATATCTTACAGCACACAATCTAATTTCCCCTTTCCAATCTAGATTTCGTACTGGTCACAGCACAGTAACTGCACTTCTGAAAGTCACCGACGATATCCGCTGGGCTATGGACAATAAATCTCTCACCGTATTAGTCCTACTTGACTTCAGTTGCGCGTTCAACTCAGTAGATTTTGTCATACTTCTTGGAGTCCTTCGTTCATTTAACTTCTCGCCTTTTGCACTATCCTGGTTTGACTCGTATCTTCGGGGTCGCTCTCAGTGTGTCCGCCTTGATGAAAAATTTTCTGATTGGTGTGATCTCACTGCTGGTGTGCCTCAGGGTGGCGTTCTTTCTCCTCTTCTTTTCTCTGTCTTTATTAATACAGTTACTCAGATCATCACCTCGAACTTCCATCTCTATGCAGACGATTTGCAGCTATACCGACACTTCTTGCTGGCTGACGCGGACTCGGCGATTAGTGTCATGAATTGTGACTTGGAGAATATTAGTCAGTGGGCTAAATCATACGGATTACAGATTAATCCGTCCAAGTCCCAGGCTATGATCTTAGGTAGTCGATACTATCGCTCTGCACTTGACACTTCCTCTTTGAGGCCATTATCCCTTAACGGCTCGGTCATTGCGTACACGGATATTGCAAAAAATCTTGGTGTATTACTTGACAGCAATCTTTCTTGGCGAGCGCAAGTAAGTGAGGTTAGTCGTAAGGTGCACTTTTCCTTCCACTCTTTAAAATCCCTTCAAAGCTTCTTGCCTTTCAAAACTAAAATCTCTTTAGCTCAAACTTTAATTCGGCCGATTATTGATTATGCTGATGCCTGCTATTTGGATGCCACTGAGGAGCTCTTATGTAAGCTTGAGCGCTTGCAAAACTTGTGTATTCGCTTTGTTTTTGGTCTGAGGAAATACGATCATGTCTCTCAGTTTCGCAAGGATCTCAAGTGGCTCCCTATCCGTCTTCGCAGGAACACTCGAATATTATTCCTTCTGTACAACATCCTATTCAATCCTGCATATCCTAGCTACCTGCGCGATCGTTTTTCATTCACTCGTCCTACTGATGCCCTTTGTAGATCCCACTTTAAACTCCATCTCAATTTCCCATCCCAAAAAACCTGTTTCTATTCCCACTCCTTCTCCTTTCATGCAGTACGACTGTGGAACTCACTTCCCGCTAAAATCCGCGAAGCCAAATCCATTACTATTTTCAAAAAGCAAGTCATTACCTATCTAACATCCCGTAATTTTATATATTTATTATAGGTATATATTTTTATAGCATGTATTTTAATTCTATGTATGTATATATTTATTAAATATATCATTATAGTTTAATTTTATAGCTAAGTATGTTTTATATTGTAATTAGTATTTATACACACTGTGTCTATCATCTCCTCTTCAACTCTCCTGTCGCAGGTCTGCTGGAAGAAATTTCTTAGGAAATAAGCAGCACATTTGTGCTCTTTTGTCTGTATTTAATTTTTTCCTTTATAAGTGTCATGTGTGTACATATATAAATAAATAAATACATGTTGATCTAGTAGGGCCATTGCCTACGTCACCGGAAGAGTATAGGTATTGTCTTACAGTGGTGGATAGGGCAACAGGCTGGCCAGAAGCTTTTCCAATTAGAGACATTCATGCTAGCACAGTAGCTAAAACACTCTACGAAGGCTGGATTTCGAGGTACGGTTGTCCGGTCAGGGTTACTACAGATCAGGGCAGACAGTTTGAAAGCAGCCTGTTCAATGAATTGATGAGATGTTTAGGAATAAATAGAATTAGGACAACAGCGTATCACCCGCAATCGAATGGTGCTGTAGAGAGATATCATCGAGTATTAAAAGCAGCACTGATGGCCAGAAGGGATAGTGGTACGTGGGTCGAAGAATTGCAGACAGTTCTATTAGGGTTACGCGCAACACCGCGAAGCGACACTGGTGTCAGTGCCGCGGAATTGACTTTTAGTAAAACGATACGGTTACCCGGTGACTTTTACAAAGACCATAACATAAACATTAGCGATTCAAACGAATATGTTAGTAGGATAAGAAATACGATCAAAAACCTCAGGCCAAGACCAAGCAAACAGAGAGACACTAGGACTATCTTTGTTCATTCAGATTTAAAGACGTGTTCTCATGTTTTTGTGAGAGTAGATTTGGTGAAAAGTTCCTTACAACCTCCCTATGATGGTCCATATCAGGTTTTAGAGAGAAAGGAAAAATATTTTTTGTTACAAATAGCGGATAAGCGAGTGAAGGTTTCAATAGATAGGTTAAAACCGGCGTACGTAGTTAATGAAGGTATTTCTCCACTCAAACCGCAGGAAAAAAAATGTATTGTAACTAAGACAACTAATAAATTGTTTAGCGATAAGACTAGTAATACTAAGCGTGTAACTTACACCACACACAGTGGTAGAGCAGTTAAGCAGCCGATAAGGTTTGCAAAATAAAACTATGTTGTGTGACCTATAGTGCAGTGAACCATAATGTACATGTAAACGGGTTCGAATCTATCTTAAGTTAATTAATGTAATGTGTATTTAGTTATGAAAAGTTAACAATATAAGTGTAAAGCATACCTTTTCAACAAACAAGTAATTGATACGTAAATTGTTTTGCATATAGACAAATTTAAAACACTGTAATTAATAATGAAATAATGTAATGTTTGCATTAAAAAGTTGTTGTTTTAGGTCAACGAAATGAATACCTAACTAGCACAGAGACTAGTTGATTTTTACATTTAATATAATTCGGTCAGTACGTGCATACGATCATAATTATAATTGTTACTCAGAAGCAAATATCTCAGTAATTGATTTATTAATTATAATTAAAAATGGGTTACAGTCAAAGTAAACCACAACAGAACAATGTCGCCATCGCACAAACGGTGTCAAATGAGATGATCGGACAAAAAGTCAGCTCATTAGAAATTATAGTAATTGTGTGTGCTGTTTTCTTGGGAATATTTTTCCTATGGTTCATCAGAAGCCAATGTAAGAAACGTGTGCGGGACTGGTTTCGGAAGGAAGCAGTCGTAGCCGGGTGGAGTCCGCCAGTGGTAAAGGTACAAACAGTGCAGCCACCGACTGTACCTCGCAACCCAGAGGCATATTAGGATTGAGTGTTGAGTGCTTGTAGACATAGTTCAGTAGTACATAGTTTAGTTCATAGTATGTTTCATTGTTTACTGTAACATCAAATAAGATGATATTTTGGATTCTTGTAAAAAAAACTGCAATGTATTAAGTTAAACTATTTTTTTTTATTTTTGTTAACATTGTATAACATTATTTCCTATGTGTACACTCAGTGTAAGTACCATTTATATTTTTTAAGAAGGGGGCTACTGTAGGGACACAATGTAAATGCTTAATCGGCGATATTATTATGACGCACGGCTGCGCCCGTGATACATAGACAATATACACCAGTCGCAAATAAACTGCAGTCGTAAATGGTCGTTTCAATTAGTCTTCACCCCAACACAAGCAATAGAACACATTAGTTAGATTCAAGTATCTAGTAGTGGAAGTAAAGTTGTGAACTTAAACCACACAGGTAAAGTAGAAGAAGTAGATTTAAATTGGGGCCATTCATTTTCAGACTTAGCCAGAAATGAAGGGCCATGCCACCAAAGAGTATTATTATAGAGACGTGGTTGAATGCCCCTGGACGCCATATCAGCAGGATTATGCTCAGATGGTACATGACGCCAAGTAGTTATATCAGTTAATTCCCGAATTTGTTCCGGTTGCTTACATAAGTTTTAAGAGTTTTGGGTGGAGTGTGTAACCACCCTAAAACTATAGTTGAATCTGTCCAAAATACTAAGCGTGAAATCTTAATTCTTAAAGATCGAAGTACTTTAGAGTATAGTTTTGCACTAAGTAAAGCACCTAACAATTCCAGACGGGGAATCGTTTCAGTTTTCAAAGGAGAAACTTTAGTTTTAGCAGATAACAAGTTACATTTAATCTCAACTAAACTATTCGTTGATTTTAGATAAATACATGCACCATATGCATCTTGTGAGGCATCAGAAAAGCAATGTGCCTCTATATAAATGGGAGAACTACAGAAAATGTATCTAGGTATCTGAATCTGAGTGAAACATTGAGTTTCATTATAGAATTCTATCCATGAGTTTTCAATATCCTTTGGAATTTCATCATCCCAGTCGATTTTAAGTAACCAAAGTTTCTGTAGTAAGATTTTATGAAAAATAGTGCAAGCAGATAAGAGACCTAAAGGATCAAATATTCGACACGAGTTTGACAATATAGAGCGTTTCGTTATTTTAGGAATAGATTTAATTTCGACTGAATAGTGCAAAGTATCAGAGCTAGGTAATAAATTCAGCATAGTCATTTTTCATTCTAGATTTATTCAGTTTCTTTTCCAAATTCAAGAAACGCCTTTTAGCAATAAGATAAGAGTCTCCTAAAGCCTCATTAGGTACTTCACGCAAAGGAATTTTTACACAAAACCTTCCATCTTTCAGACGGACAGTATTCTCGATAAAGTGGTTTTCACAATATTTTTCCTCATTGGAAAACTTAACATTTTTATTTGCCAGAGTAGGAATACTTTCAACTTCCCAGAATTTAGCCAGAGAGTCCCTAATCTCTTGAGAAAAGTTAGAACAAGTAGTAGTAGTAGTAGTAGGCCTCACACCGGTTGGGCCTGACACGAGCCAACCCAGTTTAGATTTTTGTAGTGTAGGTTTATTTTTCCCTAATTTAATTTGTCTAGTTTCCACAATTTCCCAGTAAACATCAGCACCTAGCAGAAAATCTATTTCAGAGGGTATATAGTAGGTAGGATCTGCTAGGTCTATAGATTTAGGAAGGTTTAAATCAGAAGAGTTAATAACGGAGCTAGGCAATATGCCAGTAATCTCAGGCACTACAAGACATGTTACATTTGTCTGGAATAAGTTAATCCGCGATTTAAGTTTTATCTTACACATTTTACTAGTATAAGTCACTTTATTATTTATGCCAGCAATTGATATGTCTGTATTAGAACAAGACAAATTAATTTTTCTCTGCATTCTTTCAGTTATAAATGAGGACTGGCTGCCATTATCTAAGAGTGCCTTAACAATGTATGTTTCAGAGGATTGATTATCAATTATTTTCACTTGAGCAGTGCATAGCAGGATCTGCCCAGGCATTGCCACAGAGAGTGACACAGGATTGAACATAGCAATTGTAGAAGTTGCCTGGGAAGAACTCGCCTCTTGAGGAAGTGATATTGCAGAAATCTTATCAATAGATGAGTTTGTCTTGTCATTATTGGACTGTGATTTATGTAGCAGTAAATTGTGCTTTCTGTTGCAGAATTTGCAACAGTGATGTTTGCAGTGAGCAGAGAAATGACCAGGACGCAGACAATTATAACAGAGCTTGTGCCTGGAAACTTCACTGTATCTAGCGTCTACAAACATATCCTTGAATTTTTTACATTTATATAGTAAATGATCTTGTGAACATACAGTGGCGTGCCTAGGGTTTCAAAATAACGCAAGCCCAATAAAATTTTAACCGATTTCAAAAAAAGAAAGTTCAGTTTTCGACTGAGTATGTAGGTACCTACGTATGTATCATCGCAATTTTTTCATAAACTACTGGTTAGGTACAATAAATTAAAAGTGAATTCATCCATCTTCTTCTTTCCTCTTCTTTCTTCAATTTCACTCTTGCTTGTCGTGCGGTGAATGAGGTAACCAAACCACACTGAAGGCATGCTAGTGCTAGATTGAATATAATAAACATATCAGCAATTGCATACCTCCGGTGGCTTTGAAAAAAGCCGTTTGGTTTGCTTCATTGCTTGAGGGAACAAAGTTATGGTAAGTAGTTGCTTCCTTCGTAACAGGACCCAGGTTACAGACAAAAAAAAAAAAAAAAAAAAAACAAAACAAAAAGTTACAAAACGAAAGTTACAAAATAGCTAGATAGAATGTAATAAGGAATTTAAATAAATTATTTATATTCTAATTGGAATCGTCTATCTTTCTTAAGAAATGATTTAATTACATCAGAGTAAAATGTTGGTGATCGTTTTAATTCTACCAACAACTGTTTTTCAATAGCTATCATTGATAATTCGGAAAGAAGCTCTTGACCTTGTGTATTTCTCAGATAGGTATGGATACGTTTAAGAGACGAAAAAGCACGTTCCGCGGAAGAACTTGTAGCCGGAATAGTTACAACAAGATACGCTAACTTTAACAGCTCGGGAAAGGCATCTTCGAGGTTATTCTCATGAATGAGATCAATTAATTCGAAAACATCACGATCTTTCAGATCAGGACTAGAATACAAGCAAATCAACTGGCTTTTTAATGTTTGTTAGTCGAAATAGTTTGCATAAATGTCAAATAATGAATCTAATTCCTCTGTAGGAAAATGTGAGTGATAATTGTCAAATTTTTTGTTTTTGAGCAGTTGGAAAAACTTTAATTTATAAATTTCAGAATATCGGTCAGTAATTTCGGTATTAATGTTATCAATTACTTCTACAAAAAGTCGTCTGTATTCCGTTTTTGCACAGCGTACGTTGCGTCTCAAACGAGGAGCCGAGTTATTTTGCAACGTGTTCTCATAAATTTGATCAAATTCGGATTGAAATTCAGCACGTAACCATGCCTGAAATTCCTTTATTTTATTAATACAAGAACCGACATCAACTTGTGATTTTTGTAGAATATTGTACAAGCAGTCAGTTTTTTCAAATATCCGATGAAAGATAAAAAGAAAAAAATTGAAATTATAAGATCGCAAAGTGTTTTCAAAATTCTCCGCAGCTAAAATCGTATCCCCGTCCCAGTTCTGTGGATTGTCGCACAGATCAGAAAACAACTCAATAAGTTTACTTTTTTGTTCAAAAACCGTGTTTACAACTCGCGACATGTATGTCCAACGAGTTGCGGGAGCATTAGGCAATTTTTTGCTGCAATGAGTATCGTAAAAAGCAGCTCGTTTTGTACTATTACTAAAAAAATTACACAAAGCCTGAAGGGCTGAAAAAAATAAACTAACCTCCTGAATTCTATTGCATGATTTAGACAACACTAAGGCCAAAATATGCGCATTACACCAAATGTAAATTGCTTGTGGACAAACATCTTTAACTTTTTGTTGCACTCCATTTCTTACACCGGACATTACACTAGCACCGTCATAGCTTTGCGCTACTAATTTTGCGATGCAATCATGTCTATTCAATAATTCTAAAATAATATTAGAGAGTGAGTCTGCTGTGCGACTTTCCGACACATTAAGAAAGCCCAAAAAACGGTCATGAATTTCATTTTTATAATAATATCTGAGAATCAAGCACAGTTGTTCTCTATGACTAACATCGGGGGTTTCGTCAATAATAATTGAAACAAATTTTATTTGTCTAACTTCGTAATCGATGCAAGTTTGCATCACATCGGCTACGGAATGAATAATATCGTTTTGAATTTTGTTAAATAAATAACTCGGCCCCGGTTTGTCACTTTCCTGATGCTGCATATGTTTTTCTAAAACGACATCGTATTTTGAAATTAACGAGACCAGTTCTAAAAAATTGCCTTTATTTAATGAAGTTTTGGACTCATCATGTCCTCTTAGAGGAAGTTCCTGTTGTGCTAAATGACAAACAATATCGACTAATCTTTGAAAAACACTACGGTTGTTTTCAACGCGCGTGTTATATTTTGAAATTTCCTCAGATAACTGGCGTGATATAGATGTCGCAATTCGTTGTTTACCAAAATTACTGAAAGAAACCATTGCACACAGGTGTTTATGGGAATTTGCGTGCCTTTTAATGGCGCCAGATATGTTATTTATGTTATATTCCAAACGGAATCTTCATTCGAAAAAAATATGCAGCACCAGCAATACAACTTATTAGTGTGCGAACAGCCAACAATCCAACTAGTTTTATACACTGATCTATTAAATTTTCGTTTATGCGATTTACTAGTCTGAGAAATACACAGATTAGGCGTCGGTTTTAATGAAGAAATTAACTGTTTTTTCTGAGCAAAGTTTAAAGATTTTACCTTATCTTCGCCAATCAAAACTTGAACGCATTTTAAATCCTCACAAGGTACAATTACCTCCATTGTTGTAGGTAAATCACCAAAACAATTGTATCACTGACGAAATCTTAGAAAACAAACAAAAAACTTTAACAACAAAACCTTTTCCCACTCAAGCAAATGAAACTGAAGTTAGTTGCACTCTCGGATGTCGGGAACTACTCAGTGTTGTCATTTAGGCAAAAAAAGTCGCCAGGTATATGAAAAATCTAGCTAATTTTTTTTTTATTTTTAAGATATTGCTTGCATACAGTCAAAATCTGTTATAACAACATCCAAGGGACCACTCATATTTGGTTGTAAAAACCGATAGTCGTAATAACCGGTGATGTTTTCAAGGTACAAAGTATTTTGTACCTATGATTTTGGTCTATATAACCGGTATGTTGTTCTAAATGATGTTGTTGTAAACGGTTTTGACTGTATTTAATTTCGTTATTTTAAAAGTCGCTATTTTTTATTGTTGCTAAATGTTAAAAAAGTTTCCAAACTCGTTAAAAATCTGTAAGATCTTTCAACGTGTTGCTAAAACGGCAACACTGCAGAGTTGGCAAGCTGACAATGTCACGCATACGCATGCAACTTCATACCAAAAGCCCTGCTTAAATCTGCCATAGTGATCGATTTGTTCTATGCACAAGGCCTAACTCGTTATACGGCACATCGCTATAAGTGCGAAAGTGACAGATATAGTATTTGAAAGCCCGGTAAAAGCCGGTGTGTGTAAGCGAGATAGCAATATGTAGATCATTAGATACTACAAATGCGAAACTCTGCGCGCGAACAATCGCGATGTGTAGTAGTGTAGCAGTAGATACATTGTGTTATTTTGATAAGAATTAAGCGCGCGAACTTTTAAATACACACATCAAAAGTGTCTAGGGATCAAGCATTTTTATGCGGATTTCTTGAGATTGAGATGTGGCTTTGTAATAAATTTATGATTTTATAAATTTATATGGATCCTTTTTGGTGCATTTCATAATTTGAAACAGGAACTGTTAATCAAATTCGAGTAAAAGACGAAAATCAGCTGTCAATATTTTCCATATAAAAACATACAACGCATTGAAGACATTATTAGTGCTACTATTTCCCTACTACTGATTAAAACCAACGTTATTATGGAGCGGCGACGTCATTTAAGCAGGGAAGAAATGCTCAGAGCCGTAGGAATGATAGAAGCTGGTTCCCGGCAACGTACTATGGCTTTAGCTCTGAATACAAGTCAGAGTGTTATCAGTCGACTTTGGACACGTTACCGAAGCACTGGTACCGTGGCTGAGCGCCATGGAGGACGGTATCGCTGCACCACACGGAGACAAGACCGATACATTCAAATCTTAACTCGAAGAGCTCCAACAATAACCGCCATGATGTTAGCCGTGAGGCTTCATCACTCTTCAGGGAACTTAATTAGCGACCAAACAGTCAGAAACCGCTTGCATGAAGTGAACCTTCATTCCCGAAGACCGCTACGCGTACCACCTATAGCAATGTACAATCGTAGGATTCGATATCAATGGGCTCTTGAACACAGAAATTGGGCAGAAGAACAATGGCGTTTCGTGTGCTTTTCTGATGAGTCTCGTTTTGGTATGAGACCGGATACAAGACGTATACAACACTGGAGAACCCCTGGACGCCAACAGCGATTAAAATCCTGCCAGGAAGTCCATCCTTATAGTGGTGGAACCATCATGGTATGGGCGGGTATTTGGATCGGCGGAAGAACTGAGTTGATTTGGATCAGAGGCAACCTCAACGCTCAAATTTATGCTGAGACGATTGTATCTGACGTCATCGTTCCTCTACAAGTGCAAATCGGTCCCTTATTTCAGTTAATTTTATTTTTATTTTATTTTATTTTATAAATTTTAAGGAAACTTACAGCTAATACATTTGAGTGATCATGGACAATATGTAGAAAAAGGCCAATTACAAGCTTCCGCTAATAAACAGTTATATGTAACATAGATACGACGGCGGATGTCGCACGGTCATGGACAAGTACATACATATTATGAAGTAAAACATGCATAAATCAGTACAAAATGTATATATATCATTTGATAGAAATGAAAGAAAAAAAAATGTTAAGTCATCATTTGTCAAAGAAAAGGCTACATAGGCGTTTTTTTAATTGCTGAACACTGGTTCTGAATAAATCCAACTCCGTGTCCTGGCACACCATATTGAAAGTTCGACAAGCTCGTAACATAAACGAATTTTGCCTATAGGCAGTTTTTACACGTGGTACATGAAGAATATGTGGTCGTCTAAGAAACACAGATGGCACGCGAAGTCCAATCTTGGCCAACAGCTCGGGGACGTCAGTGGACCCGTTCAATAAACTAAATAGGAAAGTGAGATCTGCGATACGTCTGCGCTCGTGCAAAGGCAGAATATGAAATTTCTTACACCTACTTATATAGTTAGGAAGATAACAATTGGAACGATATTGAGTGTACCTTAAAAATCGCCTTTGAATGCTTTCAAGGCGATTAATGTAGATATTATACTTCGGATTCCAAATTTGACAAGCATATTCCAGATGGCTACGGACAAAATCACAGTAAAGGATTTTAATTGTTTTCACATTCTTAAACTCCGAGGATACCCTCAAAATAAACCCTAAAGCCTTGGAGGCCTTATTAACAACATTATTAATATGAGCATCAAATAACAGCTTTGAGTCAAATGTTACTCCGAGATCCTTTATGACGTTCACTCTGGCAATTGAGGTATTCGACAACTTGTAGTCATAAATAATTGGATTTTGCTTACGAGTAAAGGTGCATACATAACATTTGGATATATTTAGATCCAGCCTATTTCTGACGCAGTAGTTATGGAACCTATCCAGATCCTCTTGTAATAGGTGTGCATCCTCAGTGGTTGACACTTGGCTAAGAATTTTCATGTCATCGGCATACAGTAAGATTTTAGAGTTTAGGAAACAAGAGGCTATATCATTAACAAAAATATTGAATAGCAGAGGTCCCAATAGGGATCCTTGTGGAACCCCCGATGGGACGTACATCTCTCTCGAGGTATACCCATTCAGAACTACAGTCTGGCATCTATTTTCTACGTAAGATTTGAACCATCTGTACAAATTACCTCTCACACCGACTAATAGTAGTTTGCGCATTAGATGCGCATGATCAATTCGATCGAAACACTTACTGTAATCGGTGTATATAACGTCAACCTGAGACCTCCTGGACATATGCTCTGATAGATAATCACTACACACAACGAGATTGGATGTTGTGGAGCGACCTTTTAAGAACCCATGTTGATGTTCTGAGAAACTAAGTTTAAGCGACGAAGACAATTGTACATATACTATTTTCTCCATGATTTTGGCAAATATGCAGAGTTTGGAGATCGGTCTGTAATTATCAACGCTGTCCTTAGGTCCCTTTTTATGAATTGGTGTTATATACGCCGACTTCCAGATAGTAGGCACAACTCCCAAGTCAAATGACCGTTTAAATAATATTGTTAATGGAACTGACAGACACCTGGCACACTTTGTTATGAAAATTGGTGAGATATTGTCCGGGCCCGCAGATTTGTTAATGTTAACTTGCTTTAACAACCGAAATACTTCCTCCTCCCGCACATCAATGGAGCAGATATCTGACATAATGGGTGTGGACTGATCATCAAGTTGGTCTCTTTCCAAAGTGGGCAACCCAAATGAGTCAGATCGCTCCTGGAAGTTAGAAAAGAAATAGTCCCCAAACATATTGCAGATTTCCTCGCCATTACTAGACGAGATGTCACCAAATTTAAGCACTGATGGGTAACAGTTGGTTTGCTGTTTGGATTTAACGTATTGCCAAAAAGCCCTAGGATTTTTAGTAATGGCAAACTCAATGTTTGCTAAGTGGTTATCAAACATTTCTTTCTCCATATCTTTGGCCCGTTGACGCAAGGTAGTAAAAGACTGAAAGTCCGAAAGATTTCCATATTTTTTAAATTTTGAATGATATTTAGCCTTTTCTTTAAGAACTTTAATAAGAGGGCTTTTGTACCAAGGTGGATACTTACCACTCGGAACAATAATTTTAGATGGAATATATGTATTATGAAGCAAATTGATGGTGTCATAAAAGAATTTACCAGCTTCTTCGAGAGGTCTACAATTTAGTTCTAATGGCCAATCAATTGCCATAATGTCTTGATTTATAGCAGCATAATCCCCTTGAGCATACAAGAGCTTGACTCGAGGCCGAGAATGAAGTCGATGAAGTTGAACGAAGTCAGCAGTGATACAGAGTGCCTTATGGTGTGAGTCCTCTTGCACTAGGGGATCTTGACTGCAAGTGACAACAACTTCACTATTAGACAAGACGAGGTCCAGAATCCTATCATTCGCGTTACGATGCGAGTTGTACTGTAATAGATTGCAAGCGGTGAGAGTATCACAAAAACTGGTTTGGATGGGACCATGAAAGTTCCCAGGATATAAGTAATCACCGTCCACAGCAGAAAGCCAATCTATATTCGGCTGATTAAAGTCACCAAGCACTAAAAACTTATCTGTGGGATGTCTGAGAATAATATCGGCTAAGCTATTGGAAAAATTATTAAGCTGTATCATTAAAGAGTTGCCAGACTGTTGACAACATATGTACACAACACATAAATGTATTTTATAGGTTACTTTAGGTTTCTTTTGGTGTAAAGTAATAGTAACCCACAGATCCTCAGCTGACGAGCACCATTCATTGCGAACATCGGCAACAAGTTCTCGATTTATGGCTATTAGAACACCCCCACCCATACTTTGATTTGTTTGCGAGTAGTTTCGGTCACGTCTCCATACCATATAACGATCATCAAACAATTCGCTATCTGAAATACCATCAATAAGCCACGTTTCTGTCAGACAAATGACATCAAAGAAATTCATACGAACATTTCTGAAGAAAACAGATGTTTTCGTCCGTAGCCCCCGAACGTTTTGATAGAAGAAACTAATAGGCGCCATTATAATTCAATTTTAACACCAGAAAAATGATTGAAAGGATATAAGGTACACTCAGGCTTATTGCCAAGAAAAGATTATAAGTAATAAGTGACGGCTTAAGTAGCAACTTGTAGCATAATAAAACAAAAACTGTGTCAAATAGATCTTCCACAGTGAAATACAAACGATTCCGGTTTGTATTCAATGTGTAAAAAGCGTTTGTTTTAAAATTATTTAAAATATATGTAAGAAGTTTCCAGTGTAAGTAAATCTCATCTCTAACTACACGAGCGTACAGTATATAATGGCAATAAACAAGGCCTAATGAGTTGAATGAATAAGCGACAACAAGCGATAAGGGAACAAAAGGCAGGCGAGAATGGAATGCGTGCAAAAAATACGTACCTGTGTTTCTCAAACTTCCATCTAATGAGTTAACATATAACAATTTAGTGACCATATTATTAAGTAAAACTTTTTCGAAACGAGCAACTAACTTGCAGAACACTTGAGACGTTTTTATTAGCAAATAAACTTTTTTAAATCTAGTTCCGTTTTGATGCAGTGTTTTGGTGACGTGGAGTTTTTTCGCACAAGTATTTTACAACCTCTAACCCACACATGTTCGAAGCCACGCTCATTGGCTAGAGCTTTGGTTTTATTGAGCAAGAGTTTATTTTCCAGTATAAGGTGGTCGTTAATGTAAACCCTGTTATTACCCTGAAAGCCCAGATCTCCAGAATTTAGTTTTTTTATATTTCCTTGCAGCAGCTATAAAATCATTTTTAAGGTAGCTGTTATGCACAGAGCAAATAATATTCTTATTTACTTTGTCATTACGTGTTGGCACCCTTGCAATGTAGTTTATTTGTTCCTTTTGTATATGAAAATCTATTGTTTCGCCGATCTTGGCCATTACTTTGAACAAGTCTTCATCCTTCGATATAGGTACTCCTTTTATCTCAATATTGTTCATGCGAGACCTTTGTTCGTTCTCTAACTGCTGATTCTCAAGTTGAGTAATTCTGTCCTGTAATTTGACCACCACTTCCTTGGTATTCTTCATTGCCTCAACATCATCTTCCAGAACGGACACTTTGCTTGTCAATGCTTTTATTTCCTGACTGTAGAACTCAAAGGACGATTTCATTTCAGACATTTCTTGCCGTATGGTTTTCAATTCTGCAAGCTCATTCTTGATTACCTTCACACTCTCCATTAGCGCAGGCAATGCTTCTAATTTGCTTGATAGACCTTGAAGCTCAAGCATGATGGTCTCTGAGTTGACTTGTGATATCTTCAAACTACCTGTTTGAGGACTGGCAACGGGCGTCGCTTTGCAGTTTTGACATCTCCAGGTCGACTTGCGCTCACCCAATTTTCTCCATCCAGCCTCTGTGATCCCAGCACAGGGAAAGTCAAATTTCGCCTTACAAGCCACACACGTGGCACCATCTCTGGATTCGGCATCACAGCGTCTACAGGTAAACATGTTTTCTACTGGCTGACTTTAGTGGAAAGTTTGACTAACACTGCAAACGGCTGATATAAAAGTACACGGGGGTAGACCGGTCGACGCTTGCGATCACCCAGGCCACAACTGTCAAGTAGCTGATTAGTGTTTACTGATCCACTTAACACTGTAATAACATAAGTAATCCGTGTCTGATTTAAATGAGCAATATCACCAAACAAAGAACTTTCCTTGTGCTTGACACTGATATAACTTTTGAGTTAAGATTTACACTTTATACTAGTTAACGAAAATATTAAATACGGAGTATGTAATTAGTGCTGTACACACGACCGAGGCGCCGTTGAGATCTTATATGTAATAATGCATGATAATGCACGACCGCACACCGCAAGAGTTGTAAGACAGACTCTCGCCGCAGCTAACATCAATGTCCTGCTCTGGCCTGCTCAGTCGCCAGACTTGAACCCGATTGAGCATGCATGGGATATGCTACAGAGAAGAGCTCTGCCGAATATGGAGGGTATCCAGTCGCAAGAAGACCTTTTTTTGTTGTTGCAACGAACATGGGCGGCCATTCCACAGCGTGATTTGGATGAACTCATTTTGAGTATGCCAAACCGATGTTCTTGTGTTGTTAGTGTTCGCGGTAGAAACACGGATTATTAATTGTTTAAGTTACCCAATAAAATTTTAAAGAAAACTGTTATTTCAGTATTTTTTTCGAACTTTAATGTTAGTGGTTCAAATGCCAAAAATCCCTTTATTAGGAAAATGGCAAATTTCTTTATTAATGCAAAGGTGACTTGGTTTATCGTTACTGTGACAAACGAAAACACTTTATTTGATGAATCCTTAAAGAAAATTTTAATTAATATCAATCAGGAGAAAAGTTATTGCAAAAATATATGTTGATCCCTAGACACTTTTGATGTGTGTAGTTCGGGTTTGACATTGATTCTCTATCGAGCATTTTTTAGTAAGGCATTTGGGCTTTTGGGCTTATATAAAGGTACCGCCACTGTGAACATACAACACAGTTTTTATCATAATTTGTGTTAGAAGAAACAAATGATTTAGTTTGTTTAATATCTTTAGAATAAGAATGTTTTTCAGATTTACTAGTAGTAGTATTGTATTGCAAGATTTCTAAAACATCAGCTCGATTTCTTAAAAAAAGTATAGAAATCCTCAATTGTTGGAGCAGCAGCAATAGTATTCCTATGCTCCTCCCATTAGCAACCCGTGGCGCCATCTAGTTTAGACACCATAATGTATACAAGTAAAGTATCCCAGCGGGATTCAGGATCATTTAAAGTAAATAGGGCTCGAATATTTTTAGAATAGTAATCTATCATGGAACGCAGAGATTTGTAATTTTCTTTATTTATAGTGTCATAATTCAAAATAGCCTTTACATGATTATTAGTAAGTATCCTCTTGTTATCAAAGCGTTCAGTAAGTAAAATCCAAACTAATTTATAATTGGTAGCAGTGAAGTCTATTGACTTGATTATATCAGACGCTCCTGACTCTAACGAAGAACGGAGGTAATGGAACTTATTTATTTCTGGAATACTATCATTATTATTTATTAAAGAATCAAAAGTGTCTCGAATTCTATCCACTTCAAATAGTTACCATCAAAGGAAGGCAGTTGAATGGTAGGCAATTTAATATTATAGTTACGGCAATCTTGTTTATTATTCTGACAGCTAGTTATAGAATTGCAGTTAGTATTTTCAGTAGGACCATTTCAATCAACAATTGAGCTTTAGTAATGTTAGAACAAAATTCACTTTCTATCATATCATTTTCTTCCAACTGATCAGGATCTAAACTTTCAATTTTAGTTTTTAAATCATCAAACTGTAAGAACAATTCTTTAAATCTAGATAACTTTATCTCAGTTTCGACAAGTATTTGCTTAGGAATGCTGTCAGTTTCTATCAGTTTTATAGTATTTAAGTATTTTGAAAATAAAGTTATTCTAGCCTTTATCGTACTACGTTGCTGAATAAGAGCTTTCAATTCAGCCGACATAGTGAAAGCTTATAAGAACTGAACAGACCGTCAAGAAATAAGTTATTCCGGTATAAGATACCACGAGTAGAAGTTAACAAACAAAGCCAAACCGTGCAAGTCGCGCATTAGCTACGACAACAACTCTTCAGTCAGCGACACACACGAGCAAGCAGGTCACACAGCTCAAGAAGCAGCAAGCAGTTGCTGTAGCAAGTAGATAGATGTATAACAGCGAATTCCAGCGGGACCCAAGAAGCAGGTGCACACGGAGAATCTGGAAAACGCCAGGGTGTTCCCGTAAGCGAGGTGCAAGTAGAAAGAAGTTAAGGTAGGAGGTATAAATGTCGTTAAATAGGTACCAACCTACTAAGAAATTATCATTAATCTGAGTCCATAGAATGCAAATTCAGTAAATAAGAAATTAGATAGTTAGGAAGGCATAATTGTCATTTAAATAAGTAGGTGCCTAACTATTAGTTTATCTGTATCATTAATCTGACTCCAAAGAACAAGCAAAACTTAGGAAAGTAAGTTAGGAAGGTATACATGTCACATTTTAGGTACCTCCCTATTATTCATCGTTAATCTGACTCCAAGTAATATAGGCAAAACATAAAGTAGTTATATAAACATAAGAGTAAACATAAGAGTAGACTGCAGGCTATATTTTCATTTTGCAGTTAGTAGAAATATGACTAAATTGAGCGTACTTCCCTGTGGCCAAACCAAATCACTCACTACATGGATCCGTTATTATGAGCAGGTCATCTTTTCTTCTTTTTATTGTTCAGACATGTACCAAACATCAGGCATCAGATTGCAGGCGTAGTGGAAGAATTGTTGGAGATTATAGTTGGCCGCCTCGCGGTTTCGTCGCCGCCATGCCACCAGAGTCTTGATCTTCAAATAAGTACGTTTGATCACGTCGAGGTCTCCAAATGTTGGTGGCGATCAAGCAAAGTCGACGGCGTCTAGTTTTACAATCGTTTATTCGTTAAAGTAATATTTAAGTTTCTACAAAAGGGTGCGCGACATAATGCGTACGCGCGATCAGCAGCAGAGAAAAAAGGGGAAGAGAAGATGGCCGCCACAGGATCTTGTCATCTTCACATATATTTATTTATTATTATTTATTATATACTTTATTGTACACCTTACAATATTTCTATAGATACAAAAAAAATTAAACTAGTGTACAATGGGCGGTCTTATCGCACAGGGCGATCTCTTACAGACAACCTTTGGATGGACAAACTTAAAGGAGACAGATTAAGGGCTGTCAGTGTACAAACATATAATTGAACATAATAATATAAAATACATACAATACCAAAATTATATACTAATAAATATTACATGTATAATTGAAAAAGAAGGGGAAAAGTTATAGGGAGAGGTAATGCTCCTTCACCATTCTTTTGAACGCTGGTAGCGTTTGAGCACGCCTCACTTATATGGGTAATGCATTCCACAAACGAGCTGCTTGTATGGTAAAAGATTTGTCAAAGAAAGAAGTGGAATGCATACGAATACTCAACTCTAGATTTTCCGATGATCTCAAGGATCTAGAATGTGTGTCACAGAGGAACTGAAAACGTTCCTTAAGATAGAAAGGAGTGTAAGGATTAAATAGCACATTATAAAGTAGAGAAAGTAAGTGAAGATTCCGGCGAAACCTAATAGGAAGCCATTTGAGCTGAGCACGGAAATCAGAAACGTGGTCATATTTGCGCAAGCCAAATATAAACCTGATACAGAGATTTTGAAGACGCTCTAGCTTGTCCAATTGGTTTTGGGTCAAGTCGAGATAGCTGGCATCAGCATAGTCCAGAATAGGGAGAAGGAGAGTTTGTGCAATTGCAATTTTAGTGGAGATGGGAAGAAAATTACGAAGGCGTCTCAAGGAGCCTGCAGACGCAAATACTTTACGACTAACTTCCTGTAATTGTTTAGTCCAAGAAAGGGTGTCGTCAATGTGTATTCCCAGGTTTCTCTACAAACTTATAAAGTAAGTACATACGCTGTTAATACTATGCTATGTTAACAAATTTGTAAGAGACTGGTGCCCATGGCAGGTATATCAATACCTGTATTACAGGTCACCAGGTCCCCACTCCGCTGACAAAACTTGGAAAGCATATTGTGAATGATAAGATAATCAATCTGAACAATTAAATACAATTAAAATTAAATAAGAGAAATTCAAAGGATATAAAGTAAAATATAAATAAAACAAAATACCTAGGCATGTTAATTTATGTGTGCGTGTGTGTGTGTGTGGGTGTGTGTGTGTGCGTGTGTTTTCTTGTTTTCTAGTGTGTGCCTGTGTGTTGTTGTGTTCAATAGTGTGCCTGTTTGTGATTGTGTCTGAATGTTGCTGTGTATGCGAAGGAAGAGTGCGAGTTTCATGTTATTTCATTGGGTGTAACAACTTTTCAGTTGCATTATAGTCTAATTTCAGGATCAGGATCTTGATCTTTTCATCACAGGATCTTGTCATCGCGTCGCGTTCCATCTTTTTGTGGTGATGCTCGGTTCGCGAGCATTAGTGCGTTCCGGTTTCGTTGTAAACAACTATTTCAATTTTATCTCTAGCCTCTACACACAATCTCAAGAACTTATTTTTTTTTCTACACACATTCTCAAAAACTTAATTTTTTTTAGGTAGGGCCACGCGTAGTTCAGCACACTAAAGCCCGATTTACACTTCAATAAGTACAGTAGCGAGTTAAGAACTCAGACAGTTAAGTAATAAGTAGTAAGTTGTAAGTAGCGTCCAAACGTAGGCGAGTGAGTAGTCATAAGTTGCCATTCCGAGAAGAAGACTAGTCGCGTCGGTTATTGTTTTTTTTCTGTGCTGTGATGGTTTAGTTCCTCCGAAACAGTCGTTTTAATCCAGAAAATGGACGTTGAATTACTCAATACCAATTTACGTGCTATAGTGACAGAATTAGTATCAATACTTTCAGAACACATTGAAAATGAAATAAAATGAATGAAATAAATACGTGTTCGCGGCCGCTACCTACAAATTTATGGTCTGTACTAAACTCGCCCGTCTACATTCCAGCCAGTTAAGTTGGCGGGGTGCGGGAGACGCGAGAGAGGGGGCTACTTCGCACTGGACTCGCCGAAAAATAGGATCGTGATCTATTTAACTCAACTTAATCAATAACTTACTACTTAACTCGCTTTTACCGTTCAAACTACATTGACAACTTAACTCGCCAATGACGCAAGTTAACTCGCTACTGTACTTATTGAAGTGTAAATCGGGCTTAAGGCTGGTCACTACTTAACCGGGCGATCAACAAAATCTCATTTTTTTTTTTTGATAGGGCCACTCGTTGTTCAGCACACTAAGGCTGGTCACTACTCAACCGGGCGATCCTGTGGTGACCTCTAAAATTAAAGGCCCCCAGCCAGGGCTTATAAACTAGAATTACATTTTAAACAACCGTACGCTAAGGGCACTCCCTGTGGAGTACGGGCCTCGGCATAGCGGGGTCGTTGGTGGAGGGCAGCAAAGGGACAGGCTGGGTCCATATTATTTAAGGGGTTATTTATCGCTACAGGCTCAGCATCGCGGGCTGGCTCGTTTGGCAAAGGTCGGGGAGAGTTTCCGTTACAAGTACGCGGACGTCGCGATGGGCCTCGTCGGCGAGGCCGGAATACGGAACGCGTTTTATTTCTGTATTTTCTAACAGTGCTAGTTTCCCTACTACTCTCTTGTCGGATGGTGGTGGGGTCGTTGGGCTCGTCTAGGACGTTACGCGGGCGACGAACCCGAGAAATATTGGAGGGTCTGTATCGGGCGGCCGATACGATCAGGGGGTTTGTGTGGTTTTCAGCAGAGGTGAAGTAACGCACTGAATGGCGTTTCAGCACTTGCTTTATGGTCGGGGCAAAAACTCAATAATTTTCATAACTACCTACTTATAGTTTTGGCGGTAACGAAACCATTGTGAGATATAATTCGACGACAACGCCATCTAGTTAGAAAAGAAGTACTAATTGTTACACAAAACTGAAAAATGAGACTGTTTTGACACAATCCTCAACTAATTTAATTACTTAAACACAACTAACTATAATTTTACTGGAAAGAAACTGTTTTTTAACCGACTTCTAAAGAAGGAGTAGGTTATCAATTCGTCACGTATATATTTTAACATAGTATAAAGCAAAGTCGCTTAGCTTGCTTTGTTCTCCCAGATGGTGGATGGGGAGGTGGGTATATTTTGACAGATTCGTAAACAAGTAACTCTCAAACCTACGGGAAAAGTGCTAAACCTCCCCTTTTCACCCCCTTCTCCCCCCTCCCTATCGTATCTCGGAAACTACGAGACCCGTATTTTTTTTTACGGATTCGTATAGACGAGGCTCGGTAAAGTAAAAACCATTTTTCAAAGTCGCCCACCTTGCCCCCCTTCTCACCCCCTTTAGGCGGATCTCGGAAATTAAGAGACTTGGAACATTTTTATTTTCAGATTCATTTAGAGGGGCAATGCTTTAGTAAAAATAATTGTGCAACCCCCCCCCCCCCCCATAACCCTCCCCCCCATTTTTTTTTAATTGAACAAGTACGCGAAGTGCTTGCACCTCGCGCAACACGCAAATACTAGTTTAAATATGAAACTAGCGCGATACAACTGACGCTTGGCGCCATCTATCGACATTTCTATGGAGTTGTTCGAAATTTTCGAGTCAAATACAATTGGTCGACTATTACTCGTAAACTTGTAAAGCCCACTCATGTGTGATAGTTTTCCTTTAAACTTCGTTACATATAGGTACTACTGCCATGTCATTTCAATTTCTAACTACAACCATTTAGTTGATAGAGGGGTGGGACACTTGACTCTGACGATAATTGGTACTTTAAAGCTTGATAAGTCACGAGCGGTTTACTTAATCAGAAAACGGTCTTTCTAAACCCCTAATATTTTTGAAAGACCTATCCAACGATATCCCACACTATGGGAAGGACGAAAAAAATAATTATTATCTTACTTTACATGTAGGTAGGGGAGGTACCCTAAATAATTGTTTTTTTTTTTTTTCAAAATTTTATTTTACCACTTTTTCGGCGTCATTAACTTGTATACTCATGCCAAATTACGAATTTCTAGTACCAATAGTTTTTGAGCTAAACCGCGGACAGACGGACAGACAGACGGACATGGCGAAACTATAAGAGTTCCTTGTTGACTACGGAACCCTAAAAAGAGATATTAAGAAGACTAATTAAATACCTAATAGTAATCGATTAAGTATAACATTAAAATCTATTTTACCAATTGCACATTTCTTGCATCGTAACCTTTGCGGCAGTAGAAATGTTCTCCATTCTCTGCTGGTTTTTTCAATACCACCAGCACAGCACAGAGAGCCATCAACACACCCAAGAGCTGCTGGAAAGCCAAACTTTTTGTAGAACCTGTAATTTAATGTAACCACTAACATGAATAACTATCACAAAAATGTATAAATCAAAGAAGGGTCACATTAATTATAATATACCTACTAACCTCTCTTTTAACATTTGTCTTTCTTGAATATTTTGAGGGAACCTTATATATTTTAGAGCTTTCACTACTTCATTTATGGAACGAGATGCTGATGGTTACGATAAATATGTTCTTATATTTTCTTTTATTATTTTCTGATAACTGCCATTAGCCAAGAATGACAAGGTACATAGTAACTGAAACAAAAATTCAATAAAAAAAATAAGTAATTTAGATCTAGTCAAAACAAAATAGGAACCAAGTTGGTTATTTACATGCATAATAATAATACCAAGTACTTACTAAAACTATATATATAGGGTCCTTAGACTAACATGAAAACATAGCTAGCAGGCAAAAAACCTAAAAGGAATACTCCTTAGTATGAAGTGTTCTCAATGAGTTTTCAGCGCTAACTTAAGTTGGTGTGTTTGGTTACAAATCTATTAGCTATAAACGGTGTAAATACTACCAAAAATTACTTTATACTTAGTAAAATGAAGCACTTACTTTTACACGAGTTCAAAGTCCTTTGCCTCGACGTTTTGACGGCTTCATCAGAGGTAGTAACTCATACTCTAGTTGGTCAATTAGTTCCTTTGACAATCTATATACGCTGACATAGTCGTCATCTTGGGTTAATAAAGACAAACTTCGACTTTGGTTAGATTGTCGACGCTTTTCTAGTTTATCTAAAGCATGAGCCTCTTCTAATATAGATTTAAACAAAAAAAATTCTTGCCACCGTTATCGCTTAAGTCTTCACTTTACACAAACTCCCAAAAAGTAGTTTTAATCACAAATTATATAGTTATTGTACTAATTTTTAACACAGTGACATAAAAATATTATTTTAACACTTGATTTCTTCTATTTTCACTCTTAAAATAGATGCTTTTTATTTGACCCTTTGAATCGGGTTCGAGTGTGAAGTGAGCATAGGACTGACAAAGAGTATGTAATACACTATGTTTTAAGGACTGACGGAGGAATTACCTTACAGAATGCCACTTCTCACGTCATCTCATACTTTATCTGTCAAAATCTTTAGTTCAACCTGCTGATACGCTCGCAAGGATACCGCTAGTGTAAATTTGAAACATCAACCGAGTTTTTAGAATGCCAATCAATAAACTCACAGCGGATTCTGATTCGAAGTTTAGAATGAGGTCTTACAGAATCACACTCCAGGACAACGATCCAAACTCGGAGAACACATAAATAATTCTTTTAAGAGCTGTCTAAGATTCATTATTTCCCCTGCATCGCCCGCCCTTCCCCTGTGTTTTTGCAATGTAAGTTTTCTCATTGTAATAATATTGTTACGAGCTGGGGTTCGGGATAGAAATAATTTACAACAAATAGACCAAAATTAACACTTTAATTAAATAAACACAAGACAAAAATTAACACAGTTGTTCACAGTACAATACTTGTCACTTAACACTTAAATCGCACCGAAATTCACTTGTAAAGCTTCGATTATATCGCCTCGTATCTTGAAATAAGACTGCCGACTGCGTTCTAGAACATTCTTGTAAAATCGACTCACCGCCTACACTGCAAAGAATATTCCAGAAGCTACTCGATATACTCAGTACTGCTACTCGCCGCTTGGTGACTTTAGTGTCTCGAACATTCTAGATGTCGGTTGAAGTTTCTCAACGTACTTAGCTAAGCGACTGGCGTAACAATATTAACACAAATAAAACGACAGTCTGAACTAACTGCAAGACGCAAGAGTCTCGCAGGTTTAGTCTTGTTCTTGCTTAAATCTTGCAGGGTAAGTCTTGGTCTTGCTAAAACTAGGTGGTCTTGGTCTTGCAAAAATGCAAAAACAAGACCAAGACTGCAAGACCTAGACTGAGTTTGGGCAACACTAATATGCATATGTAAACTCGCTTGGAAAATAAGTAAAAAGTGAACTATAGACGTAATTAGGGTTGCCATTCATCCCGATATATCGGGACTGTCATGAGTCTTCTATCCCGACGTCCCAAAAAAGCACTATTTATACGTCCCGTTTTATCGCGCGGTCACGGGAATTCGAATAAGAGAAGGGAATTCGAGAAGGAAGGCAGTCATCAGGGTATCATAAACAATTTCAACTAATCATGACTCCCTTCCATAATAATCAATAGATACACTAATCGCTTTTTCTGGAGACAATACTAGTACCAACTTGGAGGACTTGAACGACGAGGCTAAAGCAATGTTTTTAATTTCTTTTTTTAATTACTGATGGGCCCACTCTTGACCTCGATCTCACCTGATGGTAAGCGATAGATGAGGTCTAAGATGGGACGAGCGAGCCCAAAAGATGCCTACTTACTCGTGTTTTAAAGGCTGAAAGGTCATAAGTGGCAGGAAACACAGAAGCTGGCACAGAATTCCACACCTTGGCTGTGCGCACAATAAATGTGGAGGAGAAGCGCTTGGTACGACAAGACGGTATATCAACCAAGTGAGGGTGGTAACCAGCCGTGCGTCTGGTAGACCGGTAGTGAAAGGGAGATGGAGGAATCAGGTCATGGAGCTCCTGCGCACACTCCCCGAAGTACAATCTGTAGAAAACCGACAGGCAAGCAACGGTTCACCGATCAGCCAGGCTATGAAGCTTGTCCACCAGCACCTCGTCACCTATAAGCCTTTTAGCTCTGCGCTCGATCGAGTCCGATGCAGCAAGTTGGTACTTTGCAGAGCCATCCCACAAGTGGCTGCAATACTCCACGCAGGAACGGACCTGTGCTTTATACAGATTTAGAAGCTATCCAGGCGTGAAGTACCGCCTCACCTTGTGTAGGATTCGCAGCTTTTTTGCTGCAGTCTGAGCTCTGGACTCGATGGTTGAGCTGAGGTTGAGGTCTGACGTCAACTCCATGTCCAAAAGCTCCAGGCGATTGGTAACTGGCACAGATGTACTTCGGAAAGTAGGGGTCAATTCAAAATTGCTTCTTTTAGCGCTGAAAAGACAAGCCTGTTTTTTCAGAGCGTTGAATTTGACCAGATTGTCGTCACTCCATTGGGAAACGAGATTTAAGGTCAAATTCATGCGCTCTACCATGGCCTTTCTAAGAGTGGCAATTTCATCCCTACCAGCTCTAGAACTGGATAAGTATCTCTCTGAGACTGTGCTGTCATCCGCGTACCCAACTGCTCCCAGCTAAAAGGTCATTGATATGCAGCAGAAAAAGAGTCGCAGAAAGCACAGACCCTTCAGGAACACCGGCATTAATTGCCATAAGATCCGATGAGCAGCCATTGATGACTACTCGGATCAATCGCTCACTCAAGAAGTCGAAAATCCAGTTATATAAGCCAGCAGGGACACCGAATGCGGGAAGCTTGCTCAGCAGACTAGCATGCTAGACCCTGTCAAAGGCTTTTGAGATGTCGAGGGATACCGCAAGGGCTTCACCATGTTTCTCAATGGCCTCGCCCCAACAGTGCGTGACATACACAAGAAGATCTCCGGTGGACCGACCACGGCGAAAGCCATACTGGTGGTCACTGAGGAGCTCATTGTCTTCAAGGTATGCTAGCAACTTGTTGTTGAGTACCCTTTCCATTACTTTACACAGTATGAAGGTTAAGGCGATTGGTCTATAATGGGCAGGATCGGCACGGCTACCCTTTTTGGGTACAGGTTGCACATTAGCAAGCTTCCAGGACACTGGCACCACACCGGTTTTGAGGGAAAGGCGATACAGGCGAGTCAGTACAGGTGACAAATATATGAAGAAATTAGATATATGAAGAACTAGGAAAACATTTAGAAAGAATTGGGTACCCAGCCCATATTCTGCATAATACTGTGTCAAGTGCAGCCGGAATCTTATCTGTGGAAGTAAAAATCATCGCCTGAAAATATTTGATTATTTTTCCATATTTTATACTGTCAGGAGTGAGAAGTTGAAGGAATTTTGCGCTTATGTTGATATATAAATCATCAAAATTTACCGTCAAACTCAAGAACAAGATGGCTTTCTCTGATACCCGCGGTGGAAAGGATCCTCAAACTTTAGATTTTACAAAAAAATCCATTCTTTGTAATTTCTTTTCAATTTATACAGTCCAATTTGTATTGATTAAAAAAATATAATAGAGACGATATTGCAGTGTGAGGTTAACTTCAATATGACTTTATGTATTTGTAGAAGGACAGACAGAATTACTTAAAAAAGTAAAGTCTTCAATAAAATAGGTCCAGGCATTTTCCGTTTTTTTTTGGTGGGAAGCTCGGTTGCCAATCATTTTATTTCAAACTTATTATTATTCTTTTGCTTTCTCCACACGATGTTAAAGAACACATTATATATTTATTTATTTTATGTACTTATGTATTGTATTTATATATAATAACTAGTACTCACGCGGGGCTTCGCTCCCGTGGATTCTATCACGGTAAAAACATAACTCTCCTTTTTTGCAGTCGCGTAAAAAGTAGCCTATAACCTTCCCCAAGCTTCAAGCTACTTCCATACCAAATTTCATCCAAATCCACCCTGTACTTTAGAAGATTAGCGCGTTCAAGGAAACAAACAAACAAACAAACTTTTCCGCTTTATAATATTAGTATAGATATATATATATATATATATTGTATTTTTATTAGTTCTTCCCTTATTGATGAATATTTGTACAGTAGTACACTAATATAGCCCTCCCCATTTTAATTAAAGCTCGCAAAGTCCTTCCAAAGGTTGTCTCGAAGATATCGCTCTCAGCAATATGACCGCCATTGTAACCAATTATTTTACAATATTGTTATTTAAGTGTGATTCAATTATTGGTGTACAATAAAGTATATTCTATCTATCTATCTATTATATTTAACTATTATTATCTCGTTGCGTCCCGACACGAGCCTTGGCAGATATGGCAACCCTATGCATGAATCACAAATTTCATGACACTACTCACAAAATTTGTATGGAACGATTTGAACCATCCGTATTCGCAACAGCTTTTAGTTTTATTCAACTTATTTATTACAAGTTTCTAAGACTGATTTGTTAAGTAGTAGCACTTATCCTATGTTAGTAATAATATAATTTTTTTTTTAATTTTAAATGCACTAAATTATTTTTTGTAATTTTGATACACCTTTAAACTTATCTTTTAAAGGTTATTGGGACGTATTGTTTTAGTTGGTTCCATGCACTCAAGTACAGCCATTTCTATCGCCTTTTTTATTTCCGCGCTGCCATGAATACGTCACTCTTCAGACATTGAATGTGGTATCTCATCTATTCCTCGTATGATAACATTTTTCTCCCTCTAGGATCGTTCTTGAGTCTCCGAGATAAAATTTTTTTGTATAAAATTTTTATACAAGTAGCGGCACGAAACTTTAGCGCTGACCGTTATTGAGCAGAAGTAAAAATTAAGGTACATGAGGAGGGCTAGTGGGATGAAGGGCGTGCGTAGTGCCGTTTGGCTCTCCAGCCGCATTATGTTCCCCGCGCAGATACGACGCTCCACGCACTTCCCGTGTACAGTCGCGAAATATGTACGTCGCTGTCGGAGGACCCAAAAAAAAACAAAATTTATTTATTTATGTTATAACGGCTTACAAAAAAACCAATTACAATAACATAATACAAAAAACACAATAGAAGAACAAAAATAAAACGAGAAATAAAAACAGAAATTACAATTAGATTAAAATATACATAAACAAAACTCGACTTAAACATACAAAACAACAAATAAATGAAAAAAAAAAATAGTAATGATTAAACTATTTGGCTTTCGCATATTTTAAGGCAAACAGACATTATTATATTAAAATCATCTGCAAATATATCACAATCTGGGTTAGCTTCCATGAGGTTGTTAAGAGCAGTCAGGACGCGGGGAACCGGAGATTGACGCCCGCGATTAACTGTGGTATATCTGTCAGAAAAACACGGCAAAAAATCGGCAAAAGCATCAGCCGCTGCTGCACCTGTATAACAATGGCCACGGTAGTTTACCTGAGGTTCAAACCCACCCTTAGACCGTAAGCTACGGATATGCCGCCAGAATTCACGGGTATTGATTTTAGTATTATTTTCTACGTGTCTAATATAGGAATGGTATGCTTGAGCAACCCTATGTCGCACCTTTGGGAACAAAGATTACCTCTCCCTATAACTTTTCCCCTTCTTTCTCAATTATACATGTAATATTTATTAGTATATAATTTTGGTATTGTATGTATTTTATATTATTATGTTCAATTATATGTTTGTACACTGACAGCCCTTAATCTGTCTCCTTTAAGTTTGTCCATCCAAAGGTTGTCTGTAAGAGATCGCCCTGTGCGATAAGACCGCCCATTGTACACTAGTTTAATTTTTTTGTATCTATAGAAATATTGTAAGGTGTACAATAAAGTATATAATAAATAAATAAAATAAATAAAAGTGTCACTACTGCAACTTTTTGCAAAAATTACTTAAATATGCAGAAAAAACCGCGATAATCGACTCTATATCCTCAGCAAAAACGGTGACAATAGCATGAATAACATTGGTTTGAGGGAGGGATAGTCGTTACATTATTCCGCGTAATTGGTCTGTTTGCTTGAAAAATAACGTCTCATCCTGTCAGTAGTGTTTATTTTACATATTTCTTGCAAAATTAATGTCACTTATGGATAATAATCACGTTTTGTTACCAAATCTTGGTATTTGTTTGCTGCAAACATAACGTCACTTCTTTTTCTAAATGACATTATAGCATAAAACTTTTCTTTTCATTGAATCCAAAACGTCACTTCTGTTTACAAGTGACATTATTTTTGTAATAATTAGTATTTATATTAAGGCAGAAAGTCATTTGGATCATCATTGTGTAGAAGTGTTTTTTTTTTTTTGCTTCAAAAGATACTCATTACTCATTGTTTTGATGGTAATAAACGGTCATTTATGTTTAAAAATAAAGGTTTATAAAAAAAATATTTTGTTTATAAACTGAATAGGTTGTATTTGTTACAATGACTTTTGTAAAAATAAATATTACAAACATAATGCCATTTTACAACTGATGTGACATTAAAATATCAAGCGAGAGATTCTTATCTCTGAAAATTAAATGGCCCTTTTAGGTAAAACTCACAAATGAATCCAATCAACCAAAAAAAAGTTACACCAAATCGAGGGCAACTGGATTGAAGTCAATCAAGAGTCTATGGCCCGTATTACAGAACGAAACTCGAGCACTGATCTCTGTTTAAAACTAGTTTTAAGTCGAGATTTAATTTTAGAATGTTCCTCAAGTATAGATTCATCGATCATAGTTCAGCCGGGTACGGCTTTATTCTAGATCGTTACTCAGTTGTAGATTCATCACCCAAGTATGGTCGACACCACGCTCGAGCAGAGATTTCCTTGTCAGTTAACTATTTGCTTTTCAGTTTATTATTTGATATAAAAATGGTAATTTTTGGCGAATGATGATGAAATCACATTTTATTTTGCTAGTTGGTTACAAATAACACTTTTACACGTAATTTTTTGCCATTTTAAGTTACTAGACGAATCCCGTGTTTTCTGTAACTGATTATAACAATGATTTTTTTCACCGATGATTTGAACAGAAAAACAGAACTTCAGCGTTCCATGTGAAGGGCCCATACAATTTTGCTAATAATTATTTTAAGAAATGGTATAGATTTTCACAAGATGAAGATTTTTGACAATTTGTAATACTGCCATCTATTGACCAAGATTTGGTAAAACATAAGCATTTCTGTTTTGTTTTAACTATAACTTTGTTTCCTTTTAATATTTTTATTGATCGTAGTTCCCAAGCCATTATTTATTTGAATATTACTTATTATATGATTAATGAGCAATTCAAAACAACACTGTCACAGACATTATTAAGGATCCACTCCGTTCCACGAACAAGTTACTCTTGCTATATTTTTATATGTTAGAAAATATTGCCTTAACACCTTTTACCTTCAAGAATCTGCTTTTACAAATTCTTAAAAAATAATTTCTATATTTTTTAAGAATTTGTAAAAGCAGATATAAATTATTTTTTATTCTTATTTTATTCTTAAAAATTTGGTATTAAAGTAAATTGAATTATTTACGATCATTCGTAGATCGGAACAGCGGAGACGAAGAAAATAAAACGTAAACGAAAACAGACTGATGCATAGACAATTAGATATTCTCTGCTTGAGGCTCGATTTGAATCTGAGTGTAGTTTTATTACCATTCTGGAATAAGACCAATGCTCAAGTGCAGATTCTATATTTAAACTGAGATCGGGCGAATTAAGCTCAAACTGGACTTGAGGAACGTTCTGTAATACGGACCTAACAACCTCACGAAGTAACATTAAAGCAGGCTTATGACAGTAAAATCCCCTTAAGTGCTCGAAAGAAGGCAGATATTCAAACCTTAATTAACACCAACATTATACCGAAAGTTTATGAAACTATTTCAACACAATATTTTGATATTTCTTTATTTTATAATTAAATAAGTGCGATGCGAGTCGTACTCGTACCTATTGCTATATTTTTAGCAGAGCATTTGATACTGATTTTCCTTATAATTTTGTTACCAAAGTCGTAGTTCCTAATTGGATATTAAAGTCCAACTACCTACTAAACTGTGATGAATGTGATTTACTTAAGTACATTTAAGCAATTTAATATTACAACGTAGGTATATAAAGATATTTCTGAGACTGTTTAATATTAAGCTAATATTGTTATATCAATTTTAGAATTTATCTTTTAGGAGAATGTTATAGAATTTTGTCCACGATACTCGTTTTATTAGATGATAAGCAGTGATCGGAGTAGGTAGATTGATTTGGGGTCAATGAACTGGCACGTATATATTAATATGGATATGACTCCGGGATTCCGGGATTTTGTAATAATTAAGATTTTCAAAGGAAAGGAATTTCAAATATTGTAATGTAGGATGAAGAATATAACAATATGAATAAGAAATGTTTAACCCTTTTGCTGTCTTTTTAATGAAAATGATGATTAGACATATTTTTATCAATAAATATGTTGATTTTGATATAAACTGCTTTTTATTTCATTTTTACCTGTTTTCATATTCATAAAAAGTTATTGCACTGAATGCGAAAAAATATTAAGGAGTATAAAAAGTTATTTTTATTTATTTATTCAAGAATATAATATATAATAATTACAAGCAGCAGATAATAAACTTGCATGAAATAACTACTAAATTAGTCATATGTAAGTTTCGAATGGACGCACAAAATTAAGATTCACTTTATTACTTGATAAATAAGAATAAAACAATTTTAAACGTTTATCTATCGCATTCTATAAATTTCAATGTAGTAGTTTAAAAATCTTTACATTCACAATATTTGATTCAATCCCGTAAGTACCAAAATGAAATCCCGGAAAAAAGGCTTATCCATGTTCTGATTTCTATGACTATTCATGATGCAAGTACGTAAAATCAATCGACCTACTCCGATCACTGATGATAAGTGCCGAACGGCAAACTCTTTAATCGTATTAAGACTGATGATTGATTTATTATGTTGAAATGTGTGACTATGCCTAGTTTTGTTTAGATTTTACATGCCATGCACCTGAGACATGGTCTTAAAGGGATTATTTTATCAAATATTAAGTACCTACAGCTTAAACTTACATAAAGATTTTGGTGTATTCCCGTTGTCCCCGTAGTCCGTGTCCCGTTAATTTCTTGTAATATATGCTTTTCAAATAATGCCCGTTGTCCCCGTTGAGTTAAAATTAGAAGTGAGAGTGCCCTAATAGAGATAATATTGTACCTATACAAATGAAATGGAATTAAGGACTACATATAAAATTAAAGAAATCTAAGCAATAGCTACACATGTGATTGCGAGACAAGTATTTATAATTTACGAATGTATTAAAAATAGTAATGAAATAAATGATAATATATAGATGTTGATTATTACCAATTCTGTAATCTAAATAAATGTGATATTATTAATAAGTAAAACATCAAAGTTCTGTTTGTAGTCAATTTTATTTTAATTGTTTTTTTTTTTTCATTATGTGATGCTTTAATTTCAATCCTATTTTTGTTTTGTATTATCTAAATTGTTTTTATGCAATGTTAATTCTGTGATGTTATAGTTAAATAAGTATATTAATGGGGTATGTTTTTGTAAGTATAACATTTAAATATTTTGTGTTTCATTCCACCCTTAATAAGTTATTTAGTAAATAAATAAAAAACGGGGACAACGGGAAGTAATTTTAATTATTTTATTAAATTTCCTTTGTCCCCTTTAACGGGGACACGGACTACGGGGACAACGGGAATACACCAAGATTTTAGATACTTAAACAGCATGCTACTGTCATTTTATCTATACTATAATGATTATATTTATGATTATAACTATTCAGTATAATTAAGGTTTTATCTGACAGTAACTTGAAAGCCATTTTCTATAGTTTAGTGCAAATACCATGAGCTTGTGGTGCCTCCAAAAAGTTGGCCAATATATCGTCCACACGGGTGTCGGTGTTATACAAATAAAAAATAAAAAAGCTATTATCAATAAATATAGTATTTATTTATTTATTTATTTATTTATTTATTTACCGATTCTTCTTCTTTTTCTGCTTGTTTTAGTTTGTATTGGTTTCCAGTTAAATATATCTTTACTAAAAATAAACGTAAATCACCCGTATAAATAAAAAATACGTACTTTCATGAAGTTATTATTTTTTAAAAAGGTCATTTCTGCAATATGACAGTTAGCGATTTGTAACAAAAAGTCACTTTTGGTACCCTTTCCTCAGTTTATGGCTTGTTTCTCAGAAACCCTTTCTTGTTTTTTTTTTTAAATATTCACGATTGTCCGTGAAGAAACTACGGACTGTAAGAATCGCGTCAATACTCTAAAACAGTACAGAGTTAAAAAAATACATTAAAAAAATCGAAAAATGCTCCTCCTGTAAAGTTGGAAAACATGGAAAACAGTAGTGACCCTTTGTTCCCAAAGGTGCGATGTTTTAAGGAATTTCTTATGAGAGAGTAGGTTTTATAATCATCGTGATTTTTAGACTGCTTCCAGATTTTATGTAGGGCGAGTTTACGTTTGATGTCATTAATGATATCAAGTGTGAACCATACAGGGTAACGTTTAGTGGTGGACTTAGCGCGACGCTTTTTAGGCATACAGCTATCAAAAATTTCGTAAATAGTTGTGTAAAAGATATTTACGGCATCCGGCTTGAAATACAGGGTCCCAAGAGATCTCTGATATTAAGAAATAGAGCTGCTCATAGTCACACTTGTTAAAATTCCAATCTCTCATAGGATTAATATTACTTGGATCTATTACATCTGAACAGTGAACTGATTCGATACTTACCTCTATTTCCAGCGGTGGGTGATATGCGTCAGGTTGTACAATGCTATCCGTACTGGAGACACATACCTCATGAAAGCCTTCCCGAACTAATACTACATCCAACATTCCACCATGAAAATTCAATATAACATTTTTATCTACTAGTGAACAGAATGACAAAAAATAACAGTAGTAGTTTGTGACATTCGTTGAAGCACTTTTTAAATTAAGGTCACCCATTATAATGACAAACCCTTTAAAATTTTTCACGAAACTTTCAGTTTTGCAGAACCAACGCATATACTCCTCATCACTAGTGCTTGGTTTTATATACATAACACAAACAAGATATGGGCGAGCATTCCACGTGAAGGATGCCCACAGATCTTCGCCACAGTCAGTTTCATATTCAATTTTCCTGCGTAATACGATCGAAGTTCGTGCTGCCAGTAAAACTCCTCAGCAAGGCGTACTTCTGTCACGACGCAGAATACTCCAGTCGTCGATTTCCAGTTCTGAATTTGTTACAGAGGAATCAAGAAATTTTTCAGTAACAGCAACCAGGCTATTTTCTAGTAAGGCTAGGATGTTACGCCACATAGAAAGCTTCGTTTTTAGGCCACGTACATTCTGGTAGAAAACACTGATGTGAACATTTTACTTTTGCATTATATTAATAATAATATAGTAATAATAATTGTTTAGCTGTAATTCTTAAATATTACAAGTTGACTACATTATCGCATTAGGTGATAAGCCTGTAATGATAATTGTGTGATGATAAATAAATAAATAAATAAATAAATTTTTATAACTAGTGTTGGGAAGTTGTAGATTAACGAAAGGGCAGTGATTGGCCGGATGACAAGTTCGCTGCATCGTTTGTCTTGGTTGTGGGAGCTGTTCTTCTGTAGTTTATCCACGGTTTGATTCTAGCATTTTTTGGCCAGACATCGTCAGAATATAATTGATCATAGAATGCATCCGTAATACCAATTTTGTATGACTTGTAATCTCCACGGCTAGTTAGTTCTTCCACGCTACAGTTGGCTACAGGACACAGGTGAGTAACATACTGCCGAACTTCATCGACGCTTGAGGCCATGTTCCACATATGAAAATGTTTGCGAATTTCCATGGCCTTCAAGTTGATTATAATAGCTGCTGCTGCGCTTTTTTACAACAGTCCACTCCCCATTATTATTATCATTATCTGCAGCAGATGTTGGCTCGCTAGCAATGTCGACTTGTGAGTCATTCAGTGGTTTTTCAGCTGTCACATAATCTTCTTTAGGTGTGTCGTGTTGGGAGCTTGGGTGGGATTCTGGATCATTTCCTATTTGTTTCATTTCCTGTTTAGGTGGCTGAATTATTCCTGTCTGTTTGGCGGCTGCCTCAGGGACGCTTGCGGGTGAGGCAGGCTTATGTTGCATTCCAGAGATGTTAATGAGTTGAAAGCCGTCTTTTTCGTGCTTCTCAAGCCTTCTATTCAATTCTTATACTTGAAACGTATATTTTTCTAACTTATCTTCATGACAATTAATTATAATAACAATAAGATGATGGCTTGATACAGAAAGCAGTACTCCTGGAAACGGCGCGTATTGTGAGGAGGTTCCTCTCTATGGAGCCCTGACCACCGGTAGCTTGGACCCTGTTCCCGATACCGGTGGGCTACTATTTTTTATATTTTTAAATGTTTTTATTTTTTTTATTAATACCAGCTGACCCGCCACGACTTCGTTCGCGTGGTATCCTACCCTTACCCAACCGATACCCTACCCCTATCCTACCCCTACCCTACCCCTACCCTACCCCAACCCTACCCTACCCCTACCCTACCCCTACCCTACCCCTACCCTACCCCTTCCCTATCCCTACCCTACCCCTAACCTAACCGTACCCTACCTCTACCCTACACCTACCCTACCCCTACCCTACCCTACCACTACCCTACCCCTACCCTACCCTACCCCTACCCTACCCCTACCCTAACCCTACCCCACCCTATCCTACTCTACCCCTACCCTACCCCTACCATACCCCAACCCTACCCTACCCCTACCCTACCCCTACCCTATGAGGTGTGTATTCTTGTTACGTTAGGAAATCATATTATAATGTAATGCTTCTCGTCCAATTCTTCCATGGCTACTCTTGTTAAAGATATTGTCGTGATTTCGCAGGTCTTGTCGAGAGTTTTATTTATGATTAGATTCTGGATACAATCGGGATGTTGCCGCAGCTGATGATTCATCTTATCTCCGCAGATGTACCAGGTGTTGTACTTCGGGCATTCAACCTCTATGTACACATAACCTTTCCTGCTCGTTGCAATCAATGGATAAGGAGGGATAAGGGCCTGTCTAAACTTATTGGGAGCTACTGACAAATTATAAAGATCGTAATTTTCTATGGCAAATATTGGCACCTTAAATATAATTACTATCTGATTGCCAGAATAATAATAACCTGGTTTTATTATATCGTAATACTGCCTAAGCTCTAAATCTAATATCTTATCCCTGCCATAGAGTTTAACTAACTTCTCAATCATACGGCGTAGAACTTTAATGCTAATCATAGAATGATGCGAACTAGAACTATGGATAAACGCTATTCTTCGCTATTCATTAGATGTTCTCAATCCTTATTAGTTCATTTAAGATATCATCTAGATTTTCGGTTAATATAGTTAATTGCTGACCAAATTGTGCATATCTAATGATGTTAGTGTTCTCTCGTGTGTTGTGTCTTTGTCTAATATTAACTGTAATGTTTCATTTATCTTAGCTTGATTTGAGACCAATTTCGTGATTATGTCGGAATGCTGGACCATCCACTCTTTACTGATACTAATATGATTATTTAACTCTTCGGTAATTTCAAGGTTATTATCTTATAGAATTTTGATAGTATTATCATATTTAACTGCATCTGAATAATCTAAATTTCCTGTAACGCTTTTAATTACAGATCCCAAACCATCAATGAGAGCTCGCTTTACACGGCCGGGTTTAATAGTAGCTAAATGGTGTATGACACTAAGCATTTTGTCAGTAAGATAATTTAATTGTACTTCGTATAACATGTATGTATCGTTATTTAAGTTTTGCCTATAATTATCTAGTTGGTCTTGCAATACTCTAATCTTTTTTTCGATATCTTTTATCTGAAGATATTATAAGAAAGTATGATGATGGGTTATGAGTTTTGTTGCGCCAAGCCGAAAAGGGAGTTCTCCTGGGCCATCGCCGAGGCTCTCAAGTGTTATCTCCTGGTTTACATCCTGGGCCGCTATCAAATGAGAAGTCAGGACCAGTAGCGCCCTGTAACAATTGAGCACTTTTTGGTACTCTTTTTAATCAACTCTTAGCTACAGGACCACGTTTTTTAGAGGTGAAAATATGGATGGGTAAGTCGGCCAACACGGCGTCTTGGGTGTATCTGGGAGCCATCTTCTGGCGACTAGCTAAAGGATTTTTAACAAAAACGCATTGCTGAGGTTGATATTCATCTTCAGACTCGCGAGACTTATTACGGTTTTCTATAATATTAGTACGATCTGCCAAAGAAGACTCGTTTATTGCATCTTTAACTAATTTCATTCTATCCCTATGATTTTGTGTGTATTGCTGCATAAGATGGTTACTTAAATCTACTTCAAATGGGACTCTCGGATCAAAGTGCCCAGATACGATGTCGATCGGTCGACACTTGGTGAAACTATGGATTGCACTATTGTACGCCAAAATGCCATAGGGGACAAGGTTTACTATGTCCTCCCCTTTATGGGTTAACTTTAAAATACATATGTGTTCCAACAAGGTTGAATGGAAGCGTTCCACAATTCCGTTATCGTTTGGAGCATGGGGCAGTGTTTTATGGTGTGATATTTTATGCATATGAATAAATTCACTGAACAGCTGGTTGGTAAATTCTGTTCCATTATCTGATACGATGGTAAGGGGTAAACCATGGTGCATGCAGAATTTTAACAATGCCTGTACAATACTAACGGCTGTACCATCTCGTATGTGATAGGCTTGTGCGTACTTGGAGAACACATCCACGATAGTTAAGTATTTCTCTGTCTGGATTGTTAGCAAGTCTATATGGACAATTTCAAATGGCCTGCTGGCTAGGGGTACTATTTTAAATTGTTGGTTTATCGGATGTCCATCGTACTTCGCCTGGCCACATACAGTGCAATTGTTAATGAATTTCGTGATCTCGTCTCTCATTTTTGGCCAATAATAACGCTGAGAGAGAGCTAGGTAGCTTTCATTTATTCCACGATGGTTGGTTTTTCCATCGTGGTAGTGTTTTATTATTTCTTGTTGCCTCAAATACTCCTTAACATGTTCGACTTCTCTTTTTGCTAAAACTAAATTCATTGAAGAGCTTTTAAACTTATCCTGGATAATGGGTATTATATCGTACATAGCCAATGGGGGATTTATTAACAATGCTGTTTTGACTTTAGAGTTAACGTATAATACGTACTTTATAACATTTATAATATTGGTTTCCAAATTTGAGCTGGAAACTTGCACACTTGTTCCTGTATGTGTGTCAAAAGGCTAAGATGCTGTGGGGCGTTTTTTTATATCACCTACCATAGTAACATGAATTTGTCTATGGAATTTATTTAATGGTTCATCGACTATCGGGATTTCAAGAATTGGATTTTCCTGGCTGGTGTGAGCAGAAGCCGTGTTTGAACTACTACTAGAAAGTGGACGCTCAGATGCTTAAGCTACCATAGAACTCATTTCTTCGTTAATAATTTGAATGCGGGAAAGGACATCAGCGTTTGTGTTACTGGAGCCCTTTTTATAAACTACCGTAAAGTCGTATTCCGATAATTTGAGTTTCCATCTGGTTAATCTAGAGTTAGGCTCCTTTAAGCTCATAAGCCACTGGAGTGGCTAATGATCTGTGATGATCTTAAACTTTCTACCGAACAAGTACGGCCAAAAATATTTTGTTGCCCAGACTATAGCAAGGAGTTCTTTCTCGATAGTACTGTAATTTATCTCGCTCTCGTTTAGTGTACGAGATGCGTAACACCTAACCAATTGACTCTTGTTATAAAATAGCACCTAGCGCGAAGTTAGAGGCATCGGTTATCACAATGAAATCTTTGCTGAAATCGGAGTATTGTAGGATTGGATCGTTAATTATAAGAGCTTTACATTTTTCGAAACTTTCGGTATAATAATAATAATAATAATCTATATGAATAATCTGTGGCCCGGTTGTCAAATAACATGTCAGAAAATTTTTTCCTCCGTATTTTTCACAATAATTTATAAATTAAATAGTCAAACAGTCATCAATTAAACAACAGTAATCATGTTCAATAACACCAAAACAGTGAAAAAAAAAAACTGTTCATGAATAAATAGAAGAATTAATAAACAGAACATTAAATGGAAAAACCACAATGTTGACAAGAAACCGGGCACGATTGATTCTCAACACATACCCAAGACCTGCGGAATCGTCGCTCAGCTCCGCCTCGCAGCCGCCGGGACCAGCTCCAGCCGTGAGAAGAGACCCCGGCCGCTGCAGTTGCGTCGAGCTCGAGCGACGAATACTTCTCGCCGCCGAGGACACCGCGCGTCGTCGAGGAAGAGGCCGCCCTCCGGCCAGCTTAGGACTTCGAGGCCCGCCGGCCTCTGATGGGGTCCCCGCTGCCGGTGGAAGTGTGCAGCGCATGCGATGGACAAATTCCATCAATGAAAATGTCATGCGCTCATACTTTGGGGCTACAGAGGGGGGAACTAACCTGACTGCGTACCGTGGTCGGATGCTCTCTCTGTTTCAGGTACTTGAACCAGATGTCAACGTTTCGGCCCAACGACTATCGGATCAGGTGCGGGTAATCCAGCGTAACCGTATGTTGGATGACGCCGTACTTGATAGACTACGCCTTGAATCACGGTGCAGCCGTGTCTCATCTGCTTCACCACTGGCCGCGGTGCATCTACAACCCAGTGTCTCACCGCGACCCGTCCACATCGGTGAAGATGATGATGACGAGGCTATAACCGTGAGTACCCAGTGCAGTGAACGATTGAGGAGTGCTTTGGAGTGCGCATTACGGGAGTATCGCTCCACACCGCCTGAGCTTAGACCTCGTCTGCCTCGTTTACCCATGCATAAGAAAAATAGGGCGCTATTGTGTGCTCTAGATTCACTGCTGTCAAATTATTTTGACAATAGTGAAGACCTCACCGATACTCATTCGATCCTATACTGTGCAGCTGTAGCGGCTTGTCGGGTAGCTCATGTCAAGTTCCCAAAGACTGACAGAGTTATACGACCAGCTGTACCAGCTTGGCAGAGCAGGATCGAGCGTCGTATTGCTGAGGCTAGAGCACTCATTGGTAAACTTATCTGCTTCAGGCAGGGCAACACTCGTCCTCGAGTGATGCGCTTTATGAGGCGGGTGTTCGCGGGGACTGATGTTAGTCCTCGAGATTATCTGGCCCGGGTCACAGAGCGTATCGACTTCCTGAAGCAGAAAGTCTATGCATGGGCAAATCGAATACGCAGATATAAGCGGCGGGTGGAGCGATACACTCAGAATCGCACATTCCAAAGCAATGAAAGGTGGGTTTATAGGGCCTGGGAGCGACCTGACCAAGGTGTGACTGATACGTGCCTACCGGATGATGACGCCATGTGTTCGTTCTGGCGCAGCATCTGGTCGGTGCCTGTCAGCCACATCGAGGGTGACTGGATGAGTGAGATCAAGCGCACGTGCGATCTTATACCAGAAATGGGGGCAATTACTTTCAGCCCCCAAGATGTAACCCGTGCAGTCCGTCCGTTATCCAACTGGAAATCTCCAGGACCGGACGGGCTGCACAATTTCTGGATAAAATAGTTTCAAAGATCGCACGCTCGCTTGGCCGCTCAGTTCCAGTCTGCCTTAGAGTCAGGATCGCTACCTCAATTCCTAACTACAGGAATAACCCATCTGCTCCATAAATCAGGTAGTACTGCGGAACCTAAAAATTATAGACCGATCACGTGCTTGCCGACGGTCTATAAAGTTCTTACTTCCATTTTGAGAGCCAAAATTAATAATCATATTGATACAAATTCAATCATGTCTGCTTCTCAGAATGGATGTAGGAACGGGTCCCGCGGTACTAAGGAGCTTCTCCTCATTGATATTGCCATTAACCAACAGGTTCGTCGTTCCCGAAAGAATCTGTCGACATGTTGGATAGATTATAAGAAGGCCTATGACTCTGTCCCTCATACATGGCTTATGAAGGTGTTGGAGTTGTACAAAATAAATACAACCCTACGCACCTTCCTTGAGTCATGTATGGGCCAATGGAAGACGGTCCTTCGCTACCCAGGATGGCGACAGATCCAGGAAAACAGCGAACCGATTAGGATTGAGCGTGGCATTTTTCAGGGCGACAGTCTGAGCCCACTGTGGTTTTGTCTGGCTCTCAACCCTCTCAGTACACTGCTGGAGGGTTCGGGGAAAGGCTACCAGTTGAGAAGAGGTGGTCAAGTCATATCTCACCTGCTTTACATGGATGACTTGAAACTTTTTGCCCCCAGCAACTTGCAGCTGATGGAGCTACTGAAGGTAACAGAAAACTTCAGTAGCGCCATCAGGATGGAATTTGGGATGGACAAATGTGCGGTCATGCATGTAAAGCGAGGGGAGATTATGGAATCCGTGGGAACTCAACTCTCGGATTCCATACATCTAAGATCCCTCAGCTCAACTGAAACTTACAAGTATTTGGGTATGTCAGAGGCGCTAGGCATCAATGCTGCTTATGTGAAACAATCATTGAAGGAACGCTTCTTTAGCCGCCTGAATAAAGTATTGAATAGTCTTTTATCAGGCGGAAACAAGGTGCGTGCCTTCAATGGTTGGGTCATGCCAGTATTGATGTTCTCTTTTGGCATACTCAAATGGACTCAGACTGAACTTGACGCCTTGGACAGGCGGGTCCGCACAACGCTGACTGCAAATCGGATGCATCACCCACGTTCATCGGTGATGAGGCTGTATATCCCGCGGAAGTGCGGGGGTCGTGGCTTTTTAAATGCAAAGACCCTGCACAACCGCGAAGTATGCAGCCTTAGGGAATATTTCCTACAAGCCGACGTGGGTATGCATCGAGATGTGGTAGCGGTGGACAAAGGCCTCACTCCGCTCTCCTTAGGTAACGAGAATTGGCGCAAACCTGTAGTATTAGATACTAATGACCGCAGAGAAGTATGGCAGAGCAAGGAGCTTCACGGACGCTATTACCGGGCCCTTCATGGGTCTGATGTAGATTTATTAGCGTCCGTAGCCTGGCTACGTTTTGGTGACCTCTTCGGGGAAACCGAAGGTTTTGTCTGTGCGATTATGGACGAAGTTATGATGACGAATAACTATCGGAAATATATTGTGAAGGATGGTACGGTAGACATATGTCGGGCATGTCACAAACCGGGAGAATCCATTCGTCACATTATCTCCGGTTGTTCTCGTCTGGCTAACGGATACTATTTGCATAGACACAACCTCGTAGCCAGGATTATTCACCAGTAACTTGCTCTTAAATACAATCTTGTGGAATCAGAAGTACCATACTATAGGTATGTGCCCGACCCAGTTCTCGAAAATGGCAATATAACACTGTATTGGGATCGGTCTATCATCACTGACAGGACTATTGTTGCCAATAAACCTGACATAGTGGTGATAGACCGATTAGAGCGTCGCACAATGATTGTTGATATAGCAGTTCCCCATGACGAGAACCTCGTGAAAGCTAAGATAGATAAAAAAAATAAGTATCTTGACCTGGCGCGCGAGGTTGTCGACATGTGGGATGTGGAGACAGCAATAATTGTGCCGATAGTCGTTACAGCCAATGGTATAATAGCCAAGAGCCTCGACCAACATCTAAGGAGGCTCTCGCTGGGCAGCTGGATCAAGGGCTTGATCCAGAAAGCAGTACTCCTGGAAACGGCGCGTATTGTTAGGAGGTTCCTCTCTATGGAGCCCTGACCACCGGTAGCTTTGACCCTGTTCCCGATGCCGGTGGGCTACTATTTTTTATATTTTTAAATGTTTTTATTTTTTATATTAATATTTAAAAATGTAATTTGTATGTACATAGATTGAATACATGGAATATTAATAAGCTGGCAACACTAGCCGTCAAATCAAGTTTTGTTTTCTGCTCGTACAAAATAAATCCGCAATAAATAGTGATAAGTTTCCCCATCCAAATTTTTCCATATATACGAAAAAAGGACACACTGAAGCAAGAAACATAACATAAATTTAAAAACAACCAATATTATACCGAAAATGAAGTTAAACAATCCATCGGCAACTGTCAAGTCTGTCATGTTTGTGTTTGTCAACAAGCATAAAAAAATGCGAGAAATAATTATGTAAAGAAACAAAACTTGGACAATGCTTACTAGAGCAGCTTCGCGACGTGCACGCCCACCACCCCCGGACCCGTCGCTCAGCTCCGCCTCGCCGCCGCCGGTCTACAGAGGGGGGAACTAACCTCACTGCGTATCGTGTCAGGATGCTGTCTCTGTTTCAGGACCTAGAACCAGCTGTCAACGTCTCGGCCCAACGACTGTCGGATCAAGTGAGGGTCATCCAGCGTAGCCACAGGCTGGATGAAGTAACACTTGATAGGCTGCGCTCAGAGGTACTGAACAACCATATCATCTCGACCCCGACGCAAGCCACCGTACAGGCACCCGCTAGTGGTGTAATGACGTCGCGGCTAAATAGTCATAATAATGAGCTAGGTGATAGGGTTGTCACGGTAAGTAGCCAATGCAACGATCGACTGAGGAGCGCACTGGAGGATGCGCTTCGCTATTCGACCAAAACCTGCTGTACCAGCCTGGCAGTATAGGATCGAGAGGCGTATAGATGAGGCCAGAGCACTCATCGGCAAACTATACTGCTTCAGGGAAGGCAATGCACGCCCGCGTGTAATGCGTTTTGTGCGGCGGGCTTTCTCGGGGACTGGAATCAACCCTCGAGAATACACACCCCACATTACGGAGCGCATTGACTTCCTGAAGCAGAAAATTTATGCATGAGCAAGCCGTATCCGACGGTTTAAGCGGCGGGTTGAACGGTACTCACAGAATCGCATGTTCCAGAGCGATGAGAGGTGGGTATACAGAGCTTGGGAGCGACCCAATCAAAATGTGACTGACGTGTGCCGCCCGGATGATACCGCCACAAATTTATTCTGGCGCAACATCTGGTCGGTACCCATCTGTCATGTTGAGAGTGACTGGATGCGTGAAGTTGAACGCGTATGTGAAACTATACCACAAATGGATAAAATAACCATCAATAAGTCTGATGTAGCCAAAGCAGTTCATCCGTTACCAAACTGGAAGTCTCCAGGACTGGATGGACTGCACAACTTCTGGCTCAAGTGGTATAGCAGCTCGCACGCGCTTTTGGCTTCTCAATTCCAGGCATCCTTAGAGGCTGGGTCTCTACCAGAGTTTCTTACGACTGGCTGTACCCACCTGCTCCATAAGAGTGGTAGTCCCATGGAACCCAAAAACTATAGACCGATTACTTGTTTTTCTACGGTCTATAAGGTTCTTACGTCCATTCTGAGAGTGAAAATAAATATGCACATTGAGTGCAACTCAATTATGTCCGCTTTTCAGAATGGATGTAGGAAAGGGTCCCGTGGCACTAAGGAGCTACTCCTCATTGACATGGCCATTAGCCAACAGGTTCGTCGATCCCGCAAAGATCTATCAACATGCTGGATAGACTACAAAAAAGCCTATGACTCTGTTCCTCATACCTGGCTCATGAAGGTGCTAGAGCTTTACAAAATAGATCCAACTCTACGCACCTTCCTTGAGTCATGTATGAGGCAATGGAAGACGTTACTTGGCTATCCAGGATGTCGATCGATCCGAGGGAATGATGAGCCTATATGGATCAGACGGGGAATATTTCAGGGTGACAGTTTGAGTCCACTTTGGTTTTGCTTGGCCCTGAATCCTCTAAGCACAATGTTAGAGGACTCAGGCCTGGGCTATCGGTTGAGAAGAGGAGGTCAAAGTATATCCCACCTCCTTTACATGGATGATTTGAAACTCTTTGCCCCCAACAACTTGCAACTGATGGAACTACTGAAGGTAACTGAAACTTTCAGTAGCGCCATCAAGATGGAATTTGGTGTGGACAAATGCGCAATCATGCATGTAAAACGAGGAGAGATTATGGAATCTGAGGAAATTCAACTTTCAGACTCCATACACCTTAGATCTCTCTGCTTGACCGAAACTTATAAGTATTTGGGTATGTCGGAAGCTTTGGGCATTAATGTTGCTGACATGAAGCAATCGTTGAGGGAGCGCTTCTTTGGCCGCCTGACAAAGGTATTAAACAGCCTTTTGTCGGGAGGAAATAAGGAGCGCGCCTTCAACGGTTGGGTCATGCCGGTGTTGATGTATTCTTTCGGCATACTCAAATGGACTCAAACCGAACTGGACGCCCTGGATAGGAGGGTCCGCACACTGCTAACCGCAAATCGGATGGATCACCCACGATCATCGGTGATGAGACTGTACATCCCGTGGAAGTGTGGAGGTCGAGGCTTTTTAAACGCCAAAACTCTCCACAACCGCGAGATTTGCAGTCTCAGGGAATATTTCCTTCAAGCCGATGTGGGTATGCACCGAGATGTGGTTGCAGTGGACAAGGGATTCACCCCGCTGACCATGGCTAAAGAGAACTGGCACAAACCTGTTATACTCACCGCAGATGACCGCAAGGAGGTATGGAAAAGCAAGGAGCTTCATGGTCGCTACTATCGGGCTCTCTATGGGCCCGATGTAGATTTGACAGCTTCCGTTGCCTGGCTACGCTTCGGGGATCTCTTCGGAGAAACTAAAGGTTTTATCTGTGCAATTATGGACGAAGTTATCTTGACGAATAATTACCGGAGACATATTATGAAGGACGGGACGATTGACGTGTGTCGGGCATGCCATCATCCTGGTGAGTCCATCAGACATATTGTCTCCGGTTGTTCTCGTCTTGCTAACGGCGAGTACTTGCATAGACACAACCAAGTAGCCAGAATTATCCATCAGCAACTTGCTTTGAAATACAAACTTGTCGATTCTGAGGTACCGTATTACAAGTATGTGCCCGACCCAGTTCTCGAAAATGACCATGTCACGTTGTACTGGGATCGGTCTATCATCACTGACAGGACTATTGTTGACAATAAGCCTGATATAGTGGTGATAGACCGATTAGTGCGCCGCGCAATGATAATCGATGTTACCATCCCACATGACGAGAATCTCGTGAAAGCTGAGAAAGAGAAACACATAAAGTATCTCGACTTAGCTCATGAGGTTGTTGACATGTGGAATGTGGACTCGGCTGTCATTGTGCCGATTGTCATGTCAGTCAATGGGCTGATAGCTAAAAGCTTCGACGACCATCTGTCGAAGCTGGCGTTGCACAGCTGGATAAAGGGCCTGATACAGAAGGCAGTTCTCCTCGATACAGCTCGCATTGTGAGGAGGTTCCTTTCTCTGGAGACCTAACCACCGGTAGCTTGGACCCTGCTCCCGACACCGATGGACTGCCATTTTTTATATTTTTAAATGTTTTTTTATTGTAAGTTTTTATAGAAAAATATTTAAAAATGTAATTTTTGAGAGGTATATAAAATAAAGGAGTAATTATAAATCAAAAACTTAAACCGACTCCCAAAAAAAATCGCCATCGTGTGCGGGCGAGTGTGCGCTATACGTTTGTGCCGTGCGCGGTCAGTGACCCTGAGCGAGGCAATCACGATGACCTCTAACGTGTTAAAATGCTCGAATTGTAATATTGTAATTAACGAGGTGCTTGCATTTGTGCAAAATAAAATGGATGTAATGAATGAAGAAAGCTTAGTGCAAATCTGCTCATCAGCTTTTTCTGAAGAAGAAGTAGAAAATGCCAAGTGTCTGCTTTTCGAATCAATTCAGACGACAGTACGCAATATAACTCGAAAAAGTAAAGGCAAGAAAAACAGGAACTTGGAGGATATTATAAGCCTTCTCAAACAGACAGACCCAGAAAAAATACCAATTTTTGTGGCACGCGATCTGCAAAAATTACCACCTGTTTCTTTTGATCATGTTGATGTCACAAGATTACTCAAGGATCTTATAATTATGCGTAGTGAGATATCATCTATCAAGGAAAATTATGTCACCTGTGAACAATTCAGTGTGCTAAAGAGTGATTTAGATAATCTCAAGAGAGCGTCATTAGTTAATGTTCATCAAATGAACGTAAATACTAAAAGAGGTGCGTTTTTATGTGATACATATGATAGTGGGCCAATGGGCTTAGTAACACACAGCGAGCGTGACACAATGACGACGGGGGATCAGGTGATTGTGCGTGAGTCATCGGATCAGCTGTCCCTTTCGCCTAATTACACGAACGATAAGCGAGTCTCGGATACAAAAACAGATTCGCCGGTACCCGTGCAAGCGCTCGTTAGTACACAGGTGAGTCATGACCCGTCACATATTATGATATCGGCGCGCGCGCAGGTAGACAGGAATAATTTTAAAGAAAATGTGAATTCGAAACAAATACAAAGTACCATGGCGGATATTGTTAAGCGTCCAGGTCCGTGGAAAGAAAATGAGTATGACGGAGAATGGATAACAGTCCAAAAAAATAGGTACAAAAATCGTTTTATTGGTCAAAAAGGCACTGCAAAACACGATTTAGATATGAAATTTAAGGCGGCAGACATTAAAGTTCCATTGTTTATTAATAACGTAGACAAAGGTACCTCTGAGAGCGACATAGTGAATTATATTCTCAGTAAAACTCAAGTGTCAGTACTGTTAGAGAAGGTTATTATGAAACAGGAAAGGGATTATAACGCCTATAAGGTATTTGTTCCGAGACATAAGCTACCGATTTTCATGGACGACAACCTATGGCCTGAAGGTGTGAATTTCAGGAAGTTTGTTACTTTCAGAGGTAAAACTTCTGAAAAATTACGAGTTAATACGAATAACAGTCATAATGATGGAACAAAGTTTAGATAAACTCGTTAGTTTCAACTGTAAATCTATTCATAGATCTATTGACTGTGTAAGATCACTTTGTCAATCGGCTGATATAATTGCACTTCAGGAGACGTGGCTATTGCCACACGACGTAGCCTTCCTAGGAACTATCCATAATGAGTTCGCATTCACGGGCAAGTCTGCTGTAGATACGTCAAGCGGTGTAGTGCGCGGGCGGCCGTATGGTGGCGTGGCGTTAATCTGGAGAAGAAGTTTGTTTACATCGGTCTCTGTCATTGAGTGTAACAGTGTGCGGCTAGTGGCGGCTAAAGTTATAGTCGCGGGCCGTGCGTTTTTAATTTTCTCGGTGTATATGCCTACGGACTCGGTTGATAATCTTAATGAGTTCACGGAATGTTGGTGCGAGGTGCTGGTCCCATTTATACAAAAATGTGTGAAACTCGAAAAGCTTTCAAGGCTAAGTTGAAGTGGTGTCAGAACAATAAGCAAAAAATTAAAATGGAAATTATTGCTACCCACCACTCAGCGAGAAATTTTGGAAGCTTCTGGAGAGAAGCAAAGAAGTTGAATCCCAAGTCGAGTCTTCCCTTGAGTGTAGCGGGAAGAACAGAGCCAGTTGATATTGCTAACTTATTTCAGCAACAATTTAAAGTTGAATCACCCCTAGGTCGAGTAAATCAAACGGCTAATATGAGCTGTAAAAACTTAAGTGTGCGTTTCTCGGCCCGTGATGTGTCTTCTGTTATTAAAAATATGTCTAGGGGTAAGTCACCCGGTCATGATAGCCTAAGTATAGAGCATTTGCAAAACGCAGGAGTCCATCTCCCAAGGATTCTTTCTTTACTGTTTAACTTGTGTATCAGTCACTCTTATTTACCGGTAGATCTAGTAAGGACTGTTGTGGTGCCCGTTCCTAAAAATAAGACCGGTGACATGTCGGATACCACCAATTACCGACCTATATCCTTAGCAACAATTACTGCCAAAGTGTTAGATAGTTTGCTGGACAAATATCTGGCTAAGCATTTAAATATTGATGACAGGCAGTTTGGTTTTAGGAATGGGTTATCAACTGAGACTGCGATTATGACACTAAAGAGCACAGTACAATACTATACTGGGAGAAAGACGCCTGTCTATGCATGCTTTCTGGACTTATCCAGGGCATTCGACCTTGTTTCCTACGACATCTTGTGGAACAAATTGTCGAGTGAAACTAGCCTGCCGCCAGAAATAATTAATGTATTTAAGTTCTGGTATAGTAACCAACATAACACTGTGCGGTGGGCAGATTCCTACTCTGATGTATACAGGCTAGAATGTGGAGTAAGGCAAGGAGGTTTAACCTCGCCCAAGTTATTCAATTTGTATGTGAATAAGCTGATTGAGGAACTCAGCAGCTCTGGAGTTGGATGCATGATGGACGGAGTTTCCTTTAATAACATTAGCTACGCTGATGACATGGTGTTGCTGAGTCCATCAATCAGTGCGCTTAGGAAACTGCTGAACATTTGTGAGTCTTACGCTGGTGCTCATGGACTGAGGTATAATGCTAAGAAAAGTGAGCTGCTCGTTTTCAAAGCACATAATAAGACCTATGAAATAGTACCACAAGTCTCGTTGTGTGGTACGGTGCTTAATAGAGTTAAGCAGTTTAAATACCTCGGTCACTGGGTTACAGAAGATGGCTCGGATACCTGTGACATGGAGAGAGAGCGCAGGGCATTGGCCGTAAGATGCAACATGCTGGCCCATAGGTTTGCGAGATGCGACAGTAATGTCAAGATTACTCTGTTTAGGGCATATTGCCAATCTTTTTACACCTGCAGCCTATGGACCAGATACACGCTAAAAACGTATAATGCCTTGCGCGTGCAATATAACAATGCATTTAGGATACTGTTGTCACTGCCACGTTTTTGTAGCGCGTCAGGGATGTTCGCAGAAGCACGCACTGACGACTTTTTTGCAATAATGCGTAAAAGGTCTGCATCATTGCTGCGTCGTTTGCGTGACAGTGCCAACAGTCTCCTGAATGTGATTGTTAGTAAGACCGAGGGCAACTTGATGGGACACCTGTGCGCAATGCATGTGCTGCAACCGGGTGTTCCCAGAGGATGGTAGATCCTGGTCTTGTTTGTTTAATAGTTTTAATTTTGACGAGATTTATTATAAGTATATACTAACATAGTTTAAGTCAATACTAACACATTTATGGGTAATACCGAAATAAAGAATAAATAATAATAAATAAAAAACACTGCAAAGTGAAAAATAACTTTAATTTCGGAAGTCGGTGCCAAAAACGAAAATACAAAACTAAAGACACCGACTACCGAAATTAAAGTTATTTTTCACTTTGCAGTGTTTTTTGGGAGTTGGTTTAATTTTTTGGTAAAAAGTTTTTTATTATAGGTATACACCGCCAGAAAGTGGTGTTGTCGTCTAGCCGCGGCAGTCTTACATTTTACGGCTTTACATGTGTTAGTTATAGTGCAGTTTTTTTTTGTTTGCTTGATTTACCGGTGTTACTAAATGTTGTTTCCGTACTAGTTTGAGGATATATAGTTGTCTCATTGTCAATACTTCGCACTTTTCGTATAGAGTAACTGTCGGATACCAGAATGGTTAAAATGTCATAACTTTGTGCAATGATCTTTGAGCTCTTTCTAGTTGAATTATGATCGTTTTACAGGCACCTCCCAATACCGTGATACAGTAACCTATTATAGACTGCGCTAGAGAAAAATATACCGTGCGAAGTAGTTTAAAATCGGCCACATATCGAAGATTCTTAAAGGCCATAATTAGTTTCCTTACACGAGAGGTAGTTAATTCAATATGTGGTCGCCAACTTAGTCTTTCGTGTAACAGTATACCTAAATACTTTAGTTTTTGCTTTTTGGAAATTGAGGGACACGAACATTGACTATTATTATAAGGAAAATTACACGTGTGCGCCTTAAGACTTATTGTCGTAGGTTTAGTTTTGGCAAATGTGAATTGCAGGTATGAAGTCTTCTCAATATTCAGGGTAAGTAAGTTAACTTCCAGCCAGTGACTGACTGTAGATAGTCCCACCTCAGCAGTGTTCCGTGCCTCTTCCCAAGTCTCTCCGTGAAATATAAGCGCAGTATCATCTGCATAACTAAATATTTTTCCATTAGTAAGAGACTGCTGGCACAGATCATTCACATATATCAGGAAGAGGCTCGAGGAAAGAGAACTACCTTGTGGTACGCCATAAGTGACTTTAGCCTCGTTACTAACTACTTCCCCTATCTTTACTTTTTGTGTCCGTTCACCCAGAAAATCTTCAAATATACTGAGAGCTTCACCCCGGATCCCTATGTGCCCTAGCTTGTTCACAAGGGTGGGAATACAAACTGTGTCAAAAGCCTTAGCGAGGTCGAGAAAAACACCTATACATTTCTGCTTAGCATCAGCTTTCTCTATAATGTAATCAACGAGTTGACTTACTGCGTCTTCGGTGCTTTTCCCTGACCTAAAGCCAAATTGAGCATCTGACAAAGTTTTGTTGCGTTCTAAGTATTTACATAGTCTAATGTTTAAAAGTTTTTCTAATATCTTTGACAGTGCTGGTAGAACAGAAATGGGTCTATAATTTCTGACATCGTCCTGTCTCCCTCCCTTGTGAATAGGCGTGATAAGTGATTTCTTAAACACTCGAGGAAAAACTCCCTGTTCACAACAGATCTCAACGAGTTTTGTAATCGGGGAAATTAGAATTTCCTTGCCCATTTTAAGTAGCTTTGCTGAAATGGTGTCCCACCCTATGGCACAGTCCGTTTTAAGAGTATTAATTACCGTTTCTATTTCAGCCTCGTCAGGGGGAAGTAGAACCATAGAATTAAGTGTTGGTGGTCTGTTAAACTTATATACTCCAGGTTGAGATCTTCGGTTTGTATTGTGTTTGTATGACTGTATTGGCTAGTTGCTTACCAATACTACAAAAGTACTTATTTATGTGCTCAATTGCCTCCGCTCTATCCTTTGTAGCAGATAATAATTTATCGGTTTTTGCCGGGTTTGGTTTGTTATTGATTTCACTATGCTCCAAGTTTCCTTAGGATTTTGTGATGACTTTAGTGCCAATTTATCGTAATTTATTTTTAGTTTTTTAAGTAATGAGTTACAGTAATTACGGTATCTCTTGTAAGAGATCTCAGCAATGGGGTTTTTTTTTTGGTCTCTCAAAAACGATTTATGGAGCTTATCCCTCTGCCTAATGCACCGTAATAAGCCAGGAGTGATCCACGGCTTAAGGGTTACTTTACGGTTTGGAACTTTAAACACTTTAGAGTGTAGTGAAACTGCGGACATCAAACATTCAACGAATAGTGTAGCTGCCTCATTTGCATCGGAATCTTTTGTTATGAATGAGAAATCAGTATCTTTTAGGTGTTCAATAGTAGCTTCGATATCGACTTTTGTAGTGGATCTGACTCTGTCGTTACTATAGGATTTGTTGTTTAGACAAAGTAGTATGGAGGAATGGTCACTCACAGTGGTGTCTATTACTAGAACTGTCGCAGAATTTGATGTATTAATCATTACGTGATCGAGGCAGTTGTGCAGTCTTGTTGGATGTGTGTGTCCTGGGAGCAAGCCCAATTCAGCTGTTAGATTGAGGTACGATGCACTTATCCTGTCTGAGTTGTTTGGTTTAATATTAATATTAATATCACCGTAAGAATAATATTTTAATCAGAATTTATTACAACCTTTCTTCCCTTTTTTAAGCATTGTGTGAGTGGTTTTGTTACTCGTGCGAATTCCGGTATGAATTTACGGTAATAACCAACCAACCCAAGGAATTGTTTGATTTCTTTAGGGGTAGTTGGAATCGGGTAATTTTGAATTGCAATAATTTTGTCTGGATTGGGTTTTATCTCATCTTTTGTTATAACATGTCCTAAGTACGAAGTTTCCAGTTTAAGAAATTCGGACTTATCTAACTGTATTTTAAAATTAGAGTCCCGTAATTTTTGGAATACCTTCTCGAGGTTGGTCATGTGCTCTTGGAGCGATGTCATCCAAATATACTAAGCAGATGGTGTTCTGGAGGTCTTTGAGGACATTGTCCATAACACGCTGAAAGGTAGAAGGGATATTTTTAAATGTTAGGCATAAACAAAAACTCGTACTGACCGTCTTCTACGTTAAAAGCTGTTTTAGGGATGTCAGCAGGGTCCATTTCCACTTGGTAGAACCCGCTTGCCAGATCTAAAGTGGTGAAATATTGACAGTTCCCCAACTTGTCTAAAACATCATTGATGTTGGGGATGGGGTAGGGCTACCAATCCCGCAGCCTGAATTCAATCTCGGTATTTGCGGGACTACGAATTTTCAATCCCGCGGGATCTCGGTATTTGCGGGATCCCGCATATTGAAAATATTCACATTTATATAAGGCAAATAAAACAATGAATTAATCAACCAACTCCACATTTATTTACGTATTACTATTACTGTGAGATCAATCAAATTACACCGTTTTTTCTTCACAAACACAGTAACAAATACTTAATAAAAAAACTTTAGTGATATTTTAGGCTACTACTGACTGAAATTCGGTTATATTAGACTACTTAAGCTGTGAAAAACGGGCGACATCGGCCCCCGCGCTGTTTGCAACACTGCCAGCCACCTGTCACCGAGCGATTACGCTCGCAAAGGGTCGTATGCATGCTTTTTTTTCAGTCCCGCAAATCCCGTGGCCCCGCGTCTGTGATCCCGCATCACGCGGTATTGGAAAATGACGCAAGATCCCGCAATACCGAGATCTACCGAGGATAAATATTTGTCGTCATATGTTTTTTTTTTTTCATTTAGTCTCTTGAAGTCGACAACTAAACGCCACTTAGTTTTTCCGGAAGCATCAGCTTTCTTTGGGACAACCCAAATAGGTGAGCTCCAGGCGGACTCTGACGGGCGAATAATTACCTGGCTTAGCATTTTGCCTATCTGGTCTTTAACTTTGTGTCTCTGTATATAAGGGTAGCGGTAACTCTTTGAATAAACCGGGACTTCATCCGTTGTTCGAATTCGGTGTTTGATTTTATTTGTGAATGTTAACGCTTCTCCTTCTATGTAAAAGATATAGAGATATTTGCCACATAAAGTCTCTAAATTAATGCGTTCTTCTCTATTAAATTGTTCCGTACGCAAACGTGAAATAACTTCTTTCACGCGGGCTGGTTCGAATACAGGAAACTGAGAATTGTGAAGCGAATTCTTGGTACTCGTGCACTGAATATTCCTATATCCAATAGGTCTCTGCCTGAACTGCATGATCCATTGAAATATTAAATCATACGGAGTAGGGTTAGCAACTTCCAAAAATTCGCGATTGTTTGTCACTGTGGTTAGACAGTCCCTAATGATACAATTAGATATGGTCTGTTCAGGAATTATTGCATCTCCATCCTGTAAGTTAATTGGTACCCTAAGAACCTTCGTTGAATTAGCTGGTATAACACTTTCATACAAACTAACATTTCGTGAATTGTACATATTAATTTTATTGACAGAATTACGAGTAATAAGTTGTCTATCCTTAAGGTAAATTTTTGCCTCCCATTTTTCTAATAAATCAAGTCCTATAAACCCAGCAAAATAATTGTGGAACTTATAAATGAACAATTTAATATCTTCAGACTCTTGGAATTCATTAAATGTAGGAATTGTTATGGAATAATTATTTCTGGTCGTAGCATGTACGTTTGTAACCTCGAAGGGATCAATATTTAAGGGAAAGTTATTGTAGAATGTATCCACAGCTTCTGGGCTAATGAATGACTGATTTGCACCCGTGTCAATTAGAAATTTTAAAGGCGGTTGCGAAATTTGAATAAATGGAAGCTGCCTTTGCGTCTGAAGATTAATTTATATTTTAATTTGCCTGATCCCCCGTTCTTCTGAAAATCCTGTTCACCAACGGAACTCGTGCTGGCACCAGCGGAACTACTACTGGCACTAGCAGAACTAGTACTGGGCTGAGGATCGTTTGCTACTGGTGGCGAGTAATCTAAAGCTAAGTTATCGTAGTAGGGGCCGTTACCCATGTAATAATCGGTTTCTATATTATAGTACTCGGTATTATCCGCATAGCAGTTATAATTGGGTTCGCAATAATAAACCGGGTAATAAAACTGATCAGCGTAGTCAGTGCACACATTCATGTTCATCTCCTTAGTTTTAAAGTAATTTGATGAAGGCGGGTTACCACTTCTACGCCAATCGTGATCTGATGGTTGACTGAAAGAGGGTTTTTCCATAACTACATATGGGCTAACGCCGCTCATAGGCTTAGGGCCAGTATTTTGTGGTACTTGTCTTGGTGGCAACTGGAAATTATGGTTAGGTCTATCATAGTTAGGCGGCGCCGCGCGGAACATTTGCTGCCTGTGTGACATTGGTGCTCGGAACATCGGTTGAGTATTAAACATCGGCGCTCGGAACATTTGTTGAGTATGCGAAGGCATCCTCTTCAATGGAATTACTGTTCAACTTCTTATCAGTTAACGGATCATGACGAGTTTGCAAATATAGAACGTTCAATTCTTCCTGCACAAATTTGAGCGCTTTTTCAACACTATTAGGACGCATGCAACGTATGCGAGAGCCTAAGGGCTCTTTTAAACCACGAACAAAAGCTTGCATAGTTAACTTCCTATAAAGGGTACGCTTGGCTTCTACAGTTGTCTTAACGTTATCATGCAGGGTGACATATATGTCATGATAGTGCTAAATAAGTTAATGCAATGATCATAAAATTCTTGCGGTGAATTGTTCCCTTGAGTTGCTAGCATAAGGTCATTGTAAAGAGTGGTCTCATCTCTCTGGTCTGTAAAGTTGTAAATTAAAGATTTTTTTATACTATCCCAATCCTCAGGTACGCCGTTCGAGTTAATAATACAGGCGGCTGGTCCAGTTATTTTATTCAAAATACCGTTTAAGCAAAGTCTAGCTTAAGCATCATTAGGGTTGGCTTCGATATACTCCGTGACAATTTGATCACAAAGGTGTATAAACCTCGGTAAAATATGTGAATTGTCATCGAAATCTGGCACTAAACGTAGATTTTTAGAAATCAAATCGGCACTACTCATTGTGGCGTGTTCAGGAGTCTCTGACCTCAATGAATCTTCCAAAGTATTAGCCCTGGTATCTAAATCTAAACTACTCGTAATATCTCTGTTTAAATCAATATTTAGCCTACGTGCTTGTCTTGAGGGCTCTGGCCCTTTAGGGGTGGATTGCTTAGGGTGAAAAATGATTACGACTTATTAAACTAACTAAAAGGAAAAGGGGATTGAAAGCAACTCACAGAAACGATTTTCAGTGTAATAACATTAACTGCATTTCGATACCTCTGGGATCGATGTCTGGATTTCTTCTCCGCGCAGGACGACAGGTTCTTCTTACAGGATACTCGGCGAACGCGTTCGCTCGCGACGGCGGTAGTAAATTTAGCGAAACGGTTTCGATATTAAAATAGCCTATCTAGCTAGCTCGAGACGCCTCGAGTATCCTACCGACTGGGCCAAATATGTACGTCGCTGTCGGAGGACCCAAAAAAAAAAAACAAAATGATTTTAAACTAACTTTAATCAGAGTAAAATTACAAGGTAAAAGTTATAACTAAAATTATGACAGTAAAAGAATCCTATTCCGATCGATATTAGATACAGAATGAACAATTAATATTTTATAATTATTTCGTAATTGACACATCCGGTAAACAGATACACACAGAATAATTTTATTGTGTTTGCCCGTTGGTATAGTGGTCAGTGGCCCTCACTGCTATGCGCAAGGTCGTGGGTTCGATTCCCACCTAGGACAAATGTTTGTGTGATGAGCACGATCATTTGTTCTTTGTCTGGGTGTAATTTATCTATAATATGTATGTATTTAGAAATATATATGTATGTTTATCAGTTGTCTAGTACCCATACCACAAGCTCTGCTTAGTTTGGGACTAGATGGCGTTGTGTGAAAAGTTGTGGAATATTTTTTTATATTTTTTTTTTATGCATAATAGTGAGATAGTTGTATTTTATTTTTATATTATGAAAGGCCAAGTTGAATAATCAAGTCATTTAAGTATAGTTTTTATTGGTTCTTAGATATATTTTGTAAAGTTTGCATAAAATTGATAAGCTACCTATTTTTACATTTTCTAGAGGCAATCGAAATACTTTGCAAACTTTAAAATTTTGCGATTACAGAAAAAATGCAAAACTTATACGTTACTTAACGATAACTAAGAATCAATCAAATTAAAATTAACACCAGAAAAATAGAATTGTTCTTTTTATTTTTTCTGTTAAATGTAACATACAGTTTATGAAATATTTAATTTAAGCTTACCCACAAAGTAAAATAAAGGATAAGTACTACCTGTTTTTACTAAATAACTTTAAACTTTATTTTGTGGTCGATACAGTCCTCGTGAAACGTTTTTAAACTATATATTATCCGACCTTCACATACAAGTTGACAACATTATAAATCTTATTCTTATTACACGACACGAAATAAAGCTAAACATCGCCATTTTGTGTTTTCTACGCTAGGATTCCCTTATTGTTTTAAATATTTTGTTCCACGTAAAATATATCCACGTGTGATTAAATGTGTCTAGTAATTAATCTAGTTTATGAATAAAATAAGAAACAATGCTCTTGTCGATCTTAGTTTTTAGTAAAACGCATATTTCCATACAAGTAGATAATATTTTGGGTAGTTAAAGTTTCAAGGTACATTGTTAGGTGTGCACCAATGCAATGTACTCGCTTCTAAGAGTATATGTCCTGGTTTATTTTTCTGTCTCTGTACTTTTGAAGAAATATGCAAAAAAAGGGGGCCGTGCCAGCCAAACGTTTTCAGCATGGCCCCCATGTAACTTGAAAAATAAACTCAAGGAATGTACTCTATTAACACGTTATATATATGTGCCACAACAGACATTGTGAATTCATAATAACAAATAATATATCGATGTGGATAGGGGGCCGTGCTGGAAAAAATATTATAAGAAAATATCTAAAACAGACAAAACAACCTTAGCTAAAAAATATTAACAAATTATTGTTGTTTGGCAAGGAACATATGTAACGCATTGGTTTCTCATACAACTTGCAAAATTTGAAAAATAAACCAATTTTAGTTCATTCAGCACGGCCCTCTATAGTTGCCTATATCTTTTTAAATATGACATGTTTGTTTACAAAATTCGACTTCCTGAATTATGTATAGGAGTTCATTCGTTTTAAATAAATTTTGACTCTGCTCTATTACTTACTTTAAAAGATAAATTGAATCAAAAATATCATATTATATTGCAACTGATGGGGTGACCATGATTCCACGTGAACATGTATAAAAAACTAATTTTTCATCATTTTTTTTTTAATAAGATACCGGTATACAGCCTGTAACGGAAACCCTATATCTATCCAAACGGACTGAAAACAACTGGTAAACAATCTGGTATGGAGTCTCTATGCAAAGTTTCAGCTCAAAATAAGTGTCTCACAGAATTTCTTGAATACCAATAATAACAAACGTATCACAGCACTATGAGGGTCATCACTTTCCACGACAGTTGCCAACAAAACGATAATTCTCTTCGTTCTTCTTAATTTGAAAAATTCGGTCTCTGGTATCAATGTATTGAAATTTCTAATAAGTTCCACACATGTAGACATAGGATTACAAAACCCTTGCTATATCGTATGTTATCATCCAAAGAAGCCGTGCACTTGGTATGTTAAATGTTCCCTTTAAATTACACGTTGTATATACTCCTACAGGCGAGTACATTGCTAGGTGCACACCTAAAACGCATATTCTAGGGGGCCTTGCTGGACAAACGGACTTGGTTTTTTGGGTTCCAGAAATTCTTTTGAACTTAACTTATTTTATCAGAATCAATCAGTGAATCTGCGGCAAATTGGTTACAAACGGATAAACAGACATACGAGTGACCCTACAAGAAAACGATTTTTTCCCTTGAACCCAAAAAATAAGGCATAATAAAGTAAAACTAGACCGAGACGTTACGAACATTCTTAGACCATAATATTTACCATGGATATTTATTCATTCATGTTTCCGATATTTCGGCACACGTGTTGGTGCTACATACAATAAATATTATACATGGTAAATATCCCATTTAAAGTTCTAATGATACAGTTGGTGAAGATTACAGTTTAAAAACACAGATTATTTTTATTTAGAAAAATTTAAATTCAATTGTTTTATATTTAATTATCAGGTCCATTATAATCTATGTTAGTATTGGTTTTAATGATAACGTCTTCTACCGTAGTTTCACTTGTATAAGATGACCAGACACGGGTCGTAGAGCTAGGTCTACCTTCAGCTGCAGATTGTCAGCCTCGGACACAAACTCCAGCTCCCTCACACAATGGGCCAGCATGGTCTTCAGAATCGCCATCGCGTACTTCTTACCTGACGAGCAAAATAGAGATGTTAAAAGGGAAGCAGTAGTTTTATAAAGCTTATTTATGCATATATTTATAAATACTACCAACATACATATATATATATAACTAAACTGTCTGTCTTTGATTAAAAGAAACTGACTTCTCACGTGCGAAACTTTTTACCAAAAAAATAAACCGACTCCCAAAAAAAGCTGCAAAGTGAAAAATAACTTTAATTTCGGTAGTCGGTGTCTTTAGTTTTGTATTTTCGTTTTTGGCACCGACTTCCGAAATTAAAGTTATTTTTCACTTTGCAGTGTTTTTGGGAGTCGGTTTAATTTTTTGGTAGAAAGTTTTTATTTCACTGTTTTTAGTTGGTCGATTTTTAATTTACCTAGTTAAAAGAGCCTAAATGTCAACTATTTATAACCTTTTACAAAATATTGCTTTTCCCAATGCTGGGCCGTTAATTGTTGAGGAGTTCTTCTGGTACTTCACCATCAGCTCTACATCACCATATGCATTGTGACGAACATAAAGTGCTTAACATACATATTCAAGTAATCGAATCGCAACCCACGAAATACTTATTATTGAATAGGTTCGGTGGCCATCTGCGGTCTTCATCATCAGTTCCACTTCCCCAAATGGTATTTTTTGAGAGCAACTGCACAAGTTACTATAAGAATTACCCAAAACGCCATAGGTGTGCCTATAATATTTGGAGAGTTCCCTCGATTTCTCCAGGATCCCATCATCAGATCCTGACCTGGTGACAATGGGACCAATTTCAAAATATACCCTCTTAAACAAAAAAATAACTTTCCAAATCCGTTCAGCCGTCTTTGAGTAATCGGTGATCATACAAAAAAAAATATATACGCGTCGAATTGATAACCTCCTCTTTTTGTCGTCGGTTGAAAAATATTATCAATCACTAGTTGCCCCCCAGTTGCACTAGCCTGGGAAGCAGTAGTTTTATAAAGCTTATTTATGCATATATTTATAAATACTACCAACATACATATACAGGGTTAATTGTAAAACACCAAAAACCTCTCAGAACTATGTTACTAACATCATACTCAACAATTTTGTTCTATGACTTTTAAAAATTCGTCATATTTTAGTTCACCAGATTTTCATATAAAAATAAAAATATTTAAATTGAACGCCCTAAACGCATGTAGCGTCTATGCAAAGCAAAAGAAAGCGATAGTATAAATAGCTTTCTTTTGCTTCGCATAGAGTTCGTAACATTTAGGGCGTTCAATTTAAATATTTTTATTTTTGTATGAAAATCTGGTGAACTAAAATATGACGAATTCTTAAAAGTCATAGAAAAAAAGTTGTTGATTATAATGTTAGTAACATAATCCTGAGAGGTTTTCAGTGTTTTACATTTAACCCTGTATATACAACGTGTAACAGATTAAGCGCAATACCTCAGACACCCCGATTAGAATATTAAATTATAAGTCTGAAACAACATCCGTAACTAAATAAATTGAAACCATACCTAGGCATTTTTTATAGAATAGTTATCCTTACTAAACGCAAAGCTTATATACGTCATACAATATCCTTACGCAGACGCATACACTCATGCAATGTTAGCGGCCGACGCGATACGCACACAATTTCCTTGAATTAAGGATTGTATTAATTTGTCATGATTCTGTGTTTCCATTTTAAGTTAAATTAAAGATTTTTCCATCAAAATTTAACACCTATTTTTATGACGGAAATCGATTTAGAAGCAGATTCTGAACGAACTACTTTCAGGAATTGCACTTATTCAGTTACACGTTGTATAACTAAACTGTCTGTTTTTGATTAAAAAAAAATCTGATATCTCACGTGCGAAACACAAACTTTATTAAATTTATAATGGTCTATCTTTCTGTTGTTAAACAGATTTTAATGAGATGTTCACTGAAACATAGAAGAGGTTATGTATGTATGTATTGCATAAACGTAATCAACTGACCAATCACTCGGCGAGTGCTCCGCCGGCGCCGGCGCCGCTGTGTTGCCGCTTTCACAGGTCAGTAAACTATATCAATAACGCCATTTATTTTGTTTAAAAAAACATTTTCCTAATTTTAGTAAACTTATTTATTTTATTATCATTAGAACTTAAAAAGTTGATACTGTTAGTGACCATGTTAGCTTAAAAACTTATATTGGGAGGATTGGAACGTGCCCCGAGCCCGCTAAGTCGTGTCTCTATAACTCCCGATAGTAAAAATAATTATTGAGTGTCAACAAATCTAATCCTCTGCAAAACACAAACCTGGTGTAGTGCAATTACCCTACAATTGTTTTTGGACCTGCAATAAGCCGTAAAACGGACAATAATTATAAACCAGCAAACATCTAAAAAGTGTCGTATCATAGTGTATAACCCGCGAGTGCACGAAATTCTCACGGTTGTGCGAACTGTTTAACGGCGAAAGTCCTGCGTGTACACCCCGCGGGGCGGCGCAACTGCCGAGTGTACTCACTCGGCAGTTGCGCCGCCCCGCGGGGTCCCGCGTGGCTATGTTGGTAGTAACCAACATAGCCACGCGGGACCGTTCCAGCGACGAACGCAGCGCAATTTTATGTTGCATTACGAGTACGCGCGACTGGTGGCGCCACCCCGGCCTTAACTTAGCCCCGTTTTGGCTCATACAACATTGGTTCCTGTTAGTTGTTACTACTAACCCAAAATTAGATAACATATTAATATGTCACTGCAACGCACGCCACCATCGACCCAACTAAGTTCTCTGAATCATACCCAATCTGAATCAGACCTAAATACTGCTTTAGAAGTAAGTGATGATATATCTTTTGTAAACATCAAACGAAACAAGAAGCGCTTGCGTAGTGACAAGTCCCGGTCACCAGAAGATGAGGTACAGCAAAATTTTAAGCTTGAAATAATAGTGCTGTTGAATAACTGGAAGACAGAATTTAACTCAAAACTTACCGATATGTTTGCTAAACAAAATCTATTAATATCTCAACTCTCGACTGATATATCTGAACTGAAGCGCCAAAACACCAATATCCAAAAGTCATTGGAAGAAACAGATAAATCCATGAAATTCACCAATCAGCAGTACGAGGACATTAAGTTACAGGTCAAAAACTTGGAAAACGAACGCGTAACTCAACGTAAGTGTATTTTAAAGCTTAGAAAAAAAAATACAGGACCTCCACTTTAAATCTAGGTCTTCTAGTTCAGAAATAAGGAACATCCCACAGATACAAAATGAGACAAGTGCGGATCTCTGCGAAATTTCCCAGGCTATTGGCTTAACGACGTCCTCCTCAGACCTTCGTGATATATGTACCGAAAACCTGGTAAGCCTGACTCAACTCGCCCGATTATTGCTGAGTTTCATTCAGTCCAATTGAAACAAAAAACGTTAGCCACCATTCGAGCATTCAACAATAACAAAATGCAGCCAACTGATAAACTAAACACCGAAATTATTGGCTTTCCCGGTAAACGACAAGCGGTTTATGTCAGCGATCACCTGTCTGCGAGTTTGAGGAAGCTTTTTCATCAATCAAAGAAATTTGCAAAACAACACGGGTTTAAGTTCTGCTGGTCATCTAATGGTAACATATTTCTGCGCAAACAACAAGGCGACAAACAACTACTTATCTTATCAGAACAATCTTTATTAGATCTGCGCAGAAGTATGTGATTATTATTGCATCTCACGATAACTACTGCACATCTAGTTTTTAATCTCATTCTTTATTTCTTTATTCTTTTATCATTTTTTTTTATCCGTGTAAACTTAACTAAGACTTATGTAATACCCCATAAAACAACAACACACACACTTACGCAAAACAACTTCAAAACTTCAGACTCCCACGTACTTTTCCATACATCTCTAACACAATTGTACAGCCAATCTCACATCATAAAACTCATGCCCAATGTATACACCATACAACACAGTGATATTAACTTCAGTGTTACTAATATATTTATTTATTTATTTTCTCAAGAACGAACACAGTACAATGTCACATGGCACATTACATAGAGACTGGTGTCTGTTGAAGGTAAACCTGTATTAAATGAACATGTCGCATCACGGGTGGCCGAGATGCGAAACATCGGGTCTTCATCACGATCCGACATAATTTTAGATAAATGTGGGTACTGACTAGGGTACTCGAACCAAAGATTATTTAAATCAAAATAACTTTATTTTGCTAACGGTTTTTCACAATTTAGAAACAAACACGTGCGTTGGTACTGAGCTTCTGCCAAGACTGTCCGAGGTAGTCTATATCACTCCGTCCTCCCGCCAGTCCTCGCTACATCCCTTCTACCGACGATCGTGTCCAAGCGGAAGAGCTCCGCTTGCGTTTCCGGTAACGATTTATTTTTTCACCAAACTAATTGTTAGATGGCGCTGCCCGTCGCACCTTAGCGCCATCAATCAAAAACACGGCCATCCCTGACTAGCACCCGTCCTCGGGTGTAGTACCTGTGGACAAAAAATGCTCAGAGAGTAAACTAGCTCGGCTATCCTGCCAATAGAAACAAAGGTAGCAGTTTCTCAGTGGTACCTTATTTCTCCTAAATTTAGGTACAATAATCAACTTTCATGACACTGACTTGTAGTTAAGCTTACATACACAGTGCTCTCTGCACAATATCATTAATTAGAAAAGATCCGACCAACAAGTTAAAAAGACTAAACAAGGTAATTCTAACAGTTCTGTCACTATTTACCATAATTCATAAGCAATGTATACTCAACTCATGAAACTTTCACTATCATCTGTGCACCAACACAGACCCGAATCGCACCAACAATTCGTTACAAATCTGCCGCCACATATGCTACAACACATGAGGGGCTCCGTGCACCAACACGGACAAGAATCGCACCAACGACTCTCAAAAATCTTACGCAACATGTGCTACAACACATGAAGCGCTCTGTGCACCAACACAGACAGAAATCGCACCAACGATTCCTTGTAGACCCATCGCCACATGTTACTCATGAGGTGCGGTCTAAAGTTTCGAGTATGAGTATACAAGCCATTCTTAATCAGATGTGGTTTCGCTACCACTGTCATCAACTATGACATCTAATTCGCGGGGAACTTGGTGATCGGGGATCTTCCTCACACGGTCATGGGGGTATTTGTATGTTCGCTTAGAGTCAAGCGCCTTTAGTAGGTATCTATCCCCGTCTAATACATCAATAATTTTAAATGGACATTTGAATTTAGGATCTAATTTGGTTTGATTCCTTTCCTCATTTTCTATCAAAACATAATCATTAATAGCCAACTTAGAAACTTGAGCCTTACTTTGATCAAATCGATTTTTATCATAATTTGCATTTTTCTCAATATTCAGTGTCGCTTGCTCTCTAATCTCATCTAAATTAACGTCATTCAAATCATCATCAGCGGTCACTAAACCAAGCGGCCGTGCTACCCTTCCTATCATCAACTCGAGAAGGCTAGATTTAGTCACCCTATTAATAGTAGAGTTAATAGCTAACTGAACCTCTCCTAAAGCGTCCTGCCAAGAGCGGTCACGACTAGTCTCTACAGCTGTCAACATACTCTTCAGGGTACTCATTACCCTTTCGACCTGACCGTTCGCACGACTACCTCCAGTAGCTATCAAGTGCAACTCTATATTGTTAGAAGTACAGAAATTGGAAAATTCTTTGCTAGCGAAACAACGACCCTGATCAGCTATTATGCGCTTCGGCGCACCAAACGACGCTATACAGAACTTAATAGCACAAATATTACTGTTAGTATCGATATTAAGCGAATGACGGAGCAAAACAAATTTGGTAAAAGCATCTATGATGACAAACACGTACTCTTTGATGTCGATTTTACCAGACAGTTTACCAGAAGCGTCAATATGAATTGTGTGCCATGGAATATTGAACTTGGGAATGGAGTGAAGTTCTGCTTGAACTCTACCAGAGTGGGGCTTCGCTATTTTGCAAGTGATACAATTGTCTACGAATTTTCTCACATATTTTGATATACCTTCAAACCAATAGTGCTCGTAAATCTTTTCGAGAGTTTTCTCCCATCCCAAATGCATGACAGACTCATGGATGTTATTAATTACAGACCACCTAAGAGATCTTGGTACAATAGGCAAACAACGAGTGCGACCGTTACGCTGAATCTTACGGCACAGAATATTTTTACGAATTTCGTAAGTTTTGCGAGTTTCCTCAGGAAAAACTTCATTACGAAGATCAGACACAATCTTACTGATTTCTTCGTCCTTTTCCTGTTCAGCTTGCAACCAGTTACTAGAAAGCTCAGCTATATCGACGCGCTTTTGTTCTACCCGTGTGAAAGTCTCTTTAGGTGTCGGGAGAGGATTTCTAGAAAGGAAGTCCACATGGCTCATCCTACTGCCTTCACGATAAACAATATCAAAATCAAATGATTGCATGTAGGCCCACCAACGATGAACTCGTGGAGATAAGTCAGTTTTGTTTTTAGAGGCTTTAACAGAACTGCAGTCCGTCACAACGCTAAACTTACGACCTAGCAAATAGTGTCGAAAATGCTTTAGGGCATTAAAGACTGCTAACGTTTCTAATTCGAATGAATGATACTTCGATTCAGCTGGAGACGTACGACGACTATAATAAGCGACTACGTGTTGTTTTCCATTAATCTTTTGAATAAAAATGGCACCATATCCTTCAGCACTGGCATCGGTATGCAACTCGATTGAGTGCGCAGGGTCGAATATTGTTAGAACTGGTTCGCTGGTTAAGTAGGAAATTATTTTTTGACGAATGGCCTCATGACTGGGTTCCCATTCAATGGACCTATTCTTGCCACTTGTTGAACGAAACAGAGGAGCCATTATATTTGAGAACTGTGGCACAAATTGTCTGAAATAAGTGGCCAAACCTATGAACTGTCTCAGTTGAGTGATGGTTTTAGGTGGGGGAAGTCTGGACAAAGCTGCAATTTTATTTGGATTAGGTCTGATTTGGCCATCCTCAACAACAAAGCCTAAATATTCAACCCGTCGTTTAAGAAATGAACACTTAACAAAGTTCAGGGAAAAACCAGCTTTTGTCAATTTATCGAGTACAGTGCGAAGACGAACTAAACTCTCCTCCACACTTGATCCTATTATTAAAATATCGTCGACATACGTCACAGCATAGCTATTAGCAAGGTCGCCTTAAGCTTTCATTACTGCCCGCTGAAAAACTGAGCTCGCATTTTTTAAACCAAAGGGCATGGTCAAATATTCCCACTGTCCATCGGGTGTAACGAATGCAGTGCGATCTATTGACTCAGGGTGCACTGGGATTTGATGGTAGCCTGACAACATATCAAGACACGTGAACCATTTAGCTCCACCTAACCTAGATACAAGATCCTCTATCAACGGCAGTGGAAACCTATCCGACACAGTGTTGTCATTCAGCTCCCTGTAGTCGACACACATGCGATCTGAACCATCCTTTTTCTTAACAAGTAACACTGGACTAGAAAAAGGTGAACAACTTGGTCTAATAATACTTGCTTCCTCTAATTCACGAACCTTAGCAGTAACAACTTCGCGTTCACTAGCACTAAGCCTATAAGGACGACGGTTAACTGTACGACTAGGATCTACAAGCCTAATTTGCAACTGACCTGTTGTTACCCGGGATCTAGAAACACCACTAGAAAACGAAGAAGAATATTCTGACAAAAGATCAATTAATTGAGAACGCTAGCGGAATGTCTGCATCAACTTTGTCGAAAACAATATGACAATTGGAATCGTTTCCGAGCTTATTTGAAACATCGCATAACCTAACAACCTTATCACGACACAAAACAATACTATCAGACGTCATACTAACGTTAAATCCTTGATCTAAAATCTCACGACCAATTAAAATATCATTTTTAAGGCAACTATTGGGAACAACATGAAATAATATCTCTAGTTGTAAATCGTTAATCAGTAGGGTACTTTGCACACTACCATGACCGATACCTGTCAAGTTGACAATGTTATTTACACGCTTGCCATTAAGCTTTGACGCAACAGAATCTGATGAGAGAGCATTCGGCACCAGAATCATAATAAAATGGATATGACTCACCAGTGTTCATCAGCGTACCGCTGGGATTGCTAACATAGCAAACTTCAACACGCCTCTCGTTGCTCGTCGCTGCTGCAGGCGCTGCTCCGGAACTGCTTGGGCTTCCTGCCGCGCCGGCGCCTCCACGGTTGCTACGTGGACATTTCGTAGCAAAGTGTCCGGCGTTGCCGCATTTGATTAAGATTTCAAAATCAACAGATTATGTCCGAACGCTGCTTCGGTCCCGCAGAGCTTGACGCTGAAGTGGCAGCATTGGTTGCCTTGCCTTTGACCTCACTTCTGGAACGGCAATCGGACGCTCGGTGGCCTATTTTACCTCAGTTGTGACATTTCACCGTCGCCGACTGAAACTTCGATCGCTTGAAATCTGAAGCGGCCTCGGTCTAGTTACCCATCGAAGCTTTCCTTTTCAAAAACGAAAACGCTTGAAGTTCACACTGCAGCTTGTTCCTGTTGCTTACTTCGGTAGTAAACGCCAACCTCTGTATACGCCCATCAAATTGCGCCATATGAGCAAACACCGTAGATATTACTATCTGCTCAGCGCTCATGTTTTGCCAGCGTGATGTGAGGGTAGACAACAACCGGGCGGCGTATGCAGCATAGCATTCACCTTCCTTGGGCTTGCTACTCATCATTTTGACAAGAGTAGCGGCTGGTGTGTCCACGCAATCGTAACGGGACAAAAACAAGCTTTTGAAGTCACCCCATGTCATACCCGCAAACGATACTTGCGCCAACCAACGTGAAGCACTTCCTTTCAGAGCCTTGCTTAAGGTGATGATCAGAGCACTTCCTTGAAGTGGTACTTCCGATATGCACAGGTCTGCAGTAGTACACCAGGCACGTGCGTCTACATCCGGCATGTCCGGGTCAAATTCAGGCAAAGAAATATGCTTGGTACCTGCCGGGCCCTTGATGGCTTCTATCAGGGACATCATGTTCTGATTTTGAGCAGCCAGCAGCGTACGAAGTAAGTTCTCGTCACACCGTGACGTCATGGCTCCATTCTGCAATACTTCTTGAGTTTCTTCAGCTCGAGTGTATCCCACTTCTGATGTCGCATCACGGGTGGCCGAGATGCAAAACATCGAGTCTTCATCACGATCCGACATAGTTTTAGATAAATGTGGGCACTGACTAGGGTACTCGAACCAAAGATTATTTAAATCAAAATAACTTTATTTTGCTAACGGTTTTTCACAATTTAGAAACAAACACGTGCGTTGGTACTGAGCTTCTGCCAAGACTGTCCGAGGTAGTCTATATCACTCCATCCTCCCGCCAGTCCTCGCTACATCCCTTCTACCGACGATCGTGTCCAAGCGGAAGGGCTCCGCTTGCGTTTCCGGTAACGATTTATTAGTTCACCAAACTAATTGTTAGATGGCGCTGCCCGTCGCACCTTAGCGCCATCAATCAACGACAAACATGATATTAATACAATATGAAATAAAACATTAATGAAACGATTGGTAATAACAATAACAAAAATACAAAGGAAAAACAATGTTTATAACTAAAGCTAAGCGGTTGGTAGGTTAACGTTCAGTAGAGAATATGTGAATGTGTGTGGAGAGGAGTGTGTGAGGGTGTGTGTGTGTGTGAGTGCTTGCGAGCGCGTGTTTGTGTTTGGTGTGCATGTGATAGATTTTTATGGTATTGTTAGTGAATTTATGTTATTGTAAGGGTTTCAATAAAGATTCTGTTGTATCGTAATCAGTACCTTGAAGCCAAGAACAAACTTTCCTCTTGCACTCTGCCCGAGTAAGAGGATATATCAACAGTTGTTTATTAATCTTATTATACAAGTATGGGGCCAGAAAACCGTAGAACTTATGTGCTAGACTGCTCTTAAATCTAGTGGTCATGCAAATAGCATCGGATCTTCTTTTATTAGAAAGGTTTTTGTGGTCATAGGAAAGTTCCGAGTGCTTCCTGGTTACTGTTCCTAAGATGAAAAGTTGCCGAACTGTCAGTACCTTACAGCGTTGATATAGATCAAAGGTTGGGTATCGTATGGGGAGGGAAGAACTTACTTATAGAATAGCTCTTTGGGCTCTCTCTAACTTCAGAAGGTACGTTTTAGCAGCACCACCCCAAGAAGTTATGCAATAAGTCAGTACGGATTGGCACAGTGCTAGATAAACCATTTTAATTATTGAAGAGTCGGCAATATGTCGAAGAGATTTAAGTATGTAAATAAGTTTACGTAATCTAGGAACTAGGGCCTCGATATGTGGTTGGAAATTTAGTTTATAGTCAATTATGACGCCTAAATATTTGACAGTGTTCGATTTTGATAAACGCGTACAGTTACATGAATTATTAAATGGTGAATTGCAATTGTGTGAAATTATTGTAAGGTTTGATTGGTCCTGATTTTTAAGTGTATAGGTCATGAACTTGGTTTTGTCTACATTTAGTGTGAGGATGTTATCATTCAGCCAACTGGATACTTGATTAAACCCTTTTTGAGCGTAATTAAAAACCTCTTCCCAAGTATCTCCATAGAAAAGTAGGGCAGTGTCATCAGCGAATGTAATTATTTTCCAATTGGTCAGGTTTGTGTTACATAAGTTATTAATGTACACCAAAAACAATGTCGGGCCAAGAATACTGCCTTGTGGGACGCCATATTTAATAGGCAGTTCTTCACTTATCCAACCATCCATTTTTACTACCTGTGTTCTTCCCTTGAGATAATCTTCAAACAATTTCAAAGGTAGACCTCTAATTTCCAGATGTTCTAGTTTGTCAATTAGGATGGGGATAGATACTGTGTCAAATGCTTTGGCTAAATCAAGATAAATAGCCATTACCCTTTTCCTATCATCCAGCTTAAAAATATAAATTCTGTTAATTGATGAACAGCATCTGATGTTGATTTTTGTGCCCGAAATCCAAATTGAGACGGAGAAAGAAGATTGTTTGTTCCCAGGAACTTTACTAGTCTGCTGTTCATCAGACGTTCCAGTATTTTGGACATTGCTGGCAGGATAGAAATAGGTCTATAATTGCTGACACAGCATCTATCTCCACTCTTGAAAATGGGCACAGTTTGTGATTTTTTAAAAGCAGAAGGGAACACACCCGTGGCAAAAGATAAATTACAAATGAATGTTAACGGCGGGATAATGACGTCTGTGAATTGTTTTAAGAAATTTCCTGAGATGTAATCAACTCCCACTGCACAGTAACCTTGATATTACCATCATACTGTGCAACCGGACTTGCTTTGCTCCCCTTCCAAATGGCTAATAATATCGATAACATCAATAATATCAATAACGATCTTGACTCCTTCAATATTGGAAACTCATACACTTGCTGTCCAGAGGACTGTTACAAGTATGGTGGTAAGTCCAATCGAGAAATTAAAATCCTCCATATCAATATTAGAAGCGTGAATAAAAACTTCGACCAACTACGAGTTCTGCTCACAATGACAAATATCAACTTCGATATAATTGTCCTGACTGAGTGCTGGCTAAGCAAAGTTTTAAACTTACCTGTACTGGATGGCTATACGTCTTACTTCACCAAAAACACAGTGAACCAGAATGACGGTATAGTTATCTTCACAAGTACTAAGCTTAAGTGCTCAGTTCGTGAACCAGTTTTTAAAGATGCGAACTGTCTGATATGTCAAATAGGTAATTTATTAGAAGTTGTCGCCATATATCGCCCTCACTTAATACCAGAATCAATTTCGATAATTTCTTAGACAGCTTAAATGAAGTCTATACTAACCTTAAAACCCATAATACTGTTCTCGTTGGGGATATAAATATTGACATTTGCAGTGAAAACCGAGACTCCACGTCACAGGAATATTTAACATTCCATGCATCTCACGGATTTCTGCCAACTCACACCTTCCCTACTAGAATCAAAACGTGTCTTGACCACATCTTATTGAAATCAAAATTAACCTCAACAACATTAGTACTAGAATCACACATAACCGATCACATGCCTCTCGTTCTGTTCATAGAGAATGTGCACTCTAAACGCCAGGATACTATCACAAAACCTCGCATTGACTATTTATTAATTAAATCGGAACTAGAAAACACTCAATTTACACATATTTTAGAAATGGATGACGCTAACAACGCTGCAAAATAATCTGATCTCAACAATTGCATCAGTGATAAATAAACATACACAAATAATCACAGTACCTAAAAAACATAGGATATTAAAACCGTGGATCACACCGGGCCTCCTGCGCTGCATTAGAAATCGGGACAGACTACACACTAAAATGAAAAAAAAACCCAGATAACATGACACTTAAGTTAACCTACTCTCGCTATCGAAATTTTGTTACTAAGTTCCTGCGAAAACTAAAAATAGCCTACCAGAAAGAGCAATTGGACAAAGCCGGAAAAAACCCTAAAGCCATATAGCAAGCCATCAAAAGTATTACAAGCACACACTATGTCAAGGATAGCCCATTGGAACTGCTAAGTATATCCAACAACCCTAAAACGTCTGCTAACCAAGTCTGCAAGTTCTTCACAGACGTCGGGAAAAATCTAGCCGATTCTATTCTTAGCTCTCAGACCTCATCTGACAACATGCCTTCCCTTACCCAAAATTCTCACCCTGAATGCCTTGCTAACATACCCAACTCGCTTGTAATTCTGGAGGTGGACGCAAGTGAGGTTGAATCTATCATCCTGCAACTCCGCCCGGACTGTGCCACTGGGTGGGATGGAATACCGTCCTCTATTCTGAGAGAGTGTCGACATGTCTTGATCCCCCCTATAACTCATTTATGCAATCGAGCCATTGCTACTGGTGTGTTTCCCGATGCCTTTAAAAAAGCTATAGTACACCCAATACACAAGGGTGGAGACAGAGACTGCGTTAACAACTATAGGCCTATATCGGTACTGTCTGCGATGTCAAAAAATCTTGAAAAAATTATTTACAAATCCCTCAAATCATTCCTAAATCGTTATAATATCATTGCTCATAATCAGTATGGTTTCAGGCCTGCTGTTTCAACAGAAGATGCAGTGATGGATTTGACGAATGTGGTAGTTAAGAATCTAGACGAAAGGAATAGATGTCTATGTATATTTCTAGACCTATCCAAAGCCTTTGACGCGGTTTCTGTTCCCATCCTTTTGTCTAAATTGGAAAGAGTGGGAGTACGAGGTTTTGCCCTTAACATGTTCAAGGACTATCTCTCTCAGCGAAAACAATGAGTCAAGATAGGGGACTGCTTGAGTGATGAATTGGCACTCTCTTACGGTGTCCCACAGGGAAGCATCTTGGGTCCTCATTTATTCCAGGTTTTTATTAATGACCTCAGCACGTTATCCTTTCCAAATACTAAGATTTTTACTTACGCAGATGACACTGCAGTGTTCTTATGGGGACCAAACTGGCAGTCAGTTAAGGAGAGAGCCGAATACTCTTTCTCTAAAATAATGGCTTGGCTAAGACAAAATCTGCTCACACTTAATCTTATAAAGACCAATTTTCTTCCCTTCTCTCTGAGATCTAACACTAAGCCACCACTTGATTACTCAATTAAGGCACATGTCTGCGGTGGCCAGAATGAGTGCACTTGCACAGTAATCTCTCGGGTAGAGTGTATCAAGTATCTGGGCGTGCAGATAGATGACGCACTGAGGTGGGATAGGCAGATTACCACAGTTATTTCCAGAATCAGGCGACTGATTTATGTTTTCAAAACCCTTAGGGACTCAGCACCACTGGAAAAGCTGAGGATGGTCTATTTGGCCCTATGTCAGTCCATTATACAATACTGCATAACAGTATGGGGAGGTGCCGCCAAGACCTATCTTCTTGGATTGGAAAGAGCACAGAGAGCAGTACTAAAGATCATGACCAAGAAGCCATTTAGATTTCCAACTGTTCAATTGTTTGCAGAACTTAAAGTCCTTACAGTGCGTCAACTCTATGTGCTCAGGTCCATTCAAAGATTACATCCGCACATACCTACACCCGATCCAAAAAAACGGAGTAGATCATCCATTTGCCCTTCTACTCCCTGCAGGACTACGTTTGCCAGACGTCAGTTCAACAGCTTAAGCAGCAAGCTCTACAACAGCATAAATAAAAAACTAAGCATTGCTGGATTAAGCCGACGTGAAGTTAAAGAGAAAGTTGTAGACTGGCTCCAATCTCTAGATTATCAGCAGACAGAAGTTGTACTCGCTTTCATCACTCAGTTGCACACCTAACTTATGCGCTCACATTTTATCTGTCACATATATATGTAAGCGCGCACCCCATCAATCACTACTCACATTACACTGAACACCACATACACTACACTCATCTTATAATCAACCTCACATACACTCACACTTACTCAATCCACTCGCACACATGCACATATTTTTCCTATTACTATAGAATTATCATGTAGTTGTATTAAGTTGACACTCTAAATTAAGATCACTATTTGTATATAAATAACTAGCGGCACTCTCACAAAAATGTATAATTGTACTAAATGTGTCATTTCTAAGCACTAATCCTCAAAACACAGGCCTAGGCCTAGTTTGGGAGTTAGCACCAGTTTTTGTGACGATACATTTATAACAACTTACTAAAATAATTGACTGTGTTATTTACTAAACGTGTATCCTTGCTTAGTGTCTAATAAACATTTTTATTTTTATTTTATTTTTATATTTTATTATTTTAACGGACTGATAACAACTTTTAAAACCTGCTGTACAATTTAATGTGATAACCTAATCGCCACTCTGTATAGCATTATTACAAGTTTATATCGAAACATTAAGAGTAAATGACAACCATGCATTACAATTTTATGTAGGGACGCTGGCTAGTATTTGTTCATATAATCTTAATCTAAGATTTGCTTAAGCAAATCCATAATTATAAATTCGAAAGAGTGTCTCTATGTCCTTCGTTCATGTCAAAACGGAGTAATAGTTCGGTGTGTTTGATGTGACGATAGTCGAACGATAGGATAGTGACATAGACGTAATTTTAGTTTAGCTGAAAAAAAAACTAGTTTAAAAAATCGTAATCGGTATTTAACATTGTAACTTCCAACATTATGATCAAATACATTTACGTACGCCTTTTGCCTGTAGAGAAACGGAAAATACAGTGTTTAATTCTGTTTATTTATAATAGCTTGCGCAATGCAGACTAAATTGTCCATTATTATCGGTTAAGTATCCGCATTAAGTACTGAGTCATTAGCGTTAATATAACCCGTAACATTTATCATACGTCGCATAATAAAGTAAAATATTTTAAGCAATAACAACTTCGTCATCTTATTTTTTTTATTTATGATAGACTCGCGTTAGATAGGCTCGCGTTTTGCCGCTATCTCACCTGTTGGTAAGCGATGATGTCGTCGAAGGTGGAGCACGCTTGCCCAGAAGTAACCTATTCACTCTTGACTTAAAGGCCCCCAGGTTATAGCTATCAGGAAACATAGATTCTGGGGTTCCACTCCTTAGCTGTACGCACAATGAAAATAGGTATTCCCAAAACGTATGGGTAGGATGTCCTCCACGAATTAATTTCTCAAATTTACCAGCAATTACATCATTATCTTCTTCTTAATAGGAAACACTTGGCTATTTTCCTCTCAATATACTATTGATATTCCGCGTAGTTGATTATCTAAATACATATAACTCAATGGTGACTGACTGACTGACATAGTGATCATCAACGCACAGCCCAAACCACTGGACGGATCGGGCTGAAATTTGGCATACAGGTAGATGTTATGACGTAGACATCCGCTAAGGATGAAAGGATTTTGCGAAATTCCCACGGGATCGGGATTTACACGGGAAAAACTTCCCACGCGAACGAAGTCGCGAGCAACTGCTAGTTATAATAATAATCGCTGTCGAACATTTAAACTACATGTTCTCGACGACAATCGCGATCGGCAAACTTTTAGAAAGTAGAATGTTAAAAATATTCACCTCTCAATAATATTTACAATGCGAGGTTTAGACGGATTTTGTTTTTGGGATGTAAATTACCAAATAACTCCTCCCACCCTGGATGCAGTGGAAGGGATTCTCAGACAGATAGGTTTAGTATAAGTAAAGCAGTAACTATACCTACATATAATATAGTAAGTACCAGACGTACCGCAGGATACCATCCACACTTGGTCGACATACCGTCTTGTCGTACTAAGCGCTTTTCTTCAACATTTATTGTGCGTACAGCCAAGGTGTGGAACTCTCTGCCGGCTTCTGTGTTCCCTGCCACATATAACCCGTCAGCCTTTAAAGCAAGAATGAATAGGCATTTTCTGGGCTCGCTCGTTCGATCGTAGACCTCATCTTACACTTACCATCAGGTGTGATCGAGGTCAACAGCGGGCTCATTCGTATTAAAAAACAGTAATTTAATTAATAATTTAAGGACTGTATTCACGAGAACATTGCCGACAAACTGTACTGCAGGTTGGCAGTACATATATATGACTTTTCCCAGCTTTATAAGTAAAACTTTTATATTTGAATAAATAATAAAATAGAAATTGGCTGACTAAAAACTGCGCTGTCGACACCCAACTCGGGTGGTAAGTAAACACACCACACAGATATTCCGTGTTGTATTTTTAAGTTTGTAATGTTTTTTTACGTTTTTTTTTTGTATACATTTTCTCTTCTTTTTTCCTGTAATTTATATTTAAAATTGAAAGAATGACAATAGTTATCTAATACTTTTAATTTCAAGAACAAATCTCAGTTATCGCGCCTACATAACATTATTAGGTAAGCATTGTTTTCATGGTTTGAACTACAAAACTAACAGGTTTCCATTTATATTTTCATTCCGTATTTTACGCCAATTTTTAATTTTTAACCAGACTGATAACACCAATTTTCATAGTTTAAATCACGGAATAGATGAATAAGGTTGGAATGGTAATGTGGGCGTGGTGAGCGCGCCACAATTATGATACGAAAATCATAGTTCGACCGATTAATTCATTCACCGCGTTTAGTGCGCTTCGGATTACTTCGGAACACAGAGCTCTGCTTTAAAATGCCGTGTCGTGAAATTATAACATGTAAAACAAAAAGTAAGACCGCAAGTAGAGAGCGAGGAGGTATATCTTTCCATTAGTAAGTCGAAAATAACACTTAATTACAATTTTATTTGTAAAAAAACATAAAAATATTCTGATCACTATGAAATTCCGAACATTAACAACATTATTGCAAGAAGTTACAAAAAATATACATTGCCCGATGTGAACTCGCTTAATCAACGCAATGAGCAAGTCCGTTTACAATGTATTGCATCCTCTCACTTCAACCATTGACGTTTCGTCCTTTGCCCTGATTGGCCGTGATGCACGGCGCATGTTTATTGACAGTGAGTTACAATCAGTAGCAAGCTCTCGATTTAAGTGTGTGTTATTTATTTGTGTGTGTAATTCGCATACGTAACAGGCCTCTTGCTTGTAGTTGAGCTGTGGGAGTGGGAGACAAACGGCGACACGCGTTCTCATAGAAATCAGGAACTATTTCCTTTCTAACCTCTTTTATCTGTTCTGTGGTTCAAACTACAACAATAACGATTTTTCATTCAGATTTTCATCCCCTATTATTTCTCTTAGGGTTTGAATTTTGAAAAAACACTGAAATAAGTGGTTTTTAATTTTTAACCAGAATGATAACCACCAATTTACGTGGTTTAAAGTACAAAAATTACGATTTTCCACACAAACTTTCATCTATTTAACTGCTTTAAAGCTTGAATTTCAAAACATACTTCCTTGTTCCTTGTCTATATAGTAAAAGGCTACCGCAAAATTTCAGCTTTCTAGGTCCAAGTGTTTGGGCTGGGCGATGATGAGTCAGTCAGTCAGGACTTTTTGTTTTATTTATACATACCAATACAAGCTCGCCTCCCATAGCTGAAGGCGAGGAAGGCAGCTGAAGTACCCGGGGGCTGGTCCCCCAACCAGCGCTCAGGTCTGTACACCTTGGCGTCGGGACCCCACAACCGGATTGATCTTCCAGCACCCCAGTGGCTTATGCCGCAAAATGTACCTTTTGGTATCGTGCAGGATTCTGAAGCAAGGAAGGTGTACGGAACCGTACATTAATCCGCTCCGTCCGTGCATTCTGCACACACATAAATTATCAATTACGCAAATCATATTGTTAAATCTATATTAATAATAAATCATGACGGTTGGTATCATTTCATCATTATCATCATCCTAATAGAATCACCTCGCTATCAATCACTATGTGTAGGGATCATTTCATTTTTTGATTTTTCGAGCCGGTTGAAATTAATCAAGTGAAATAAGAACCTGATAAGGAGTGTGTAGCGACATCTATCTCGCGACATACAAACTAAAAAACTATAGAAATCCTGTATCGCGCAAGCAGAGTTTGCCGCACAACTAGCATACATACAAAATAATCACCCGATCACAAACATTGGGCAGTCGCCCACCAGACAAAACACCTGTCTGGTCGGAAGATCCTCCCTGTTCCGCATTTCCCCAAAAGTGTAATCAAGAGAGCAAAAAGTGGCCATGTGCGTCAGGACATTGGACTCCATATTGAAGATACTAGTGAGGTTATGAGTCGGGTTATAGAAGTCAGGAAGTAAGTCGATTTTCGAAGAAGAAGTACGTTGAGGAGATTCGGAAGCCCAGCCTGAGTTTACTGAGCAGAAGCTGTTGATGCAGCAACCATCAACGGTCTGGTTATCCAGTCAGCCGTTCCTCCTTCCCCTGTGTCTTCATCTAGTATTCATATCGTACCTAAACGTTTTTCAGAACTGATCGAAATCAGATCTACTTACTGGCATTTCATGTCGTGTGTGTCAAGTTTCGAAATAAAATGGCTGTGACATACGGTCGGACAGATAGACAGATGACGAAACTATAAGGGTTCCGTTTTTGCCTACGGAATTCTAAAAAGATCTCCTATAAAAGAGAGTTATTTGCATGCACTTCCTAAACAGTTGTATATAACACAGGCCGACAAAATTTTTAACCAGAAACCAAACTATATATTTCCGAAGGTTTTCTATGCGTTGAATCCAAATCTGGCCTCAGAATTGCTCTATCACGTCAGGTTTCTGAGATATCCTAACCTAAAAGTGCAAAAAGTACCATTTTTGCCCGATTTTGAGGTTATGTAAAGGTTGCCATAGGTATTAAAGAACAAGTCTTTCTCTTTCAAATGCCGTTGAGTATAACCTATATTTTTTTTTAGAAAAAAATATTCGTGAGTCTACATAACCTCAAAATCGGGCAAAAACGGTATGATAGAGCGATTCTGAGGCCAGATTCGGATTCAGCGCATCGAAAACCTTCGGAAATGTATAGTCTAGTTTCTGGTTAAGAAGTTTGGTTAATTTTTTTGGCCTGTGTAATTGAAAACAATGTATGGCAACTTGATTCGACCTGATTTATTCTACAAAAAACCGGTCAAGTGCGTGTCGGGCCACGCGCAGTGTAGGGTTCCGAAGTTTTTATAACAGCCAAGTGCGTATCGTATTCGCTGACTGATCGTTTCGTACCATGATCTAACTAAAAACCAAACATGACTACCTAACTAATTTGACTTCCTATACAAATCCTCACCTGATCCGACAATTTTGCACGAAAAGTTTTAATTTTTTTTAGAGATTTGTATAAAACTTGTCATTACCGGCTGGCGTTTTGAATTTAAATACGGACACAGAGCTACACTACTCAATCGTCACAAGAAGCTAGCACGATACAACTGACGCTTAGCGCCATCTATCGACATTTCTGTAGAGTTGTTCGAAATTTTCGAGTCAAATACAATTGGTCGACTATTACTCGTAAACTTGTAAAGCCCACTTATGTGTGATAGTTTTCCTTTAAATTTCGTTATATATAGGTACTACTGCCGTGACATTTAAATTTTTAACTACAACCGTTTAGTTCATAGAGGGGGGGACACTTGACTCTAACGAAAATTGGTACTTTAAACCTTGATAAGTCACGAACGGTTTACTTAATCAAAAAACGGTCTCACCAAACCCCTAATATTTTTGAAAGACCTATCCCACGATATCCCAAACTATGGGAAAAACAAAAAAAAATAATTATCATCCCACTTTACATGTATGGGAGGTACCCTAAATAATTGTTCTTTTCAAAATTTTATTTTACCACTTTTTCGGCGTCATTAACGTGTATACTAATGCCAAAGTACAACTTTCTAGTACCAATGGTTTTTGAGCTAAACCGCGGACAGACGGACAGACAGACGGACATGGCGAAACTATAAGGGTTCCTTGTTGACTACGGAACCCTAAAAATGTCTGCAACACCATCACAGCTATCTTCTTTTTTTTGCATATATACCTAGTAGATTTTATGGATTAAAAGAAATATATTTCGACATTCGATATCTCGACAATTAGATTTTTTCAAAGAACAAATATAAAACCTTATTTAAAAAATATATTAATGTTCACAAATACATCATAGAGATAAGATGCCCTTTATAGTATGTCAACTGCTTAAATATTTGGTAAATAATACCAATCAATCAAAACGTTGCAAGAACTCAAAACTTTGTTAGGTTTTCTCTGTCTCTCTCATTTTTTTTTCTTATGCTATGTAGGTTGTTCCAATGTTTTCAATTAGGTTTTTCATGTACTTCAGCAAATACCTTCAGATATGGTTTGCGTTGCCTGAAATGATTGACCAATCCTTATTTCGCGGTGTTACGGCTCACTCCCGCCTCGCTCCCACCGGAGTTCGGCGTTTTAACTGTTCACTGTACTTCGTCGATGCGTGAGAGTGCCAGTGCTTTCTTTTTGGGTAACTTTGAATGGGCATCTTCTGAGCTCGCTTGCGTCGACGTAGATCTCATTAATCGCTTACCAGGCGTGATCGCGGTCAAGAGCGGGCTCAAACGTAATAAAAAAACCTAAAATATAAAATATAATCTCTGGGATTGAGAGATTTTTATGGAAATTGGATGATAGAGAAGCCTATAGTGCAACGAATTGGCCGCACGAATTATTCCCGACCCGAAATCGCAATGCCGCAATGCCATGCGGTCGGGATACGTGGAGAGTACCTGGGAGTGATGGTTGTTCCCGCATCCCGGACAGCTAATCATAGATAATGGTACACTCACTTAGTGGCAGGTCTCTGTCCGCCTCTCTGAGGACGCCGGGGAATGGCGGGTACAGCCGCAGAGTCTCGTAGATGACGGCCTCGCAGTACACCATCTGCGATAGGTCTTCCTTACTGACGTCACGCCTGCTGTCGCCAAATATACTCTTCATCCTATAAAATGTATGGTACTTGATATTGTGCTTATATTATGCAGGTTATAATGAATAATTATTTTATTTTATTACACTTAAAGTCATAAAAATAATTAAAAAAAAAAACATCAAAACTGAGATCAAAAAACTTACTCCAAACGGCTTATTTCAAAAGGTTCAAAGTAATGAAAAATCCTGACTCCTAAACTAGGTGTTATAAGGAATGATTATTAGGAATGATATAAGTATTATTATTAAGATTTGATTTATAGAATTCGAGAGCAATTTTAAGTTTTCATACAAAATGTAAAATCACCCGTTCTCTTTAAACTCATTTTTGAAATAGAAGGAGAAGGAAGGAAGGAAGGAATACTTTCGGAATCCGGAACATAGAAAAGACTTTGGTCATATTATTGTTACCTTATTCAAAAGAGGTATAACTTCCTTGAATGAGAGCTTTTGTAATTAAGCTAAAACTTGTCATCGCGGCATCAAAAAACTATTAAATGAATTTGACGTGTTTACCACTGGCCAAATATGAATGAAACCGTGTCCACACTCGTCAATTCCAGTGAACGTCTAAATTCCAGCGCTTGACTGCATTACCTGTGCAGCATTAATGCAAAATGGACCTTCATGGCACAGCCGTGAGGCATGTACTGACTTTTTTTTATTTATTTGCATTTGTGTGCCTGATGAGTTCATGCAAAATAAATTGTTTTCTTTCTTTCATTAAAATAGTTGTTTTTAGGGTTCCGTAGCCGTATGGCAAAAAACGGAACCCTTATAGTTTGATATGTCTGTCCGTCTGTCTGTCTGTCTGTCCGTCCGTCTGTATGTCACAGCCATTTTATTCCGAAACTATTAAGACTATACATGTTAAACTCAGTAGGTAGATGTATTCTGTGAACCGCTTTCCGATTTTAAGAAAAAAAAAAAATATATTTAAAATAAAGGGAATCCCCATACATGGAACTAGAACTGATTTTTTTTTTTTTTTATGAAACTTATGTGTGTGTGGTATCTATAGAAAGGTCTTTAAAAATGATATAAGGGTTTCTAAAACCACTTTTTCATAAAGTCAATTGTTTAAAAGATAAGCTTCCAAAGTGGTAAAATGTGTGTCCCCGCCCTCTAACTTTTATAATAATGGAGTGAAAAATCTAAACAAAATATATATCTATAGATCTTAATGTAAACTTTTAACCAAAATTGGTTTGAACGAAATCGGGTCAGCAGTTTTTGAGATACAGCATATTTTCTAAAACCGTAAATATAACTTTGTAATTCATACAAACACTATGAAAAACAAAGTTATTTAGCGTAGTTGTAAAAATGTAAATATGCTAGTTTTAAGAAATTTTTAAGGTTTTTTTTATTCGTCAAATAAATATACATATTATATTATATTATTATAGTTACTACGGAACCCTTCATAGGCGAGTCTGAGTCGCACTTGGCCAATTTTTTCAAGATTACTAGCAGTGTGGGTAGAATTCACATTATCATAGCAATTTTGTTAACCCCTCCAATTAAGCTTAACATGCAAGTCTGGAGTGGGTTCACGACAATAGTATAATGGGTAGGGGTCGAACCTGCGACCTCACGATCACAAGTCCGACACCTTACCCATTACGCTATTGACGCTTCTTAAGCCGGGTTTTCACAGTAAGAGTTGGCTCGGACCTAGTGCACTCGGATATCTACTCGGATGCTACTCGTATCATGTAAACACGTAATCCGAGCGCACTCGGACGCCAGCATCTAATCCGAGTAGACTCGGACACTGCTCTATTTTTCGAGCTCATTCGGATCATTTGAATGTACTCTGTTATGAAAACAAAATGGCGACAAGTAAAAAAAAGTGGTGTGAACGTGACACAGTGAGGTTTTTAGAACTATATCGCGGGTCTCAAACCATAGGGGCGTATATGCAAAAATGCGATTTTTCGTTTTTAATGCAAATGGATTCTACTATAAGCAATACATAACCTAAATTTTTCTTATAATTTAATACTAATTACTTTTTGTATAAATTGCAAAATATTATTTGCCGTAAGCTAGACAGTCTACAATTATTTTTAGGCCATATGGCCGTATAACAGACGTAAGAGCAATATTATTGCTTATTGAGGCCGTTTCGACGTGCCTTATAGACGTATGCACTTACGACTTCCAATTTTATTATGGTCCTAGGAAATCCAGTCGGACCATATAGACGTATGCACATACGACTGTTTGTTTTATTTTTACCTGTAATCATTGTGTCGAGCCATATAGACGTATGCGCATACGACCATCAATGTCAACATGATCCTGGGGGTATTTAGTCATTATTGCGGACGTATGCACATACGTCTACACATTTTAGTATTGCTGTCTCAAGATTTCGTCATTACGCGGACGTATCGACATGTCAACAACACGAAAACAGTCATTCTGCAGTGAGCTGCCATAGCGAGTAGATGTAATTTTAATGCGTGGAATAAGTTTAGTGAATTTACTGTGAATAATGAAGCGTAGAGACAATATCTTGCGTTTAGCACTAAACAGTGATGATGTAATCAATCAATCAATCAATAATGGTAAGTAATTTTGATCATACCTTATTTAAAATATGAAATGTCTTGTTTTAAAGTATAGGTACAGTTCATTTGACTAACTAGGATGTTGTTTCTTGTTTATAATGATGAATTATTGTTGTTATTATAACAATAACGTAAATAATATTGATGTAGGTAGTTTTACGATCGTTTCTGTTGAACAGGTATATACAGGCATCCTTAGCGCGAGTTGATAGGTATGGTATTTGTAAAATGTTATATTGAATTAGTGTAGGTACCTATTACGTATAAATACTGACTGCGTGTATTTTTTTGTTTATAATCCTACTAATATTATAAACGTGAGACTTTGTATGGATGGATGGATGGATGTTTGTTTGTTACTCTTTCACGCAAAAACGAAACGGAACGGATTTGGATGAAATTTGGCACACAGATGGTTTATAACCAGGATTAACATATAGGATCATTTTTACCGCGATATTTCAACGGGATTGAAACTTATGCGGGTGAAACCGTGAGGCACAGCTAGTTTAACATAATAACTGTTGTTGTTAGAACTAGCTGCGCCCCGCGGTTTCACCCGCATAAGTTTCGATCCCGTGGGAATATCGGGATAATAAAAATCCATCCATCCATACAAATTTTCACGTTTATAATATTATATAGTAGGAAGGATGCTAACTATATGACTGGCCAGAAAAAAATGGAAATCATAACCTATAGGTTATGATGACCTGTATAATATTTGAATTTGCCTTTCTCTCATGTTTTATAAATTACAGGGTCTCGGACTATGGACGACTATGAGGAGTTAGCACTTCCAGTCGAAGAACCAATTCGAATTTTACATTCATCGCCAGTGAATACACTTCCAGTCGAAAAACCAATTCCAATTTTACATTCATCGCCAGTGAATATATCCAGGGATTCACCTCTAATAGTTGAACAACAAGTGACAATAGTTGAAATGGAAAACTTAGGCTTTACTGGCAGTTTCTTCGACAATAGTACCAAAGATATTTCATTAGCTTCACATTTGTCACCAATGTCAGTATTTATACCCAACGAAATACCTCTTGAAGAGCCAGAATATTCTTTAGTTCAAAGTAAACAAGAGCTTACACCACTTTTTACTCCAATCCAATCTGTGCAGCCATTGTCAAGCAATAGCATAATAGAAACACCAACCACTACATCTAACATCAATAATGAAACATTACCAGAAACAGGGATAGACTTTGATGATGATGATTCTGTGGCAGACCCTAATTACGTTCCTTCAGATATTGAATGTCAGCCATCCCCAATGTTACGAATTACACCATCATCTAATCAACCTCCTCCACTAAACAATTTGAATACCCCACAACAGTCTTTTGAAATAGATGAGCCAGTATCGGTAAACTCCATTAGTGAAAGTTATCAAGAGGAGGTTGATTCCCCTTTGCCAAAAAGAAATAAAAGAAAGTTACCAGAACTGTGGAAAAAAAACCAAAGGGAATTTAAAAGAAACAGTGGTGCTGCATATACGTCGGCTCTAGGCAAGAATAAACCTGCAAAAGAGTGCAGCTATGAACCATGCAAATGTCAAAAACAATGTCATTTAAAAATTGTCAGTGAAACAAGACAAAAGCTTTTTGATTCTTTCTGGGGCTTAGGGGGTCTTGACAGGCAAAGAGATTTTTTGTCCAAAAACATAACTGTAACTGGAGCTACAGGATCACGTGTTAAAAATTCTAGAAGAAAGTTTACACTCCAGTACAGTTTTCAAGTAAATTCAGATACCGTTTTAGTTTGTCAACCTTTTTTTTTGAAAACATTGCATATAAGCGACAAAATGGTCCGCACTGCTTTAGATAAAGCACGCAGAGGAGTTTGTGGAATTATATCACCCGATAAACGAGGTCGACATGTACCATCAAATAAATATGACAATATAAAAATTCAATGCGCCAAAGATCATATTGATTTGTTTCCAGCAGTACCATCACACTGGTGTCGTAAAGATACAAAAAAAAATATTTGGAGCCTACATTAAATAGAGAAAAACTGTATCAATTATATAAAGAATATTGCATGGAGAATAACAAAGTTCCTATCTGCAAGACTTCATACAAGGAATTAATTCTGGAAAAGAATATAGATTTTCACAAGCCCAGAAAAGACCAATGTTGGTGTCATAAGTTTGAGCAGTTATCCGAAGAAGAACAGAAAGAAAAACAGGAGGAGTATGAAGAACATGTTAATAGGAAAGAATATGCTAAAGATGAAAAGAAGACTGATAAATTAAAGGCAATGGTTGACTCTACTCTTCTTGTCTGTACCTTTGATTTCGAAGCAGTGTTATATTGTCCATTAGTTTTAGGTAAACCTGTCTTTTATAAAAGGAAATTGGGCTGTATGAATTTCACAATACATAATGCAGTGAGCAAACAGGGCTACTGTTACTTTTGGCCAGGGTACGAGGGGAACAGAGGGGCAAATGAAGTCTCAACATGTTTGTATACTTATATCACCAAGCTTACCAATGTGGAACACCTGATTCTTTATTCTGATTGCTGCCCAGGACAAAATCGAAATTCAGTGGTTGCTACAATGCTAAGGTATGTAATGATGTCTCCAGAAAATAATGTAAAAATTATTGATTACAAGTTTCTCGAACCAGGTCACACCCAGATGGAATGTGACAACATGCATTCTACAATAGAACGGGCTCCGGAATACGCCAAAATCTATATTCCCGAAGACTGGCTAAATGTGATACGATTGGCACGGAAAGACAATCCATACATTGTTGAGGTGTTAGACCATTCAAAATTTAAAGACTCTCTATTGGAAACATAATAAAAGCCACGGATGGAACGATTTTAAAATGGACTAACGTCAGATGGATACAGGTGAGGAAAGATGTTCCCAATTCGCTTTTCTTCAAATTCGATTACTGGGAAGAATTTAAGGAGGTTAGGTTTACTAGAAAAGTAACGCGGTCGGACATTTCCTCTTCTATGGATACAAACCTGTACTCAGAACCACTTCCACTAAAACAAGTTAAATATAAAGACCTTATGGCTATGTGTAAGGATGGAACTATTCCAAAGAATTACCACAGCTATTACGAAAATTTGCCTGTAGAAGAAAATGAAAATTCAGAGACAGGAGCTACAAATGACGACGACGGCTTAACCCTTGCTGCAACAAGAGCATCTTATATACGACGTAGACCTAGGAACAAACAGTAATTAAGGAAAGCTTAAATATCTACAGCATGTATCAGAAAGGTGTGCTTTCTAATACACGCTTTACACATCACTTGTGCAATGTTTCTTCTGCTCTTATTTTTTATATCTTTTATTTATTGTTTTAGAGAATTTATTCTTAGTTCTAGGTTTTTGTGACTGTTTCTTTTAAATATTCGATTTTATTCTTTATAAAGTTTTATTTTTCTGTGTAAAAGCCTTTTTAAGTTTGAAATATTTATGTTCATAAGAATTTTGTTAAGATTTCAGTTTTATTTCATTTCTTGTAATGTGCCTTGAGCTCAATTTTAAATGTTTGTGATTTTAAGTCATTTAAAATGATTTTCAGATTTATGAATAAATTTTATTTTAATTATGCTTATTTTTCTTTTCACACAGAAAACCTTGTGTAATTACTACCATTTGTTCTTTTTTTTTAGATTTTAGAACAAAACTGGTTTATACCTCTATTTTGAATTCAAACACTTCTCAATATAAATGACAAGCCAGACAGGCGTATGAATTTCAAAAATCGCGCAAATAACGTTAATTTTGATGGGTTCTCATTCCTAAATTGCAATATTTTGAGTCACCAACTAGGTGAAAATAAATATAGGTATAAATATTAATAATTTAAGGAGAAGGGTTTTACTTCCATAAATTCCATGCATTTTTGGGAGAACTTTGACGGAGTTTTACCATATATTCGTCATGGCAAATAGACGTATCAGCTAAAAGCCAGTGTTATAGAGAGAAAACCTTAAAATCAAGCATTCCATATTAACTGGAGTGTAAATATATAGCTACATGCAAAAACACAACAAGCTGGCTCAATCACAAGAAAAGTTATTAAGTTTTTTGTCTCTCCTGAAAAGTAGGGGTTCTGTGGATACGCCCCTATGGTATGAGACCCGCGATATGAAGCGGAGGAAGTGTTGTGGAACGTGCGATTAAAGGACTAAAGAAACAAACAAAAAACAAACAAACAACTTCCGCTATTAACATATCTGCTACAACTACATCGCAGCAGCAGATCAGTCGACGACATCTTGATAGTGCATCAACAACAAATGACCACAATACGAGTGCACTCCTATCGTGTGTAAACCACTATCCGTGTACACTCGTACGAAGCTGACTCGTACGAGTGCACTCGGTCCGAGCCAACTCTTACTGTGAAAACCCGGCTTTAATATCTAAGGAACAGGCCTTGAAAACCTTTACGTTTTAACATGTTTAAGATACGCGAAGAATAGACGCATTAACATATTACAGTCAATTTATGATACGGTTACATAAGTATTTCCAAGTAGTACTTACTCAGCATACATCTTCTCCTGTATCCGAGGCCTGCACCCGATCATCAGCAGGATAAACAACATGGTGGAGGCTGCCGTTTCCTGCCCTCCAAAGATGACGGTGTTCACCTCTGACTTGATCTGCTCCTCAGTCAGGCTCGGATCAGTCTCGCTCAGGTCCATCAAGATGTCCAGGAAGGTTTTTATCTTTGGCCTGTCTTTAGCAACTGGAAAAGGCAGTTGTAGAACATTTAATAACACCAAAATCTACTGACTCTCTGATCTCTCTGGATCAGTTTTACCAATGGAACTGGTCACACAGTTAAACTGCTTTCAATGGCATGCAGTGATTCCACGGGTTAGAAGCGTTATGACTACCTCTCCATAAGACTAAATAGTAGATATGACTATTTTGCTTTAGGACTAAATCTCGATATGACTAGATCGCTTTAAGACTAATTCGCTGTTTGACTATATATGCATATGTCCTGTTATCGAATTGACTTAATATCCATATGACGTACAATCGTATCCAAAAGGTATTGGTATAAGTACTCCATGGAGTACTTAGCTTTACTGAAGTGTGAATACACTATGATGTTTCGCTATTAAAAATAATTTAGTCATCATCCTCATCACAATTTTCCAAAACGGATATGAAAATTTATGCAGATTAAGTAAAGGTTTTTTTTGTTGATGGAACCTTTAAAAGTGCACCCAGGCCTTACTACCTATTGTTCTCCATTCACTTAGACGCTGATAGCACGGAACAGATGACAAATAATATTTCCCGTCTTGTATGCATTCTTACCAAATACCAAACATTTTAAATGTGATTACGAATTGGGACTCATCAATGCATTCAAGACTGTGTATCCGAATGCTAAAGTTACAGGATGTTTTTACCATTACAATAATTCTGTGTGGAAAAAGGCGAACGATATCGGCTTGACGAAATTTGAAGAAGGACGATACATTACTAGTATTAATCCATATTTGCCGCTCTTGTCCTCATCTTATATGTATACAAGATGGGTGGTCTGCTATTGTTGAATGTTCTATGCAATCACAAATGAATGCAGTCGTAATTTACTTTTGCAGGCAATGCCTAAAGAATATTTTGCTTATTTCCTGCGCAAATCAAAAGGACAGGACCAATAATAATTTCTGAGGCATGGCATCGTCGCCTTAATGTGCGCATGCAGCACAAACCTATGTTGATACAATTTTTATTTTATTTAAAAACAGAGGCATATTTTCAATATAAAGACATTTTGATTCCCTGTTGCAGCTAACAACAAAAACAGAAGCACGATATTATTTGATCGCTAGTATCTGAGAGAATTAAATAAACTTGAGACGAAGGAGATAATGCTCATATTTTTTTTAAAAAAACGTTAGCGATTTAAAACGTAAATATAAACAAATAAATATTTATGTTACAATAGAATGCTTTCATTTTTAGTATTTTAATATTGGTACCGTGGAAGAGCTTAATGTTTTAATTATCTCTTTAGCTGTACTTCAAAAAACAAATGAAAATTTAGTCGTTACGCTGTCTGGCCTTATTGCGATCTAGTCCAAACACGATTTAGTCCAAACAAGATCTAGTCATATCGAGATTTAGTCCTATTGCGAAATAGTCATATCTGCTATTTAGTTTTATCGAGAGGTAGTCATAACGCTTCTAACCCGATTCCACTAGTAGCTGGGTAACACGATACCCGTTGGTTGGTCCAGCGTCAGATTTACTGGCTTCTGACTTCCCTTAACGACTGTCAAAGATGTCCTAATGACAGCCGGGACCAACGGCTTAACGTATTTTACGAAGCACGGGGCTATCACACCGCCAACTTCCAAACTCCGGGCTTCTACTGAGAAATTCCTTACAGAAAAACCCAATAGCACTTTTTGTACGACCGGGGAATCAAAGCCGGAGACCTCGTTCTCAGTAGTTGCGCTTGCATTCAACCACCCATCCAACGAGGCAGTGCGCACAATGAAGGTATTCCCAAAACGTTTGGTGCGTATGGGTGGGATGTCCACCATGTAACGATGGCGCTTCGCCGTTTGTCTCGTAGTCCGATGATGGAACGGGCTTAGTGGAATTAGATTGTGTAATTCCATCGCACACTCCCCGAAATGTAACCGATAGAAAACCGATAGACTTGCAACTCGTCGTCGATGTTCAAGGCTCTGGAGCTTTGATTCGACCAGTGCATCGTTGCCAACGAGTCTTTTGGCCCGCTTCTCGATAGACTCAAGCGCGTCCAGTTGGTATTAGAGGGATAAATTAGAGGCATCCACAGAAATCTTAATAATAAGGCAATAGAAGTCGCAAAGACGGGTGACCTTGTCGTCGCGCATGTGTCTCGTAGAACACAAGAGTGCGTGGAGCGTTTGTTGCGGTTATTTGTGTTGTTTGGAACGTGGAGAGGTGAACATGGTGTTTTGAGCATATCACAGAAAACTATATTTTTTTTCTGAATGAAATGCTTGTTCATGTCTGCTATTACAACTGCTAAAAGCAGCAATGAAATTATAGTCATGCACAATAAACAATATCACCGTTTACGTAAATTCCAGGAACACGCCGCATGAGTTGGCCACGAATTAGTGACGTGCCACTACTATACACAATTCCAATTTCAATTCAATTTCAGTTAATATGTAGTTTTACCGAAATTCGAATGAAATGTAATATTTCGTTAAAAATTTCAATACGTATTTTCACTAAGCATGTTTTTTCGTGTTTAAATAGTTTATAAAAAGTCGTTTTTCAACGATTATATATCTGTTAATTCGTACTTTTTAACTATTTTTCATTCAGAAAATTAATAGGAGGTAGGCTTATTATTGTTATGTACATGGGTAAGTTAAATAACAGTCTGCGTTGGGTATCCTTGTATCATTGACGTGTTCAGTAGGTATTTATCTTGTTTTTATGACAAAAATTTTAAGGCTACATATTATTATGTATATTGTAAGTATAATGGATTAAGTTGGATCGGATCGATACGTTTTCATATTATTTATGCATTTGTTTTACTTTAAGGTTTCCGAAAGATCCGGATATCATTCATCCATCCTAAGATTGTCTAGAAGATATCGCTATAAGCGATAAGACCGCCATCGTAACCATGGAATTTACGTAAAACAGTTGTGTAATAATTTATTTTGATGAACAATAAAGTATATTCTTCATTGTTCGGTATTAAGTTGTGCCATTATTGCTCTATTTGATTTGGTCATTGTTTTTTTTTTCCATAAGGTGAAGTATTGGAGAGCCTTTAAGATTTATATAACTAAATAATAATAAAATATACTTACACTTAACGTTTTATTGTATTCCGTTTTCTCCTAAATAAATCGTCTAAAAGCGCGTCGAGGAATGAGAAGCTTTCAATAAATTAGTTACCTATCTATTGTTACGAGAAAATTGTCGATAATAATATGAGAATTACGAGCTTTGCACTGCACTATTCCTAAGTGAGAGTGAGCGCGCGATATCTTTCTCTGCTTTTCGCACAAGTTACGCCACCTGAGATTATGCGTTTTTAGAAAATATTGCGTAATATCATCACTTAAAGTTTAATTTTATTGTAATAATGCAAAATGCATGTGTAGGCGGTAGTGTGTATCTATTGTTTGTTTATGTGGTGGTAGCTGCGAACCAGCGACACGCGTCCCAGTATTAAAAGACAGTAGATATCATTTCTATTGCCTTATTATTAAGATTTCTGAGGAGGGATCTTTTGTTCAGCAGTGGGACAGAACGATTTCTAGAAATAAAAATAATGATTGGACATGGACACAATACTTTACCACTATAATTGTTTTCTCCCATTTGAGTTTCCTTTTCATTCTTCCGTTCCAGTTTTCTCTTTTCCATCACCTGATACAATAACAGCATATCAGAACCAGAATTAAGTCTCTTACTCTACCTATACAACGTGTAATTTAAAGGGTATATATGTCGCAGTAAAATAGATATAGCCGTGATATGATTATATCCCTAGGGATATAATTATATACCGGAACATAGTTATACGAAAGCGATTCATTACTATCTTACGGTCGCAATCTAGTAATATGCTTATCTGACTAAACCAATCTAGTTAAATAGTTATAAATCTACCACAAAATCAAATAAAACAATATATTGGTTTTTATTTTTATTACAAAATCAACTTTTTGCAACTTGCAATTAGTTACAATACTTTTTAGCAATAATACGTTGTTGGCAGTGATTTTATGGTGTTTACCACAATATAGACGGAGCCCCGCTTCGCGGGGCTCCTATTTCTGGGTGGTTTAAAAAAAATAACCACGAAGGCTAAGGCCTGAGCTCCGCTCCGCTTAGCCTTCTAACCTAACCTATCCGAGTCGAGGTGTTCTGAGTCGGAGTGTTAACCTCCGCCGCACCCCCACACTACACTCCTACAATTATTTCACTAAACTTAATCCAGTAATATAATTATATCACTAAACTTGAATGGTATTATAATTATATTCCTAGTAAGATAGTAATGAATCGCTTTCGTATAACTATGTTCCGGTATATAATTATATCCCTAGGGATATAATCATATCACGGCTATATCTATCTTACTGCGACATATACATACCGAGTGCACGGCTTCTTTGGATGATAACAAACGATATGGCAAGGGTTTTCTAATCCTATGTCTACATGTGTGGAGCATATTAGAAATTTCAATACATCAATACCAGAGGCCGAATTTTTCAAATTAAGAAGAACGAAGAGAATTTTCGTTTTATTGGCAAGTGACGTGGAAAGTGATGACCCTCATAGTGCTGTGACACGTTTGTTATTACTGGTATTCAAGAAACATATGAAACCAATAATTTGGGGTCAATTCTGTGAGTCACTTATTTTGAGCTGAAACTTTGCTTAGAGATTTCATATCAGATGTTGTCTTCAGTCCTTTTAGATAGATATGGGGTTTCCGTTACACGTTGTATACCAGGGGCGTGCGCTCCTTGAAGGCATAAATGTAGTGCTTTACTTGCCATTCACAGATATTTTAATAAAACGTTCGTACGTTTTAGATGACTTTAATTTATTAATACTAAATAAATGAATAAACAAAATATAATAACTTAAAAACGCCTAATAGTTTATAAATAGCACCTATTTTCAAGCACACAAACATTGTTTGCCAGGCGCTGCAAATTAACGTACCTATTCTCAAGTCCTGCCGCCCTCTACCGCAGGATTTTTGTTCGCATGTGTGCAGTACTTTTGCTATTTGTGCACAATTCGCCTACGCACACACCCATGAATGTCTAAAGCTGGGTGTCCTGCGACTCCTGCCGCATGATATCACAGACTACATAGAGATACTACGTATGCATGATACAAAAGTTCAGAAATGTTGTTCGTTGCCGTTCCGAGTAAAAATAATAGACAGAATAGGATTTATCTATTTGACTGGTTTCTAAAAACTGTCTCATATTATTTATTGGTGTATAAGGACCCTACAAATAATATTTATTTTCATATTTTATAAATATTTCGTTTAAAAAAAAAGCATTACAACATATAGTGATTATATAAGCTGTCAAAACGCTTGGACCAACAATATGACGGAGTGATGTCACACGTTTCACGTTTGTATATAAACATTGGAGAGCAAGTCAAATTGAGAGTTTTATGTAGTTTAATAAAGTTTCTGGCTGTAATTTACTGGCAAAAATGAGTTATAAATGGTGTGCAGTACCACGGTGCACAAATACAACGATAAAGATGCCGGAGAAGCTATTTATAACCGTTCTAAAAAATGTTAAAGTTCTAATAAGTATTTACAACTTGCATGCAGAAATACTAAAGAAATAAAGGATAGTTCGGTAATTTTCTTCTGTCAGGATCATTTTGATGTAAGTAAACATGTTATTATTACTAACCTAAAACATTTTTAACAATATAGTTATTCTACTGTTTTAAGGTTGGATAATTGAGATGTTTTTTTGTATTATACCTGAATAGCCACAAATATTTCAATATTCAATGATATTTATTACCACTAAATACATCAACATTTATGGCTTTAAAATAACATTTAAAAATATTTCAGATTGAGAAAGATATGGCTATCAATATAATATGGGATTAAGCAAGAGGATAATCATGGTAGATGGAGTTGTGCTTACAAAATTTTATTGCCAGGAAGACCACGGAAAAAGGATGAGTGATACTAGTACTTCTAGACATGTATTTGTTAAAAAACAAAGAACCCAACTCATTCAAGACTGCCAAGACACACTAATGCAGGAAGTGTTAAGTGAACCCGGCCCATCTAGCACCCAACCGACTACAACACCTGTGCAAGAAGTAGTTTTAATGACAACAGGTATGTAGACGTACATCTTTTTTGTCAAAAAAGGTTGGCTTTCCTAGCCGCATTACTAGTGTCATAATCCTGTGCTCGCCCATGTTGTATACATATGTATAGGTATGACGAAACGCTTCAGTAGTAGGCACATAAGTATACAGGGTTACTGGTAACTCGACGTATTCCTTGTAGGACGCCATAGTAGGGTTAAAATGTAATAAATTTAGCGACCTAACGTTCTACCAAAGTTTTGAGTTCGTTGGATTTTAGTATTTCTATAAAAAAGAAATCCTATTTGTAGCTAATTTATAAATGATTTACGGCACGACAGTACTAAAATTTAAGTTATCATAGTTGATGCCGTAGCAGATCTTTGTCATAATTAAAAGTTAAAATGCTTAAAGCCTTGGCTTCATACAAAATTTTATCTAGTATAGAAAGTACTCGGTACTACTAAATTCAATAGTAAATTCCTTGTCTTATCAGCTATCCAAAAAGGTATGAAAGTTAATACAATGACACGGACTGCACTATGAAAATTGTTTTTTATTTAATCCACTAAATACGAAATCATACGTCTCACAAAAAGTGATTATTGGGAAAACTAAATTAAATAATTTCGTGGACATTATTTTTAGATTTTGTATTGTCATCACTTATCGATTGATCAGCTATAAAGACTTAAAAAAAGACTGACCTAGTAGTTTGTTTCGGTGTTTCTTCCCAGGGTACTCAGCAAAAAAGCAGACGTGCTCAAAGTAAACGTACCTACATAATTACCCTATAATGGCCCCATTGCTGGGACTTAGGCCTCCTCTAACAGAAGTAATGGTAATCAACCTCCTATCAATCAGAGGTGTGATGTCGCATGTCTTCAGATTACATAGACATGCAAGTTTTCTCACTATATTTTCCTTCAACGTTTTGAGAGCAATGGTGATGACATAAGTTACACAAAGTAATGCACCAAACTGCCCTAAACATTTGCAACACGGTTCTATGTAAATTATTAATAAAATATAGGTAATTTATGATTTACGAGATGTAGGACTGCGGTGTCACTTAAGATAGTTCCAAAGCCACTTACAGTATCAGATACATGACGCAGGACAGCGACGCACTTGGCAAGCTCCCTGTGCGCGGCGGTAAGCCGGTAGATGGCGTCAGGGTGCACCAGCACGTTCAGGGAGCGGCTCACGATCAGCTCCAAGCATCGGTAGAAGGCTTCATTGTACTCCGTCGTCAATATGCTCTTCGATATTTTTGGTACGCCTAGTGCTGTTTCTGGTGAGACAAATTTACATCCATTGGTAATACCATAAATGTAAAAGTCTATATGTCTGTTATGCTTTCACGGTCCAACCACTAAATCAAACCCTCAGGGGCTAAAATAAGGCAACAAATGGCATAAAAAGTAGTTATCAAATGTTTCCTTTTTATAGGGCTTTGATACTTACGTTATAACATCATTATTAGTTTAGAATTTCCTAATATGCTGATATTAAGCTATTTTTTCTGCAATATTTTGTTCGTTTACGTTTCTGTAAAGTCATTAGTGACAGGACTACGTTTTCTTTTTAATTCATTGCTGGAGCTAAGAGGTCAGGTAGCATAGGTAACTGATATTATACCTCGTGATTAATTACCATTAATTACATTTATTTCTCTTTTCATTCTAGAACCTCATTCAAATGCTTAAAACTCGATTTAAGAGATGACGGAGCCCTCCCTGTCATCTCTCTAGCTACAAGTTTCGTAGTAATCGGGTTGAGAACAGTGTTGCCGCTGGTCATTTGTAGAGTTACCGTACGCAAGAGATGAAATTACCGTATTGAAACAAAAATTGCCGTACATTTTTTATTTTATTATTTAGATGAAAAAGAAAACTATAGGTATGAAACACAAGTCAAACAATTATTTGTTGGACTTGTGTTTCATACCTAAAAACATAAACAGAAGGTTTTTTATAAAACCTTCTGTTCATGAAAAAGATGCCACTGAACCTATAGGTTTGATAGAAACCACAGACCACTACTCTCCTCCTATCAAATCCTCAATATCGCCTATTGAGATATCTTCAGTGACATTTTTTATGGTACGCGGCAAATATGTTGAACCATTTGCTTTGATTACGCGCAGCCCCACTTCGATTACATTTGGGAGCAGCCACCGATGTTGAGATGGAAATCGGTTTGAATGGGATGCAGCGCTCAAGAATCCGCTACCAAAAGGAAAGCTGCGAAAGCTCTTACCTTTAGCCACGTACGTCTTGTCCAGCTGGTAGTATGCTGATCTGATCGAGTCACGAAATGCACTTATAACGTTCATTAGGCTTCACTGGCCTCTGGAAAGTCTTTATAACATGTTTACACACGCAGATTGAACGGAATTCCTTTTTTTAATCGAGCGCACGTGGACGTGCGCCGGCGAAAAAAAATTACACACTCACAGCATTGTTAACGGCACGGAGAAGCGGCATAAAATCAGGTCCGTGATTAGACGAGACGTAAGAGCGCTGCTTTGACGCTCTGCTATTGGTTCGAACCTCCAAATGGGAAGGAATTCTCGACGCTGCTATTCATACGATTTCCGGTGGAGATTGATGCCAATAGAAATTAAAAGCAATGTACTTAATTGAAAATAGAATGAAGGACGAATTATGATTATGAAACATACCACCCACCAAAATACACTTGTGGATTTTCTTACTTAGAAAATGATTTAAGGAAAATTAAACTTAGAACCTAGAAAACGAATGCACACAAAGAAGCTAGGGTACTAAATTTACGATAACACTAAACTAACGAATAACGCACTAATCGATAAGGTTCGGTAAAGGACACAACTTTGCGAAGGGTCTGGTTAGTGAAGAACCCTCGACTGTGCCAACGGTTGCGACGCGTACTACTCCGTCCAGGCCAGGGTGAAGTTTCTCAACTCGCGCAAGAGGCCAGTGTAACGGAATAGCGGTATCAACTTTAATAATGACAACCGATCCTACGTTCAATGGTTTTGACTGTTTGGTCCACTTTGCCCGTTGAGTAAGGGTATGTAGATATTCCCGTTTCCAACGTTTCCAAAAAATTTGTTGAAAGGGCTGTATTAATTGCCAACGACCGAGACGATTTATATTGATAGAGGTTAGATCCTCATCAGGGACGAATGTTAACGGCTCCAACGTTAAGAAATGACCCGGGGTAAGTACATTTAAGTCATTGGGGTCAGAACTCAATGGACAGATGGGTCGCGGATTAAGCATGGCCTCGATTTGAATGAAAACAGTATTTAATTCCTCAAAAGTAAGCGCTTGTTCGCTTATGATGCGATACAAGTGAGATTTAAAAGATTTAATCTGGATTTCCCAGACTCCACTAAAGTGAGAACTTGAAGGTGGGTTGAAACGAAATTCTATGTTTTCAACATGAGCAGCTGATTGCATGAATGAATGAAGCTGATTATTCGCGCCTACGTAATTGGTTGCACAATTAGAATGAATAACGCTAACTCTACCACGGCGACCAACAAATCTCCGAAGTGCGGCTAGAAACGCGTCAGTTGACAAATCGGAAACTGTTTCGAGATGAAGTGCTTTTGTACTAAGGCAAACGAATAAACATAGATACGCTTTGCCGATTTTAGCACCGCGATGTTTTCCTAATTTAATACGAAACGGCTTCACTTGATTGACGCGAACAGTGGGTAGGTCGCTCATGTACGGTTCAAGAGGAGTAGGATTGGTTTTGTAACACTAAGCATTTTGACAAACAATGCCGAATAGCGCGTTTTGGGCAAAGAATCCAGAATTGCTGAGTCAAAAGATACTGCACGGTATTAACGCCTGCATAGCAGTTTTCTCGATTAAACGCGTCTATTATCAGGTAGGTTACATGGTAGACATTCCACCCATACGCACAAAACGTTTTGGGAATACCTTCATTGTGCGTACGACTAAGAAGTGGAATTCCCTGCCGGAGTTTGTGTTTCCCGACAGCTACAACCTAGAAGTCTTTAAGTTCAGAGTGAATAGGTTTCTTTTAGATATGCGTGCTCCATCTTCGATCACATCATCAATTACCATCAGGTGAGATAGTGGTCAAACGCGAACCTATTTTCAATAAAAAAAAGGTGAAACTCGACTCACGAGGAATGAATGAAATAAAATGAATTTGAGGGAAAAAGGCAGGATATTTATGCTCAAACTCGAGTCCTGCTCTCGATAGTCTGCCGCCCACCCTCAGTACTCCTGAAGTGGTGCTGATGTAGGTACACTTCGTAATGTGGGAGTTATGGTCAATGATACTCGAGTCGAGGTAAGTAGAAGAATGTATTTTAAGTTCAACGAGCAAGGTTTATATACATAAAAACAATTAATAATAATAATGAATCACGCCACCTTTTTATAAACGGTTCGGACCTGACCGCATCACACCACCTTTCTGTAAACGGTTCGGACTTGACCGTATCCTAATGAGGGGGCGTCAACCTAAGACAAGGGATTAGCGGCGGCCATCTTGCGCGCGGGCCCCTCGGACAAAGGATGACGTTGTGGAGGCGTCGTCTAATTTGTTAACGCCCCTAATTACCTCATATGACGTAGGTGATCATACGATCCTGTGCTGCGTTGAATCGTGTACGAGTACTTGCCTACTCGCTACACTCCCTCCGCGTCTAAGAACGGATTTAGTTTACGCATTTGTATTGATAAAAAACTTTTTAGCAAAAAATAGAACCGACTTCCATATAAATACACTACAAAGGCAAAAATAACTTTAATTTCGGAAGGCGGTGTCAAAAACGAAAATATATACAAAACTAAAGACACCGCCTTCCGAAATTAAAGTTATTTTTGCCTTTGTAGTGTATTTATATGGAAGTCGGTTCTATTTTTTGCTAAAAAGTTTTTTTTTCACGCTTTTTAGTGGGTCGGTTTGTAATTTATCTAGTTACAAAAGCCAAAATGTCAACTACTTATCACCTTTTACAAAATATTGCTTTTCCCGGTGCAGAGCCGTTAATTTTTGATCAGAATCAGAGGAATTCATCAATCAGAAAAATTGAATGAATCAGAGGAGTTCTCCTGGTACATCACCATCAGCTCTACTTCACCATATGCACTGCGACGAGCATAAAGTGCTTAACATCCATATTCAAGTAATCTAATCGCTATCAACGAAATACTTATTATTGAGTAGTTTCGGTGGCCACCTGGGGTCTTCATCATCAGTTCCACTTCCTCAAATGGTGCTTTTCAAGAGCAACTGCACAAGGTACTATAAGAAATACCCAAAAGGCTATAGGTGTGCCTATAATATTTGAAGATTTCCCTTGATTTCTCCATGATCCCATCATCAGATCCAAACGTGACGACAATGGGACCAACTAGAAAGTATACCCTTTCAAACAAAAAAAGAATTTTCCAAATCGGTCCAGCCATCTCCGAGTTATGAGGTAACATACATAAAAAAAGTTCAAGACGAATTGTAAACCTCCTTTTTTTGAAGTCGGTTAAAAAAAGTTCTTGGCATGCATCTGTTGAATCTCGGTAGCGAAGTAACGAGACTGGATATGCTTTACAATAATCATGAGAGCGTTATGACGTTCTGTCCGACTTGATAAAGAATTAGAGCTGTGTGTACGTTTACTGCGAAGGAAAGCGATGAAATTGATCCATACGCACAAGATGCGCTGGATTTTGCGAATTGATGAATAACGTTCGAGAAAGGTATCTATGAAAGAAACTGTCGAATCATCGTGGGTGAGTAATGAATGTGGACTCTTTTCTTCCATTTCAAGTGCGGTTTGATCCAACACTTTTTCATCACTAGACCAAGAGAGGACAGGATAGGAAAGTCACGAAGGACCCGCCCACCATAAGCGATTGTTGGCTAGTGCTGACGGAAACTGACCGCGCGAAATTATGTCCACCGGATTGTCTTCGGAAGCCACGTGATTAGAGAGACGTAGATTTGATTGGAGCTTTTCGTCCTTTTGAGCATATGACAAAAAAAAAACCTGAACGTGTTTGTCTGCATCAATGGTTCGTAAGTATACTGCAGCACCATAACCGGTTTCGAAACTATCCGAAAATCCATGTATTTCACAAGATATTGTGTTTTTACAGCGACACAGCGAGGAATACGCAACGACTGCAAGAGAGGAAGCTGTTCTAGATAACGGTTCCAGAAATTAACGACATCCTCAGGAGGATCATCATCCCATCCCACATTGAGGACCCACAGGCGCTGAACTAAAACCTTGGCAACGATTGTCAGTGGTGAAAGAAAACCTAAGGGATCGAATACGCGAGCGAGTTCGCTAAGAATGTTCCTCTTGGTGCATTTCTTCTGCTGTGGAGTAACAGAGAAAAAGAAGCAATCACTGAATGGATCCCACCTTAAGCCTAGAACCTTAAGACTAGGATTGTCTTCATTGTCTAGAGTGACTGAAGCGGTCAAGCAGTGTTCAGGTGGTAAATCAGCAAGGAGCTCAAGGGTGTTTATTGCCCACTTTCGTAACTCAAAGCCTCCTCTACTGAGTAACTCAACGATTTCAATTCGTGCCTGTAAGTGTCAACGGTACAGTCAGTTTGATTTGCTTATTGAATGGTATAAATAGTTAGATAAACTCATAACGAAGCCAGGAAGGTATAATATATACAATTTATATATTTATTTTATTTTCTTAAGCCTAATAACAAAAAGAGAGAATATAAAATACTAACAATATATTGAAACTATACACATGGCTAAGTATAGGCATAATTTTGTAGTGAACTTCTAGCAACCAAACTAGGACATGTCCTGTATCTTGACTATCTAGACTATTCACAAAGAGAAGCCCAGCTCAGTGTATTACAAGGTCACAAATTATATTTTATATTAGTATCTTATTAATACAAAAAGTAAGTAAAAACTGTTAAGGAGGTTCTGTGTATACACTACAATTTTTAATTAGTACAAAAAAAATGGGGCTTTATCCGTACCCTTTACTGATCATATTTATGTAGTCAAAAGTAAAAAAAACGAAACCCCAAAATTGTCTACGAACTTGAGCCAGTCTACAACTTTCATTTTGTACTGTACTCTAGTCATATGAAATATTTTTAGTAGATTATTTGCTTTGTTGTATAAGCACCCGCTTATACAACGCTAAGGATGAAGTAGTGCCTACCTGCAAAAGTTGTTCTACTTCGGTCAGACTTGAATATGTCTTTATTGCTACCATTCGGTTCCTTTACAGGTCGTGAGATATGTTTTCGGACTATAGTTTGGTGGACAAACAGTTGTCTTACCGTAAGGACATTACGTTCTGTAAAGATTAGAGCAGTAGGGTATCTATAAGGCTTTTTCGTCATTACTTTTAAGACAGCTCTTTGTGCAACTTCCAACTGCTCTATAATGGTTTTCGCTGCTTCTCCACAAACAGGGATACAATATGAAATAAGAGACTGATACAAGGCTAAGTACACCAATTTCAGCGTGTTTCTATCAGCAGATTGGCGAATATACCATGATAATGGCTATAAATTGCCGATTTCTCAATTTTTCTGCAGTCCTACCCATAGTACGTGACACTTGGGGCGTTTCGACAAGCGGCAACGGAAAGAGCATTTTCATAAACCAACTCTTAATTTTATTTGTGAGGCAAAACTCTGGAGCATGTCAAATACGAGATCGAGAGAGAAGAGCCTTCTAAAGGCAGCAAAAAGTAATGAAAAATATAAATCTAATAAAAAATGAATTATCTGTAAACTACTTTCATACTTAGCTTTGTTGATTTTCACTAATAAATCAATTATTTTCAGTTATTAGATTATTTTATTTGTATACACCTATAGGTCATTTTATGGAAGTGGGTAATGTATTTTAAATAGGCCTCCTCAAATGGAGTGGTATCCTGGAGACCGGATCCTGGGATACCGCGCAGCGACGGGAATACTAAGCTTGTAACTGTTACCCAAGGTGATATCTGCCTGGACACCGCTTCATTTAGTTTGGTTTTCCTTATACTTGGTTGGACACGCTTCCACGTGTTTAGAGTAGTCTATCAAGCAAGTCTGTCTATAACATTTTTTTAGAATTTATTTACATTCATCGTTTTATATACGACGAAAACGAATAAATTAACATTGCTATAAAAAAAAAACATTTTTTTTGTTTGTCCCGATCTACAACACTAAATCCCGATTTTCTTTAACTTCTGTCCCGATTTAAAACAACTCGGACCTGGCAACACTAGTGTTATAAATTATTCCTATAAATATATATGTTTGTTGACTATTTATAATCATTATTCTATGAACTCTTAAGAATAAATGTACAGCCGCAGCCGGGGTCGAGGCCGTACGAATTCACCTGAAGAAAATTGTGGCAGCCGAAACTTTCGGTCGTGGACCGGGCGATCGAAAGGAAGACGATCACGACCGACGATTAGTCGGTCTCCATCCCGATCACACCATTCAAGAAAGGCAAGTCGTCGTGCTAAGCGCTCCAAGACCCGGCCGAGCACTCCAGGGCGACACGAGACGTGCCACGTAGAACTCGGGCATTCACCTAGGAGCAGAACTTCTCGCCGTCGTACACCATCCCGTGAAGAAACACATCGTAAGAGTGAGTTGAATAATAATCTGCTTATTCAGAACTTTATTACTGCACTTAAGGGTACGAATAATACAAGCGATCGCGATAGGATGTTTTAAATAATGTTATTCCTGATTTTGACCCATTATGTAAGGAACAAACGGTTGATACGTGGCTTCATAAGGTTGATGAAGGTGCAAAGATCTATGGTTGGGACGATAAATAAGTAGTCCACTACGCCCTACCGAAATTAACAGGGGTAGCTAAATCCTGGTATCAGGGTCCACCCTCACTACTATTTTCTTGGCCGGAGTGTTAAAGCTGAAGGAATCTTTCCCAACTAGGGATAATTATGCAGACTTACTAACGGAAATTCTGAATAAAAAAGGTTCGTTATGGGGAGTCGTTAGAAATATCTTATTAGACTAAAATACGTTTTTTAAATACATATTAAAACACACTTCTGTTCAACGACTAAAATGAATCTTCTAAATCGTTGCGAAATATCAGGAAAACGTGCAGTTGATTATATCATAGCAGGCATAGAAGGTCGTGGTGTTAGGTTTGGAAACCAAAGAGCTGAATTTATGGAACCAGATATGCTTCTTAAATTTTTAAAGACAATATAAGTAGGTCAAGATAGGTCCACAAGCAAGCAGCAGAAGGTTAAGGATAGAGATAGGCGATCACAAAATAACATATTGTCACGAGCTGGGGTTCGGGATAGAAATATAATAATGAACGCCAAATAAACCAAAATTAACACTTTCTTAAATAAACACCAAATAAAAAACCCTCCTAATTTCGCCATGTCCGTCTCTCTGTCCGTCTGTCCGCGGTTTAGCTCAAAAACTATTGGTACTAGAAATTTGTAATTTGGCATGAGTATACACGTTAATGACGCCAAAAAAGTGGTGAAATAAAATTTTGAAAAAAACAATTATTTAGGGTACCTCCCCTACATGTAAAGTGAGATGATAATTCTTTTTTTTTTCGTCCTTCCCATAGTGTGGGATATCGTTGGATAGGTCTTTCAAAAATATTAGGGGTTTAGCAAGACCGTTTCGCTCGTGACTTATCAAGCTTTAAAGTACCAATTTTCGTTAGAGTCAAGTGTCCCCCCCTCTATCAACTAAACGGTTGTAGTTAGAAATTGAAATGTCATGGCAGTAGTACCTATATACAACGAAGTTTAAAGGAAAACTATCACACATGAGTGGGCTTTACAAGTTTACGAGTAATTTATTTATTTATTTATTTATTTGTCTCAGACCATTGATCCATAGAGTGTTAGTAAAAAACTTAACCTATTGTTAGTAAAATAAATTAAAACATAACATCAATTTAATTGGCGACATGCACGCCTGCGCGCACATGCCTACCAGCCCAGTGCCTGACAAATGGCCCATCTATTTTGTCCGCCAGTGTAACTAGAATGTTGTTGGGGCTACCCCTGAATCGCTGCAGCGCAGATGCACATCGCTTGCGCATAACAGCATAAAAGTCATCTACTCTCGCTTCAGCAAACATGCCCGACGCGCTGCAAAACCGAGGTAGCCCCAACAAAACCCTCAGCGTATTATTATATTGAACGCGCAGAGCGCTGTAGGCCTTTTGCGTATACCTGATCCACAGGCTGCACGAGTAAAACGATTGACAATAGGCTCGGAATAGAGTCAGTTTTACCTCTTTAGTACACCGTGCAAACCTGCGCGCAAGCATATTGCATCTGGCCGCCAACGCTCTGCGCTCCCTATCTATGTCTTGGTCATCTACGAGGCAATCCGTGACCACATGACCGAGGTATTTTATGTGAGTGACGAGCTCCAACGGAGTTCCTCGTAACCTTACGGGTGGAATACTTGATGGAGTATTATTACGCACTTTAAAAACGATTACTTTGCTTTTAGTTTCATTATACCTCAAGCCATGAGCCTCCGCATAACTCTCACAGACGGCCAATAATTTCCTTAAGCCACAGATTGATGGACTGAGCAACACCATGTCATCAGCATAACTTATGTTGTTGATCATTCTTCCATCAATAGAGCATCCGACCATGGTGCCGCTCAACTCACCAGCCAGCCGATCCATATATAGGTTAAAAAGACTGGGTGAAGTTAACCCTCCTTGCCTTACGCCACAATCTAGCCTGTAAAACTCAGAATGAGCATCAGCCCACCTGACATAATTCTTTTGATTCTTATACCAATATTGAAATATGTTCATGATCTCTGCAGGTAGCTCGGTATCATCCGATAATTTCTGCCACAAAATGTCATAGTTTACCAGGTCAAAAGCTTTTGACAGGTCCAGAAAGCAGCCATACACTGGTGTCTTCCGGTCAGTGTAGTACTGCACAGTCTGCTTGAGGCACAGGATTGCACTTTCAGTAGACAAACCGGCTCTAAATCCAAACTGCGCGTCATGTAATTGAACATGTTTTTTCAACTGTTTCTCAAGCAGACTGTCCAGCACTTTGCCAATGACTGTTCCTAGTGAGATAGGTCTATAATTATTTTTTTCTGATGGATCACCTGTCTTGTTTTTAATTATGGGAACTACTACAGTTTTCAAAAGATTCTCAGGCAGGTAAGAGTGATTAATACAGAAATTGAATAACATAGCGAGCAGTCTGGTCAAATGTACACCGGCGAATTTCAAATGCTCAACACTCAGACCATCATGCCCCGGTGACTCCATAAAATTTCGAACAACTCCATAGAAATTTCGATAGATGGCGCTAAGCGTCCGTTGTATCGCGCTAGTTTCATATTTAAATAAGTTTTATAAAAAAAAAAAACTTTTTAACAAAAAATACCGACTTCCAAAAAACCACTAGGTACAATGTGAAAATAACTTTAATTTCAGAAGATGGTGTCTTTGGATCTGTTTATAATTTATCTAAGTTACAATAGCCTAATGTCAACTTGCTCATCACCTTTTACAAAATATTGCTTTTTCCGATGCAGGGGCGTTAATTGTTGAGGAGTTCTCCTGGTATTTCACCATCAGCTCCATTTCACCATTCACATTGTGACGACCATAAATTGCTTAGCAACAATTTTAAAGTAATCGAACCGCAACTCGTGAAATACTTATTATTGAGTAGTTCCGGTGGCCATTTGTGATCTTCTTCATCAGTTCCGCTTCACCAAATGGTGCTTTCGGAGAGCAAATGCACAAGTTACTATAAAAAATACCAAAATCGCTATACGATTGCCTTTAAAATTTGAGGATTTCCTTCGATTTCCATGAGATCCCTTCATCAAATTCTAATTTGGTGACAATGGTACTACCTCGAGAGCATACCATTTCAAACGAAAAAATAATTTTCTAAATCGATCCACAATTAACGGAGTAATCGCAGCGCAGCACATACATAAAAAAAAATATATTATATATACGTGACGAATTACTAAACCTACTCCTTTAGAAGTCGGTTAAAAAACAGTTTCTGTCCTGTAGGGGCGCGACCTAAGTGGTACCTTGTGGGTTTCGCTATGCTACTAAGTTAAACACACTGATAACCTTCAAGGGTTTATTGCTAAGTATAATTTAACAAAGTAATAAAATTATCGCTAAATGATGGAAATGAGTGCACACGGTTGCTGTACGAAATACACACTAAGCTCGCGGCGCACTTAGTGCGACCGCGTTATATCGCTTGCTCAGCAAACGTGGTCGATTGCAAAATATTGCATCGAACATGCTCCCGAGGGGAAGAGATGAATAATGAGATAAGCTATACAGAAATAAATGGTTACGTGAGTGTGAGCTTAAACGCTAAGTTGTTAAGACAATACAATATGAGCGCTGATTGACAAGGTGATCAAACAATTATATCATAATCTTATAGCTATACTTAAGTACTCAAACGGTTGAGTCACCAATCGAAAACACAGGTTGTCTTTTAGCTATGGGAGACGTCGACGTGTCTCGCCGCTTGGAACGTAAACTAGACCAACGTTTAGAAAAATAAGCTACGCGCGCACTATCACTGACACATGACCCCTGCTCGGGCAAGGGTTGATTTCGCGCACTTGCACTAGAGCCTTGCTCGTGCTCAAGTTTATTAATACACACACTCACACTCGCTGGCATACTGTCATTCCGCTCTTGATTGGGCGGACCTCCCGCCCCGGCTCGCTGACACCTCCTCCTCAGGAACCACAGGACTGCTGCGACGGCTGCTACTAACAGACTATATGACAACGCATACTGATGTATGTCATGTGTCGTTAAATCTTCTGTCTGTTGGGTTGATTCCTTCATCGCTTTAATTTGTTCACCGAGATACTTTAAAGAAGCATTTATCGGTGTGCTATCTTCGTTAACCTTGTAGTCTTGGAAATTTTGGATAGGTAGCGTAAGATTACTAATCAAACGGTTTATGGGAGTTAATTTAGTCTCCAATATATTTGGTTTAAGTGTAAGCGTATTCTCTAATTGCTGATGAGAATAAAGTGTTACGTCATGACCCTTCACGATGCATTGCTTAGTTAGTTGAATAAGTCCAGCCTTGCTGACTTCGCTCGCTTGTAAGTCGTCGTCGCATATGACTCTCAAAGAGTATGAGTCACAACAGAAATACAAATAGGTAGAAAGGTCGTGTAATGGAACCCATTTGTTTTCACAGCTAGATTTGCTTATCCTGCAAGTAGACTGCTCATCTTTTTCGCAGAATTGTTCATTAGGACCTAAACTCTGGACAGGCCCTCGAAGACGACAAAGGTAGGTTTCCGCTTGATATTCGCAACTCTGCAGGTCATTGACGCTGGCTGTTAAGTATGAATCTCTTCTCAAGTTAATCGCAACATATTCGGATGCTGGCGTGATGCTGATCATACTTTTGTTAATTTGAACCGTTATTGGTATCAAATTGTATAGCTGGAACGTATCTCTGCTAATTAACGGTAGTGTAATTTCAAATATAAAATATTCCTCCGTCATTCTCGCTTTAACTTTTAACAACTTGTAGACCTCATACAAGTTGAACTGAATATTATCTACGGGTAATGCTAGCTCTTTAGAAACTTGACTAGATACAATCTGTAACTCCCCAAGGAGCTGTTGTGGAGTCAAGAGATGCAGATTAATCTGACCATGATATATCTCCGTCATAGTATCAAGAAAAGTATCCTGAATCCGCTTTAAATTATGAATCATATTTATGGTCGCTAACGCTGCTAAAGAGAAATCTTGCTGAATAGACATTACGTCGATCTCTTGCTGTAATTTATTGGTGACGCTGTCTAAATAATTTAAGTGCTTATTAATTATCTTATGCTGCTTTGCGATAGTCTCTTCTGTTCTCTTTAAGATATTATGCTCCGCTTCTATGACCGACGTCTGATTCCTGTACAGCTGACTTAGGTGGAGTGTATTCTTACGTATAAGGTCAATGTCACGTTTGTATTTTTCTGCGAATTCCTGATCCAGTACTCCGAACAATGAGTTAGCTATAGAGCCGACTGCGTTGATAAGCCCGCGTCGAGTTCGCGCACGAGCTCCAAAGTGCTGATTGAGCAACAGCTGATTATAATATTGTAGTTCATCGTACTCGTGTTGTATTTGTAGGATGATAATTTTACAATGGCTCTGCTCTTGAATTTTCCCGCATGTTTGCTCGAGATATTGAGAAAATTGTTTGACTGCTTTGTCTCCTTGCCAGAAAGGAGACATATTATAGTAAGTTATGATTTTCCACTGATCACGAATAAGATGCATTTGTCCCAAAGAGTCAAAATAAAATGTTTGATTGCTATTAAATGTAGTTACTTTGTAAGTTCCTTCAGTGGATAGGATAAAGCTCATAAAAAATAGCAATGCTAACGCTATGCTATAGATTTTAGGACAACTGCTAGACTGTTTGCTCGCTTTCTCTTCCGCTTTTGCTTTATTGCTTTGCTGATGCTGCTTTATTGTTTCACTTTTTTCTGGCTTTTGCTTACTTGCTTCCTTTTCTGCTATAGGTAAGATAGAAAGCTTGATAATCGGGCGCTTTATATAACCATTTTTTGTTTTTAAAGTTACCACTCGGACAGCCCCATCTTTCCCTGGATGGACCTCTACCACCCTACCAACGGGCCATTTTCCAGGGGTTAAATTGTCGTCATGAATGGTTACCATATCGCCTATCTCTATATTGTTTTGTGCTTTTAACCATTTGCTGCGTATCGATAACTGGCTAAGATACTCCGCTTTCCACCGCTTCCATATATCTTGGAACGTTTTATTGACTAAATACCATCTCGTCCTTGCATCTTGTGCCGTTTCTATTACAGTAAGACCAGCACGAGTGGTAAGAAAATGCGCTGGCGTGAGAAAATCGATGTCGTCGATGTCTTCAGATATTGGGCACAATGGTCTTGAGTTAAGGCTTGCTTCGATTTGGGACAAGATCGTGCTGTATTCTTCGAATGTTAAAGCTTGTTCCCCTATTACTCTTTTCAGATGTTGCTTTAGACTCCGAATAGATCGCTCCCAAATCCCTCCAGCACTCGGCCACGAAGGGCAGTTCCAGTGCCATTCTATCTTCATCTCCGCTATCTCTCGGTGAAAAGTGTCATTAAAGATTCCCTCGAACTTTTGCTGTTCTTCCTGAAGGATCTTGTTGGCACCAACGAAGTTAGTGCCATTGTCCGAATAAATGTGTTTTGGTGTCCCTCGTCGAGCCGCCATTCGACGCAACGCGGCTATGAATGACGTACTGCTTAGGTCGGAGACTAGCTCTATATGGACCGCTTTTGTAACCATGCAAATAAACAAGGCGATATATCCTTTAGTCGTTTTAATACCTCTCCCTTTGTTTGCTTTTACTCGAATAAACCCGGAATAATCTATTCCAGTATGATAAAATGGAGGCGCGGGATTAGTTCGACAATCTGGCAGATCTCCCATTATTTGCTGTAGCCTTCTTGGTTCTTGTTTTTTGCAGGTCACGCATTTACGAAGTTGCTTTTTCGTAGCTCTGTTTCCTTGAATTATCCAATATTGTTGTCTCAATAGAGACAAGGTTAGTCGAGCCCCGCCATGGAAGGAGTGCTCATGTGCTTGCTGGATAAGAAGTTCCGTTAATCTCCCGATATATGGGATTATGATTGGATGCTTCATATCAGAGTGAATGTTGGCGTTTTTAAGACGTCCCCCGACTCTTAATATGCCATTTTCATCTAAAAATGGTTTCAGATTTAATAATTTGCTTTCAGAGTTGAGTTTATTATTCATCAAACTCTCGATATCCGAGCCAAATTCGCTGCGCTGTATGCATTTAATTATAATTAATTTTGCTTTTCTTAGCTCTTGTAATGTGAGATATGACGGCCTTTGTTTACTTGTGCGTGCAAGTGCTCGTAATAGCCATGCTACAATTCGATTTAATTTTATTAATGAGCTATGCCGATCTAATAAATCTTCAATTACGCTTTTTCCCGGAATGCTATTTTGAACGGTTATAACTTGCTTCCGGACCTCTTCCTCCGTTGTATACTCTGGTACTTGCTCAGGCTTAAAGGAAGGTGTCGATAGCCAAGCTGGGCCTCGCCACCACAACGTATGCTCCATTAGTTGTGTAATAGATAGTCCTCTGCTTGCGGAATCAGCTGGATTTTCTTTAGTCGATACGTAATGCCAAACGTCTGGTGATGCTACGCTAATAATTTTCTTTACCCTGTTCGCTACAAAAGGCTTCCATCGTTCTGGATAGCCCTGTATCCAGCTAAGGGCTACCTTAGAGTCGCTCCAGGCGTAGATTTCGTAATCTATGCCAGTCATGCTAGTGACTACTTTCGTAAATAGTCTGGATAAAAGTTCCGCTGCACATAGCTCCAATCTAGGGAGCGATACTGCCTTGCTGCTAGGTACTAATCTTGTTTTAGCTGCGACTAGTACTACGGATGCTTCAGTTTTTGATACAACTCTGGCATATACGACACATGCGTACGCTTTAAGAGATGCATCACAAAATCCGTGGAGTTGGATAGTGTCACCTCGTTGGCTTTGCAACCATCTTGGGATTTTAAATTTAATAATATATCCCATATCTTCAGTTAATTTTACCCACTCATTTCTGATCTCAGCTGAAACTTCATCGCTCCATTGTATTTCATCAAGCCAGACCTTTTGAAGTAACAATTTGAATTTTGTAGTTAGCGGTGCTAGCCAACCTAAGGGATCAAATAACCGAGATATTTCCGACAGAAGTAATCTTTTTGTAAGCTTTGTATTATTCGCTGATACAGAATATTGGAAAGTGAATTCATCTGTGTTTGGGTCCCACCTCAAGCCTAAAGTTTTTGCTGTGTTTTCAGTTTTGAAAATGAATGATGGTGCTTGATTATTTTGCTGCGATGAATTTATCTCTTCCAATAGTTTATTTTCATTTGATGACCATTTTCTTAGCGAAAATCCGCCGCTGCTTAGACATGAATTGAATTCTGAGATACTGCTTTTCCCTTCTTCGATAGTATGAGCGCCAGAAACCAGATCATCCATATAAAAATCTTCTAATATTATTCTTGCTGTTGTTGGAAAGTTATTTTTCTCGTCCGCTACTAATTTTCGAAGGGTCATCATCGCCAAAAAGGGAGCCGATTTCGTGCCATATGTAACCGTCGTTAACCGGTATGCTTTAATTGGCTGCGTAGTTTGTGCTCTCCAATAGATTTGTTGAAGCTTTTGATCCTCTTCACTAACTAGTATTTGCCGATACATTTTTTCGATATCGGACGTGAATACATATCGATATTGTCTCCACTTAAGTAACAGTGCCTGTAGATCTTGCTGCAAATTAGGTCCACGATGCAAGACGTCATTGAGACTAAATCCCGAAGAAGTCTTTGCGGACGCATTAAATACGACACGTAACTTTGTAGTGGTAGATTCTGCTCGCTGAACCCCATGGTGAGGTAAATAACACTTTGTTCCCTCGCTGCAGGGAGTTGCTAATTTCATATGCCCCAATTCTTCATATTCGCTTAAGAATTGCTTATATTGCTGTGCTAATGATTCTTGTCTGCTAAGCTTTTTCTCTAGATTTTTTAGTTGCGCTAATGCTATTTCCTTTGATGATCCTAACTTCTCGCTCGCTTGCTGCTTCATTGGCAACCTAACTTCATAACGACCGCTTTCCAGACGTTTTGTCGTGGATAGGTAATACTCGACACATTGCTGATCTTCCGCTGATATTTCATTTTGCTCGTGAATATCCTCAATTTGCCAAAATGTATGAATATCCGCTGTATTGTTTATTATGACGTTACAATGGAACTGTGGCTTTATGGTTCCACACAGTAACCATCCTAGGTGTGTTTGCTGTGCTAAAGGCGAAGACGAGTCCGTACCTCTTATCAAACCATCTAACATAATAAGAGAATAGGCGTCTACCCCGAGTAATAAGTCAACTGGACGACTTGTATTGAACTCTGGATCCGCTAAATTAATATGTTCCAAATACGACCAAGAAGGTTTTTCAAATGATCGATTTGGTAAGTTTTTGATTAGACTTTTCATAATTAAAACATCCATATGGAATTTAAAGCTAGTGTACATAGACTGGCATATAATGCTTAGCTTGCCAGTATAGTTAGACTCTTTTTCTGCTATTCCGGAAACTGCTCCATCAAATTGCTGTCGCTTCAGACCTAACTGCTGAGCTGCCTTCTCCGTAATTAATGATACCTGTGAGCCCTGATCAACGAGAGCCCTCAGGACCAGCTGCGTGCTATCTGCTGCTGTCACCCTCACTAATGCTGTAGATAAAAGAGTCTCGGTGAGATTTCGCTGAGATGTGTGAACACCATTGCTGCTGCTTTGCTTTGAGTACTGTTCTTGTTTAAGATTTTGATCATTCGTTTGCTTGACATCAGCAAAACAATCATGTAATAAAGTATGATGCCTGCCAGAACACGTGAGGCATCGTTTTTTTGAATGGCATTTATTACCATTATGATTAAAAATGCAATTAATACAACATTTCACTTGTTTGACGGTTTTAAGTTTCATTTCCTTTGGCATTTGAAGAAACTTTTCGCAATTGTGTAATTTATGTTCAGCAAAACAATGAGGACGTGCATTGCTTTTGCGTTCTTGGTAATATTATCGTTTGTTTTTTGATTTGTGTTATATTTGTTACGAAATGATTTTTTAGAACCCGCTTGTTGCTGATTTTGCTGTGATTTTTGCATGGTTTCTTGTCGTCGACGAGATGTTTCTAGACTTGTGAACTTATTTTCTAAAAAATCTAAATACTCCTGTAGGACCGGTAGCTCTCTAGGGTTACGTAACGACTCAATATACTCGGAATAAGATTCACTATCCAGCTTTTGCGACATAATATGCGCAATTAGAGGGCCCCATGTATTAATATCCGCACCTAGGTTTTTGATGGCGTGAAGACTCTCTAATGTAACGTCATGCAATTTTTTGAAGGCTGAAAACGATTGCTGCTGTATGTTGGGAATATTCAGGAACATATTGGCGTGCGCTGTAAAGATGATCCTTTTGTTATCAAATCGATGATTAAGAATATCCCAACAAACGTTATAGTTCTCGGAGCCGATTGGAAGGTGCTGAATCAAACGCTCAGCTTCGCCTTTTAGCTTGCTTTTCAAGTATTGCATTTTCTGAGCGTTTGACAAAGCGTTGTTCTTGTGTATTGCTTCGCTGAATAGGTCCTTAAAAGACATCCATTGCTGATAATGGCCTGTAAACACAGGAATATCCATTTGCGGAGTGGATTTCTCGCGATAAGACGTTGACAACATCTTGGAGTTGATAGCTTTCTTTATACTGATAAAAGTCCGCTCGTGCTTGGTGAAGTTATACTCATAATCTTCTGCTAAGTCTTCCCCCGATTCGCTAATGATTTCCCAATGAAGGGTGTCAATGGTAGTCCACCGACTGTGCAGGTTTCGAAGGGCGTCTTCGAACTCCCACTTGTCAACAATAGTTTCTACATCAATATTGTCGACTGCTCTAAGAAATGCTTTAAAGTTGACCGACTGCTTATGAAGCATGTCGTCAAGCTTACTATTGGATCCTCTTGACTGAAAGGTCGGAGTTGCTGCTGCTGTCTCTGGTGGTCCCTGCTGAATTGCTGAGGTTCCAGGAGTCTCTTGCTGTGGTAGTTGAAGAAGATACGGTGATTTTTCACCTCGTTGCGTCAAATCTTCTTTATATTGGCTTATAAGGCCTTTAGCTGTTAAATAAAGCTGATTCGTACTTTCAAATTCAGACTTTGTAAAATATTTATGATTCGTCTGTTCAAAACGAAGAATCTTTTCATGGTTTGCTTGAAAGTCCTTCCAGTACTTCTCAAGTAACTCGAGTTTACGCTTACAGTAATCGACCGTTTTACGCTCTACGCTATCCTTTTTGAAATTGATGAGGAGTTTTTTAATGCTCTCCGCAATCTCGGATTGAATAAAATAAAGGCTTTCCATCTCGCTGCTGGTGTAAGAAAATTGAACGATCTTACTTGGGATACTCCTCTGCCTCTGCCGCTGTCAACCTGACGAGGGTTGCTCCCCACGTCAGTGATACGCTGATGTCGCTAGTGTGAGCTGTGAACTCACTGCTGCTGGAACGGAACTCCCAGAGTGCCGCTGTTGCTGATACCGCTGATAACTATTGAGCACTCCTACTCAATATACTGCCGCTAAAGTCACTCCTAAAGTTTCGCTGCTAAGGTAACCACTACAGTCACTGCTAAGCTACGCTAAGAAACACTGTACTCCAAAATGTCAGTAGTTAAATTCAAGTTCACTTCACGACCGACAGTCCCGAAAAACTAAAAACCGACCGCGAAGTCCTTGATAGAGGCTCAAAGGACCAAAATGTAGGGGCGCGACCTAAGTGGTACCTTGTGGGTTTCGCTATGCTACTAAGTTAAACACACTGATAACCTTCAAGGGTTTATTGCTAAGTATAATTTAACAAAGTAATAAAATTATCGCTAAATGATGGAAATGAGTGCACACGGTTGCTGTACGAAATACACACTAAGCTCGCGGCGCACTTAGTGCGACCGCGTTATATCGCTTGCTCAGCAAACGTGGTCGATTGCAAAATATTGCATCGAACATGTCCAGTAAAATTATAGTTAGTTGTGTTTAAGTAATTAAATTAGTTGAGGATTGTGTCAAACCAGTCTCATTTTTCAGTTTTGTGTAACAATTAGTACTTCTTTTCTAACTAGATGGCGTTGTCGTCGAATTATATCTCACAATGTTTCGTTACCGCCAAAACTATAAGTAGGTAGTTATGAAAATTATTAAGATTAGTTTGTAAGCCCTGGCTTGTACTCAACTAACTAAGGCTGGTCACTATTATGACCAGCCTTAGTACGTTGAAATAAGAGTGGCCCTATCAAAAAAAAAAATTGAGATTTTGTTGATCGCCCGGTTAAGTAGTGACCAGCCTTAGTGTGCTGAACTACGAGTGGCCCTACCTAAAAAAAATAAGTTTTTGAGATTATGTGTAGAAAAAAAAATAAGTTCTTGAGATTGTGTGTAGAGGCGAGAGATAAAATTGAAATAGTTGAATTGTGAAATTCATAATCAAGTCTCGTTGAGTGTAGGAATTTGGAGATTGAAATAGTAATAATAGAATATATTTAGATTCAAAACACCGGCTATGACAAGTTTTATTTATACAAATCTCTAAAAAAAATTAAAACTTTCCGTGCAAAATTGTCGGATCAGGTGAGGATTTATATAGGGAATCAAATTAGTTAGGTAGTCATGTTTGGCTTTTAGTTAGAGCATGGTACGAATCGATCAGTCAGCGAATACGACACGCACTTGGCTGTTATAAAAACTACGGAACCCTTCACTGCGCGTGGCCCGACACGCACTTGACCGGTTTTTCGTTATTCTTACGAAACAAAATGAATTTCTACACGACTAATATTAATGCTATAGAACTAATTAAACAAGTACCTATTCTATTCGTGTTCACTTCATGTGCATTTGAAGAATAGATTCACAGAAATCAAAAAATACAGGAGAAGTGGTAAGGGGGCGTATCGGTGTCCGCGCGACATGGCCACAGGGCTCATGTCACAGGCAAGTGGCCGTCTCCGCGAACTAGTGCGCTTTCGACGGCGATCGTGATAACATATATGAATACCGAGTTGTTCTGTGGTATCTTGTAAAAACCGAAGCCAAAATCAAATCTATGTGAATCATGGAATCACTTACCATATGTAAGTACAAGTTTGTCAAATTTTACAATATTTGTCTTTAAAATCATGAAAAACAATAAATCGAAAAATATTTCTTGGTTTTACTATGTTATTTTTGTTTTCAAATATCAGAGCGACTGTACTCCTTTTGCTATAAATACATTGCTCCTTAACCACTACCTGAGTTCGTCACTAAGTAACTGGATAAGCAATGTAAACATAACATACGAAACTGTATTACGCGGATTCATCGCGTAGTGAGGTCGTCACTTCTTGCGACGAATTAGTGATGTGCTTGTGCAGATCCACTAACGTAGGCTATCGACAGCAATGTCGATTGACGAATGAAATATTGCTATTATAGTTTAGGGGTTTTTCAACCGACGACATAAAAAAGAGGAGGTTATCAATTCGACGCGTATATTATTTTTTTTTTTTAATGTATGACCACCGATTACTCGGAGACGGCTGAACCGATTTGAAAAACGCTTTTTTTGTTTGAAAGGGTATACTTTTAAATTGGTCCCATTGTCACCAAGTCAGGATCTGATGATGGGATCCTGGAGAAATCGAGGGAACTCTTCAAATATTATAGGCACACCTATAGTGATTTGAGTATTTTTTATAGTTACTTGTGTAGTTGCATTCGAAAAGCTCCATTTTGAAGTAGACCTGATGATGAAGACCACCGATGGCCACTGGAACTACTCAATATATAAGTAGGAATAATAAGTAGTTCATGTGTTCCGCTTCGATTACTTGAATGTGGTTATTAAGCACAATATGCTCGTCACAATGCATATGGTGAAGTGAAGCTGATGGTGAACTACCAGGAGAACTCCTCAACAAATAACAGCCCAACATTGGGAAAAGCAATATTTTGTAAATGAATATAAGTAGTTGACATTTAGGCTCTTGTAACTAGGTAAATTAAAAATCGACCAACTAAAAAGAGTGAAATAAAAACTTTTCCCAAAAAACACAACTTTCAATCAAAAAAAGAATTTTCCAAATCGGTTCAGCCGTCTTCGAGTAATCGATGATCATACATTAAAAAAAAAAAAAAAAAAAAATATACGCGTCGAATTGATAACCTCCTCTTTTTGTCGTCGGTTGAAAATAGCATTCGATTTCGACATAAGTAGGTACTATCGACCAATGTTCCGCATGCTCACCTTTAAGGCTATAATCGCATAGCACGGCTTACAACTAATCGCCTAATGCATGTATTTTGACCAATAGGATGCACGAAGCGTATTTTAGTAGTGTTCGTAATATTCCACTCCTTAGCCGTACGCACAATGAAGGTATTCCCAAAACGTTTTGTGCGTATGGTTGGGATGACCACCATGTAACGATGGCGCTTCGCCGTTTGTCTCGTAGTCCGATGATGGAACGGGCTTGGTGGAATTAGATTATGTAATTCCATCGCACACTCCCCGAAATGTAACCGATAGAAAACCGATAGACTTGCAACTCGTCGTCGATGTTCAAGGCTCTGGAGCTTTGACTCGACCAGTGCATCGTTGCCAATGAGTCTCTTGGCCCACTTCTCGATAGAGTCAAGCGCGTCCAGTTGGTATTTAGCAGATCCATCCCAAAGATGAGAGCAGTACTCCATACACGACCGAACCTGGGCTTGATAGAGATTGAGCAACTGTTCGGGTGTGAAGTACCGTCTCACCTTTGCTAGGATTCCCAACTTTTTTGATGCTAGTTGAGCCTTAGCCTCGATATACGGGCCAAATTGAGGGTAGAAGTTAGTGTTACCCCCAGAAGCTCGATATGGTCGGTTATCGGCACGGTTACACCCCGGAAAGTAGAAGCCGGTTCGAATTGACTCCTTTTTGCGGAGAAGAGAAACGCCTGGGTCTTAGCAGCATTAAACTTGAACAAATTGGCATCACCCCATTCGGAGACAGCGTTCAAGGACAAGTTCAAGCGCCCAACCAAGTCCTCACGGAGAGACTGGATCTGTGACCCACCAGCTCGCGCGCTGGACACATATCTCTCAGAAACTGTGCTGTCGTCTGCATACCCAAAGGTATCTGGAATCAGCAGATCGTTAATGTGCAGCAAAAACAAAGTTGCTGAGAGAACAGACCCCTGAGGGACCCCGGCATTAATTGCCAATTGGCCAGACGAGCAGCCATCAATGACCATTCGAATGGACCGATCTCTCAGGAAGTCTTCAAGCCAAACGCAAAGTTGAGTGGGTAAACCGAAGGAAGGAACTGCGGGCCGACCATGCTGCATTAAAGTGGCATTTGCAATTCAAGAACCCTGAAGGGCAAGTGGCAAGCTGGACTGAACAACTGCAACAGTTCCACTATGAAACTGAGCACCGTAATGGAAGATGCCACGGCAACGTGGACGCGCTATCAAGAAGACCTTGCCCTGAAGAATGTAAGCACTGTGTTAGGCAAGAAGAAAAAGAAATAGTACCCATAAAGATGCTAAGAACAGACCTGAGCGATAAGTGGAAAGAAGCGCTACAACGTGCGCAGCAGGATGACTTAGACGTCAAACCCATTCTTGAATGGAAGAAGGTCGCAGCTCCAAAGCCTAGTTGGCATGACGTTGCTGGAATGAGTACCACAAGAAAAAGTTATTGGGCACAGTGGGACAGTTTCCTGATCCACGAGGGAGTATTGTGCCGCAAATGTGAAAATGCTCGAGGAGACCAATGTCACCTACAAATGGTCGTACCAAAGGCGAAGATACCTGAAGTTCTACAGCTTTACTACGACGTTCGTACGGATGTTCAGGAGGTCATATGGGAGTAAAAAGGACTCTGTTAAAGATACGAGAGCGATTTTACCGGAATCACTTCCGAGACGACCTAGAAGACTGGTGCCGCAAATGCACTAGTTGTGCAGCTGTAAAGGGACCTCAAACACGCAGTAGAGAAGCTTTAAAGATCTATAATGTGGGAGCCCCATGGGAATGGATAGCGCTAGATGTTGCGGAACCATTTCCTGAGATCGAGAGTAGGAACAGGTACTTTATGGTCGTAATGGATTATTTCACAAAGTTGCCAGAATTTTTTGCCATTCCTAACCAATAAGCTACCACAGTGGCAGATAAATTGGTTAACGAAGTATTTTGTCGCTACGGAGTACCTTTGGAAATTCACAGAGATCAAGGTAGGAATTTTGAGTCTCAGGTATTTCAGGAGATATGTTGAGTATTGGGTACTCATAAAACCAGGACCACCTCTTATAACCCGCAATCTGATGGAATAGTTAAACGTTTCAATCAGACATTGGAGAGATATCTGGCTAAAGTTGTGGAAACCAGGCAAAAGGATTGGGACAAGCATATTCAGCCGTTCCTTCTGTCATACCGAAGTGCAGTTCATGAGAGTACAGCTGTTACACCTGCGTTCGTGAATTTTGGACGAGAGCTTAGGTTGCCTGCAGACCTAATCACTGGTATACCGCCAGATGCACCTCGTAGTGTAACAGACTACTTACGCGAGTGAAATGCGAAACAGAATGAACGACATACATGAACATGTCAGACAATCCGGTCAACAAATGTCTCAGAAGGTGAAGGCTTGTTACGACCGAAAGATGAACAATCTAGGATTTGATGAAGGCTCATTCGTCTGGTTGCATAATCCGGTGCCCAGCAAAAGAAAGTCACCGAAATTGCAGGCAAAATGGGATGGACCATGCCACGTTGTGACTAAGATTAATGACGTCACTTATCGGATCCAGAAAGGTCCACGAGCTGCGCCAAAGATTGTTCATGTTGATCGACTGGCGCGTTATTACGGGTCTAACGATGCTCGGGTCGAGCTTGTACTAACTACATGACTAAGTACGTCGAGAAACACTAACGCCACCTGGCAGCGAGTAGCAGTACTGAATATGTCGAGAAACTTCGACTTCTAGAACGTTCGAGACACTAACGCCACCTGGTGGTGAGTAGCAGTACTAAGTATCTCGAGTAGCTTCTGGAACATTCTTGGCAGTATAGGCAGTGAGTCGATTGTACAAGAATGTTCTAGAACGTAGATCGGGGTATAAATAGATTGCAAAGGAACGCAGACGTAAAATATGCTCTCAAACAACGTAGTTTTTGAGAAAAACGGTGGCATACAAACATACATAGATACTGGTCGAATATGGAACCTCCATTTTGAAGTCGGTTTATAAGGCGCCATAGTATGACAAGAAAAGAAAAATATAAGTTTTAAGTCTTAGTTCAAATTATATCTTTAAAAGCAATTAAGCAGCCATTAGTAAACCTTTTTCCATCAGTTTTATACACTTTACAAGTAAAATATCTGCAACTCAAATCATAAAAGAAAAAGCAATTTCTAAACTTACGGCAAATAGTTTCCAGTGTGGTATAAGCCAGGTACTTATGTAAGATATCGAAGGGCTCTTTCCCCACTTCAGTCTTCAGGTCCTCCACCAGCTTGTGCGCCTGCGCATTGAACACGCCGAGGAACCCATGCACCACTGAGCTACTGAATGTTCCACCTATGATCTTGATGTTATGTTTCCATACGTAACCTGCAATGACGAATCGGTTTTTATTCATTATTGTTTTACTTTACATACATAATATTTTGTAAGCTATATAATCTAAAAATCATTAACTACACACATCAAAAGTGTCTAGGGATCAACATATATTTTTGCAATAACTTTTCTCCTGATTGATATTAATTAAAATTTTCTTTAAGGATTCATCAAATAAAGTGTATTCGTTTGTCACAGTAACGATAAACCAAGTCACCTTTGCATTAAATAAGAAATTTGCCATTTTCCTAATAAAGGGATTTTTGACATTTGAACCACTAACATTAAAGTTCGAAAAAAAAACTGAAATAACAGTTTTCTTTAAAATTTTATTGGGTAACTTAAACATTTAATAATCCGTGTTTCTACCGCGAACACTAACAACACAAGAACATCGGTTTGGCATACTCAAAATGAGTTCATCCAAATCACGCTGTGGAATGGCCGCCCATGTTCGTTGCAACAACAAAAAAAGGTCTTCTTGCGACTGGATACCCTCCATATTCGGCAGAGCTCTTCTCTGTAGCATATCCCATGCATGCTCAATCGGATTCAAGTCTGGCGACTGAGCAGGCCAGAGCAGGACATTGATGTTAGCTGCGGCGAGAGTCTGTCTTACAACTCTTGCGGTGTGCGGTCGTGCATTATCATGCATTAACTGAAATAAGGGACCGATTTGCACTTGTAGAGGAACGATGACGTCAGATACAATCGTCTCAGCATAAATTTGAGCGTTGAGGTTGCCTCTGATCCAAATCAACTCAGTTCTTCCGCCGATCCAAATACCCGCCCATACCATGATGGTTCCACCACTATAAGGATGGACTTCCTGGCAGGATTTTAATCGCTGTTGGCGTCCAGGGGTTCTCCAGTGTCGTATACGTCTTGTATCCGGTCTCATACCAAAACGAGACTCATCAGAAAAGCACACGAAACGCCATTGTTCTTCTGCCCAATTTCTGTGTTCAAGAGCCCATTGATATCGAATCCTACGATTGTGCATTGCTATAGGTGGTACCCGTAGCGGTCTTCGGGAATGAAGGTTCACTTCATGCAAGCGGTTTCTGACTGTTTGGTCGCTAATTAAGTTCCCTGAAGAGTGATGAAGCCTCACGGCTAACATCATGGCGGTTATTGTTGGAGCTCTTCGAGTTAAGATTTGAATGTATCGGTCTTGTCTCCGTGTGGTGCAGCGATACCGTCCTCCATGGCGCTCAGCCACGGTACCAGTGCTTCGGTAACGTGTCCAAAGTCGACTGATAACACTCTGACTTGTATTCAGAGCTAAAGCCACAGTACGTTGCCGGGAACCAGCTTCTATCATTCCCACGGCTCTGAGCATTTCTTCCCTGCTTAAATGACGTCGCCGCTCCATAATAACGTTGGTTTTAATCAGTAGTAGGGAAACAGTATCACTAATAATGTCTTCAATGCGTTGTATGTTTTTATAGGGAAAATATTGACAGCTGATTTTCATCTTTTACTCGAATTTGATTAACAGTTCCTGTTTCAAATTATGAAATGCACCAAAAAGGATCCATATAAATTTATAAAATCATAAATTTATTACAAAGCCACATCTCAATCTCAAGAAATCCGCATAAAAATGCTTGATCCCTAGACACTTTTGATGTGTGTATTTAAAATAAAAGACATAAATTACAAACTAGATAAAGCATAAAAAAAATCATCCTCTATGTCGTCGGCTGGTAACGTACCCACGAAACTGGTAGCATTGCCACGTTTTATGGCAATGCTTAGCCTTTAGCCAAAGAAATAGCCAGCCCTTGGGTCACGTGAAGGGTCAAAAGTCTTTTAGATGTTTTTTTTTTTTTTCATCTAAACCTAAAAAAACTGTAAATTTGCAACTTTGGCATCTCTAAAATAAACTCATTTACACTAAAATCAATTTAGATACATACTATAAGTACGATACTCCTTGGCAAAACCTGTGTCAGATTATCTGGCTTCTGACTACCCGTAACGACTGCCAAAGATGTACAAATAACAGCCGGGATGCGGGACAAGCCTTCCGAGTTGGAAGCCATCACCTAAACTGCGGCCCCCTGACAAAGACTTCAAAAAACCTATGGCTAAAATCGTAAATTTTCCCGAAGTTTTTTCGAAGTTGAAAATAAAACCAAAAATGTTTACTTTTATTTACTTATAACAATATAGAGCTCTAGACCATTTTTAATATTGTCTATTTCTGTATATTTAACATAACAAAACAAGGAGATGTAACACCATAGGACAAAATAATGATCGTGCTAAATAGCACCAATAAGTGTCAGCGTTTCACCCGGACGCTTTTAGGGAAAATCCCTCCTGGACGCTCTCCAAACTAGGACAAAACCGGGGAAACCCCGATGGATGGCAGCCCTACTTCCGAGGCACGGAAGAATCTCGATATGTAAAGATGGTCACCCATCCACAGAGCGACCTCAGCAACCGTTGCTTGACCATGAAGATCCACCAGTAGTCGACGTGGTTAAATTATGACTGCCGCATAATTTAACCACGAGCTCCTCTTGATTTAATAGGGGGTTGCGGGGATGTTTTAGCGAGAACGCAAGGGCAACTTAATGAACAGGGTGGTTTTTTACCCGACTGCAAATGAAGGGTTATGTTTTTCGCGCGTATCTTTTATGTATGTATGTATGTATGTATGTATGTTTGTAATATTCTTTATTACCTCATATCTCCAGAACCGCAGAACGGATTCACATAATTGAGGTATCGTTGGATTCATCTTAGCAGCCCAAGTGTTCTTAGATAGGTGACATTTGAAAAATCAAACATGGCGGCTGTGCGAAGCCATTATACATAGTGAAAAAAAAAATGTTTTGTTTCGAATACCACAATATGGGTATCATATTAAAGGGCTTATCGCAAGAATTTCAAAAAGGTATATCATATTATTTTATCATTAGTGTAATACTAGCAAAAATAATACAAAGAGAAAGTTTAAAAATATGGACTTAGAGCTCTTTCACTTTCTCAATCCGGTGGGGTGCCAATGTGACAACCCCGGGAAAATCAAAAAATTGTTAATTAATATTTTAACTGTAGAGATGAAAAAAAAATGTTAAAAATCTAAAAAACCCGCTCAACTGAAATGCAAGAAACAAGCACATTTTTATTTTAAAAAGTGACAAGCAGGCGGACCCGTCAAATTAAAAAAAAAATACGTTCAATTGGGCCCCGCCTGCTTGTCACTTTTTAAAATAAATATGTGCTTATTTCTTGCATTTCAGTGGAGCAGTCGGGTTTTTTAGATTTTTAAATAATTTTTAATCAGTGGAACAGTCTGCCACTCTTTTCTTCCACTAAGGGCGGAAGGGGTCATTAGATGATTTCCACCACGGCAAAAAGTACTTGATGATTCCTTGGATTTTTTGTTACTGATGAGCCCACTCCTGACCTCGATCTCGCCTGATGGTAAGCGATAGATGAGGTCTAAGATGGGACGAGCGAGCCCAGAAGATGCCTATAAACTAGTGCTTTAAAGACTGAAAGGTCATAAGTGGCAGGGAACGCAAGCTGGCAGAGTATTCCACAGCTTGGCTGTGCGTACAATAAATGTGGAGGAGAAGGGCTTGGTACGACAAGACGATATTTATTTATTTATTTATTCAAAAAGGTTCTGGGTATAAAATATTTTAACAATAGGTAACAAATAGTTTCAGGCTTACACAGTTGCCAATTAAAGGTTAACCAGCATTCTTAGTAGAAATGATAACTAACTTAAGCAAATATTCTAATACAATTACAAAAACAAATGAACAAAAGACAAATTATAAAATTAAATAAATCAAGAAAAAAAAATCAAATGGAAATTAAAAATTAAGATGAATGAGATCAAGCATAAGCTAACAGCTAACACTTATAGTTCAACAATATATATACTAATCTTAACAAATTTGGGATTTTGGGTCTCGGGATTCTAGTAATTGGGTTTTAAAGATAGTTATGGAATCATGATGTATATGAGTACTTCTTCAGGGACAAAATTTTTGATTTCTATGGGTATATTTCTGTAACCAACTAACAAAATGGCATGTAATTTTTCTTGTATTTTTAGCTATATCCGTTACTGGAACAAATTATATTTTTTAAATGATTGTTGTTTAGGTACAAAATAAAAATATTTGAAGCTTGTTCTTCTGATTCATATAACACGTCCGTTTACCATTTTCCGGAACAAAATGATCGATGTCGCATTATCCCTTTCATACTTCAATATAAATTATAATTACATCGAAAGGAAATGAACTGTTCTCTTAAAAAAAAGTATATTAGTTATAACTACGTTAGTATGTTTATAAATAAATAAATAAGAAGTGTCTGGCGTATAATACTGATTAATGTGGCGTAAGCTGCGCTTGACCGTACTTGGTCGGGTAGTAATAATGAGAGTCTGGCTTCCCGCGCGGGGGGAAGCCAGTCGTGCAACGGACGAGCTAGAAGGCGGACGTGTGGCTGGCTGGCCTAGATCCCGATGTTACTAAGGTAAATATCTGATTCATCTGTGTTTGGTTCAGGTGGCATTCTGATTACAATGCCTACTTTATAAAATTTCTTTTATAGTTTTAAAACTTCAATCTGTGTTTCGTGTGATGCTTTTGGGTTACAGATTCGTGTAGATAAATGACAAGAATGAAGTCTGTATGTTTGATGAGTTATGCATGATTGTAGGCAAAATCCTGATTCATCTGTGCCTGATTCGTATGGTCAAAACCTCATATGAATCATAAAAAAAAGTTAGTTTTTCTTTATTGCGTTTTCCAATTTTTTACTAGTCTTATTTTATATTTACTTAGCTATAACCTTTTGAATAATTCAAAAATCACAGGAGTGTAAACTTTTTTAAATATGACATTTTTGATATGTCTTAGTTAAATAAATTAAAATAAATTGAATTGAATTTAATCTTATTGTAAATGTCATGATGACATAGTGGTTAAGAGGTGCCTGAGGTGGCGGGTTCGAAACTGGGCAAGTACCAATGTGATTTTTTCAATTCATATGTACTTTCTAAGTTTATCTTAGACATCACTGACATTGGTGAAGGAAAAACATCGTGAGAAAACCTGGACTTAAACGTAATTAATATAAGTCTGAAATTGCCAATCCGCCTTGAGCAAGCGTGGTGATCAATGCTCGTGCCTTCTCTGTACGAGTAGTGGCCTTTGCCCTGCAGTGGGACAATAATAGGCGGGTATTATTATTATTTATATTTAACAATCATTAAAACCTATTTATTCATAAGTCAGTCTCTATCTAATTTCTGTTATTTTAATATTACAGTTAACAACAATGCCACTTAGTGAGGATCAAAAGAAGGAGAAAAAGAGACTCGAAGAACGGAAAAGGATGGCAAAAATGTTTTAAAAGAATTATTCTTGGATTCACCAGAATTTTTCCGTGATATGACTGATAATTATTTTCATTATTGTTGTTGTTAAAATATGATTATTTTTTTCATCTACAGAGCTCATATACATAAAGTTTTTCATTTTTATTTCGGTTTCTGATTCATCTGTAACAAATTCTGATTCATCTGGGCACAAAATATTTGAACGTCGATACCTTGAAAACTACTTTTTAAAAACGAGTCCTTCATTCAAATATACATTATTTGGTATACCTATTTTCATATGAACATGTGTTACAGAGCTGAAAGTGAAATTTCGAAGAACTACCCATATCCGCTGGAACAGATTTTATAAATGAATTCATTTCTTTTTTTTGGTAATAGGCTCGCGTTTAACCACCATCTCACCTGATGGTAAGTGATGATGTGGTCGAAGATGGAGCACGCTTACCTAAAAGTAATCTATTCACTCTTGACTTAAAGACCCCTAGGTTATAGCTATCGGGAAACACAGACTCCGGCAGGGAATTCCACTCCTTAGCTGTACGCACAATGAAGGTATTCCCAAAACGTTAAGTACGTATAAGTGGGATGTCCACCATGTAACGATGGCGCATCGCCGTTTTGTAGTCTGATGATGGAACGGGCTTGGTGGAATTACATTGTGTAATTCCATCGCACACTCCCCGAAATGTAACCGATAGAAAACCGATAGACTAGCAACTCGTCGTCGATGTTCAAGGCTCTGGAGCTTTGATTCGACCAGTGCATCGTTGCCAATGAGTCTTTTGGCCCGTTTCTCAATAGACTCAAGCGCATCCAGCTGGTACTTGGCAGATCCATCCCAAAGATGAGAGCAGTACTCCATACACGACCGAACCTGGACTTGATAGAAATTGAGCAGCTGTTCGAGTGTGAAGTAACTTCTCACCTTTGCTAGGATTCCCAACTTTTTTGATGCTAATTAAGCCTTAGCCTCGATATACGGGCCAAAATTGAGGGTAGAAGTTAGTGTTATCACCAGAAGCTCGATACGATCGGTTATTGGCACGGTTACATCTCGGAAAGTAGGAGCCGGTTTGAATTGACTCCTTTTTGCGGAGAAGAGACACGCCTGGGTCTTAGCTGCATTAAACTTGACCAAGTTGGCATCGCCCCATTCGGAGACAGCCTTCAAGGACAAGTTCAAGCACCCAACCATGTCCTCACGGAGAGACTGGATCTGTGACCCACCAGCACGCGCGCTGGACACGTATCTCTCAGCAACTGTGCTGTCGTCTGCATACCCGAAGGTACCGGGCATAAGCAGATCATTAATGTGCAGCAATGCTGAGAGAACCGACCTCTGTGGTACACCGGCATTAATTGCGAATTGGCCAGATGAGCAGCCATCAATGACCACTCGTATGGACCGATCTCTCAGGAAGTCTTCAATCCAAATGCAAAGTTGGGTGGATAAACCGAAAGAGGGAAGCTTAGCAATAAGGCTATCGTGCCAGACCCTGTTGAAGGCCTTAGAGATGTCAAGGAAAACAGCAAGTGCTTCTCCGTGCTTCTCGATAGCCTCACTTCAGATATGAATAGTATGCTATTCATATCTGGAGTGAGGCCATACGCTAGAAGATCCCCAGTAGACCGGTTTTTGCGGAAGCCGTATTGTCGGTCACTGAGGATGTCGTTGGCTTCTAGGTATGCTAGGAGCATACTATTAAATAGCTTAGTAGTTAACTATATACTCTTACAGAGTATGGACGTGACTGAAATAGGTCTACAGTTGGCCGGGTCAGCACGACTCCCCTTTTGGGCACAGGCTGCACGTTTGCCAACTTCCATGCTTTCGGAACCTTTCCAGTCTCAAGCGAAAGGCAAAACAGGCGTGTCAAGATTGGAGACAGTTCAGGTGCACAAGTTCTAAGTACAATAGCTGGTATCCCGTCAGGGCCACTAGCTTTGTTCACGTCAAGATTACGCAGCACTCTGCGGACGTCCTTCTGATGGATGCGAATGTCCTACATACACGTCCCGCATCCAATAGGAGCATCAGGAGGGTGAGCGCCACTACTATCCAGACGTGAAGACTCCGCAAAAAGGGCGGCAAACAAGTTTGCTTTTTCCTCAGAGGAGTGGGCTAGAGACCCGTCAGGTTTAAGCAGTGGTGGTAGTGAGGGGTGACATTAGTTCGATTCGACCGACTTCGCCAGGGACCAAAAAGCTTTGCTAACCAGCAGGGTATGAAGCAAGTTTGTTCCCAATTCGGCTAACGTGGTCAAACCGAGCCCTCCGCAAAACCTTCTTGCAGGACTTGGCAGCCCTGTTGAAAGCTCTCTTCTTCTGAATCACGTCATTTGCTTTGCAATTTCGAGCATCGACCCATGCTAGGTACGCCGCGTGTTTAAGCGCTTCAGCGCGGTCACATTCGGCGCCAAATCAAGGTCGAGCTTTGCCGGACATTGTTAGGTCAGAAAACGGAATGTAGTACTCTATCCCCTGTCGCAAAACATCCGCCACGGAGTCTGCGCACGACGATGAGTCATTTGAAGAGAAGCAAGTAGGCTGCCAAGGATAACATGCAAAAAAAGATCGCGTGCCATCCCAATCCGCTGACTTGTATCGCCACACCCGCCGAGTGCCTTTAAGGCTGGTATCGGGCGGGGAGTAGACGGATACAGACTTCACCAGACAGTGGTTGGAACTACCTAACGGTGAAGATATCGTTATCGAGTAGCGGTCTGGATCTGTAGTCAGCAGAAGGTCCAAGCAATTGGCTGTGTACGACTCAACATCTGGCCTCTCATCATCTCATCGGACTCCACCCTCGTTGCTCTCTGGACAAGCTTAGTGAGATTTAATGCAAGTGAAAGATTGTGCATTTTTCGCCCAGCATGATCCGTGCACTAGTATGGGAAGAGCCATTCCTGGTGATGGGCATTAAAGTCCCCCAGTAACACGAACTGAGCTGAAGGGTACCGCTGCTGGGCCACATCTGCCGCCTCACTGATGTACTGTGTGAGCCTGGTTGTCTCCTGATCTCCACTGTGCGAGCAGTAGACACAGGCATAAATAATTTTATCCATGCCTGTATCCACCAGAGCCCAAAGTGTAGAGAACCTGGAGTCCTCAAGGTTTCGGAGACGCCGATAGCAGATGTCGTTGCGGGCGTACATGCATACACCCGCACGTGGTTTGAAGTTGTGCTCCAAGGTAAACCCTGGGTATAAAAGATACGACACGTCTGACGGACTTCTGATCTGCGTCTCCGAAAGGAACAAAAGAGCAGGATTTTCAGTCTCGAGGTGGTGGTGGACTGTGACGAGATTTGAATGCAGACCTCGGATATTACTGAGGTGCACTTTGAGAGAGAGGAAGTGCAGCCGCTGTCGAACTTTGCTCTTTTTATTTACCTTCATAATGTTTGAGAGTGAAGCGGGAAAGGAGAGGGAAGTGAAGTGAGGCTTCACGATATTAACCCTTAGACACACACTAGACGGATGGTATCGATTAGGGGACTAGTCTGGAGACTGCAAGGACGCCCGAGCCCCCCCGGGAATGTCCGTCGGGCCCTCTCATCTGGTCGCCAACCAGCATGATGGTGCATTCCGGGAGTTTTCGACAGTTAGTGGGGCAGCCTTTCATGTGTGGCTGGCACACTACTTGGGCCCCCAACTACCTACGGTCGGCCAGCGGCGAACCGTGCCTCGGGTCCCGCTACCCTCCGCGACTAGTCTCCCGATACGTCCGCACTAGTACAAGCCAGATTGGTCTTTCAGCAGTGAAGCAACTACTTCGACCCAACTCCTTGATAGGCTACACAGGGCATCGTACCGGAACACAGCTAGGCTGTTTGGCGTTACGTCTTTGCCCTGTGGGTGGTGTGGGTGGTGGGTGGGTGGTGGGTGTGGGTGGTTTAAACCTACCACCAGCTTGGTGTCACCTGATTAGCACCACCCAGGGGATACGTGTAGGGATTCGCAAAGGGGTACTCTCCTACGGACGCGGGTGACTCGGCCCCCAAAACACATCTGCTGACTGAGCTTATTAAGAAGTGAGTTTACTCCTATATTTGTGTTAGATTTTTTTGTATGAAATAGATGAGTTATGGAATATCTGGGAATTTTGTAGGGAACTTTTAGTCCTATTTGTTCTATTAATGTAGTGCTGTCTAATTTACGATTAACCAGTTTGAAGAAGAAATCATGAGAGAGATCATGTATCAGTCGTCGGTCGCGCAGAGTATTCATTTGATAACATTGAGTACGTTGCTTATATGGAAATCGAGCTGCCCTGCACTAACTAAAAGGCCGTTAAGCCACAAAAGGTCATTTTTCACTTTTTAATGTATAGTTAAACTAGTTTCGATTCTCTATCTTTTGGTCTAAGAATCAGTTTTTTACGATTAATACTTTTCGAGATATAGCAATTTTGCTGAGCAGTTAAACAAAATATTTTTTTTTTAATTTCTGTTCGATCGTATTACGCTAAGTTAGTTGCCTCAATACAGAGCTACAAAACAGTTGTGTCATTGCATTTAAAAATATCACAAAACACAATCAACCCAACGCCGTCATCATATGGTCGCAAATCGAACCGGATAATTAGTACTCGGCACACCTGTGGGTCGTTAGTGAATCGGTACCTAAGCGAGGCGAGAACAAAAGGCCACATTCCTTAGATAAGAAGACAACTTGTTTACGCAAAATTGTGCAGTTTTTTAAGAACTTATATTTTTATAAAAGTGTGGTTGACTATTCATATTCGAGTCAGTGATATTACGTACAAACAATATAGAACTTTAAAATGGCTACGATAACTTTGGAACAACAGAAACATTTGAATAGACTAGAAGATTTGGCAAAATTAATACAAAAAACGCAAGTGAACTTAAAGAAATGTTCTAAAGAGAGACTTACAGATGGTTATATACGGGCTAGATTGAAATGTATTGAAGAGTATTGGTGTGATTTTCGGCGAGCGCACGAGATGTTGGCACAATGTACTCCAAGAGACAAGCGTGGTGAATTCCCATACTTTCTTAACGAAGATTTTTTCGCCGTTGAAGACCTGTACCTATCTTTGCAAGCAGACTTGACCGACATGTTGAGCAAAACGCAGCAAACCTTAATGGAAACATCAAACTCGTCGTTACTTGGCCATCAAGGGCAAAGCTCGATTGTAAAACTACCGCTGATTCAATTACCAAATTTTTCAGGAAAATACGAAGAGTGGCCTACATACCAGGACATGTTCATATCACTTAGCACAATAATACTTCAATCAGTGACGTTCAAAAGCTACATTACCTGAAGTCTAGTGTTACCGGTGAAGCAGAAATAATATTACGTCACATTCAAGTTACGGCCAGTAATTAGGCTAATTACAAATAAGCATGGCAATTATTAAAATACAGATTCGGGAATAAACGTGTTATTGTGTTCTCTGTTTTGCAAAGACTTTTTTATCAAAAGAAAATCACAACGCAAACAGCTAGCAGTGTGAAAACTTTATTAGATACTACAACAGAGTGCATAAATAACCTAAAAAACTTGAAAATTAACAACGACTCCTGGGATCCTATAATTATATTTCTGGTGATTCAGAAGTTGGACCAGGAATCACATAAAGAGTGGGAAACTTATGCTTATAAGGAAAAGTCAGAAGAAGTGCCGTCTTGGGAAAAGTTGAAAGGATTTTTAGAATCTAAATTTAGAACCCGAGAAATGATACAACCCGTATCAAACAAAGATCGTACAATCAAGGAGCGATCCTGCCATGCCGTAAGTGCTGTTAAGGTTAAAAACTGTGTACTTTGTAGTGAAATGCATACATAAGAAGTAATTATTGGATAATTCACCTAAAATCAGCAGTAAGAAAATGCATAAGAAGTTGCAAAGTTTGCATTGTCAATAAAGGCAAGGTAAACAATCAGTTAATGGGTGAATTAAAATTTTTTTAATTCACCCATTTAAAATTAAAATAAAATTAAAAATAAAATAAACGCATATAAACGCATATAAACGCATATATACCAGAATTGCCAGCTGTAAGGGTGAGTCCACAGCGGGCCTTTCTAAACAGTGGAGTTGACTATGCAGGTCCAGTATTTATCAGAACATCAAGGGAGCGAGGCCATCACACTACGAGCGGGTACATCTGTTTATTTGTGTGTATGGTTACACGTGCCATACACTTGGAAGCTGTAACAGATTTAACTTCTCAAGCATTCCTGGCTGCATTTCGGAGATTCGTCGCACGTCGAGGTCGATGTCTTCATCTGTTCAGCGACAACAGCACCAATTTCGTTGGTGCTGCAAAAGAGCTCAAGGACCTTTTCAAAGCAGGTGAAAACAGCATTTCTAAGGAAATATCCGAACATTTAGCAATTGTGGAACTACGTGGCATTTTATCCCGCCGCGAATGCCAAACTGTGGGGGCCTCTGGGAAGCTGGAGTGCAAGCTGCAAAAAGACATCTAGCAAGAGTTAGCAAGGACTCAAGACTTAGCTATGAAGAGATGACGACATTGCTAACACAAATAGAAGCTTCTCTCAACTCCCGCCCATTGTGCCAGCTTGATAACACTATTGAGACGATGTCACCACTCACACCTGGCTACTTTTTAATAGGTGAGCCCTTACTCAGTGTTCCTAATTACAATTATGAAAACTCGAAAATTAGCCTATTAACTAGATGGCAGTTAGTACAGCGAATGACACAAGATTTCTGGCGAAGGTGGCATTCAGATTACTTGAACACTGTGCAACAACGGACCAAGTGGCAATCAGCTATCCAATCACCTACCGTGGGAGACATTGTGGTCATCAAGGAAGACGGACTGCCTCCTACAAAATGGCTCCTGGGGAAAATTAAAACACTACATCCTGGAAAAGACAATTTAGTGAGAGTGGTTACAGTGCAGTGTAAAGGAGAAAATGAATTGAAAAGACCTTTATCTAAATTAATATTCCTACCTAAAGACGCTTAATTAATCAAAACAATTTTTTAACCGACTTCTAAAAAAGGAGGAGGTTCTCAATTCGGATGTTTGTATTTTTTTTTTTATGTTTGTCCACGCATAACTCCGTGGCTTGCCAACCGATTTGAAAAATTCTTATCTTGTTAGTAAGGGTATATTTCCCAAATGGTCCCATGAAAATTTTATCGAAATCGGACAAGCCGTTTCTGAAAAATCAACAAAAGTCTAAAAAAAATATTTACGTTGATGATCTTTTCGTTTACTCTGCATTGCGTTTTTTGTTCACGCATAACTCCGTCATTTACGAACCGATTTGGAAAATTCACTAACCCACAAAAAAGCATGAAAATAAAAACTTTTTTGCAAAAAATAAAACCGACTTCCATATCAAAACACCGCAAAGCCAAAAATAATTTTAATTTCGGTAGTCGGTGTTATTGGTTGATATGGAAGTCGGTTTTATTTTTTGCAAAAAAGTTTTTTTGTATACTTACTTATCTTTAAATATATTCCACATGTATGCTACTTACCTCAATGATTCTAAGTCGGCATGATATTACATACTATTGTTAATTATCTACCTTAAAACTAAATATTTAGGTCTAAATAAAACTACTTATCAAAATTACTTAATTACTACTAAGATTATTATGTACACAAACTTACCATTCGATGATTCAAGTCGCTAAACTAGATAATAATAAATAATGATGTACTTACCTTCTCACCTGCATGCTATTACTTAAAACTATGTATATCTACTTATAACTAATGCTGTTGTGAAACAAATTCGTTCCTACTTACCTTAATGAGTAACACATAATCATTGATACTTTACTATTAGAATGTGTAGTAAACAGATGTTTAATTCTGTAGGTACCTAGGTACTTATTTAATGTTTGTAAACTCATTATCCATTTTCTACATACAGTCCACTTAAAGAAGTTGTTATGTTTACTTTGTTAAATTGTTAGGTTTTGAAACACTGCGTTAGTTGTTAAGCCCAAGTAGTTATGTTTGTAAAAGGACATAGTGTCCTTTTGGTGGGCGGTATGTTCGATCGTATTACGCTAAGTTAGTTGCCTAAATACAGAGCTACAAAACAGTCGTGTCATTTCATTTAAAAATATCACAAAAACACCTACGAAGCACAATCAACCCAACGCCGTCATCAATTTCCTTTGTTAAAAAGTGACTAAACCACAATACTTGTATATACAATACTATAATATAATACAATACTAAAAGATACTTTTATTTACTTTAAAAAAACCTCACATATATTGTGCATAGAAATAATTGTCCACAAAAATAATTTACCATCGTCCTAGCTAGCGTAGTTTTGTAGAAAAATAATTTCCCACTTATTTTTACGTTTACTCGAAAAATACCTTTTGGGGTTAGCGGCTTTTTAGTTAGTGTAGGGCAGCGAGGAGATATATCACCGAAGATATACGCTAAATGTTTCGTGAAGGCCCTTTGGATATATTCTATCCTTTGTGAGTGAACTGCGTAGTGTGGATTCCACACCACGCTGGCAAATTCTAGGTGGCTCCGAACTAAGGCATTATATAGCACAATTTTTGTTCTTACCAGCTTGAAACCGTTAGTGCTCCTCTTTAGAAATCCTAGTAGTCGTGCTGATTTCGTAACGATGTTATCAATATGACTTCTGAAGTTTATTTTACTGTCCATGATAACTTCAAGATCACGAACCTCATTTACAGTTTCTAACAGCACTCCTTTTATATTATATGATACAGTATTGGATTGTTTTTTTTTGCTAGTAAATCGTATATGACTACACTTTTGTACAAGTTTAAGTTTTGTTAAGTTTCATGTGATTCCGGTTACACCATTGGTCAATTCTATCTAAATCCTCTTGTATTAGAGTAGCATCTTCATTTGAAATAATGGTTTTATAAGTTTTAAGGTCGTCAGTAAACATAAGATATTTACAGTGATGGATTTGGTGAGTAATGTCATTAATAAAGAGTAAAAATAGAATTGACAGGCCTGTTGGTCTATTGGTCAGTGGCCCTGACTGCTATGCGCAAGGTCGTGGGTTCGATTCCCACCCAGGACAAATGTTTGTGTGATAAGCACGATAATTTGTTCTTTGTCTGGGTGTAATTCATCTATAATATGTATGTATTTAGAAATATATATGTATGTTTATCAGTTGTCTAGTACTCATAGCACAAGCTCTGCTTAGTTTGGGACTAGATGGCGTTGTGTGAAAGTTGTGGAATATTATATTATTATTCCATTTTTTATTTAATCAATACGAAGTTTCATATACGAATTATTATGTTCGATGGTTAGTTTCTACCAGCAAGCCAAATTTTCGGTATAATAAAATAAGAACCAACAAGTAACAGGTTTAGAACTTGCAAAGGCTATAATAATATTCGTATATGAAAACTAGCCAAGTCAGACCTTAGGCTACAATATATTCTCCTAAGTTATAAGAATAAATGATATTTTATGTTGTTATAAATAAATTTCAGGACTGACCATTAAACTTGGCACCCATTTAGATTTCACTTCTTTTGTCGTTGAAGTCAACAACCAAGGCATTTATGATAATATTGAACTTGGCTCTCATTTCACATTTATGTTTTTCATGGGATATCATTACTTTTTGTACATAAATTAGTAGTAGGCACTTACTTATAACAAAATTAATACTAAATGGTTTTTTGTTAAACTACTGTATTTTCCTACGTTTACGGGGTATAATTGTGCTTTTTGTGTTATTTTCTATATTTTCTTGTACCTTTGAAATGTTCGAATGAATTGCCCATTCAGTATGCGGAATCTTTTTACGCGTTTTGCCTCCATGGTGTAGTGACCCTCTAAGCGGCGGTGGCGCTAGTGGTTGTAGAATACGGTTAGTTACGCGTAATAAATACGAAAATTTACTATATTCTTATTTATAAGTACAAAAAAGGAAATATTTGGATTAAAAGAATTAAGGGTGGTATTTAACTCGTCATATATTCACGTAAAGATCTTAAAATCCACATATAGAGATTTACAGGCACTAATTATAAGTTAAGTGAAAATTATAATAAAATGATAAAAAATTACCAGTTTCTGATTTTTTCCTTTGTATTCACATAATTACCTATCTTCATGCCTTTGAACTGTCTAGGTCATCTGGAACTGGGTTATAGTTTTGATCTATAGGTCAGTCATAAAAATGACGATTTTTGGACGTTAATATCTAAATAACCGTTTGAGATATGTTTATAAAATTTGGAACACATATGTATTTCGCCAGTTTCAATATTTGAGCCAAATTTGACAAGTTTAGGTGAAACAGTTTTTGAGTTATGAGGGGCTCAAAAGTGGCTCCAAATGGTTCGTGTAACATTACACACGGTGAGCTGCACGCCAGTTCTTGGCTTGACACGCTCCCGCGTGTCTAGATGTAAGATTCGAATAATTATGTACCTATTGTGAATAGAATGTTATTACTTTTCTAACGACTAGATGTCACATTTGCAAGTCATTCGGAATACAGCCGTGCTTCCGAATATCCGTGTTTTCTTGTGCCTCCCGGACATTACACTTACCAGGTGCGGTCACCAGTCCATCTCCAAGCCAGTTTTTCATAAATCTGTACACGTATGGCTTCTCAATGAACGTGTTCGTTATCGCCCTCACGTCATCCGGGTCTTGAGTCACTGGACAACACACAATAAAAAGGATAAAAAATGTTTATATGTTTATGTCAACCTATGCACTTAACAATGTTAGGAAAAACCTTTTGAGCAAAGAAAAGAGTTTGAGTTTTCGGGGCAAAATAATCAAATGGCTTCTCTCAAAATCGGAAGAATGTTAAATTTCTACGACCTTCAGTTCCTCATGCGTTCCGGGGATGTGGTATTTCGTAAGAACACTCCCGCGACCCATGTAAATATTTGCTTGGGCTAAGTTGTTCCCTTCTTCCAGTTTTCGTTGACAATGAATAAATAAAAAAGTAATGATTTTGAGTGGATTAATTAAAATGGATAAATCTATATCTTCTGCGAAACAGTCATGCTAGCAAGGGCTGAACGCGTGAGGGACAGACAACTCTCTTCCTCACGCCCAACGCCGCCGCGCGATATGCCCCGGGTGTCGAAGATCACAAGCCGATCTCCGGGCACCGTAGGCGCCGCCGGCTTGCGGACGGCGAGCAAGGTTAACTTAGGTCCAGTAAGGACCACGCCCGAGTCGACGGCGCGTCGTGTTCCACGCGCGCCTCAAGGAGGTGTCAGCATCATTTTATTTAATGACTGCGTGAGTCCTATATAATCAGTCCTATCCTTTTATATTATTATATAAATGATCTTGTGCTGTTTTGGAACGAAGTTCCTTATCGCGCGTTACGAAAGGGGGCTAGCCGGAAAAAATTCATACGAAAAGTTGTAACGACAAGATATTCGTCATTGCAAAGGTTACTTCGGGTTATACCGTACTGCAGAAGAATTTTGAGTTGGAAGAAACAATCGCACGGTAAGAAGAGATTCGAAAAGTATCTAACTAAAGAACTTATATAATTTCAATTTTCAATCACAATTATTACTATTCTTATCTTAAATGTATTTCTATTTCTGTGTTAATTAATGTAATTGGTGTTGTACCGTTTTAATTAACTATAAATAAATGATCATGAGCAATAATGAACACAAATTTTAATGTAATATGTATTTTTATATTTGCACGCCGAATTACAGGCAGAATATTATACACTTTACCAACCTTCTGTACCTTATTTACGCAAATAAATTAATTTGAATTTGACGGTGCTCGATAGGGCATTGCCTGCCGGGGTTGTTCTAACGAGATACCGCGGCCCCGGACCACAAGGACAACTCAAGGAACAGGGTGGGTTTTAGTAGAAGTCTAACACTTCCTTCCGCTTCACCCAGAGTTTGAGAAGTCATTTGATGATTTTCCCACCGGAAAAAAGCTTAATCTCTGAACCCGCTGACCGCTGAACTATTGGGGATCAGGTTTTACACAAAAAAGTCCTCCTACACGAACAGCTAGTAATAAATAAAGTATTTATGAAAAAAAAAATACTAAACATCTAGCGGTCAAGAATACTCTACTCACCGAGAATTGCAATGGGTCCCATCCATACCACAAAAGGCAACCCTGATTTTTCACATATTTCTCCCATCCTATCGATTAGATAAAACAGGTCTGTGGAGGGAAAAAATCAAAGTTACATGATTTATTAAAATATTTAGATGAGATTTCCAGTAGCATAATTAACAACAATAATTTAGGTAGTTCTCAAAAACTAAAACACAATAGAAGTTTGACAGTGTAAAAATTCTTTAAAGTGGATTCAGAATTTCGGTGGAGAGTTTGGAAGGCAGTCTCATAAAAAAAGATAATACAAAACCAATAACACCTACTAACAAAATTAAAGTTATTTTTGGCTTTGTAGTGTTTTGATATGGAAGTCGGTTTTATTTTTTGCTAAAAAGTTTTATGCAGTATAAAACTTGAATCTACGTCAGCTGCAGCTCCCCACAGTAATATACCATAAGACATGATACTGTGGAAATAAGCAAAATAAACTAACCGAGCTGTCGCTACATCAGTTAATTGCCTAATTTTTCTTACTGCACATGCAGCTGAGCTTAATCTACTAGAAAGAGTCCTAATGTGATCACCCCACTGTAGCTTTGAATCGATAGTTTTACCCAAAAAGGCTGAACTAGGCAATGCCTGTATTTCGCTTGTCAATGCCATTTCCCAAGAAATTTAATAACTATAATTGCCGACAAGTGTTTTCGATAGGTTGGAGTGAAAATATAACACCACATTTAAAAAAAGATTATGAGGCTGCGTGCAGTATGTGTGGAGTTTCAGTGATGTATGTGGATGGTGGTGTATTTATGAGTAGCGGCATGCGTGTAGGTGGTGATGTGTATGGGTGGTGGAGTGTGTGTGAGTGGGCAAGGGTAACTTGAGGTTTGCGTGTGCGAATGTGTGAGTACATGAGCGTGGTTTTATCAAAATTAAATAATTGAATACAATGTAAAATAATATCATTACCTATTTATTTGCCGGTTTCAACCTCTAGAGCCCCAGCGGCACAAAAACGTGCCAGTAAACAAGTATTAGTTGAGCCCCACTGGCACAAAATTTGTGTGCCAGCGGGGCTCAACTAATAGTTGACGTAAATAATGGCGGTCCTTGAGAGGTTAAAAACAGTTGTAGCTCAATAGTTGCAATTGCTTTTAAAACGCTGAACGAAAACATTGTGAGGAAACCGGCATGTCCTGGGACTGATATCTGATGACATCCACCTACCTGCACTGGACCTTTTTTCGGTTTATTGTATTATTTTATAATGTCTTTTTTTACAGATACTCACGCCTCCCATCTCCTATGACCTGTTGGAGGTTGCCGATGAAAGGCAGCAGCGGGAAGCAGGGCAGGCCGCGGAACTTGCTGCGCATGCGCCGCTCCAGCACGTACAAGAGCGCACACACGCACGCCAACAGCACGCACACTACGTACTCCCACAGCGGCATCTGTGTTTTGATACTTTTTTAGGGTTCCGTAGTCGCCAAGGAATCCTTATAGTTTCGCCATGGCCGTCTGTCCGTCCATCTGTCCGCGACTAAGCTCAGAAACTTTGGCATGTGAAGATCTTAACGACATACAGAAATTTCATTATTTAAAATCGTCACTTGGTGGTTCTGCCTCACATGTAATTAGTGCGTTAGAATTCACTGCTCCAAACTACCTACATGCTTGGGATTTACTAGAAAATAGGTTTCATAACAATCGTTTGTTAGTACAAAATCATGTAAAGGCGTTATTTACTGTTCAGTCACTTCAAAGCGAATCGTATGATCAAATTAGGAAACTAATAGATTCAACATTACGTAATTTGCGAGCACTTAAATCATTAAACGAACCAACCGATGCTTGGGACACGTTAATCGTATATCTTATTGTTTCTAAACTCGATCAGTCCACGGAACGCGAGTGGGAAACACATAAAGGTTCCCTTGTGTCTAAACATGAGTCAAATAACATTAAATTAGATAATCTATTAGAATTTTTAAGAAACCGTGCGGATATGTTGGAAATGATAAAGTCAAATAATAATAACGGTATTTCTTTGTCTAAGCACAATAAAAAAGACTCCGTTATGTCGAATTACAATCAATCAGCTGATACGGAAGTACATTCCGAGCGCAATGTACTCACGTGCAGTGACGCTGTACAACCGGTTTTGTTGTCGACGGCACTCATAGATGTTCCTGATTCAAGGAATAATGATTATCACACAGTTAAAGCACTTCTTGACAACGGAAGTCAAAATTGTTTCATTACAGAATCGTTATGTAATCGTTTACAATTACCTATTATACAGTCCACCATTCATATTTCGGGTGTAGGACAAAGCGTTACAAAAAGTACCCACACCTGCAAAGTAAACATTCGTTCTAAAGTTAATGGTTTTAATACAAATATCCAATGTTGGGTTCTTCCTCGTATTACATCAAAGTTACCATCGTTAGACATTCAATGTCAATTTATAGATATACCTAAACATGTTTCGCTCGCGGACCCTACGTTTAGCGTTCCGTCGGACATCGATGTACTCTTAGGAGCGGACATATTTTGGGATCTATTAAATAATGATAAAATAAAGCTTAGTAGTGGTCCATATCTGTACGATTCCGAAATAGGGTGGATCATCTCTGGCCGTCTTTGTAATAATCATTCGTTCAAACCTAAAGGAGTTCAATGTAACTTCGTTCAAATTGATACTCAATTGCAAAAATTCTGGGAGTTAGAAGAACTGTCTGACTTACCTAATGCTATGTCAAAAGATGAACGCTATTGTGAAAAAATATATACAGAGACTACAAAACGTGATGAACACGGTAGATTTTCTGTTCGCATTCCTTTAAAGGAGTCACCCGAGTCGTTAGGTGATTCATACAACATGGCTAAAAATCGTTTATTATCTCTCGAAAGAAAGTTAGATCGTTTTCCTAACTATAAAAAACTTTATAGTGAATTTATTCGCGAATATGAGGCACTAGGTCACATGACCCTAGTCGCATCAAAGAATATTCCTGATATATTAAGTAAACCGCATTACATCTTATCTCATCACGGTGTTTACCGGGAGGATAGTGTCACTATAAAATTACGCGTTGTGTTCGACGCAAGCGCGAGTACGTCGAACAACACATCGTTAAATAATGTGCAGCATATAGGGCCGCCATTACAATATGATATTTTATTCATTTTACATGGCATAATTTTCTTGCTGATTCATGCGATATTAAAATACCTCGTTACACAATTAGTGAAAATTAATTAATTAATTAATAACTTCATTTATTTACCGACGCGTCTCAAAATGCCTACGGAGCGTGCGCGTACGTTAGATCGTGTATTAATAATTGTAATAATAGCATACCCGTTTCAGTGCGTTTATTGTGTGCTAAAAGTAAATTGGCGCCGATAAAGGCAGTTAGCATTCTTAGGCTTGAGCTATGCGGAGCTGTAGTAGGTGCAAACTTATATAATAAAATAAAGAAGTCCTTACGTTTAAATTTCGATAGTTTATTTCTGGACTGACTCCACTATCGTGCAAGGGTGGTTGCGTACGTCACCGCATCTACTCAAAACTTTTGTAAAAAATCGTGTCTTACAAATAAATGAATTAACATGTGATACAATTTGGCGACATGTCAAGGGCACCGAGAACCCTGCGGACATTATAACGCGAGGTGCTACGCTAGACACTTTAAAGTACGATAATAATAATACTTGGTGGTGTGGCCCTACGTTTCTAAGAGAATCTAGTCTCATGTGGCCAAAGACTAATAATAAACAATTGTCATCCGTTGATTTACCAGAAACTAAATCTGACTCTTTAAATTTACACTCCATTCAATTAACTTCATTGTTTGATTTTGAACGTTTTTCATCATTTATTCATTTGCAAAGAGTTTGTGCATATCTATTGCGATTTATAGATAATGTACGGGCGGCGACACGCGATGGCATGTTTGTGCGTAAAACCGGTTCGTTATCTGTAGAAGAGCTACAGCGATCGCTCGATACGTTGACGCGTTTTGTTCAACAAGAATCGTTTAGTGAGCAATATCAAAAATTAAGAAATAATATACCGTTAAATGCTAATAATAATAACAAAAATAAGTTATTCTATAATAAAATATCGGGTTTAAATATATTTTTAGATAAGTCTAATATAATTCGTATAGGTGGTAGGCTATCTAACGCGGTTGAATTTAATTATGCCAAAAAACATCCTGTATTATTAAGTGATAAACATCGTTTCTCAAGGTTGCTGTGTGAATATGAACACAAAAGACTACTTCATGCTGGACCTCATTTTTTGGTATATTCTATGCGTGAAAGGTGGTGGATCTTAGGAGCTCGCAACTTAGCCAGAGAGGTAGTACATAATTGTGACATATGCAAACGCATGAAAGGGAAGGTATTGACCCCTCTGATGGGCAACTTACCTTCTGAAAGGTTAGAGCCTAGTTTTCCTTTCATGCAATGTGGTGTAGACTATGCGGGACCATTGTCCATATTGGACCGCAAAGGCAGAGGTGCTAAGCTTATTAAAGCATATATTTGTTTATTTGTATGTTTTACGACCAGAGCCATACACTTAGAATTGGTAGGCAGTTTAAGTACACAGGATTATATTTTAGCATTAAAACGCTTCATTGCACGTCGTGGAAAGCCATATCAAATATTTTCAGACAACGGAAAGAATTTCGTTGGAGCTTAAAAAGAGTTATCAGTTATTTTTAATAATACTAATGGTATTTTAGATTTTCTTAATAATAATCAAATTCGTTTAACGTTTATACCCCCTTATAGTCCTCATTTTGGTGGGTTGTGGGAAGCGGGAGTCAAGTCCTGCAAGTATCATTTACGGCGGGTACTGGGCAATGCCAAACTAACACGTGAGGAGTTTGAAACGGTATTAACGCAAATTGAAGCCGTTCTCAACTCACGCCCTTTGTCCCCTCTGTCCTCAGACCCGAACGATTTCCTTCCACTTACTGCAGCACATTTTCTGATCGGTCGACCGCTGACTGCGCCCATCTGCGAAAACCTGACGACGATCGCGCCGGCGAGACTGGGACGCTACGACCGTGTGGAGCAACTTAGACAACATTTTTGGCAACGATGGTCGAAAGAGTATGTTTCAGAACTCCAACAACGAACAAAGTGGAAGGAAAATAGTGAGGACATCACACCAAACAGCCTAGTTCTTATCAAAGAAGAGAACGTTCACCCACTCAAATGGAAACTGGGTCGAATAACGCAAGTATTCCCTGGACCTGACGGAATATCCCGTGTAGCTGAAATCCGTACAGCGCACGGCACCATACGGCGATCGTTCTCAAAGATCTGCCCGTTACAGTCAGAATAATCAAGAAGCTACAGCGACGAGTACTTCGTGTTGGAAGACAACACCCTGGTACTTCCAAAGGCTAGAGGGCGTTGTGGTATATTGAACATACCGGCCGTATGTTCAATATACCACAACGCCCTCTAGCGGTGAAAGGAGCAAGTATTCATCGGCATGAACATAGTAAATGATCTTCCTCTGCTTCCCGTGGGTAGCAGCACCGTCGCAGCCTTCACAGCTATACTGGCTCCACGGAAATTTCGTTAGCGTCGCATGTGTTTCTCAAAAAAACCCATTGTAATTTTATAATATACGTTTGTATTTAAAAGAAACAATAAAACGACTTCATTGAAGACATCCTTCCCCTCATCACATAGGGACATAGGGAACGGTCTAACAATAGATAATAGATAGATAAAATATACTTTATTGTACACCAAAAATTTAAACACACTTACATAACCTTATTCCTATAACTTTGGTTACAATGGCGTTCTTATGGTCTTATCGCTGAGAGCGATATCTTCCAGACAACCTTTGGAAGGACTTTAAAAGCTTTAATTGAATTGGGGAGGGCTAAATTAGTGTACTACAAATACTGATAACGAAAAAAAAAACTAATTGTAATATATAAGTATATATATATATAAATACAATACATAATTATATATAATATATAAATGTAATGCGTTCTTTAACATCGTGTGGAGAAAAACAAAGAAATAATCATAAATTTGAAAGAAAATGATTGGCAACCGAGCTTTTAAAAGCAGCGAGTGACTGTGCTTGTCTTACTGACACCGGAAATGCATTCCACAACCGAATAGCCTGCACCGTAAAAGAATTGTCGTAAAATTTAGTGGAATGTGTAGGCATCAAAAGTCTCAAATTCTCCGATGATCTCAAATCTCTACCATGTGTGTCATGAAGGAACTTAAATCGTTCTTTGAGATAAAAGGGAGTCGTTGGATTGAAAAGAATACTGTAGAGTAATGATAAAATATGTGTATTCCGGCGAAGGCGGATAGACAGCCACTTGAGTTTAATGCGAAACTCAGAAACATGATCATACTTGCGCAAACCAAATATGAATCTGATAAGTACAAAAAATCGAAAAAAAATTTTGAGTCGCTCAAGCTTATCTAACTGCACTTCAGTGAGATCTGGATAACTTGCATCAGCATAGTCGAAGATAGGGAGAAGAAGAGATTGGGCATGCGCAGTTTTAGTGGCAGTCGGCAGGAAATTGCGCAATCTGTGTAAAGACCCCGCAGAGACAAACAGTTTGCGGCTCACTTCCTGCAACTGGGGACCCCAAGACAAATCCTCCAATATAAATACCAAGGTCACTTACTGAGTCACAGTAAGCTATAACAGCTCCATCAAAAACGATTCGGGGAAGGGTCGTCCAGTCAATTTTGGAACGTAGCCTAGGGCTGCCAACAATAATGACTTGAGTCTTCGCAGGATTAACCCTCAAACCATGATCCAAACTCCAGTCAGAAATACGCGCTAAGTCTTTATTCACTATCTTCACCGCCTCAGACAATTCCTCAACGGGAGCTTGTGAATAAATTGGCAGATCATCAGCATAAAGGTGGTAGGATGAGAGAAGTTCATTAGAAATTGAATTTATAAATATGGCGAAAAGAAGAGGAGAGAGAACGCCCCCCTGCGGTACGCCAGCAGTAATATTGCACCATGAAGACAATGAACCTTCAATGCAAATACGTTGTCGGCGGCCACACAGGTAACTACGAAACCAATCAATAGCTGTTGGAGATATGTTAAGAGAGCACAGTATCCCGAGCAAGACATCAAAATCAACAGTGTTAAAAGCATTACTGAAATCAAGTAAGGAAAGGACCGTCAGTTTCCCACAGTCCATTCCTGATCTTATATCATCAGTAATGTTAACAAGAGCTGTGGTAGTGCTATGCCCTGAACGAAACCCGGATTGGTAAAAATTAAGGAGTCTGTTTCTACAGAGGAAAGCACTAAGCTGACTATGGATAAGGTGTTCTAGGACTTTGGATAGGAACGGTAAAATGGAGATACGCCGGAATTCAGAAAAACAAACAGGTTACATTTTTTTTTGAAGAGGGGTTACTTGAGCTTCTTTCCATAGAGATGGAAAGAAACCAGAGGATAAGGAATAATTTAGGATATGACAAATGACATGAAGGATTTCGTCAAGTATAGGGAGTATCATCTTGCGACTAACACAGTCACTACCAACAGCATTTGATGTGATTGATAAAATACTCTTCTTAACATCACAACTAGCAAATTGATTAAAAACAATAGGAGAATAATCGGGAGTGGGAAGAGACGAAAGATTATCTAGAGTTTTGGCTTTAACAGCTCCATTGAAACTACAAGAGGTGGAAAAATGATGATTGAGTGATTCAAGATCTATATCTTTAGGGATAGACTCTTGACGTGACTTCCCAATTCCCATTGATCTGAGAAATTTCCAGATTTTAGCTGGTTCACCGTTTTCAACAGACTCATGAATGCGGCTGCGTTGGGCATCCCTACAAACCAAGTTGCTGCGATTTCGAATAGCAACGTATTTCTCACGATTTAAGGAGCTAGGTCTGCACTTGTATCTAGATTTTGCTGCTGCCTTTTTTTCCAAATTCCTTTAACGTCATCTGATAGCCACGGAGCAGGCAGATGCTTGATCTTAACCAACCTAACAGGCGCATGGACATCATACAGCTTGATCAGATTGGAATTAAAGAGGTTAATTTTGTCATCAATCGACTCCGCATGAACAAGCTCAGACCAGTCAATATTGCTAGCATCTTCCCAAAGACCTTCCAAATTCATTACACCAAAACTGCGCAGAAGAATACTTTTAGGTTTAGGCTTAGGTGGGAGAATTTTGTAGGAAAGGAAAATTAAGTCATGGTAGGAGAAAGCGTCGGCTGAACATTGCCCATGCTTAGCGACGTGTTGTGTGGAAGAAACAAAAATAAGGTCAAGAAGTGAAGGAGTACAGTTAGGAAAATGGTGAGTTGCGCTTCTTGGAAGGAGTGACAAGTTGCAGGATTGGGAAATAGATTGGAGTGAAGAAGAGCGCAAATCATTTTTAAGAAGGCATGTGTTAAAGTCTCCCATAATGATGGTATGCCTGTAAGATGGCATAAGGTTGACTATAAGACTTTCAAAGGAGGAAAAGTAATCGATACGCAGAGAGGGAATAGACTTTATTCTAATCGCTTTCGGACTAGTTCATTAAAAAATATTTAGATCAAGTTCTTATTTGTATAAAAAGCGTGTTGTTTCTTTTTGTTCTCGTTTAAAAATGGATATAGGACAATACCATAAAGTTATTGAATCTTACAAAAAGGTCAATTTATTTGTATGTTTTTCACCAAAGTCCGCACGTAAAAGACAATTAAAAATGACCTGCATTTCTACCCCGACGCAGTTGAGTCTTTCTTCAATGGCAATTATACAGCCTAATACGGCCAAAACCATGGAAACCCCTAGCGATGTGGCTGACACTTTTTTTGACACAGCTGGCTCGATCTGTAGTTCCGAGGGTATATTACACGCAAATACGGCGGTAAAAATCTTGATAATTTCAGTACGTGCATCATAAATCCATACATGACGCATCAAGCAATGAAAACTCATCCACCTCCAGTACGAAACTGAAAGCAGCAGGTAATTAGGAAAATAGCGTGGGAAAAACTGTCTTAAACCAACTCAAACTAGTACTAAACAAAGAGTTATGATTTTTGCCGATCAAGCTGGATATGAGGTCCGAAATCGTCCGAAGTCGTTCTCGTGGGACGCGCACGTGAGCGGACGTGTGAGCAATATAGCGTTGTGTAGAAACGTTCTGTTATCGTTCCCGTAAGATACCGTCGCGTCGCGATGTTAAATGTGCAAAGAACACCACCTAAATATTCATCGGATCCGAACTTAACGTCGACAAGAGATAAAGAGTGGGTAACTGCGAGGCAAAGCAAGAATAAAAGGGAGGATAATGAGTCGGATAGCGACACTTCCCGAATGTCGCAGGAAAATAGACTATTTAAATCATGCTGTCCAACAAGCGCACTAAATGAAACGTTAAACGCATTCCGCGAAGAAATGAAGGCCATGCATACCTTGTTGACTACCATGAAACAGAAACAGGATTAGAAATACGCTACTATTCAGTCCGGCACGGAGATTAAAAAGGAGGTATTTGAAATAAAAACTAAAAACTACGACACAGAAATTATTATGAAAAATATAGAAATTAAACAAAAAGAATTAGATCAGGCACACTTAAAACTGATTGATTCTAACCGTAAAAATGAATATAGAATAAAGGACTTAATTCATAAGGGTATATTTCTGGAAAAATATAAGAATTCACTGGAGGATCGTATAGGATGGCTGGAGCAGGAGTTGAAATTAAACGTTGAGTTAATTAACGTACGAAAACGAAGGTGAAGGTGAAAACATCAAAGACGTAGTAGAGAAGATAGCTTAGGAACTGAAACTGGGGGTAGACGGCATAGAAAAAGTATGGAGAGTTAGAGGCGAAGGCATATGTATATCAGTTATAGTGAAAATATGTAACAAAGAAACGCGCTCCCAATGGCTAAAATCCAGGAAACAACCGCTCACAAATCACTCAATCTACAATAACAATAATGATACCCGCATTTACATAAATGAAAATCTTACATGTCAAATGCGCTAACTCTTTTGGACAGCAAAACAGAAGCTCAGGGAGGAATTCAAGTTTATATGGATACAAAATGGAAAAATTTTAATTAAAACGAGTGAGGTTGAGAAGAAAGTATACAATATCTGCTGTGAAAGCGACATTAATAAATACATACGTGTTAATAACGCGAACGGAGAGTAAATAGATACACAAAACTAACTATAGAATATAATAAATAAAAAACTAATTACTTGAATACAAACATGAATACTGAAGACCTACAGGATATTGAATACTCAAAATATGAATGTACAAAGCAATGGATAAATCATGTAACACAAAATAAAAATAAATTAAATATCACATCAAATAACACATGAATATTTGTTCGCTAAGAAAGCATTTTAATGATATTCACGGCTTCTTTGGATGATATCAAACTAAATTGGAAGGGTTTCAACTCAAAATAAAATACTCTAAAAATTGATACTATTGCTATTGATGATAAAGTTTCTTAAATTGAAATCATAACAAACGTGTCACCTCAATACGTAGGTCAATAACTTTCCACGTTACTTGCAAATATCACGATAAATCTCTTCCGTAATTCTGTGCGCCTAGTACTGTTGTAGCCTACCGCAAGGCGGTGTTCTTTTGTCGGCGCGAACTGACGAAATAAAAGACGCCGCCGCGCCGCCGACCGCCGCCGGCCGCCGCGCCGCCAAAGCGATTACGCGCGCGCGCAATAAACCATACCTACCTACTTTTAGAGCAGATCGAATACGGAGTCCCACAGGGAAGTATTCTCGGCCCTACGTTGTTCATAATTTATGTCAACGAACTATGTAGGATGAGGCTTGATAATTGTGATATCTTTACCTACGCTGACGACACAGCCTTATTAATTCATGCGAAGAGCTGGTTGGAGGCCAAGCCTTTGGCTGAAAATAACCTGAGAGAAGTAATGTTATGGTTATCCTCGAACCTGCTTACTCTAAATGTAAATAAATCAAAAATTTTACGCTTCTATCTCCCCAATTCTCCTACACCACCAACTGAAACCACAACAATAACGGTTCATGGTTGTAACAACCAAATTATGACTTGTTCGTGCCCACTTTTAGCAAACGTTTCCAGTATAAGATATTTAGGTGTTATGATTGATGAAAGATTGGACTGGAGCACTCAAGTTATAAACCTTACTGGGCGAGTTAGAAGATTACTTTATATTTTTTAAAATCTTCGTCATTCTGCCGATGTATCAGTAATGCACACAGTATATATGCCAAGTATATATGCCTTCACTATGCCAATCAATTCTTAGTTATTGTATACCTGCATGGGGTGGTACTTATAAAACTCTGTTTTTGCAATTGGAAAGAGCCCAGAGATGCCTCCTTAAAGTTATATACTCCAAACCACGTTACTACTCGACTACAGACCTATATCGGGAAAGCCAGATTTTAACTGTTAGACAATTGTTTATCCTGGGTACCATAATTCGGCGACATTCACAACTTCCCTTTAATGAAAAGATCTTACAAAAAAGACGCGGAGCACTTGTTTGTTGTTCTGTCCAATGTAGGACCAAATTCGCACTACGTCAATATACTGCACTAAGTTCTAGAATTTATAACAAAATTAATAAAATACTATCACTATCCAAACTAATAAAAAATATAACTTGAAAATTAAACTAACTAATTGGCTTAAGTCCTTAAATTACGAAGAGACAGAAAAGCTCATGTTAATCTATACTTATAATAAATCTGTAGAGAGGTCAATTCTGTACATGAAATATATTTCCAAAATAACTATCAGGGGGTGATTAAGTATCGATACTCATGCCAAAAATGCAATCAGTTAAATTTTTGTCTGTCTGTCTGTCTGTCTGTATAACCGTTATAGAAACAAAAACTACTCGACGGATTTTAACGAAACTTAGTACAATTATTTTTCATACTCCTGAGCGGGTTATAGTATACTTTTCATCACGCTACAATCAATAGGAGCAGAGCAGTGAAGGGAAATGTTGGGAAAACGGGAGAAGTTACTCCATTTTTTAAGCTTCCGTCGCGTGTGCAACCTTAATGGTTAAAGCTACACAAATCATTTCATGACGGAAATGTTCTCCTTAAAATTGTATAAAAAATATCCCACGACAGCATATGTCTAACTTTTATGGTTGACTCACAATAACACGTGTAACTCCCGATAGCTTAGCAGTTCGAAGCTTTCTGATTATAATATTTGTCTACTCTTACGTTTATAACACTCTCAGTCACCCCTAATTGAAAAAGTTAACATTATTAACTATTCCATAAAAAAATTGGCCAAGTGCGAGTCAGACTCGCCCATGAAGGGTTCCGTAGTAACTATAATATAATATGCAAATTTATTTTACGAAAAAAAAAACCTTACAAATTTCTTAAAACTAGCTTATTTACATTTTTTACAACTGCGCCAAATAAATTTGTTTTGAAAAAAAAACCTTACAAATTTCTTAAAACTGGCTTTTTTACATTTTTTTACAACTGCGCCGAATAAATTTGTTTTTCATAGTGTTTGTATGAATTACAAAGTTATATTTGCGGTTTTAGAAAATATGCTGTATCTCAAAAACTGCTGAACTGATTTCGTTCAAACTAATTTTGGTTGAAAGTTTATATTAAGATCTACAGACATATATTTTTTTTAGATTTTTCACTCCATTATTATAGAAGTTAGAGGTTGTGTCCGCCACACACACATTTTACCACTTTGGAAGCTTATATCTTTTAAACGATTGACTTTATGAAAAAGTGGTTTTAGAAACCCCGATGTCGTTTTTAAAGAACTGTCTATAGATACCACACATGCATCGATTTCATGAAAAAAAATATTTTCAGGTTTAGTTCCATGTATGGGGAGCCCCCCTTTATTTTAAATATTTTTAATTTTTTTCTCAAAATCGGAAAGCGGTTCACAGAATACATCTACCTATCAAGTTTCACATGTATAGTCCTAATAGTTTCGGAATAAAATTGCTGTGACAGACGGACGGACGGACAGACAGACAGACAGACAGACGGACAGACATGTCGAAACTATAAAGATTCCGTTGTTTGCCATTCGGCTACGAAACCGTAAAAAGAATCATATAAATCGGTATAGAAACACCAAAGTTATACATGAAATACGCTTATAATAATAAGCCATCGCGCGTGAATACTGAATCATGCTATAAGGATGATTTTTGAGAATCGGTTGCCCCGCTCGACGCGTCTCGCGGTCGAAGCGTTCTCTAGGTACTTAAGCCTCATGTGAACGTGATCTAAACAATATTACCAATACATTAACTTACGCTGACGGAGTCGCGGGCACAGCTATATTGTATCATTACGCTAAGGCCAATAGGAGCGGAGCGCCAATGAAGAATGCTTCAAAATCGGGGTTAAATTTAACGTTAGCCCAAAGTAACTATTCCACGCGGACGAGGTCGCGGGCAAAAGCTAGTTGATAAATAAAATAGACAGTGAATAGAATATAATATAATAGTTTTAGAAATAGTTAAGTAAGTATAAATAAGTTTAATTAGGGGATTTCAATGTTGCAAATGTTTGGGTCATAATTATTGTAATGACATTAGAGTGGAGAGCCACCGAATCCCGAAATACGAGTTCGTCTCAGTTTGGGAATCAGTGTGCTATGTTTGGTTGCTACACTGTACAATGATTTAACCATATACTGTTTGCCATATAATTTTGTTACATATTTACTTGTTGTACTTTTTGATGAAAAAAAAAATTATTATTAATTATTATTAACTTTACGGTGATGTAAAAATTAATGCGTAATTATTGATTTACAGTTTACTCGTTAATATCAAGCCAGAAATTGCACGTAAACACTGATATAATAAAACTTACGTAAGAAATCGAAACAAACTACTACGTACGTATTACCGAGTAAACAGTAAAATCTTAAAGCTTTGCTTAATTTAGTAAACTGACTTACATTTTTAAAGATAGGGTTCGATGTGGTGACCTTGGTATTATATGCACAAGGCCGCTCGCTTGTTAATGGATACCTGAACATTGCGTAGCGTTGCGTTATTGTCCTGAAAGCGGCCTCAATCCGCACTTTCTAATAATAATATAATTGATGATTAAACGAACTTACCTGTACGTGAAGTTCAATCACAATTACTCGAAGAGCTTCGTTCGAAGATATTAGCATAAACACACATGTAGTTTCACTCACAGACTCGCCATTTTGCACTGAATTTAGGAGAAAAATAAATTATTAAATACAATGTAAGGTATATTAAAAAACTTTTATTCGTAGCTACCGCCATTAGCGCCTAGCCAGCTCATTTAGTTTGGAGGTTTGCTGAGCTGTTTTTTATTTCACGACAGGGGTTCAGGGTAACTGGGAGGGAGGGTTGCTAATATCTTCGAACGAAGCTCTTCGAGTAATTGTGATTGAACTTCACGTACAGGTAAGTTCGTTTAATCATCAATTACTCTCAAGCTTCGTTCTCGATATTAGCATAAACACACATGTAGACGTTTAGAGATTATAGTCGTGAAATAGAATCAATTATATAGATGTATATTGTATGTTTGCTTTGGGAGTTTGAATGAAGAAAGCAAATAAATATTTAATATGTTTCATAGCTGAACAATCACATAAATGAATAGCTGTTCAATGATATAATTATCCATTTAATACACTTGTAACAAAATCACCTTCGGTAGACATATCGTTTGTTATTATTCTATTGTAAAATTTAGAAAATACTGTAAAAGTTGAATTCCACCCGGCAGATTTTCGTATGACATCCAGACTAACGCCTAAGCTGTAAGCTTTAGAGGTGGTTGATAAAGTCTGCATTCTATGGGTTGTTACTAGGACTAGAAGGGTCACTAACTTTTTACAAATTTTTTCAAGGTTTAAATTTTCGTAGGGATATAATTCCGTCAAATAATTTAACACTTGATCAGTGTTCCACGTAAAATTATATTTAGGAAGTGTGGGCCGCAACCGAAAGATTCCCTTGAAGAATCTTTGTATATATTCATTGTTTGCAATGTCGTGTCCTAGTTGTTACTAGGACAGCGGATCGGGAGCTATTTAAGGTACCATAACGAGCTCCAGAATTAAACAATTGCGTTAAAAAACAGAGAATATTTGATGTAGCATTGTAAGGTTCTATGTTGTTTTCATGACAGAACTTCCACCACTTCTTAAGGCATGTATCATACTGTTTGACAGTGTTATCTGACAGGGATCCTAGCATGATGGGTATGGACGACTGTGGAATTCCTCTTCGGAGAAATGATGTCCGGACAACCTCCCGACAACCAGCGTAATTTGTCGGTGAATTGCACGTTCGCTACAACGAGAAATTATTAAATCACCCTCCGATTTTAAAACTAGCGGTTTTGAGGTGAGGAGTCTTTTAAAAAGGGGGTACCAAGGCTGTGTTGGCCATTTTGGTACGACGACAATGCCAGTGGCTCTGTCGATGATAACACTACGCAAGGTCTTTAAAATCACTGAGATTGGTGGAAACGCGTAAAAGTAATAATTAGTCCATGATATAGTGAACGCGTTAATTACATAAGCATCAGGGTCCCTCTGCCAAGAAACATACCTATCACATTTATGATTTATTCTGCTCGCGAATAGGTCAATACAAGGGACACCAAAGTGTCGTGTTATATTTTTATAAGCAATCTGAGAAATTTCCCACTCTATGTCAGGGTGTAATCTTCTTGATTCAGCGTCCGCAACTATGTTATCAGAAGAACGTATGTAATCGGCATGAACCATAATTTTACGCTTTTCGCACCATTTCCACAATTGTTTGGTGATATCAGTCAAATGAGGAAATTGTACGCCACCCATTCTATTTATATACGATATTGCCGTTGTATTGTCAATACGTAACAAAATCTGGCAATCTTTAAAGTCTTGTGCAAAAGCCTTAAGCCCTAGAAAAGCTGCAAGTATTTCCAAATAATTAATATGTCGAGTTTGCTCATGTTGAGTCCAAGGCCCACTGGCAGTCTCGTCACCACAGGCGGCGCCCCACCCCGTTGTTGAGGCATCACTAAATATCTCTAAGGAATATGTGTATCAACCTTTATTTTGCATACTGATTCATTTACAGCATTAAGCCACCAGTCAAAGACGGGGATAATTCGGTTGGTAAATTCATAAACTTATCGTAGTTTTCATCATCTTTGAGGTTTAGGTATTTACACCTCTCAAAGTCTTTGTTATACAGCCAGCCGTAGTCCACAGCTTGACATGCGGATGTTAAAAGACCGATGAAGCGAGCAAAATCTCTTATTTTACACCGTTTGAGCTTCCTTGTAACCTAACTTCAAATCTTTTTGAATCTATAATATTTCCTAAAAATTTGCAACAATTTGTCGGCTTAACAGAACTTTTTTCTGTGTTGATGATGAACCCTAACGATTTTAATAATTGTTTTGTGTCATTCATATTTTGCAAACAACCAGTATATGATTGACCAACCAGAAATAAATCAACTAAATAAAACGTTGATAGATATCCCAAAGACCTTAATAATTTTGCGACTGGTTTGAGAATTTTTGTAAAAATATAAGGAGCAGTGTTTAAACCGAACGGTAACACGTTAAACTCGTACAGATTGCCATTGATTTTAAAACGTAGTTAAATATTTTTTAGAGGTTGGATGTATGCTTATTAAAAAATAGGCATCTTTTAAATTGATTTTTGACATAAAACAGTCGTTTGACACAAGTTTCAAAGCTGTTCTTAAATCTTCAAGTTTGAAATGTTGGGTTGGTATAAATTTATTTAATTGTTTTAGATTTAAAATGCAACGTTGTTTGCCGTTCGGCTTAGGAACAAGAAATATACTGGATATATATTGACCCGCGCATGGTTGACATATGGACACTGCCTCAGTACTAATAAGGTCTTGTATTGATACTTTAAAGGCCTCGTGTTCGGATTGTGAATAAATAGGCTCTGATGGAACAGTTGTCTGAACAACTGGGCCAGGAAAAATGATTTTATAACCAGTAATCCAAGAGAGTATCGTGGGGTTATTAGTTAATAAACACCACTGTTTATAGAAACCCGAAAGACGGCCCGCGGGGCTTATTGTTTCTAACGTCGGTGACCTGCTTGCGGCTGACGTGACGATGTCTTGAAAGCGTTGTTGTGCGTCGTCCTCATCTGCTGCCTCTGAGTCGGAGCTGATGGCGCCCCCCGCGCATATCTCGCTCCCCCCGGCGGCGGCGGTGGGTACTGACGGCGACCCGCCGGGTGGGCTCGGTAGTTTAAAGGTCTGTTGACTGCTTTAACGAGCTGTAGACTTCATTGTCAAGGATGACCTCAGATCAGCTCCAGATTTAATAATCGTTTTCGCTGATTTTAAAGTGTCCGATAGGCTACTGCCAAAAAACATTTCATTTATTTTAGTTTTGTCTAGCTGATCTTTTATTTCCTTCTTGACAGTTGAAAGAATGAATGCACGTCGGGAGATCGAGTCCGTGTATTGCATATCACCAAGGATTCGAGCTGTATCCATCAACAGCTTGAGAAGCTCAGGGTTTTTGTGACCTGATGAGAGCAGCGTGGTGATGGCCTTGCTGATGGAGGACAAGGCACAAGATGTGAATCCCTGTTTACTTTCTATACCCTTATCTCGCTTTGCTTGAGTTTCTATGAGAGATGCTCGAATCTCCGGATTAAGGGTAGGCGCTTTTCTAAACTTGCAGTTCACAGGTACTAAATATCTATCTTTTAGCTCCTTGCGGTTCTCTTTAGGGAGGCCGGAGGTAGCAATGTGGTTGAGTCTAATCGCCAAATCCTTTTGAATTTCAGTTCCAAATTCTTTAGTCGAGGTGTGATCCTCACCTAATATTACCATTAAGTCTGGATCTAATTCGGGAACGTCCTGTTGAAGAGCAGGACGCTCAAGTTCACTCGCCTTCTCTAGAGGTATGGCGGTTGACTCCACGGCAGGCGCCGCGAGTACTTGCGCAGCGGGCAGCGCGGTGGTCACGGAGCTCAGCGGCAGCACGTTCACGTGGCCCGAGGTGTTGTCGGTGGTGGGGGACTGTGCAACGGAGTCGGACTGGACCAGGACCGGAACCTCCTCGTCACTACATTCTGCTGGGGCTTGTTGCCAGTACGAACATCCAGGTTGTGGATCCGTGCCGCCGCGATATGTGGTACATCATCAATAGGGATTGGTTCGCATTCTGCACGCAAAATGAGTATTTTGCTTAAATAAACCTATTTACGGGTGGAAAGTGAGACTCTTTGTGAGAAACACGCAATCCCAATAGGCGATATTATATTTATTCCAATAGGTTTAAAATACGGGTGGGAAGTGAGACTCCTTGTGAGAAACACGCAATCCCAATAGGCGATATTATATTTATTCCAATAGGTATAAAATACGGGTGGGAAGTGAGACTCCTTGTGAGAAACACGCAACCCCAATAGGCGATATTATATTTATTCCAATAGGTATAAAATACGGGTGGGAAGTGAGACTCCTTGTGAGAAACACGCAATCCCAATAGGCGATATTATATTTATTCCAATAGGTATAAAATACGGGTGGGAAGTGAGACTCCTTGTGAGAAACACGCAACCCCAATAGGCGATATTATATTTTTATTCCAATAGGTTTAAAATATAGGTACATGCTATGGAAAAACCCCACAGGTGGATCCGAGCAGCAAGTACTTAATATTGGAAGTGGAAGGCCCCCAAAGGACAATCCGATTTTCCGATTTAATAATAGTTATGAATCCGTTATTAATTCCCAACGCAAAACACCACTTTTATCTATCGGTATTTTAAGGAACCGAGCCCTCTACTTCACCAAGTTGCTACGCTAAAAGTAACATATTAGAATGTAAACACGAAATAAGTAGGTCAATGACTCACCCTGCAGGTTATAAGGCTTAGTAAAATCACCATCTGATGACGATGTACTTGCATAGCGATTACGTCGCGTCGCCTACGTTTTATTTCACGTTCTAACTTCTTTAGTCTTTTACACAAATAACCATAATTATCACGATTATCACTTTGTCTTTTCGGCATTATAATGTTAAAACGCACTCGATTTATTGTAAAAACAAAGGAATACTTAGATGCGAAACAGCGAAGCACTGATACGTGAATGGAGCTGGCTAGGCGCTAATGGCGGTAGCTACGAATAAAAGTTTTTTAATATACCTTACATTGTATTTAATAATTTATTTTTCTCCTAAATTCAGTGCAAAATGGCGAGTCTGTGAGTGAAACTACATGTGTGTTTATGCTAATATCGAGAACGAAGCTTGAGAGTAATGGACCTAATTCCATCATATCACACTGCACTGCATACACTATACTAAATTACCATTTTCTGCTCCGACACTCACCCCTAAGACGACCAACTGACCCGACATTTTGCAAACACAACAAAAAAAAATCAATTAGGGGTAGCCGTACTGAACGGATACGCGTATCACAGGGATAAACACGAGTGCAATAGCTAAACGCGGAATGTCGACTGACGAGCAAACCAATAATGCTAAATAAAAAAAGCCCCTATTCCCTGCTATCCTGGTACCTAAATATTATTTCGTTGTAGGGTAGCTGTCCCAGTTACTGTCCATCCACTACTATTAAAAAATATTGTTCAAGAATTCAATATTATTTTACATAATAACAGTAATTTCAACTAAACTCCGTTAAACTGTTAAGTAAATCTAATACACCAGAGCAAACTAATTACGCAATTCAAATTCAAAATTGAAAAATCATTCATTTTTTGGGTGGGAAAATTATCAATGACTCTACTGACTCTGCTGTCCTCCTGGGTGGGGACCCAGGGCGGGAGCAGAGTCAGTAGAGTACGGAAGGAAGTGTTAGACTCTTACTGACTAAAAACCACCCTGTTTCTTTAGTTGCCCTTGCATTCCGGGGCTGCGGTATCTCGTTAGAAGTTGAATTTACCAGGAGTAATTGAAACTATATGGACAGCAATTGGTTCACGTACCCGAAGATTCTAACCCATTAGGTTTACACACATTATGCATTGTGTGTGTAATAACGTAATCAGGGTTCTGTGAGCAAAGGATTTTCAATTCGGCATTAACAATTCCTGTTACTCATGCGGTCCTAGTACTTTTTATTAATTTCTTTCTTGCGTCATTTTTTATTGACTTAATTTTGAATTAAATAAAGACAAAACCAATGCTCAACAAACCAATAAAACCCATGTACCACTCACCGACGGAACGTGAACTTCTGATAATTCTTTCGGTTAGTCCTACAGACAAAAATCATGCGTGCGTGCTATTATTTTGTAATAAAAAAACTATTAACTTGTTGTTAATAATTTTCGTCATAATTATTTAAAAAACATAACTTTATTTTAAAAATTACGAACGGAACCCACTGTAATTTTAATTGTACTAGGAGAAGAATAAGTTCCGAAGAGGTGTATTGAAATGATGTTTTGGGTTCAGTTGAACATTAATTGTTACTAAATCCTTTTTCTATTCTAAGTTCTGATGGCAAATAATAATGTTTATTTAAGCAATTCGTGGTACGATGCACGTAAGGATTCCATTTTTACCCGACTACGGCAAAGCCAAAGGAGGGTTATGATTTTGACAGGCTATGTATGTATGTATGTATGTATGTATGTATGTGTGTATGTTCATCTGTTCCCTCATAGCTCCAAAGCTGCTTATCGGAACTCGAAAAATGAGGTATCGTTAGAACCGTCTTAACCGTCCGCTGAACATAGGCTACGTGACGTGTCACAAAACCCATTGTGGCGCCCTCTAGGTCCCAAAAAGTGTTGTGTTAAAAAATAAAAATAAGATAAACACATCGTGTTTGATATCATTTGAAAGGGCGTCACATGCACATTTCCAAAACATTGCATAAATTTAAAGTGCCACCCTCTAGTGGACAAAAAATCATGTGTAAAAAAATAAAAATAAGATAGATACACCGTGTTTGGTATCATTTGAAAGGGCGTCACTTGTACTTATCAAAAATATTGCTTAAATTTAACGTGGCGTCCTCTAGCGGACAAAAAGTCATGTGTAAAAATAAAAATAAGATAGATACACCGTGTTTGATATCATTTGAAAGGGCTTCACTTGTACTTATCAAAAATATTGCTTAAATTTAACGTGGCGCCCTCTAGCGGTCAAAAAGTCATGTGTAAAAAATGAAGTAAATAGTATAGAAGCACAGTGATTTAACACCAAAATAGTTTAAATAATAAAAAGTAAAAAAACTAAAACCCGACTACGACAAAAAAATCGATGCTAAAAAGGATAAAACAAGATTTTCAGGATGCTGAAATAAACAAGTTTACTAGAAAAACAATAACAGAACAAAAAAATTAAAGCCGTAGTCACACGTTATATAGGATATCAACCGTAACAAAACAATTAATAACGTTCTTTCAATTTGGATACAGCTGCATAAACAAGTTCCGTCGAGTTACGGTCCATTAGGTCACCACTCCGTCTTTTTTTTTGCTTCGTTCCCAATTCTTCAAAAGGCATCCGAGAGCTAATATTTCTCTTCGTCATCGTTTCACATGTTGATGGCTCCGCTGAAACTGATGTACCAGGGCATTCTTCATGAGCTATATTAGTTGCATTCTTGTGAAGATTTTCATTGATACAGCTCGGACAATCAATCTCAGCCTCGAGCCAGCTTCCGTATTCTCTTCGAAAATCATAAATTTTCCGGTGTGCTGATTGCCATCGTTTTATAACGGCTCTTGTAAATTTCCGGCAAAATTCTTTTAAAGTAACACAATCTTCTTCTGATAAACTATGCGTCAACCGAGAAACTACATTTTGAAATAAATGTTGATAATCGCGGATGCCTTTGGAACTTTTTAAAATAACGAACAAATCAAGGTTTGTCACAATGCTATCCATTATTGCTGTTGTACTTTCTATGCTCAAAGAGTATTTGATTTGCAATTTGAATGCACTTCTCTTTTATAGTGTACGCCATTAACAAAAATCTAACTTAAAATCTAATTACCCTCATGATCATGTTTGGTTAATGATTCGACGAAATACTAATATGATTAGGTAATAGTTACTCAAATCATACGTACATACATTAGCTTATCTGTTTCACGTATTTGATTATATTATACAGTGCACTTATTTGAATATGTAAGCCATTAACCGTTAATGAGTAATAATTAACCGGTATAATTATGAGTGTAGTTAAGTTTTACTGTCTTATTTTTTATTCTAAGAAATTGTGCAGGACGCCCGGCAATAGTTTAGATATTATATCATAGTTAGAATATTGGTTATTAGATCATAAGTTTACATGAATGTAATGGAATTTAAGCTAGATTAATCAATATAAGTAGTGTTGATTTATATAAGGAACTTTGTTATGATTGCGCTAAACTCCAAGAACAAGTCTAAAGCAGGAAAGAACCTGTCGAATCCTGCTCCCGTGACCCTCACTTTCTCCTCGTCCCTGATTGGTGGATCTTGAGTTAAGCGCATACGCAAAATATCTAGGTTAAGTTAATTGGTAGATCAAGCATTAACACATAGCGCAACCCACACGAGTTACGCCCACGTGTCCAAGTATAAGTATAGGGCATATTGACCGATTCGGCATCATTTCCGCTTCCGACGCTCGCCCGCGACGGTCGTACCGCTCCGCGCTCTCGATCGTTCCGTGCCTGAGTCATCGCTACGCTTCGTCACGCTCGCCGTGACGTCACTCGTAGTCGCCGACTACGACGCCTGGTCCGGATCCGCCTTTTTCGAGGCGGTGAAGGATATCCTGTTTCTATAACAGAGTATCGTCAAAAACAATTTGGTTTGGCCCCTTCAGGGTAAAACCACAGTTTCGTGGTCCTTGGTTGGAAACCTCACGGTGTCAACAATACCAAGGGGGTGCTGACCCGACGCACCCGCTGATCCCCTTCAGGGTGAAGCAGTAAATTGGAGTCGAGTGCTAGGTTTTGGCCTTGGGGGATCTCCTAGTCAAACCTAGTTACTGAGTTTCCTTTTCAGCTACACACCTAGTGTCGGTTGGGTGTGTCTACCCCTTCGCACTAGACCCAATAGGGCCCGGTTCGCACAATAAGACTGGCGACCGGTTACAAGCTTAGGGCTCACCATTAGGTACTCACCTCCCAGTCTCTACCCGACTGGGAGGGTTACACATCCCCGCACCCATCCATCCGGGGAGTTAGGCCAGTTAGGCTTTAAATAGGCCCCCCGCGGGAGAGAAATCTCCAAAATTTCCCCATTCAATTTTGATCCAATTGCCAATCATGGCGAACTCCAATATTTTGGAGATTCTGTTAGAAATCCTTAGGGAAAACCCTACTATTTCCGCCAAATATGGCGGAAAAATCCAGCGTGAAATCGCTAATTGTCCCCCGGCTACCGAAGCCAACGTCGCTGATTTTAGTGACGCGCTTGACAGCCCATTATCTCCCGCGCTTGCCGATCAAGGCATCCCGGTAGGTCAGTTCACGGAAGTATTTATTAACTCCGATCCCATTGTTCGTCAAACAACGAACGACTTCCAGGTAGATAGCCCTTTATTGCCCCCGCCCGCCGACAAAGTCGTGCCGATCGCCCGATTCCCGAAATCACCCATTGTTTCCGGCCCACCTGCTAATCACATTGTTCCTAAAACAATGGACGCCGCGCAGGTGTGCGCTGCACCTGAATTCCGTGAAATGGACACCACTGAACCTGTGTCCAATAACAACTCTGACAATGATTTGTCATCATGCCCCTCGTCCTCGGAAGACGACTTTCAAGTCGTCACCGGTGGCAAGAGGAAGAAAGGGAAAACCTCCCAGGCCAGCAAGGCCAAAAAGACCACCGCGTCGCCCCCGTCCCCAACTCAAACGCCCGTTCGACCCGCTAGCCCCGCCCCAACTACCTCTGCTCGAGCACAGAATAGTCGTCCCGCCAGCCCAATAGCCCAAACTTCCTCAGCCCAAAGGAAGCAACGCCCTCCGCCCCCCTTTTACATCCAGGACAAGGGTAAATGGACTGATGTGTCCAAGATGTGTGTTGATCGAAAGATCAACTACACAAACGCCCGTGCCTGCCAAAATGGCATTAAAGTCACCGTCCCTACGTCGAACGACTATAGGGAACTATATCGCGCCCTCCGTGAAAGGAATATTTCCTTTCACACTTTCTCCTTCCCCGAGGACACGCCCACTCGTGTTATTATTAAACGTGTCCCTAAAGAAATTCTAGTACAGGATATTAAAGACGACCTTGCCGATCAAGGTATACCAGTGATCGCCGTCCATCGCTTACATAAAGCGAGAGGCGGTGAATTGTACGACATGGTTCTTGTCATTTGTGAACCAACCGAAGGTCATCACCCAATATTTAAGATTAAGTCTATTTGCTCCCTATCCGGTATCTCAATAGAAAAGCCCTACAAAACCGCAACAGTGGGACAATGCCACCGTTGCCAACTGTATGGCCATGCGCAGAGCAACTGCTATGCGACTCCCAGATGCGTCAAGTGTCTGGGCGAGCATAGCACTGCGGACTGCCCACGGCCTAAAGACCGAACCCTCTGTTCGGAACCACCCAGCTGCGTTCTCTGCGGCCAGACCGGTCACCCGGCAAACTACCGCGGCTGTCCCAAAGCCCCCAAACTCGCTCCTAAATTAGCGAAGCGCGCCAACGCCCGCCAACAGAGAGAGGCACCTTCTTCTCAAATTCCCCAACGTCTCGCTCCTCAGAGACCGTCCCCGTGGAACAGGCTAAACCACGAAAAAGCCTTTCCCTCCTTGGCCCCTGCCAAACCTTTGCAGGCACTGATGGATATACCCATCGCAGCGCAGATCCTGCCTATAGCCGTGGCTACAGAGCCCACAGCCAGTCACAAACCCGCGCCTCAAACCACTGCTGCTCCTGCAGTCAAACAACCGCCCAATCCCTCACCCGTCGCGCATGGCGAGGCTTGCGCCCAGACTATACTGCGCCATTATAGGTTATTTATGACCCGCCAAGCCAGATCTCTCCGCGATGCCCTTCTGGCTGCCGAACAGCAGAATAACGGCAAAATTACGACGGCAATGTACAGCCAAATATTCAGCACACACAGTGATGTGGTGCTAGGTCTCGACCAGATGGATGCGATGGACTGATCCAATGGATTCCCAACGCACAAACCTCACTAGGCCTCGATCCCTCAAATTAGGTTTTTTCAACGCCAATGGAATTTTCAACCAACGCGCCGAAATAACTAAATTCCTCCGCGACCACCAATTAGACGTCCTCCTTATACAGGAGACCCTTTTGAAACCCCACCGCGCTGATCCCAAAATTGCGAATTACCGTCTAGTTCGCAATGACATAACACGTTGCCACGGCGGCGGTACCCTTATTTATTATAGAAAGGAGTTATACTGCATCCCTCTGACCCCATCCGTGCCTCTCTCTCACCTAGAGTACTCTGCCTGTCGACTAGGCATGACTGGTCATCCTCCGATAACCATCATCTCTGCCTACCATCCCCCACCATCGGTCGCGTCTCTTGCTTCAGACGATCCTATCGCGCTCACCAGCGATCTCACGACTCTCTTCGGCCTGAGTGACTCCGTCTTACTAGCGGGCGATCTCAACGCCAAACACCCCGCTTGGAACAGCAACACGACAAATGCCAGAGGCAGAATCGTGTATAACCTAGGCGCGACCCTAAACTACGACGTCATCGCTCCGATGACTCCCACCCACTACCCACACGACCCCAACCATAACCCCGATGTCCTCGATGTAGCGCTCCTAAAGAATGTAAACCTCCGTTTACACTCCATAGAAGCGCTTCACGAGCTCAACTCGGATCACCGTCCCGTTATCCTACACCTAGGTTCCCGCTCGGGTAACCATGATCCTACCCAACCTCCTCCGACCCAATTGATCACCGACTGGAGGAAAGTAAGTGAAAAACTGAAATCCACCACGTCGCCTCAATTGGACACCATTCCTGACCACATAGTCTCAGTCGCTGACACGACGGCGGCGATCGACTCGCTTACAAATCACGTACAATCCGTCCTGAACGATTGTTCAAGGGAAGTTCCTGTAGTGGAAGACCACCGCTGGAAACTCCCGGACGATGTACGGAATCTGATAACCGAGAAGAACGCAGCCATCCGTGCGTACAGCGCTTTTCCCTGCGCCGCAAACAAAGCTCACATGCGCAACTTACAGCGTGCTGTAAGGAAACGCATTACCGAGCAGCGTAATGCGAGCTGGGACAAGATGCTGAGCGAACTTGAGCCCACCCATCTTGCCTTCTGGCAGCTTCAGAGGAAGTTACGATCCACTGAAGAGGCCACAATGCCTCCTCTCATTCGTCCCGATAAGAGTGTCGCCTTCGATAACTCTGAAAAAGCAGAATGCCTAGCCGACAGCCTAGAGTCCCAGTGTTCTCCCAGCTCTCAACCAGTAGACCAAGCCCACCTCGATATGGTGAACGCCGAAGTCGAACGTAGAACTTCCCTTCCGCCCGTCGAAGATCCCGATAATCCACTGGCCCCCATCACTCCTGATGAGGTCCAGGATATCATTAAAAGTCTCCAACCGCGAAAAGCCCCTGGCTCCGACGGCATCACCAATAGGGTTTTCAAACTTTTCCCCGCCCAGCTTATAGTGCTAATGACTGCCATCTTCAATGGTGCATTGAGCAATAATATGTTCCCCGCAACCTGGAAACAGGCCACCGTCATAGGTATTCCCAAACCAGGCAAGCCCAAGTCTGACCCGTCTAGCTACCGTCCCATTAGCTTACTCAACGTCCTTGGTAAAATCTATGAAAGGCTTATATATAACCGGCTCAAAGATTTTGCCGAAGCAAAGAGTCTTATACCCAATGAGCAGTTTGGATTTAGAACCGAACACTCATGTATCCAACAAGTCCACCGCATCATAGAACACGTCAGCGCCGGCTTCCAACGGGGCGCAATAACGGGAGCCTTATTCTTCGACATAGCGAAAGCGTTCGACAAAGTCTGGCACAATGGCTTAATCTATAAGCTATACCAACTCGGCGTGCCTGACCGTCTCGTGCTCATCCTACGGGACTTTTTATCGAATCGCACTTTTCGTTACCGAATTGAGGGGGAGCTTTCCTCCCCCCATCCCATTCGCGCAGGAGTTCCTCAAGGCTCCGTACTATCCCCCCTCGTTTTCACGCTATTCACTAGCGATATCCCCAAGCACAAAAATACTCAGCTAGCCCTATTTGCCGACGATACGGCTATCTATTATACCGGTCTTAAACCCGATGCCATCGCTCGCACTCTCCAAACTTCCGCAAACACTCTGGCCAAGTGGTTCCGGAAATGGAGAATCGAAGTCAATCCAGACAAAAGCCAGGCAGTCCTCTTTTCTAAGCCGCGGATAAACCCACCCTCCCCCCGTCCGATTACCATGTACGGCAAGCCGATCCCCTGGGAAAAGCAAGCCAAATACTTAGGCGTGGTCCTCGATAAACACCTTTCCTTCGCTGAGCACATAAAGCAGGCACGTTCGCGCGCCGCTTTCGCTCTAGGTAGGCTCCACTTCATTCTTAGCTCCCGCAGCAAGTTATCACTCAGGTGCAAGCTGCGTATTTTCACCGCGGTCATCCGTCCCATCATGACCTACGCCTGCGTTGTTTTCGCACACGCAAAGCCCTACCTCCTCCACAAGATGCAGACCCTTCAAAACCGATTCCTCCGTAGAGTCACGGGAGCCCCCTTTTATGTTCGAAATGAGCTTCTTCACGTAGACCTCAAGATGCCCACCATCCAGCAGTTCATGAAACGTGTCTCCAAGCGTTTCTTTGATACTGCAATCCAACATAGGAATCCCCTTATCGTATCGGCCGCCCAATACGAACCCTCGCGTATCTCTAAGATTCGCCGACCAAGGCACACCCTTGTCACTCCCGATGACGCAATCACCCTGCTCCAAGAGAGCCGTAGGGAAACAAGTACAGTGGCACACAAAAACAAAAACCGACCGTCCTTCCGTCCTCGCCGCCGAGGCCCGCCGCGACGTCCCCGTAATAGTCCGCCCCGACCCTTGCCAGAGCCAGCCCGCGACGCTGAGCCAGTAGCTTTAAATTCCCTTATTAATAATAAAAATGATATGATCCAGCCTGTCCCTAGCTGCCCTCCCACTGCGACGCCCTAAGCCGAGGTCCGTACCCCACAGGGGGTGCCCTTAGCGTGTAGTCGCCTAGTTTGTAAGTTTTCTAATAAGCCCTGGCTGGAGGCTTTAATTAATTAATTAATTAAGGCAACCACAGGCAAGCCCGGTTAAGCAGCCGACAACCTCAGAGGTTGACCTGCGAGATGTGGCATCTCGCAGGTCAACCTCTGAGGTTGTCCTGCGACAAAAAAAAAAAAAAAACCGATTCGGCATTCGGATTCGGGACTCCAAGAGAGCCGTAGGGAAACAAGTACAGTGGCACACAAACACAAAAACCGGCCGTCCTTCCGACCTCAGCTCGCCGCAGAGTCCCGCCGCGACGTCCCCGTAATAGTCCGCCCCGACCCTTGCCAGAGCCAGCCCGCGACGCTGAGCCAGTAGCTTTAAATTCCCTTATTAATAATAAAAACGAAAAAACAAAACTAAAGACACCGACTACCGAAATTAAAGTTATTTTTCACTTTGCAGTGTTTTTTGGGAGTCGGTTTAATTTTTTGTTAAAAAGTTTTTATTGGGTATATTTTGGAAAAAAGTTATGGCAATACCATAGCCATGTCATAAAATTATTAAAAAACTGCGTACATTGATGTTCAGGGGAACTTCCGGATTTAGTCTATATTTCATTTTGGAGCAAAGATTAGTAAGTTACAGATAGGACATGACAGGTTTACCCCCCCCTAGCATTACAAATAGTATCGAAGCATCTAGTCACAAAATGATTTTCTGTTCTGCACTTGGCTTAATCTTTGAAGGTTTGGTTTCAAACTTTCAAATTGAAACTTAGGGAAATTCCCGAATTATTGAAAGTTTCAATAATTCGGGATTTTCCCTAAGTTTATATTGTACGTGTTCGTCGTAATATAAATAGAGCGCGCGATTTTTTGTTGTCATTTTACTTCATGCTAATACGCTGTTATCTGATACGCAATTCAGAATTTCTGGATTCTACTACATTTCTAGTTTTCAACAAAGTTATTTGGCTAAATGGGAACAAATTCCGGAGTTTTCTTCGTGGCTTTCACGTTATAAAGATGACGAGTACGCTGCGTTTTGTAAAGCTTGCAGTGCGAAACTCCAAAGTAGATTAGCATCTATAAAACAACATGCAAATACTGAAAAGCATAAATCGAACTTGAACAAATATAAAGGACAGTCAAAGGTAAGCTTAACTTTTTTTTAGTTTTTAGTAAAATTAGAATTACTGTACCTAAAGTCGAGAAGTTCGGAGGTACTTTATTTACTGTATGATCATAATGTACAGGCTGGGCCATGAATTAGTTAACATTTAAATGTAACTTACCGCGCAAACTATTGCCGCGCGGGGCGCGGGCGCGGGCGGGGGCACTAGCTCGCTTCTTGGAAATTTAGTCGCAATGGATCGCTTCACGGGGCCGCAACGCGCTTACTGCGTGAAACAGTTTTATTTAAACAACTTTTCGCTCATTACTGTGAGACGCTTATTTCGCGTTGAATATGGTTTACACGACTTAAGTCAGTGTCCAAGTGCTCCTTTAATAAAGAAATGGGTGAAGAAGTTCGAAGAGACGGGATCTACACTAAATGTGAAACAAACCGGCGCACGGTGGGCTGAAAAACGGCTTTCATAGACTTAGGCATTTTATTTTGCAAGTGCCAGTTTTTGTGCCGGATATCACTTCTATTTGTTATAACAATATACAAAAATGACACCAGAATTGATTCTGCACAAAAACGAAGGAATTATAATTTTTTTACGAAAATTTTGTATGGAGCTAGTATGAAAAATCAAAATATCTCTGAAACGGCAGCGATAACCGTAATATCCTTATAGGAGGTTTTAGTACTAATTATTTATGATTTTTTGACATACGTTACATAATGGTTGTAGATGCCTTTTTTTTTTAAATCGTCAAAATATTTTTATTTATTTTTACATATTAAACGTTCCTTTTAGTGTTTAAGTTGAAGAATTCAGAGCTTTAACAACTCTTAACATAAAATAGCATCACCCCTATAGACCTGAAGGACTAGACAGAGGTGTGTAGTATCTTGTTGATCTTGTAAGATTTCCAACAATACCAAATAGTTGAATATCAGTGTCAAAGTGCCCATGCTGTCGCTTCTTTTAGAAAGATAGGGGAATGAAATTGTTAATTGATCATACTCTAAAAGTATGATTACAACATAACCGGACACATAATAATATCGACACAAAAGGAATTTTAAAACCTTGCATACGTTCAAAATACAAAATAACATATTGTGTAGTCATCTAATGAGTCTGATGACAAGTAATTAAGTAATTAGAATGATGGTTGTAGTCTTCTGATTCTAATGAGCCTATTAAGTGTTTAAATGATTTGAAATATCTCGCAACAATACCAACTAAGAACTGCATTCACCTTTTTATAATTAGTGAGCTAATGTGATTTGCTAATGTTGATTAGTTCTACTATGAGTTCTACGAAATGTTTTTGACGATTATAAATTTTTATTATCATATCTTTTATAACTTTAATGAGGGTAGTTAACTAATTATTGACTTTATACAATAAAAGGGCTATAATTTTGTTCCATAATTTAGATTGTTCACAACCGTGTAACTGCTAACACTAAAACTATTTGCTTTGCGACTACAAAATCTTAGAATGGAAAGTTTAATCACCAACTTAGATTTGTTTGTTCTTCTAAAAAGTGAGTGTCCTTCATTTAATCATGAAGTATTGTTTAGTGCAATTGTGTCCCGCATAGGCGATTGCCTTTCTGCCGAAGATCAAGTAACTCTCAAAGAATTTTGCCGGAGATTCACGCGAGCTGCTTTAAACAGGTGGCAGAAATCTAAACGATTCTTTGATAAGTTTAGAAATACGTACGGAGAGTGGTTGCAAGCAAATATTGATTGGCCGAGTTGCGTGCAAACTTTAATAAATCAAGAACCAACTGTTGATGAGATACCAAGAGCACGCTCAGTCTCTCCAGAACCTTCGACATCATCGACTGTTGGAACAATGACAAAAAGGTCCCGAAAACCATTCAAAGATCTGGGAAGCAAACAGAAAAAGAGAAGATCTAGTGAGCACATAGGCGAGGATTCCTGTGAATTGGCATATGCAGCTGCAGCACGTTTAAAAGAAGAAGGTTATGAAGATATCGCATCTGTAATCAATTATATGATCAAAAATCCAGAAGCTGCCGTTAAAATCAAGGAAAGCATTAAGAAAACAGTAATATTTACACCAGAGAAAGCACTTGGATTGCTTCTTTCACTTAAGCTTTCAAAGTGGCAATATATTACGTTGCGAGAGACTGCCATTCGGGAAGGTGCTAAGGATATTTACCCATCCTACTATAAACTGCAACAAACTAAGCTTGCATGCTACCCTCCTAATCAATCAGTATCAGTTACGGATTCATCAGCTAGAATTACACTTCAAGCTTTACTTGACATCACGGTGAAGCGGATTCTTCAAAGTCTTTCTGATAATGTGGAAAATAAGCAGTTAAAGCTGATATCGAAGTGGGGATTTGATGGTGCTTCCAATCAAAGCCGATACAAGCAGAAAATGGACGGCGAGCATGATGATTCAAGCATTTTCATGACCTCCTTGGTGCCACTGAAACTGACAGATGGAGATAATACTATACTATATGGACAAACCCGAAACCATGCTCAACTTTTTATTGTCGTCCGGTTCAGTTCACTTTTGTAAAAGAAAGCCATGCAGTTGTCATTGATAACAAAAGAAAAATGGATGAGGAAATTGAGGCCCTTAACCCCACAGAGTGCATTAATAGTAACAGGGTGACTCATAAACTAATGATGACAATGATCGACGCAAAAGTCTGCACGTACCTTTCTGAAGCTAGATCAAATGCATCATGCTACCTGTGCTTAGCAAAACCAACAGAAATGAACCACTTAGATGCTGTAACATCAAAAACTGTGTGTTCTGACATATATGAATTTGGCCTATCATCCCTACATGCCCGTATAAATTGCATGGAATGTCTGTTACACAGCAAGAAGTAATGAGCATAAAGATATGTTACAAAACAGAAAAAAAAACATTCAAAATAAATTTAAAGAGGAGCTCAATCTGTTAATTGATATAGTAAAACAAGGCTCGGGAACTACCAATGACGGGAATACCGCAAGGAAGTTTTTCGAGTTTCCCAATAAAACTGCAGCTATTACTGGGTTGGATCAAAACCTGATAAAAAGATTTGCTGTTATTTTGCAAGCAATAACATCTGGTGAGAAGATCGATGTCATCAAATTTAAAGATTTTGCTCGCAAAACAGCAGAAAAGTACGTGGAATTATACGACTGGTACTACATGTCATCAACCGTACATAAACTATTAATACACGGAGCTGACATAATCCTTGAGATCATCGGAAAATCTAGAGTTGAGTATTCGTATGCATTCCACTTCTTTCTTTGACAAATCTTTTACCATACAAGCAGCTCGTTTGTGGAATGCATTACCCATAGATGTGAGGCGTGCTCAAACGCTACCAGCGTTCAAAAGAATGGTGAAGGAGCATTACCTCTCCCTATAACTTTTCCCCTTCTTTCTCAATTATACATGTAATATTTATTAGTATATAATTTTGGTATTGTATGTATTTTATATTATTATGTTCAATTATATGTTTGTACACTGACAGCCCTTAATCTGTCTCCTTTAAGTTTGTCCATCCAAAGGTTGTCTGTAAAAGATCGCCCTGTGCGATAAGACCGCCCATTGTACACTAGTTTAATTTTTTTGTATCTATAGAAATATTGTAAGGTGTACAATAAAGTATATAATAAATAATAAATAATAAATAATCGAAAAAAATGATATTGTCCCGATTGGGACTCTCTCGGAAGAAGCCTCAGAGTCTCGAAACAAAGATTTTAGGAAGTTCCGGGAACATCATTCGCGGAAAAGAAGCAGGCAAGATTCTAATCAAGATATCCTAAATATGCTTGTTGTTTCTTCGGATCCTTTTCTAAGTGCACAAAGGCCGAAGTTAGATGCCAAAAGGAAGACAACTGTTCAAGACTGCAATAGGCCAGCCAACGGTAACTGGACGTGTCCGGAACTTTTCCACGATACGTGGAGGTACCGTTGCTTTTCAATAAACAAGGTTACTTAATAATGGTACCACTAACCTGAGTGCTGGGGACGCCAACTTCGACCTTCCAAGGTCACGCTCCAAGTGTGGTTTGTATGTAATATGGGGTGAGTAATTGAAAGGTGTAATGTAAGTCAAGTGTTGTAGAACGTTCACAAGGTGCCGGCAACTCCAGATGGCGCGGTTCCAACTCAGCATCACACCCAACTCGTTTCCAGCAAGCGCGCGCTACGCGTGGTAGGCAATAAGGCGATGTGTTCCGAGAAATATCACTGGATTCTTGTTAATCCGAGATAACAAAGTTCCATCAATCACTGAACACAATTAATCTGTTCATATCTCGTGAGATCCAATTCGATTTACAACAAATTCCGCGTGCCAGCCCGACCGACGACAAGGCGGCGTATGATTCAACAATATCCCGGGGTTTTCGGCAAATGGGGAATACACTTCAACAATTAGATAATTCGCGACCCAATTATCGGTCTCAACAGGCGAATCCAACAATATTTTACCAATTAATTAACTCAACAGGGTTCCGACGACCGGCATTTTTTCCAAGCAAGTAAAGTCAATCTGTCAAGTCAGAGAGGTTATGTCAAGTGTCAACATCAAAGACAATAGAATGTTGCCACACCAAAAAGAGCGTTCAAAATTACATTTGGGACGCAACATCTACCCCCCCCGGACGGGCCTACCCGTCCGCTAATCAATTGGAAGTCTTGACAAGGTTGCAAATTCAACACAGCTTCAATGCGGCCAAATACCGTAGCTAGTTCATTAAAGGTGAGAACGGTGTCTCCCAACAATCTCCGCCAGCGTCCCTTTGCCGCTTTCACCGCGGCCCCAAAAATACCCCCCCAATGGGGGGCAGGCTGGCGGGTCAAACATCCAAGTGACCCCTCGGCGGGCCAAACTATTACCAATGTCAACCTGGTTCTCATTAAGGAAGGCGTATACCTCCTTCAAATAGTTACTTGTACCCTTGTAATTCGTACCGCAATCAGACCTAATCAACGAAGGTAACCCACGGCGAGACACAAATCCTTCCAAAGTCGCCTCAAAGGCCTCTGTCGAGAGGGAGGTTACCAGCTCCAAGTGTACTGCCTTGGTTGACAGGCAGACAAACACACAAATAAGCCCTAACAATCTTGCTATTACGAAGGGTGGACGTCTTCAACAAAGGGGGACCAACAAATCCGTTACGACGCCAGCAAAGGGCCTCGCCTCATTGACGCGATCAGCCGACAAAATCCAAAATTCTCACTGCAGAATGGCCAACAGCGCATTGCAACCGGCATGCGAGTTCTTAGTGTGACGATCAGTCACCAACAATTGTACCAAGTTCAGTTACAACAAGGGCAGGAGCACCAATTTTAGGGTAAGGACAACTCACAAGGGTGACCTCAAACCAGGTCCTTCCCTCAACAGTGGTGTCAGCCGGTTCGCCAATTCCCCAAATCTTGCCTGAAAGGTCGTTCACCTTCAGGCCAACCTGTCCCGCTAACCAAGAAGACAAAAGGCAACCCCGGACTCCCGTCTCCAAAATGGCACAGACCACAATCGAGTCACCCAAGGGTCCCCAGACCGTGACCGAGGTCGTTGGCAACAAAACCGTCTTGATCGGGGGGTTCCTTTAGCGGCAGGCGTCAATCTCTTAGCGATGCCTGGGCGGCGACCGATCGCCGCATCCAGGCTGCCCTCGTTCACGACGAGGCCAACAATCAAAATAGTCGTCCGCGCGGTGTCCCAAGCCGCTCGCCATCACTGGAGGGGCATATCCCACCGAATGCCCGAATGGCGGAGGGCGCGACTCCAGCCGGGGACGTTCCGCCAACGGAGGGGAAAGGCAGCGGCGCCGACCCGGCCACTGCTGCCTAGCAGCCAATGCGCGTTCTCCCTGACGAGGGAAGACCAAATGGCGCTCGTGGGGCTCCCGTTCAACTTGCGCGGGGGGTGGAGTGCGGCGTACAGAATCGCGGGTCTCAGCCCGGTGCTCGTCTCCGGGGTACCCCCCCTGCGCGAACCCTCCTCAGAAGATGGTCTGCTGGAGCGGTTCGCGTTGGCGCACAAAATCTCCAAGTGGGACCCCTTACAAATTCTACACGGGCGGGGGTCGGGGCAATCCCGATGGAAGTGGGCCCCCAAGCACGAAAAGCACAAACGGCGTGCGTTGACAATACGGCGGCGGGCACTTACGTGCAAATTCAAAAAGTCCCGGCAACGCGCCATGACATGCCCCGTTGCCTTATAAAAGTCACAATGCAATGATGAGGACTCCGGGCACCAGCAAAACGGGGGGCGGGGCGATCATCAACAGGCCCCCTGGCCCGAGGACTCCGGGCGCCAGCCAAACGGGGGGCGGGGCGATCATCAACAGGCCCCCTAGCCCGAGGACTCTGGGCGCCAGCCAAACGGGGGGCGGGGCGATCATCAACAGGCCCCCTGGCCCGAGGACTCCGGGCGCCACGAGTGTTATCCGCAAACCGACACTCGTCTTCCAAAAATTTGAGGAGGTCGTCAAAGGGGGGAAGATGGGTGGCACCATCCCCACCATACTCCTGCTCAAAACGTGACCTCAACTCCGCGGGGAGCAACTGCAGCACTATGTGCACCAACAAGTAGGACCAATGTTCTACCGGTAACTCCAGGCGTCCCAAAGCGTTGGTCGCTGAAACCAACGGGTTCAGCAAGTCAGTGCGCAACGTCGACGTGCTGACAATGGCCGGTAGTCCCAAAATCTGGTCGATGTGCACATCAGCCAGGCAGCGCTTGTTCTGATACCGTCGGGAGAGAAGCTCCAGAGCGGTCGGGTAAGAGGAATCCGTCACCGGCAAGTGCTGCACCAAGGCTCTGGCTTCGCCCTCCAGGACAGACAATAAATAGGCCAGCTTCTGGGCAGGTCCGAGGTCCAAGCGTGCATCGACAAGACTCTCAAAGAGATCTAGGAAGCCCAGCCAGTGGTCCAAGCGACCGTCAAAATGTGGCAGCTCCAGGGTGGGCAGCCTACTCAATAGTCCAGGGCCTGCAACAACAGGGGTCTGCGGCTTGGCCGCATCAGGCACCCGGCTCTTCAAAATTTCCCGCGCTCGTAGACATATGACATCCCCCAGGTGGATAATCTGGTCATAGTCACCCAAAATCTTATCGCGGGCTGTCTGATCCAACACCCCCAAATCCACGTCCATGATGTACTCGTTGAAGCGCGTGAGCGCAGCATCAGCTGACTTGATCCTCTCAATCACTTGCCCATACCGAGCAAGGGTGAGCTCTTCCAATTCCACACGCTCAACAGTTGCAGCTGCCGATGTGAACCATCTCAACTGTGAGGTCAATCCCGCAGCAGCCTCCCTGACTGCCCTTAATGAGGCCATTGCAACAATCAAATATTAATACAAAACAACAATCAACAACCAACAATCAAATATTAAACAAACAGCAATGACTTGTTAGCCGGCCAAATATATTCAACAAAATAAAAATTCAAATTCAATTATTTCAAGTCCAAATGCGACCCTGTACTTATTCCAAGTATGAATCTAGCTTGGTACAGATGGCTAGTTACAAAATAAATAACAATTCAATGTATAATACAATGCTGGATCAACCTCAAATAAATATCAAGAAGCACAACAATTGACTGTATAATATTGAGCCGGAGAATCTCTAACAACAATCCAATAATTACTATAAATGCAATAACCAATACACACAATTCAAGTCCTATTATGTTAGACTATGTGTAATTATTATTTAGATAACCTTTCAAATTCAGATCAATGACATTCAATTATTAATTGCAACAAATACCAAACAACTTTTACAACAATATACCAACTTATGTACCAAATTATGTACCAAATTATACCAATAATTCCTAATTTCACAAATAAATCCTACCTGTCAATGCAATGAAAGAGGCTACAGTACAAATTACAAATACAACTTCAATTGATTCAACTTCAATTAGATAGCCCGGATGACATGGTAATATATTCAAAACTTATTAAGTTATAAGTTGTGTTAAGTAATTAAACTCAAGTTTTAAGTTTTCAACAATATTCAAAACTTCCAATTAAACCAGTGGATCTTATAAGACCACGCTTCTGCTACCAATTTTGTTCAAGACTGCAATAGGCCAGCCAACGGTAACTGGACGTGTCCGGAACTTTTCCACGATACGTGGAGGTACCGTTGCTTTTCAATAAACAAGGTTACTTAATAATGGTACCACTAACCTGAGTGCTGGGGACGCCAACTTCGACCTTCCAAGGTCACGCTCCAAGTGTGGTTTGTATGTAATATGGGGTGAGTAATTGAAAGGTGTAATGTAAGTCAAGTGTTGTAGAACGTTCACAAGGCGCCGGCAACTCCAGATGGCGCGGTTTCAACTCAGCATCACACCCAACTCGTTTCCAGCAAGCGCGCGCTACGCGTGGTAGGCAATAAGGCAATGTGTTCCGAGAAATATCACTGGATTCTTGTTAATCCGAGATTACAAAGTTCCATCAATCACTGAACACAATTAATCTGTTCATATCTCGTGAGATCCAATTCGATTTACAACAAATTCCGCGTGCCAGCCCGACCGACGACAAGGCGGCGTATGATTCAACAATATCCCGGGGTTTTCGGCAAATGGGGAATACACTTCAACAATTAGATAATTCGCGACCCAATTATCGGTCTCAACAGGCGAATCCAACAATATTTTACCAATTAATTAACTCAACAGGGTTCCGACGACCGGCATTTTTTCCAAGCAAGTAAAGTCAATCTGTCAAGTCAGAGAGGTTATGTCAAGTGTCAACATCAAAGACAATAGAATGTTGCCACACCAAAAAGAGCGTTCAAAATTACATTTGGGACGCAACAACAACCTTTTTTGCTGAAACTCTCGACCTAATACAGTTTCCGGAAACTGAGTTCGAGTTTGTAGGTATATCCGATCTGGATTCTGACTCGGAATTGGAGTCCGACAACGAAAGTTGTAAAGAAAATTTGTAAAATTTAATTATTTTTCTTTATGTTCTTTTGTTATTTATGTTAGTTTATTGTACCAATATGTTTAGTTAATAATTTCATAAATTATAGTTTCAAATATGTATTTTGTATAATTGAATTTATTAGATATTATTTTTGTTACTTCTGTTTTATTTAAATTACCTATCAATAAAAAGTTTATATACAGTCTTTTTTTTTTCACATATTCTTAATATTTGGGGAAAAAGCATGCTTCCTAACGATGTTCTTAACTTTGACACAGTTCATGTATCGTTTTGAACAGTTTCATATGTTAAAATAAATAATGTTAGTACTATAATCCCCTATAAGGATATTATTATTATTATGTGTCCGGTTATGTTGTAATCATACTTTTAGGGTATGATCAATTAACAATTTCATTCCCCTATCTTTCAAAAAGAAGCGACAGCATGGGCACTTTGACACTGATATTCAACTATTTGGTATTGTTGGAAATCTTACAAGATCAACAAGACACTACACACCTCTGTCTAGTCCTTCAGGTCTATAGGGGTGATGCTATTTTATGATAAGAGTTGTTAAAGCTCTGAATTCTTCAACTTAAACACTAAAAGGAACGTTTAAATATGTAAAAATAAATAAAAATATTTTGACGATTTAAAAAAAAAAAAGGCATCTACAACCATTATGTAACGTATGTCAAAAAATCATAAATAATTAGTACTATAACCCCCTATAAGGATATTACGGTTATCGCTGCCGTTTTAGAGATATTTCGATTTTTCATACTAGCTCCATACAAAATTTTCGTAAAAAAATTATAATTCCTTCGTTTCTGTGCAGAATCAATTCTGGTGTCATTTTTGTATATTGTTATAACTAATAGAAGTGATATCCGGCAAAAAAACTCGCACTTGCAAAATAAAATGCCTAAGTCTATGAAAGCCGATTTTCAGCCCACCGTGCGGCGGCCCGCGGACTTCTCGGAGCGAAGAGAACGTGCAGCAAGTTTCCGCTTCTGTTCGACGTGATCCAGATTTATCGACACGCAAACGATCGGCTGAATTAGGATTATCCCGCACATCATTACGCCGTATTTTGAAATTAGATTTGAAATTACATCCATATAAGATCCAGCTAGTGCAAGAACTAAACCTTAATGATTTAAATTTGCGTAAGTCATATGTCGAAACAATGTTAACTCGATTCAGTAATTTTCACAACATCTTATTCTCTGACGAAGCCCATTTCCACCTAAATGGACATGTAAACAAACAGAATTGCAGGTATTGGAGCAGCGAAAATCCTAAAGCTAAACATGAGAGGCCACTTCACTCTCCTAAGGTAACTGTATGGGCTGCAATTTCAGCAAAAGGAATCATCGGACCTTACTTTTTTGAAGATTCTCGAGGCCGTTCAGTTACTGTTAATTCTGCCGAGTATGTGAAAATGTTACGGGAGTTCTTAGCACCGATGCTACTGGAATTTGCTGGCTATAATCGTAACACATGGTTTCAACAAGATGGAGCCACGTGTCACACATCGAAAGAGTCCTTGCCGGTGGTCAAAGACATGTTTCCGGAAAAGCTGATATCCAGACGGGGTGACATCCCATGACCACCCAGAAGTCCAGATCTATCACCAGCAGACTTCTTTTTATGGGGTTATTTAAAGAGTCGTGTCTACATTGATAAACCGAATACACTGCGTCAACTTAAAGAAAAAATCATCGAAGAGATGTCGGCGATCTCGCGGTCTCTTTGTAGAAGAGTATTCGAAAACTTTAGGACTCGCTTAGATGAGTGCAAAAACCGAAACGGTGGTCATTTAGACGAAATAATTTTTAAAAAATAAATTACAACTAATTAGCTTTCTCGTAAATAAACGATTTCTAAAATATGTTAAATGGTTTTTTATACGATTTTTTCAAATGTTAACTAATTCATGGCCCACCCTGTATAATTTATGTTTTTACTTGTTTCCAGGTTGACACATTTTTCAAAAAGGCACCACTGAAAGACGAAGTCAAGAAAGCGGAGCTGCGTTTATGCGGTTTTCTTTCAGAACACAACATCTCTTTTAGAGCTATGGACCATCTTAGTGATGTTCTAGTGAAATGTTTTCCTGACTCCGAAATTGCAAAAGAATTTTCCTGCAAGAGAACCAAAGCAGCAGCTATTAACTATAACGTTTTAGGACCCGAATTTGAAAAGTTATGATTGAAGATATACTCCGTATTGTATCTCCGTCAAGTATTCAGATTCAATTGTAATCGATGAAAGTACAAATGTCACCACAATCAAAGTGTTGGCGATAGTAATCAAATACTTCTCTGAAACCAAACCAAATTCCTTGATTTAGTTGATGTAAGTGGTGAGACCGCAGATCATTTATTTGATGCTTTATCATCAAAGTTATCCGAGTTAGGTTTAGATATAAAAGACGTGATGGGGTTCGCTGCTGATACTATGAATGTGATGTTTGGTCAACACTCTGGCATTGTTACAAAAATAAAAAAGTGAACCCAAAGTGCTTATTCATAAAATGTGTTTGTCATTTTGCAGCATTAAGTGTTAGTCATGCTTGCAAAATACTACCTAGAAATTTAGAACAGATAGTAAAAGAAGTATATGGATATTTTTATCAAAGCAGCAAGCGTCAAAGGGAATTTGTCGAGTTCCAAAATTTCACTGACACTGAAAAATATAGACTACTGCGTCATTATGATATAAGATGGCTTCATGCTTGTGTTAATAGAATAATGAGCAATGGAGGGCACTGCAGTTGTTTTTTCAAGACTAATATTTGAGTGATCGCATTATGTCATCAGAATTTTTGTATAATTCTTTTAGCAATGATATAAACAAATTATACTTTTACTTTTTAGACTACATTTTGCCGATAGTAAACAAATTTCATATAATTTTTCAAGGCGACTACCCGTGCATTGAAAGATTATATGATGATGCTTCTAGTATGTACTTGTCGATTTTGGGTTGCTATATGAAAACTAATTATATAAAAAACCCGGACAACGTATTTACATTAGACCCAAAATCTAGTGTGAATTATTTGCCATTGAATAATATGTAGGTACTTAGGGATGCAAGTGGGTCAAGAATTAATTAAACATAGGGGAAACATAAATATGAAAGAACAAATTGCTGATTTTTTCAGAAAGTGTCAATCTTTTTTAATTGAATTGAGCACGCAATTGAAATCACGTTTGCCTTTTGAAGATCAAAGTTTCCGGAAACTGAAATTTCTTGACCCACACATTGCCGTGAATGAAGAATTTAGTAGTTTAAGAAATGTTATGGAAACTTTCCCATACGAAGTACAGCCAGAACAAATGCAGATAATTGACGAAGAATATAGAACACTCAAACTTGATCGCAAAGTAAGTAATTTATTACAATCTTCGAGTACTGGCTCACCCCTTTCTTGTGAACAATTTTGGTTGGAACTGGGGAAAATTTCTAACAGTGATGGTACATTAAAATACAAGAATATAACTAGTTTCAGTAAATCTCTGGTATGTATACCAGTGTCGAATGCTGCATGCGAGCGCATATTGTCACAGATTAATTTAATAAAAACGGAACAAAAAAACAGATTCATAAACAAAAATGTATCTGCAATTTTAAAAACCAAACAAGGTATAAAAGATGATGGAGGCTGTGTGAATTTTAACCCATCAAACAATGTTAAAACATAATTCTAATATTTATTGCGATGATGATGATAATTAATAGATAAAAATATGTTTTGAAAATCAGTATTTTTGTTGGTATATTTTCCCTGTCCAAGTTGGTATATTTCAGTATTTTTTTTAACGAGCTTCGGTTTTTTTGTAAAATTTAATCTGGTCACACTGATTATTAATTCAATAAATACGCCATTTTAACCTGTTTTAAAAACGATGTAGGTATACGACATGTTTTTAATTTTTTTTTGTATTAATATTTGGATTACATTATACAATGTTAATTCAAACTGGTCCACCAAAATGGACAATTTTTTTTTATAGTTCGTAGTCTTGCGTTTCACCATAATCTCACCTGATCTTAAGCGATGATGTGGTCGAAGATGAAGCACGCTTGCCTAGAAGTAACCTATTCACTCTTGACTTAAAGACTCCCAGGTTATAACTATCAGGAAACACAGACTCCGGCAGGGAATTCCACTCCTTAGCCGTACGCACAATGAAAGTATTCCCAAAACGTTTCGTGCATATGGGTGAAAAAGCCGCAGTCACACGTTATTATTTGGTTTGTTACGGTTGATATCCTATATAACGTGTGACTACGGCTTTTATTTTTGTTCTGTTCTTGTTTTTCCAGTAACCTTGTTTATTTCAGCATCCTGAAAATCTTGTTTCATACCTTTTCAGCGTCGATTTTTTTGTCGTAGTCGGGTTTTAGTTTTTTACTTTTTATTATTTAAAGTATTTTGGTGTTAAATCACTGTGCTTCTATACTATTTACTTTATTTTTTATAAGTTCAAGTGAAGCCCTTTCAAATGATACCAAACACGGTGTATCTATCTTACTTTTATTTTTTACACATGACTTTTTGGCCGCTAGAGATCGCCACGTTAAATTTAAGCAATAGTTTTGATAAGTACAAGAGAAGCCCTTTCAAATGATACCAAACACGGTGTATCTATCTTATTTTTATTTTTACACATGACTTTTTGTCCGCTAGAGGGCGCCACGTTAAATTTAAGCAATGTTTTGGAAATGTGCATGTGACGCCCTTTCAAATGATATCAAACACGATGTGTTTATCTTATTTTTATTTTTTAATACGACACTTTTGGGCGCTAGAGGGCGCCACATTGGGTTTTGTGACACGTCACGTAGCCTATGCCCAACAAGCAAAGTAATCCTATAAAGAAAGATTATAAGTCTATCACTACTAATAAGTAGAAAGTAAAAGTAAAGTAGAAGCTTGTAAACTCTTGTCTGAGATTTAATTTAATAATATGTTAATCAGTTACGGATTTATTAGATAATGTTATTTTAACTATTTCGTTTTTAGCTTTAATGTGTCATTGTAACTTTCATTTCTTTTGTTAACCTGTGGACAATGGTGTGGGTTGCATAATTGTTTAATTAGTTATACGAATTTTAGTTAATATGTTTTTATTATGTAACTGTTATTTGTCCCTAAATAAATAAATAAATAAATAAATAAAATAACGTTCTTGTAAAAGTTTACAAGAACGTTATTAGTAGTGATAGACTTATAAGTTTACAAGAACGTTATTAGTAGTGATAGACTTATAATCTTTCTTTATAGGATTACTTTGCTTGTTGGGTGTTCAGCGGACGGTCAAGACGGTTCTAACGATACCTCATTTGTCGAGTTCCGATAAGCAGCTTTAGAGCTATGAGGGAACAGATGAACATACACACATACATACATACATTCATACATACATACATAGCCTGTCAAAATCATAACCCTCCTTTGGCTTTGCCGTAGTCGGGTAAAAATTACATATACTTAAATAAGTACATAATGTTATAATATATAAACATATAATATAAATATAGAACGTGTAACGGAAACCCCTTATCAATCCAAAAGGGCTGAAGACAACATCTGGTATGGAGTCTCTATGCCCAGTTTCAGCACAAAATAAGTGACTCAAAGAATTGAAACGAAATTATCGGTTTCATATGTTTCATGAATATCAATCATAACAAACGTGTCACAGCACTACGAAGGTCAATAACTTTCCACGTCACTTGCCTATAACAAGATAATTCTCTTCAATCTTCTTAATTTGAAAAATTCAGTCTCTGGTATCAATGTATTTAAATTTCTAATTAGTTCCACACATGAAGACAGGATTACAAAACCCTTGTCATATCGTTTGTTATCATCCAAAGAGGCCGTACACTTGGTATGTATATACCCTTTAAATTACACGTTGTATACATAAATAATTAACACAGTTAAAGGGAAAGGTAATGCTCTTTTAATCGACATTTGAATAGAGATATTGTTTTCAAATCACGAATGCTATGCGGAAGTGAGTTCCACAATCTTACAGCACGGACAAAGAAGGAATAAGAGTAGTAGCTCGTTTTATGTGAAACATGTGTATTTAAATAATATGGATTGGAGCTTATTAAATATGGTATAATTCTAATCTTTCTCTATAGAACGCCTTCATCGAATGTACCAATTTTTCTTAATAAGTTAGATACTCTGTTAAGAACGCTCTGTCGTAACACAAAAAAGAAAATTATTGTATGTGGTGATACAAATATAGATATTTTGAAACAATCTAAGGATAGTAGGGAGTAAAACTACTTGTAGCAGCCTAATCCGCTAGCATAAACGCTTGCGCTTATAAGCGTTGAGACCTCGGACGGAAATCACGCCACCCTACGTCAATTCGGGTGATATTTTGAGACGGAAGTTAAAGTCGCGAAGTTCTAACTACTTCATACGTCAGGCGAGCTTAAGCCCCGCCTTCCGAAGCGTAGCGCCCTCGCACATTCGTTACAAGCGCTAATGAGGCAAGATGGTGATGAAGTCGGCCATTGTCTACGCTAACGAGCAGGCGTCAACTCCTGCGCAAAAAGTGTCAAGCGTGAACCGTTATTATTATTAATTAATTCTAGTTTTTAACTATAAATAGCCTTGTAATTTGTATGTTGTTATATTACTGCTTCCTTCGCCTGAATAGCAAGTAAACTCTGTCGCTCCTCGCTTAGAATTTTATTTAATCGCCTTACACTAAATCGCTTCGCTGGCTAACGTATATAGCTGTCTAAGTAATTGAAATTAGTATATTGATTTTATTATAACGGAGTCCTATACTACTTCATACCTATTAAACGCATATAACTTGAAGCATATGATCTCAACGCCAACTCGAGTGACAGAAATGACCAAAACTTGCACTGATCACATTGTAACCACCATCGAAAAAGGTTCTGCTATGTACTGGACTTGGGTTTATCGGATCACTCAGTCCAGACTTTTTCTTGGACGGTTAATGGACGAAAGCAGCCATTTTTGAAATAGTGGTATGAATTGAACCGAGATTACAGTGATGAAAATAAGGCAAAATTTTTAAAATTAATTTCTTGCTTATCTTTTCTTATTTTTCCGATAAAAAAACTAGTAATGTGGGGTAGATGTCACATTACTAGCAATCTTGTTAACCCCTCCAACTGAGCTAAATATGCTTGTGTCTGGAGTGGGTTCTCGGCCATAATGTTATGGGTGGGGTTCGAACTCGTGACCTCTCGATCACAAGTCCGACACCTTATCCATTAGGCTATTGACGCTTAATGACGTGTTTGAAGAAACATCCACAAACGAATCATTTCTTTGAAAATTTGGTGCCACTTTTTGTCATTCTCCTTTACTCATTGACAATTAATGTTTTATAGTATACTTGAGTTTTTACATTGTACAAGTTGTATACCCTGTTTTTTAATCTCAGAGACAAATTGACACATGCAAATACCAAGTTATTAAAAACTTTTTACATAAAATTAGACCGAAATTATAGTTATTTTTCACTTTGCAGTGTTTTTTGGGAGTCGGTTTAATTTTTTGGTAAAATGTTTTTATTTCACTCTTTTTAGTTGGTTTGTTTTTAATTTACCTAGTTACAAGAGCCTAAATGTCAACTACTTATAACATTTTACAAAATATTGCTTTTCCCAATGCTGGGCCGTTAATTTTTGAGGAGTTCTCCTGGTACTTCACCATCAGCTATACATCACCATACGCATTGTGACGAACATAAGGTGCATAATATCCATATTCAAGTAATCGAATCGCAATCCACGAAATACTTATTATTGAGTAGTTTCGGCGGCCATCTGTGGTCTTCATCATCAGTTCCACTTCCCCAAATGGTACTTTTTGAGAGCAACTGCTCAAGTTACTATGAGAAATACCCAAAACGCCATAGGTGTGCCTATAATATTTGAAGAGTTCCCTCGATTTCTCCAGTATCCCATCATCAGATCCTGACTTGGTGACAAATGGTACCAATTTCAAAGTATACCCTATCAAACTAAAAAAGAATTTTTCAAATTCGGTTCAGCCGTCTTCGAGTACTCGATGACCATAGGTACATAATATATATATATATATATATACGCGTCGAATTGATAACCTCCTCCTTTTTTTGTCGTCGGTTGAAAAATAATGTTGCCCGTTCTATTTTGCAGTGTTATACCTACGATACCGGTTTGTTGAATCGTAACTTTTTACCCGACTGCGCGACGCAAAGGAGTATGTATGTTTGTACCTATGTGGCGTTGTACAGGCCAAACGCGTGGACTGATTTGAATAATTCTCACGTTAATCAATTCGTCTTAACCATACGAGTGTCACAAGAGTTATGGCAGTTAATTATGAATAAAAAAATTCGCCAAGTGCGAGTCGGACTCGCCCCTGAAGGGTTCCGTAGTAACTATAATAAATATAACATACTTAATACATTTATTTAAAAAAGAAAAAAAACAAAAAGCCTTACCAATTTCTTAAAACTAGTTTATTTACAATTTTTACAACTACGCCAAATAACTTTGTTTTTCATAGTATTTGTATGAATTACAAAGTTATATTTGCGGTTTTTGAAAATATATCTCAAAAACTGCTCACTCGATCTCGTTCAAACCAGTTTACATTAAGATCTACAACATATGTTTTTTTTTTAGATTTTTCACTTCATTATTATAGAAGTTAGAGGGGGAGGGACACATTTTACCACTTTGGAAGCGTATATCTTTTAAACGATTAACTTTATGAAAAAGTCATTTTAGAAACCATAATGTCATTTTTAAAGACCTGTCTATAGATACCACACACGAATAGGTTTCATGAAAAAAAAATATTTTCATTTTCCATGTATGGGGAGCCCCCTTTATTTTAAATATTTTTTTTAATTTTCTCTTAAAATCGGAAAGCGGTTCACAGAATACATCTACCTACCAGTACTAGTCCTAATAGTTTCGCAATAAAATGGCTGTGACATACGGACGGACGGACAGACAGACAGACAGACAGACGGACAGACATGTCGAAACTATAAGGGTTCCGTTTTTTGCCATTCGGCTACGGAACCCTAAAAATTCGGCAAACTATATCAAATATCGTTGGGGTATCGTTGAACAGGTCTTTTTAACCGACTTCAAAAAAAGGAGGTTTACAATTCGTCTTGAACTTTTTTTTACTTCATAACTCGGAAATGGCTGGACTGATTTGGAAAATTCTTTTTTTGTTTGAAACGGTATATTTTCTAGTTGGTCACATTGTCGTCACGTTTGGATCTGTTGATGGGATCATGGAGAAATCGAGGGAACTCTTCAAATATTATAGGCACACCTATAGCGTTTTGGGTATTTCTTATAGTACCTTGTGCAGTTGCTCTCGAAAAGCACCATTTGAGGAAGTGAAACTGATGATGAAGACCCCAGATGGCCACCGAAACTACTCAATAATAAGTATTTCGTTGATTGCGATTAGATTACTTGAATATGGATGTTAAGCACTTTATGCTCGTCACAATGCATATGGTGAAGTAGAGCTGATGGTGATGTACCAGGAGAACTCCTCAAAATTAACGGCTCTGCACCGGGAAAAGCAATATTTTGTAAAAGGTGATAAGTAGTTGACATTTTGGCTTTTGTGACTAGATAAATTACAAACCGACCCACTAAAATGCGTGAAAAAAAAAACTTTTTAGCAAAAAATAGAACCGACTTCCATATAAAAACACTACAAAGGCAAAAATAACTTTAATTTCGGAAGGCGGTGTCTTTAGTTTCGTATATATTATCGTTTTTGACACCGCCTTCCGAAATTAAAGTTATTTTTGCCTTTGTAGTGTTTTTATATGGAAGTCGGTTCTATTTTTTGCTAAAATGTTATTTTTTTTATAAAGAGAACTAGAAATGTGGTTATCATTCACATTACTAGCAATCTTGTTGACCCCTGCAACTCAGCTAAATATCCTTGTGTTTGGAGTGGGTTCACGCCAATAGTGTAATGGGAGGGGTTCGAACTTACGATTTTCCTCTATTTTTTATTTAAAGCAATCGCTTAGGATATACAACATGTAATTTAAAGGGTATATACATATCAAGTGCATGGCTTCTTTGGATGATAACAAACGATATGGCAAGGGTTTTGTAATCCTAAGTCAACGTGTGTAAAACTTATTACAAATTCCATTACACTGATACCAGAGACCGAATTTTTAGGGTTCCGTAGCCAAATGGCAAAAAGCGGAACCCTTATAGTTTCGACATGTCTGTCCGTCTGTCTGTCTGTCTGTCCGTCCGTATGTCACAGCCATTTTATTCCTAAACTGTTAGAACTGTACATGTGAAACTTGGTAGGTAGATGTATTCTGTGAACCGCTTTCCGATTTTATGAAAAAAATTAAAAATATATTTAAAGTAAAGGGGGGCTCCCCATACATGGAACTGAAACTGAAAATATATTTTTTCATGAAACCTATGTGTGTGAGGTATCTATAGACAGGTCTTCAAAATGACATTGAGGTTTCTAAAACCACATTTTCATAAAGTTAATAGTTTAAAAGATATACGCTTCTAAAGTGGTAAAATGTGTGTCCCGCCCCCTCTAACTTCTAAAATTATGGAGTGAAAAAATCGGGTCTGCAGTTTTTGAGATACAGCACATTTTCTAAAACCGCAAATATAACTTTGTAATTCATACAAACACTATGAAAAACAAAGTTATTTGGCGTAGTTGTAAAAATTGCGAATAAACTAGTTTTAAGAAATTTTTAAGTCTTTTTTGTTTTTTTTTTTCAAATAAATATAATTATATTTATTATTAAAAATTGGCCAAGTGCGAGTCTGACTCGCACTTGGCCAATTTTTATTCAAATTAAGAAGAACGAAAAGAATTATCGTGTTATTGGCAAGTGACGTGGAAAGTTATTGACCCTCGTAGTGCGTACACGTTTGTTATGATTGGTATTCAAGAAATATATGAAACCAATAATTTGCATTTTCTATTATATAAATGCAAGGTAATGTCAAAATTTTATATTTTTCAAAATAAGGTCGACAACTCTGAGTGGTTTCTAATTTAAACATGAACCTAATACATTTATTTTGCGCTTTGAATATAGTGTCCTTATCAGTTGAGTTACCCCAAAAGATAATCCCGTATCGTAGGACAGATTCCACCAACCCATAGTATGCGGTAAGCAACGCATCTACACTAGTTATTTCGGCTAGTGTGTAAAGAGCATACGCTGAGGAATTTATTTTCTTCTTTATGGTCTCTATATGTGCTTTCCAATTTAATTTTGTATCAATAATGAATCCTACAAATTTTGAAGTGTCAACAGAGTCAATGATAATAGTATTAAATTTCAAATCAAGTTTATTAATTAATGTCAGGGGTCGTTGTCTGAAGTGCATGATTTTAGTCTTATTTAAATTCTTTTAGATTATTTTATTAATGAAATTAGGGATTTATTAATGTCACACTCATATTGATTTCTATTTTTAACCGACTTCTAAAAAAGGAGGAGGTTCTCAATTCTGATGTATGTATTTTTTGTATGTTTGTCTAGGCATAACTCCGTCGCTTGCCAACCGATTTAAAAAAATATTTTTATGTTGGAAAGCGTATACGTTCATCTAAAACGGACTAGCCGTTTCTGAAAAATCAACAAAAGTCTAAAAAAATCTACTTTGACGATCTTTTCGTTTACTCTGCATTGCGTTTTTTGTTCGCGCATAATGAATCTTCGAATCCAGTACAACAATGCTTTCAGGATGTTGTTGGGCCTCCCACGATTCTGCAGCGCGTCCAATATGTTTGCTGAAGCGGCGGTAGATAGCTTTGGCGCTATTATGAGACGGCGATCTGCGTCACTGCTGCGTAGGATTCGTGGGAGTACCAACAGCATTCTGAAAGTCATTGCGAACAAACAGGATTGTGTTTTCCTGCAGCATTGGACTCGCATGCATTGCGGTGAAGCTGATGCTGCGGGAAAATATATGAATTAGTTTTTAGTGTTTATTATTTTAATTTATTTTATTACTAACATAGAATGTAAGGTGTTTTACTAACAAACTTTGTATGGATTTCTTTTCTGAGATAAATAAATAATAATAATAATAACTCCGTCATTTACGAACCGATTTGGAAAATTCTATCTTGTTCCAAAGCCTATGCTTTCTAAATGGTCCCATAGTCACCAATTCGGGATCTGATGATGGAATCTTGGCGAAATCGAGGGAACTCTTCAAATTGTATAGGAAATCGAAAAGTGATTTTGGTATTTTCTAAAACAAATGAAGCATTTGCGTTCAATAAGAACCATTCCACTATCAGATCTGATGATGAATCCACAGAGACAGGCTGTGTTTGGACTTGTTGGAACTGCAATGGTATGCACTTTCCGGGTGTACCACGAATAATAAAAAGAAATAGAATTGTTTTTCATTCTCAGTTCCAGTTCGACGCCGTTTTCTCATACTAAAAGCATATCTATCCATATTTTATAAGATTAAAAATATGTCACTAAACACTTGACAAATATTTTGTTTTTTGCAAAAAAAGAAACCGACTTTAAAAAACCATTCTGGCCTTAGTCTGTAGTTATATTACAGTCATTTAGGTATCGTACATTGCTTGGCACCGAGTCCAAAAAATTGTTAAATTTTATTATAGGATAATCGTAGGTTAGGTTAGGTTTATTAATATAGGTAGGTTATAGTATTACTTTTAAATTTTTAGTGCTTTCATGGTTTTTTGAAGTCGGTTTCTTTTTTTATACGGAATCGTCATAACACTGTCATCAGCAAATAGGCTCATAGGTTGTTCAGTAGATTTAGGCAAGTCATTAATGTATGGTAGAAAAAAGGGAGGGCCTAATACACTTCCCTGTGGCAGTACTTCACGTTCTTGGGATATATGGATTTCTTCTCGTTTTGTCGTCAAATTTATCCTACTAACTTCCGTAAATTGCTTTCTTTGCTGTAAATATGACTCAAATAATAATGCTATATATATGCTTTCTGATATATAAAGTATACTATTATTTATAAATATATTATTTCATTCCATTTTCTCGTACACCTACCACAATATGTGTTCTTTAACCCAAAAGGTTGACTGGTAGAGAATGCCTTGCTGCATTAAGTCTGCCCAAGTAACACAATCCATACTTCCATACTAATATTATAAATGCGAAAGTAACTCTGTCTGTCTGTCTGTTACCTTTTCACGCCTTAACCGCTGAACCGATTTACATGAAATTTGGCATGGGTATAGTTGAGGACCCTGGGAAGGACATAGTATAGTTTTCATCCTGGAAATCATCCCTTAAGGATGTAAAGGGGTGTTGGAACTTTGTACTCCCCCCTCCCAATTCATTCAAATCGCGTATTCAAGAACCACTCATAACATTTTTTTTTAAACTACACAACTGCATGTAGGCTATACAAATCTTTGTTTAGGGCTGGAGTCGAACCCACGTCATGCACCAGTCAACAGTTACGCCAACCGTGTCGCTTAAATTTTAACCAATCAAGTTAATATACGAATCATTTCTATTTCAAAATCGGGGCAATATGCGTTTGCCCTTTTGAAAATAAGAGAAGATCGTGTGGCAACAGATATCAACGGGATGATTTATTTGAGCTCTTAATTCTGTAACATAGTCCAAGATACAGATAATTTAATAAACCACGTTTATTCTGATTTGAAAACAAATATGAGGGATAAAGAATGGCTGCGTCAAAGAGTAATTTTTAGAGAAATTGTAGGGCAGATCAACGAAAACATTATGTCTCATGTGGATTGTGATGTTGTCGAGTATCTGTCCGTCGACAATGTCATGGATACCAAGCCAGTGACGTCGTACCCTGTAAAGTTTATCAATTCTCTGGAATTGTCAGGGTACCCCATCACATTATTTGAGGCTTAAACTTGGTGTCCCAGTCCTGTTGATGCGTAATCAGGGCGCACCAAGGCTCTGTAATGGCATGCGACTACAAATTACACACCTTGGATGCAATGTTTTCGAGCAATAATTATAACAGGAACAGCAAGCGGTGAAAACGTATTTATTCCTCACATTTAGTTACCCTAAAAGCGGCATTTGCAATGACCATAAACAAGGCTCAAGGACAGACACTGAAAGTCGCAGGTGTACATTTAGAAAAAGACTGCTTTTCCCATGGGCAACTAACTGTATGTGGCGTGCTCATGAGTATCAAGCGCACAAAATCAACACGCCAAGGACGGGAAAACCAGAAACGTAGTTTACAAAAATGACAAACTACGTTTATAGTTTAAAAAAAATAAAAATTTAAATACTAACTGTCTGTCTTTTTTTTGGGGATGGATGGACCCTGGTGATGGTGTTTTAAATATTATAATTATGCGTTTTTTAACCACCTAAAAAGGTGCGGTACATCTTTTTGGCAACAAGAATTATTGACAAAGTGTAAATTAACGCGGGCGAAGCCGCGGGCAAAAGCTAGTTGTACATAAAGTTTAAATAAATAAATAAAGTAAAGGCAGAGTCAGTATATCGACCTCTTTAAAAACATTTCGAAGGGATTCGCGATGCCCCGTTTTATGTATTGCCGGGATTGTCCTCTTTTGCAGTATAAAAATTTTATCTACGCCAGCTGCGGATACCCACAGTAATAAACCATAAGACATGATACTATGGAAAATAAACTAACCGAGCTGTCGCTACATCGGTATAGTGGTCAGTGGCCCTGACTGCTGTGCGCAAGGTCGTGGGTTCGATTCCCACCTAGGACAAATGTTTGTGTGATGAGCACGGTCATTTGTTCTTTGTCTGGGTGTAATTTATCTATAATATGTATGTATTTAGAAATATATATGTATGTTTATCAGTTGTCTAGTACCCATACCACAAGCTCTGCTTAGTTTGGGACTAGATGGCGTTGTGTGAAAAGTTGTGGAATATTATTATTATTATTATAGTTAATTGCCTAATTTTTCCTACTGCATATTATGCAGCTGAGCTTAATCTACTAGAAAGAGTCCTAATGTGATCATCCCACTGTAACGGCACAAGCTATTACGCACTTTTTGTAACTACGTACTATCGCAGTCGAAGCACCAAGAATTGTTCAAAGGACCCCGCGTGAAACCGGGCCGGGTCGCCAGTATTATATAAATAGCGTTTTGCATGAGCGAAACTACTCTAGATAAACTGGAAAAACAGGCTATCCAATTTTAGCATGTATTTGACTATCGCGAACTTTATAATTAAAACAAAATATTATTTTTTCAGGGTCATATGTCGTATTAGAAATCTTGGGGAACTTCGGCTTCTAAGATACAGGCTTCTTGCCTGGTTTAGGAGCCAGATTTTTCGCCTTTAACTTTGACATTGTTGTACAATTTAATGTTAAAACCATACCTTGTACTTTTGTTTTTGTGTACAAAATAAATATTTTATTTATTTATTTATTTATTTATATAGGAACATTATCCTTACATGCCCAGGGTATGCAACAGTTACCACTTGGAGGACACGGTGGAGCACACGGAGGCTTGGACAGAGCACTGCCGTGAGTGAGTGGAAATAACACATAAGTTACGTTTTATGTACATAGTTAGGTTTAGCAGTGTTTTTAAAATTAAATTAATAGATCACTTTATAAATCGCTTCTTATCCCGGAATTCCCATGGGATCGGCATTTACGCGGGAATACCCTATCAATTGAACGAAGTCGCTGGCAGGTGCTAAGTGATCCATAAATAAAAGTGTCACCAATTGCCATATTTTTTTAAAGGTTACTACTACAATGTGGGTATAATTCACATTAATAATAAAGCATATACTTTTACAAAACCACACAATAATCCATATCGACCCTCCCATGCAATAACTCGGTAATGTGCTATTATGGGTTTTATGCTGTTATGTCAAATTCGGTATCTATGCACCTTACCAATTTTTTTCAAAATTTTCCTAATGATTTTTACAAACATATTGTGACACACGTGTTTATTGTTGGGAATTTAGACAGAAATATATATTGGCAAATAACCTTATTAACCTTAAAGTTATAGAACTTTACGAAAAAACAAACTTATATTTTATTTTGGTATGTTGCGTTTACCGGGTTATTGGTGTAAATAATTTTCATGAAGTTTTTGGTAAACGTGAGTACGTAGTTTTTGTTGAATTCATTTTAATATATGGTACTCAGAAAAAGTGTACATTTTGGATTTGTAACTAAACTGATAGGTGACGATACTGAGAATCTCCGTTACGAAACTGATGTCATAAGGCATCGTACACACGGATTGGGTGAAAAAGCATTATTTTTGGAGTATCACTTTTATTTAGATTATTAAAAAAAAAAAAACACTAAAATCTTATTTATAAACAAAATAAATTTATACCAAGTGTAACAAAGGAATAACCTTGTCTTTTCTGAAATGGGAATGGAAAATTTAGTTAGGTTAATGATTACCACATTAACATACCTACAACCTACACCCAACAACTTTTTATTCTTCTGAACTAAGCTTCATAATTTCTCAGTTTCGTAACATAACGCAATATAACGAAAATGAGAATAAAATCTGAGAAATTATAATCTCTAAAAATATTTTTACGTTAACCACGTGTTTATCGCACAAGCCCTGAGCTTATTCTTTAAGATAATACAAAAAGCAAGAAAAGGACATAGTAAGTAAACCAGAATATAATAAACTTCACACAATAATAGTCGTTTATAACCCTGAGGTATTTTTTTTGTAAATATTCACTTGATACAAGTCTTAACTTCACGACTACGACGAAAACAAAAAGGTTACCATCATAGTGATTTTGACGTAAGTAATAATGATGCTATAATAGGAAAAATAGTTATACCACTTTAAACCATTGTGTTTCTAATTTTATTGCGTGTTACTAACCTTGAGTAACGAAACTTCATAATTTTGGGACATAGATTGTTTAATTAAAATAAATTCTTCTATATGCAATTTAGGAAAATAAAAGTCCCAATTAGTTACTTGATTCATCAAGAATAATATAGCCACAGTCAATATTACATAAAGCGAAGAGTATTCGTAACAATATATTTCTGAAAAAGTGTAGCGGTCCTTGGGACACTAAAAAAATGTATAAAGATATTTTTAGCAATATTTTGGCACCCAAAAAATATACTCTAAGAAAATGAAAATTTAAGTTAAAATACGAGACTAATCTTCATATCAATAGATAGATATAACAACAAAGTGGGGAAAAAGTAAATATATCATAACATTAGATATTTACTTAAATATGAAGTAGCAGGACAAGAAATAAAACCTACACTTTTCTGAGTATGACCCATATGCATTCCGTAATACACAATAACAATGTTATTTAAGATGGTATTGGCTCATTAATGTACGTAATATTTCAATGATTATGTTATTTATCAATACCGTCTCTAAAATTATTGGATATTACCACTATAACTCCGTAAAAACATGTTATGTATCAGCCCTACTATAAAAAGTTAACACCGTAAATGTCCATAATATAATGTTACGAAATATTTCATGTGATAAAATCACTGCAATAACCCCGTAAGTACTATTACTGTAATATTTTATGTTTTTTTTTAAGTATTATTTATTTTCATAAATTACCAGGTTTTTAATAAAAGGAATTTCATTTTAATGTCACAGTCATATTCCGCGTACAAATAGCTTTCATTTAATACACCAATGACTTCAATAGTCCTACTCGTTCAAAAGATATTTGAAAAAATCAGTAAATCTTTTCTCCTGTAAAATTTTGATTTTTCGTTTACCGAGTTATTGCTTGGAAGGGTCGATATATTATATCCAAAAATTTAAAAATTTCATGATATGCTACTTACGGTCACACACACGTTTCACGTGTAACTGGGACTACACGGAACAAAAGATTGACTCTCGTCAGCGCTCCGAATATTTAATTTATACTATTATTATGCTTACAGATACATGCATATGTAAACTCGCTTGAAGTAAAGCAAACTATAGGCAAAATTAGGGTCACCATTCGTCCCGATATATCGGGACTGTCACCGTCATTAGGTCTTCTGTCCCGACGTCTCGAAAAAAGTACTATTACGTCCCGTTTTATCGCGCGGTCTTGGGAATTCGAATACGTAACTTCGGCACTGGAGAAGGAAGACAGTCATCAGGGTATCATAAACAATTTCAACTAATTGTGTCTCCCTTTCATATAATCAATAGATACACTAATCACTTTTTTTGGAGACAATACTAGTACCAACTTAGAGGGCTTGAACGACGAGGCTAATGCAATGTTTTTCATAAAATAAATGAAGAACTCGGAAAACATTTAGAAAGGATTGGGTACCCAGCCCATATTCTGCTCAATACTGTATCAAGTGCAACTCGATTCTTATCTGTTGATGTAGAAATCATCGTCTGAAAATATTTGATTATTTTTCCATATTTTATACTGTGAGGAGTGAGAAGTTGAAGGAATTTTGCGCTTATGTTGATATAAATTATCAAAATTTACCGTCAAACTCAAGAACAAGATGGCTTTCCCTGATGCCCGCGGTGGCAAGGATCCTCAAACTTTAGACTCCACTAAAAAAATATTGTTTTTAATATTTCAGATTATTTTTAAAGTCCATTCAGTGTAATTTCTTTCCAATTTATAGGTACAGTCCAATTTGTATTGATTAAAAAAATATATAAGTAGAGACGATATTACAGTGTGAGGTTAACTTCAATATGACTTTATGTATTTGTAGAAGGATAGAAAGAATTACTTAAAAAAAACTTATTAAAAAAAATCTATAAATCCCGACTGCTCAACTGAAGTGTAAGAAACAATTACACACAGTTTTTTAGATTTTTTTAAATAAGTTTTTTTTTTCAACTTTTTAGTTAAAATATTAATTAACAATTTTTTAGTTTTCCCGGTCGTGTCACATTGGCACTCCACCGGATTCAGAAAGTGAGTCCATATTTTTAAACTTTCTCATTGTATTATTTTGCTAGTATTACACTAATGATAAACATGAAATACCTTTTCGAAATCCTTATGTTAAGCCCTTTAATTTGATACCCATATTGTAGTATTTGAAAAAAAAAATTTTTCACCATGTATAATGGCTTCGCACAGCCGCCATTATTTAATTTTTTTTAAATGTCACCTATCTAAGAACACTCGGGCTGTTAAGACAAATCTAATGATACCTCAATTGTGTGAATCCGTTCAGCGGTTCTGGAGATATGAGGTAATAAAGAATATTACATACATACGTACATACATACATACAAACATACAAGATACGCGCGAAAAACATAACCCTTCCTTTGCAGTCAGATAAAAAAGTAGTCTTCAACAAAATAGGTCCAGGCTTTTTCCTTTTTTTCGGTGGGAAACTCATCTAATGAATCCTCCCGGATGGAGCGGAAGACAGTGTCAGACTTCTACTGACTAAAAACCAACTCTGTTCCTTCAACTGCCGTACGTTCCGGGGCCGCGGTTTTTTGTTGGAATGTTCCCGCGACTCCGGCAGGCTATGGTTCTGTCGGGTCCCATGAATGCTGCTGACTGCTCCTTGAGGTGCGCGTGGAACACGACGCGCCATCAACCCGGGCCACCTACCCCTGCTCGCCGCCTACAAGCCTTTTTTTTTTTACCGTGGTAAGATCATCAAATAAGTCCTCCCACCCCGGGCAGGGCCGGAGGGACTGTCAGACTTAAACTGACTAAAATCCACGGTGTTCCTTCAATAGCCCTTTACGTTCCGGGGTCACGGTAATGGGATAAGTCCCACGACCCCGGCAGGCTTCGGCCCTCTACAGAGGGGGCCTCGTCATGTTGCTGACGCTCTTTGAGGCGCGCGTGGAACACAACGCGCCGTCGACCCGGGCATGGTCCATGGTCGGACAGCGAGTTGCGCCTACAAGCCTTCTTCTTTATTTACATGGTAAGAATATCATCAAATTACTCCCCCCGCTGTGGGTAAGCTGAAATGAGTGTCAGACTTCTACTGACTAAAAACCCATCCTGCTCCTTCAGTTGCCCTTGCGTTCCGAGGCCGCGGTATCTCGATAGAACATTCCCGCAACCCCGACAAACCCGCGCCAACAGTGATCGAAGATCGGTTCGCGAAATTTCTCTATCATATTACCCATAAATTCAAAAACAAGTTTGCAACAATATTGCAACAAATGAACCAAATAATCAGGTTTTTCTACTAGAAAAAAATTGTAAAATTTATTCAAACGGAGTTACGAATTTTGATATTTAGACCGTCGACATATTATTATGGTAATGAATTTTTTATTGTGTCACATTTGTATTTCAGGTATGTTTTGCCGGCACCGAGGAAAATAACTCAAAACGGTCTTCACAACTAAATATAACCAATAATAGTACGATAATTACCATACAAAAATATGTAATGGACACTAGAATAAATTTGTTAGCAAATATAGTTGGCAAAATTTAAAAATATTTTATAGTTTAATCATCAAACACCAAACTACCGTTCTAGTTAAATCATTTACACAATGCATTGTAATAACTTTAAGGAATGTATCTGATAAAAAAAAACTAATTTAAATAGTTTTTAGGGTTCCGTAGCCGAATGGCAAAAACGGAACCCTTATAGTTTCGACATGTCTGTCCGTCTGTCTGTCCGTCCGTCCGTATGTCACAGCCATTTTATTCCGAAACTATTAGGACTATAGATGTAAAACTTGGTAGATAGATGTATTCTGTGAACCGCTTTCCGATTTTAAGAGAAAATTTAAAAAACATTTAAAATAAAGGGGGCTCCCCATACATGGAACTGAAACTGAAAATATTTTCTTTTTCATGAAACCTATACGTGTGTGGTATCTATAGACAGGTCTTTAAAAATGACATTAAGGTTTCTAAAATGACTTTTTCACTAAGTTAATCGTTTAAAAGATATACGCTTCCAAAGTGGTAAAATGTGTGTCCCCCCCCCTCTAACTTCTATAATAATGAAGTGAAAAATCTAAAAAAATCATATGTACGACGAGCTCTTGTCACCGTCGGCGTTCCAGCTGTATTAGAACCCAATGGCCTGGCACGCGACGATGGCAAAAGACCGGACGGCATGTCTTTATTTCCTTGGAAGATGGGTAGGCCTTTAGTGTGGGACGCAACTTGTGTCGATACTCTTGCGCCATCCCATCTTCCTAGCTCGTCTTGCTGTGCTGGCGCTGCCGCTGCGGCTGCTGAAAACCTCAAGCGGCGGAAATATAATAACCTTGTTGGTAGTTATATTTTCGAGCCGTTTGGGGTTGAAACCTTGGGGTCGTGGGGTCCGAGTGCTCACAGATTATTTAAAGATCTATCCAAACGCCTAGTTGACACTTCGCGTGACCCAAAGGCTGGCTTTTACCTTGGACAGCGGTTAAGCATTGCCATACAGCGTGGCAATGCCGCCAGTCTTTTGGGCACATTACCAGTGGACAGCGATGCGTACGAATTTCTGGACGCCATATTTTAGTTTATTTTTAGATGTATATAATTATGTAGTTTAGGGTTTTTATTTGAGTGTATATTCCATTATTGTTTAAAATAAATAAATTACATTCAAATTAAAAAAAAAAAAAGCTAAATATTAAAAACATTTTTTTTTATGGTGACTGGCTGATAATAATGAGGAAGTAGTGTGTCATAGCAAGCTTCTTTCACACAGTTCAATTCCCCAAAATGATGTAGTAGACCTACTACCGTAAGCAGAAAAAGTTACCTACTAAAACATGGGAGTCTTTAAGTCAAGAGTGAATAGGTTACTTCTAGGCAAGCGTGCTCCATCTTCATCATCACTTACCATCAGGTGAGATGGTGGTCAAACGCAAGCCTATTATCAATAAAAAAAAAAAAACATCGCGATTTATTAAAAGTCGACTCAGCCTCCAACGCGTATTGAAATCAGTTTTACTAGATTCATCGAATACAATCTAGTAAATCTGATTCTATAGCTGAAAATAATGTGCGTTGAGAAAATAATGATAACGTTTTAGTACTATACCTACCATCCTCTGAGGAATTAAACCAATATCAAGAGTTTGTTTGGTTTGTGTTTTGGAATACTATCATACCAAAACACAAACTATGATTTTGACATTTCTAGAAAAGGTAGTAAAAGAAATGTCAGGTTTGCTAACTTAGAACGAAGAAGGAAGTATTAGCAGATCATTTGATTAAATAGAGTGGCCCATCTTTTATTTTAATTTAAAAAAAGAATGATCTGTTTTCAATATTACTATATTATGTTAATGTAATAATACTTAATATCATGAGTTTTATCAGAACTTGAAGACTAAGGCAGAAACATTGATCTTGATTTGTATTCCAGTGACGAAGAAAATAATCTGTATACCTTAGTACTTTTTATAGATTTTTATTTTAATTATCTGGGGGCACGGCAGTGCCCCCGCCAAGTCGAGCGCAAAGCAAACACTGCCGTACCATCCTTTTCTGGAACCATTTCGGCGTATTTTCAGGCCCCTATTTGGCGACCTCTGGATAAATTTAGAACGCTGAAATTATCGTTATCTAGTAAGCTCCCAGCATACACTTAAATGACAAAATTTCATGGTTGTAGCTTGTTTATTTCCTAAGTTATGCAAAAGCAAAGTTGTACTATTTCGACATATATAGACTCACTGATCATCAAAATAGAACTAGTACTTCCCATAAACCTAGAGAGCTGAAATTTGGCATAGAGGTAGGGTTTAATGAAGGGAAAACTATCAAAACTAGGATCATGGAAGATCTGGAGTACCTTATGACCTGGAGTAACAGACCAGCCAAACTATTGAAATTACCAACATGCTATGTTCACAAAGTTTATTGAGCGTAGTTAGCCCTTTCTTTTGAAATCAAAAAAAATGGAAGGTCTGAAGTATCTGATGAAGAACCCTTAGAGCTCAGCTGAACTATGGGAGATATGGAAATGCGCCTTGACAAAAGTTATTCAGTGTGACGAGTTCTTTCTACTGATGTGTATAAAAAATCGAAGGTCTGAAGTATCTGATGAAGAACCCTAAGAGCTCAGCTGAACTATGGGAGATATGGAAATGCGCCTTGACAAAAGTTATCCAGAGTGACGAGTCCCTTCTACTGATATGTATATAAAATTGAAGGTCTGAAGTATCTGATGAAGAACCCTTAGAGCTCAGCTGAACTATGGGAGATATGGAAATGTGCCTTGACAAAAGTTATTCAATGTGACGAGCCCCTTCTTATAAATGAATATGAGCAATACGACAGCTTATAGCCAATGTACAAGAATCGGAACCGGAAAAAAGAAAAGAAAGATTACTAATAAAAAAAACTACACCAAAAAGAAAAAAAAAAACAATTCTAATAAGAAAACCTAAAATAATGAAAGGGATAATTAAGAAACTAATCAAGTAAAAATAGCTTTCTGCAAAAAGAAGTGAAATCCCACCAAAAACATCCTGTAAACTAGCCAAATCTCGCCTAAGCTGCTTGTTTCTCTATAAAAACTAATGAAATCTCTAAGCAAAGCGGTCACATAAAATGTAAATATATTAATAAAGAAATCGCAGTAAAGATCCTTAGACTTGGCTTCACGTTGCTTAGAGATTTCATTAGTTTTTATAGAGAAACAAGCAGCTTAGGCGAGATTTGGCTAGTTTTTTACAGGATGTTTTTGGTGGGATTAAAACATGATGTAACATTATAATAAATGATGAATGACTACCTCATCTTGCTCAATATTCATTAGTTTTAAAAACGTTTACAAATTTTGATATAGGGACCTACCTACTGGTATTGTGATATGAAAGCGTGATGTCATTTAATTTGTAAAATTATTAAAAAAAAGTCGACGGCCTTATTTTAAAAAGACGTCGTTTGAGACTGGTCTTTAGTTAAATGCTATTTCTCATTAAGGAAGGCGTGTACCTCCTTCAAATAGTTACTTGTACCCTTGTAATTCGTACCGCAATCAGACCTAATCAAAGAAGGTAACCCACGGCGAGACACAAATCCTTCCAAAGTCGCCTCAAAGGCCTCTGTCGAGAGGGAGGTTACCAGTCCAAATGTACTGCCTTGGTTGACAGGCAGACAAACACACAAATAAGCCTTAACAATCTTACTATTACGAAGGGTGGACGTCTTCAACAAAAGGGGACCAACAAGTCCGTTACGACGCCAGCAAAGGGCCTCGCCTCATTGACACGATCAGCCGGCAAAATCCAAAATTCTCGCTGCAGAATGGCCTACAGCGCATTGCAACCGGCATGCGAGTTTTTAATGTGACGATCAGTCACCAACACTGCCGTGCAGACACTAAAACGCAGTAACAGGCTTTTTGTCATTTTTTTGTTGAATATTGAACCTTAATGGACACGTTATAAGGAACATGAAGATCTAATCAGGGTTTTGTTAGGATGCTTTAAACTGTTAAAAAATCAAATTTGTGAAAGCAGTAACTTAACTTTTCATGTCTAAATATATTACAATACCAACTAAAATACAGTTATAGCAGTTACGTCTACCTAGATCCGGTACTTTACCAAGTTAAACGCAGTAAATATCTATATTACCAAAAAAAAAACTGTATTCTATACCCAAAAAAATATTGAGGGATATAAATTAAAACGCAGTAAGTAGTTTTTGTACCAACAGTGTTAATACTGCATGGTTGATCTCTAGTTTATTTCACATGAACTACAGATTAAAATGCAGCAAAGTACTAAAATGTGGTATTTTATTTAGTGTTATTCAAGTAAGTTTATATCGTGAAAACCAACTAAAGTGCAGCATAATCAAAACTTCTTTCTTTTACTTTTATCGTAATATGACTTTTAAGTGTGAAGATACTATTTAAATTGCAGTATGTTCATTATTTACTGTAGTATAGTCGGTATATTTCAAAAGATGAAAATAACTTAAATGCTAATTAAAACGCAGTATGACACTTTGTTACTGCATTATAATTGGTATCTTGAACGATTTTACTAATTTCACTGTCATATTTTACTGCGTTCTAGTCAGAATTTGTCGCTATCTCTCTCGCTCAATCAGTCGTGTTCGTGTGTCGATCGCTGCCGCGGAAGGAAGACGTCTGCGCCGCGCCAGAGTGTAGGCAGCCACTTGCCACTAACTTTGGAATATCCAGCTGGGCCATGACCAGCTTCGCCACAACTAGCCTGGACACAACCAGCTTCGACACTACCAGCTCCGTCACGAATAGCTTCAACACAGATACTATCAATACAATCAGCTTTTATAGAAATGGCTTTGTCTTCCCCAAATCTGACCCAGCTTTTTCCAGTACAACTGTCTCAAGAAGATCAAACATCTGCTTTATCGATTCTCCCTCAGTCTGGTCTAGCGGATTTAGCTACGACAGAAATAGCTTCTGAACATTCATTCAATAATCTTGTGACATTAGAATATTTATTATGTTCTGAGGTTTTGCCAACTTCAACAGATATTTTTCAGACCGCGACACCATGAGCTAAAACACCAGTTTTTCAAGATTCTGACGACTCGGTAGCAGATAAAAATTATATTCCTGTGCCTTCATTAGAAAGTAGTTTATCAGATCATACGCAAGCAGTCGGAAAAGGAATCACCAAAAAACGAAAAAGTAAAATAAGAAAAACCATAACTATACAAAAATCTAGGAAAAAGTTAAAAAAGAACCTTGACAAATATTATATCAGACCACCGTGTCCTAATCTCTGCAAAAAACTGTGTTCTTTGAGTTTTAGTGAGGATAAAAGGCAGATTGCCTTTTATCCTCACTAAAACTCAAAGAACACAGTTTTTTAGTTAGACCATAGACCAGTAATCAGGATGGATAGATTATTCATGCTGATTACTGGTCTATGGTCTGGGAATCCAGAGGTCTTTTTCTTAAGGGTCTAGTTCATACCAATGAATGTGCTAAGACAAATATTAAGACCAAAAAGAAACGCTACGTAACTCACAAATACCATTTCTTTTATTTATACTAATATTATATGTGATACTAATTAATTCCTCATTTATATATATCAAAGACACTCAAAGTACCTTCCTTGTAATCTCATTTACTATGTAATACTATGTGCCATATTTATATAATTAAATTTCTTTATAAAGTTACAATTTGTATGATTATTTTGCCTATTTTAAAACCCGGGTAAAGGCTTCCTACGTCGGGGGTCAGGTCTCCCATCCAGGCGGGAGATATTAGCCAAATGTCACTTTGGTAGAAATCTTAATTACTCATTAACTATTAATGATGTATTAAACTTTCTTATTAGAAAATATAGATAAATAATGCAGCTTCAGATACAATAAATAGGTAAGTAAGGCAATTGGTAAGTATAGAAAGATTTATGAGCATTTTAGTGGAAGTCGGGTATACTCTCTCGGACTCCCCCTAATGGGTTGGGTTCGAACACTATATTACGATATTAGTATAGATATCGATGTATCTTAATTTATAAATTGATAATCACAGTCAAAATTCAAAGAAAAAATGTTTTAATATATCACATAGTAGGCCATGGCCTTATAAAATATGGGCACTTATAAATCGTTAGAAACTAGTGCATACCTACATAATGTAAGTGGCAGGCTTTGCAAACACTTCAGCGTCAATAGCCTGACGGCTAAGGTATCGGACTAGTGATCCACAGGTTGCGGGTTTGAACCTCACCCATTAAACTATTGTCATGTACTCTTTACAGGCACAAGCACATTAATCTTAGTTTGAGAGATTGCTAGTAATGTGAATTCTACCCACAAAGTTACAAAAAAAAGTGAAAACTTGAGTTTTCATTATCTAGATAGCTTTAAATTTATTCACTCGTATCTATCATAGGCTGCTTTTCATTCCTGAAAGAATTACATCATCAAATGATGTGCAATATGTGTAATGTGGGTACCCCATTTTATTATTTTTATATTTATGCATGCCATATATAGATGTATCGAATGTTGAGCATTTATGTTATTTTCTATAAGTACTTTTGATATTTTTTGTGATTTATTTTTAACCGACTTCTGAAAAAGGAGGAGGTTCTCAATTCGGATGTTTGTTTGTTTATTTTTTTTTTTTTATATGTTTGTTCGGGCATAGCTCCGATGCTCACCAACCGATTTGAAAATTCTTTTTTGTTGGAAAGGGTATACTTCCCAAATGGTCCCATGAAAATTTTATCGACATCGAACAAGCCTTTTCTGAAAAATCATAAAAGTCTAAAAAAAATTTTACATTGATGATCTTTTCGGTTACTCTACATTGTGTTTTTTGTTCGTGCGTTTTTAGTTTTTTGTAGTTGACATTTTGGCTTTTATAACTAGATTAATTACAAATTGACCCACTAAAAAGCGCGAAAATAAAAACTTTTTTGCAAAAAAATAAAACCGACTTCCATATCAAAACACTACAAAGCCAAAAATAATTTTAATTTCGGAAGGCGGTGTGAAAAAAAGAAAATACAAAACCAATAACACCGACTACCGAAATTAAAATTATTTTTGGCTTTGTAGTGTTTTGATATGGAAGTCGGTTTTATTTTTTTGCAAAAAAGTTTTTATTAGTTATATATAAATGTGCCATTTAATTGAAAGATCTCATGTTTCTTGCGAAACCAAAAAGCTTTAAACCATTTATTTTTTTATCGAAATGTATTTATAACCGCTTGTGTTCAAAGCACCTTAAATTTAATTTACAATTACCTTATAATATTATAAAATAAACGACAATTTTATACTTATTATATACTTATATTTTATACATACATAAATGTATTTTTTTCTGTAAATTCCTACATAAAACATACTCGTAAGTTGGAAGAAATTGTTATATACTACATGTGCAATTAGTTCAAGACACAAATTAAAATGCAGTAAAGAAAGTCTTATGCTGCAAAATAGTCTGCAAAGTAGCAAAAAAAATTAAAGTTTTTGTAGTATCGAGTATTTTTACCGCAATTTAATCTGCATATGTGTAACTTTTTGCGTGCAGTAACTGCTAAGATTTTAAAAAACCCGATTTTACTTAAAATCTAATAAACTAAATTAACATTTGTTTTTGTAAATACCATCTTTGTTGTCGCTTAGTCCTCGTAGCAATAAAAATATGCACCATACACGTTAATAATACAAAAAAAACAGTGTTAAAAAGTTTTTCGCAGTTTTCTCGAAACCGCTTTTTTCCTCATACTGCACTTTAGGGCGTGCACGGCAGAACAATTAAACCAAGTGGCCCTCCTTCGGCAAGAAAAGGGGGTGACGGGCCCCATAAGGAAGGCTAGAGAGCCTCAACCGTCCTCCAACACGCAAAGACCCGTCTTATCCAAGAAGGGATTCAGCTTACTAACAGCTCCCGACAACCCAACCCTACCAGACTTCAAGACCTCGATCTCCTTCTCAAAGTGTGCGGCCTGCACAGAGCGGACCCAAGGAGGAGTGACTCCTGTCGCTCTTGAGGAGAGAGAACTGGTGACAGGCGCTTGTCCCCTGGATTCCTAGAATTATGGCCAAAACGCCTGATCCACGAGGTAACGTTCAACAATTTGTCTAGGGAGCTATATCGATTCATCAAAAAATCAAGATCAAACAGAGGGTCCTTTGTCAAACAGCGAACACCTCAAGTCCGGGCAAAGGATCCGACAGCAAGACTGGCGTTCGAGGCCAATCGTCCTCGGGGCGAGTCAGCCAGTCCGGTCCCCACCAGAGGGGGTGAGCAATCAAGTGGGGGGCCATGCACCCGCGTGAGGCCACGTCGCCCGGGTCCAGGTCACCAGGCACGCGCCTCCAAATCAAAGTCGTTTCAGAACCTTGAATCTGCGACACTCGGTTCGCAACAAAGACCTCCAAAGTGTGGACGGACGTCTTCAACCAACACAAAACAATTTGACTGTCCGTCCAGGCATAAGAAGCCCGAATGTCAACAGTTCCACCCAAAGTGCGCGCAACGTGGCTTAAGAGACGCACAAGAAGCACCGCAGGAAGTGCAGATACAAATTGGAGCCAGTCTTCCAACAGGGTTTCCCGAAGTGGCTCGTCCCAACCAAGTTCAGTTATAACAAGGGCAGGAGCACCAATTTTAGGGTAAAGACAACTCAGAAGGGTGAGTTCAAACCAGGTCCTTCCCTCAACAGTGGTGACAGCCGTTTCGCCAATTCCCAAATCTTGCCTGAAAGGTCGTTCACCTTCAGGCCAACCTGTCCCGCTAACCAAGACGATACAAGGCAACCCTGGGCTCCCGTGTCCAAAATGGCAGACCACAATCGAGTCACCCAAGGGTCTCCAGACCTTGACCGAGGCCGTTGGCAACAAAACCGTCTTGATCGGGGGGGTCCTTTAGCGGGGCAGGCGTCAATCTCTTAGCGATGCCTTGGCGGCGACCGATCGCCGCGTCCAGGCTGCCTTCGTTCATGACGAGGCCAACAATCAAAATATTCGTCCGCGCGGTGTCCCGACCCGCTCGCCATCACTGGAGGGGCATATCCCACCGGATGCCCGAATGGCGGAGGGCGCGACTCTAACCGGGGACGTTCCGCCAACGGAGGGGAAAGGCAGCGGCGCCGGCCCGGCCACTGCTGCCTAGCAGCCAATGCGCGTTCTCCCTGACGAGGGGAGATCAAATGGCGCTCGCGGGGCTCCCGTTCAACTAGCGCGGGGGGTGGAGTGCGGCGTACAGAATTGCGGGTCTCAGCCCGGTGCTCGTCTCCGGGGTACCCCCCCCCCTGCGCGAACTCCCCTCAGAAGCTGGTCTGCTGGAGCGGTTCGCGTTGGCGCACAAAATCTCAAGATGGGACCCTTTACAAATTCTACACGGGCGGAGGTTGGGGCAGTCCCGATGGAAGTGGGCCCCCAAGCACGAGAAGCACAAACGGCGTGCGTTGACAATGCGGCGGCGGGCACTTACGTGCAAATTCAAAAAGTCCGGGCAACGCGCCATGACATGCCCCGTTGCCTTACAAAAGTCACAATGATGAGGACTCCGGGCGCCAGCAAAACGGGGGGCGGGGCGAACATCAACAGGCCCCCTAGCCCGAGGACTCCGGGCGCCAGCAAAACGGGGGGCGGGGCGAACATCAACAGGCCCCCGAGCCCTAGTCCGTCCCTGGTCTCTAGGCCGAGAAGGTAGTGGGGGTGACCCCGTGGCGCCACGAGTGTTATCCAAAACCCGACACTCATCTTCCAAAAATTTGAGGAGGTCGTCAAAGGGGGGAAGATGGGTGGCACTATCCCCACCATACTTCTGCTCAAAACGTGACCTCAACTCCGCGGGGAGCAACTGCAGCACTATGTGCACCAACAAGTAGGACCAATGTTCTACCGGTAACTCCAAGCGTCTCAAGGCGTTGGTCGCTGAGACCAACGGGTTCAGCAAGTCAGTGCGCTACGTCGACGTGCTGGCAATGGCCGGTAGTCCCAAAATCTGGCCGATGTGCACATCAGCCAGGCAGCGCTTGTTCTGATACCGTCGGGAGAGAAGCTCCAGAGCGGTCGGGTAGGAGGAATCCGTCACCGGCAAGTGCTGCACCAAGGCTCTGGCTTCGCCCTCCAGGACAGACAATAAATAGGCCAGCTTCTGGGCAGGTCCGAGGTCCGAGCGTGCATCAACAAGACTCTCAAAGAGATTTAGGAAGCCCAGCCAGTGGTCCAAGCGACCGTCAAAATGTGGCAGCTCCAGGGTGGGCAGCCTACCCAATAGTCCAGGGCCTGCAACAACGGGGGTCTGCGGCTTGGCCGCATCAGGCACCCGGCTCTTCAAAATTTCCCGGGCTCGTTGACTTATGACATCCCCCAGGTGGACAATCTGGTCATAGTCACCCAAAATCTTATCGCGGGCTGCCTGGTCCATCACCCCCAAATCCACGTCCATGATGTACTCGTTGAAGCGTGTGAGCGCAGCATTAGCTGCCTTGATCCTCTCATTCAAGCACCCATACCGAGCAAGGGTGAGCTCTTCCAATTCCAAACGCTCAACCGTTGCCGCTGCCGACGTGAACCATCTCAACTGTGAGGTCAATCCGGCAGCAGACTCCCTGACCGAATTTAATGAGGCCATTGCAACAAACAAATATCAATACAAATCAGTTAAAATTCACTAACTAAACAAACAATGACTTGTTAGCCAACCGAGCAATCTCAACAAAATAAAAACCCAAATTCAATTATTTCAAGTCCAAATCCGACCCTGTACTTATTCCAAATATGAATCTAGCTTGATACAGATGGCTAGTTACAAAATAAATAACAATTCAATGTATATACTATGCTGGATCAACACCAATTAAATACAACAATTGAAGTATAATATTGAGCGGACAATCTCTAACAACAATCCAATAAATACAATAAATGCAATAAGTCAATCCACACCATTCAATTCTTGTTATGTTAACAAATGTGTGATTATTATTTAGATAACCTTTTAAATTCAGATTAGTGACATTCAATTATTAATTGCAACAAATATACCAAACAACTTTACAACAAATATACCAAATTATGTACCAAAATACAACCCAATAATTCCTAATTTCACAAACAAATCTTACTTGTCAGTGCAATACAAGGGACTAGCACTACAAATTACAGTACAAACTACAAGTGCTATTTGAGCCGGGCTGACAAAACAATATTCAAACTTATTAAGTTATTTTCAACAATATTCAAAACTTCCAATTTACTATGTGGATTTTATATTATAAAAGCCACGCTCTGCTTACCAAAATTATTCAAGACTACAAAAGGCCAGTGCAACGATACTGGTGTGTCCGAACTTGTCCACGGTACGTGGAGCTTAACGTTGCTCTTCAAACAATGAACAAACTACAGGCTCTCCGGCCGACAACAATATATAGCCTCTGAGGCTTTATCAATCACTAAGTTAATGACACTCACCTGAGCTGCAGACGCCAAGTTTCGACCTTCCTAGGCCACGCCCAAGTGTGGTATGTATGTAAATATGAGTAAGTGAAAGTGTGATGAAGTCAAGTGTTATGGATGGTCACAAGGCGCCGGTCTCCAGATGGCGCGGTCCAGATAGCATCACAGCACAAACTCGCACCGGATTGAAGTTATTTATCACTTTTTTCAGCAGAGTCCGCGTGTCAGCTGGCTGAGGCAATACGGCGATATGTTCCGAGAAATATCCCTGGGTTTTCGTCAATTCGGGATTACAACCGCGACCCAATTATCGGTTGCAACCGGCGAGTCCATACGATATTTTACCAATTATAATTAACTCAACAGGTCCCAACGCGGACATTTTTTCAACCGGAACCAAAGTCTATCTGTCAAGTCAAAAGTTATGTCAAGCCCACAGATAATTAATGTTGCCAACCAAAATATACGTTCGGTTCCACATGTCGGACGGAACATCTACCCCCCCCCCCCGGATGGGCCTACCCGTCCGCTAATCAATTGGAAGTCTTGACAAGGTTGCGAATTTAACACAGCTTCAATGCGGCAAAATACCGTAGCTAGTTCCTCAAAGGTGAGAACGGTTTCTCCCAACAATCTCCGCCAGCATCCCTTTGCCGCTTTCACCGCGGCCCCAAAAATACCCCCCCAATGGGGGGCAGGCTGGCGGGTCAAACAACCAAGTGACCCCTCGGCGGGCCAAACTATTACCAATGTCAACCTGGCTCTCATTAAGGAAGGCGTGTACCTCCTTCAAATAGTTACTTGTACCCTTGTAATTCGTACCGCAATCAGACCTAATCAAAGAAGGTAACCCACGGCGAGACACAAATCCTTCCAAAGTCGCCTCAAAGGCCTCTGTCGAGAGGGAGGTTACCAGCTCCAAATGTACTGCCTTGGTTGACAGGCAGACAAACACACAAATAAGCCTTAACAATCTTACTATTACGAAGGGTGGACGTCTTCAACAAAAGGGGACCAACAAGTCCGTTACGACGCCAGCAAAGGGCCTCGCCTCATTGACACGATCAGCCGGCAAAATCCAAAATTCTCGCTGTAGAATGGCCTACAGCGCATTGCAACCGGCATGCGAGTTTTTAATGTGACGATCAGTCACCAACAATTAAACCAAGTGGCCCTCCTTCGGCAACAAAAGGGGGTGACGGGCCCCATAAGGAAGGCTAGAGAGCCTCAACCGTCCTCCAACACGCAAAGACCCGTCTTATCCAAGAAGGGATTCAGCTTACTAACAGCTCCCGACAACCCAACCCTACCAGACTTCAAGACCTCGATCTCCTTCTCAAAGTGTGCGGCCTGCACAGAGCGGACCCAAGGAGGAGTGACTCCTGTCGCTCTTGAGGAGAGAGAACTGGTGACAGGCGCTTGTCCCCTGGATTCCTAGAATTAAGGCCAAAACGCCTGATCCAAATAACCCGTCGTCGTAATAAACGGATCCAAAATAACTTTAATTTCGGTAGTCGGTGTCTTTAGTTTTGTATTTTCGTTTTTGGCACCGACGTCCGAAATTAAAGTTATTTTTCACTTTGCAGTGTTTTTTGGGAGTCGGTTTAATTTTTTGGTAAAAAGTTTTCACATCTCCTTTCGCAGGTCTGCTGGAAGAAATTTCTTAAGAAATAAGCAGTACCTTTGTACTCAAATATTATAATTATGCTTATCTTTATGTATTTTACTGTGTGTACATAAATAATAAAATAAATAAATCAATAAAACTTTAAATTGCTCAACTGAAAAGTTGTCATTTTGAAGTTATATCAGTTTTCACCGGAGGCACAGAATTGTACAAGGATCGACTGGCTAATACAGAGAAGCTATCACAAAATATTGTGTTTTAGCGAGTAGTAGAACATATGTCTAAACCAGCTAAATTATTCGTGTATGCAAAAATAGAAAATAAAGAAAAGGATATCCTCCATTTTGGTCCAAATTCGAAAATGGCGGCCAAAGAAAAAAAAATACAATATATTGTTAGAACGTGTTCTCCTTAACATTTTTTATTATGGCACCAAAACTGTGTGACCATTGCCCTCGGTTTTATTTGAGTTAAACGTCGCACACCTATTTCTTAACATGAATTGTCAAAACAAAGGATTTAACTTGAATAGAAACTTCTAGGTAGCTGCCGTTTACCTCCACGCAATATGATGCACCCCTCCCCTACCCGCTGAACGACCTGCCCCGCTCCGCGCATCACAATTGTTACTATATTTATTAAGTTCTGAAAGCAACGCTATTGTGTACGCTGTGTGAATTACGCTAGCTCCTACTATAAGCTGTTTTGTTTCGTTTTTTGTTCGTTATCATCCTTGTTAAGTTTTATTATTGACTGTTACGTGTAGCTTGATTATTGTTTTTGTTGAGTTTTAAACTCCTTGACGGACTTCTGTATCTTGTGTCGTGAATCGACAGAGAATTGACGAAGATACTCTTGGAGTTCTCGTGAAAGTGATCATCTTGATATTTCCCAAATAGTGACAGAAGAATTACTACTTCGACAGGTAAGAACGCAGTGCCCTTTATTTGTGTCCGTGATATGTATATTATAATATGAAAAAACCTGTATTAGCACATCATCAAAAAGACCAAGTTTATGTTTGCTTCTATTGAAAAGAAACGTGGTGCAGTATTATATTAACTGGGCTAAGGGCTGTTCATAAAAATGATTTTTGTCTATCAAATACTTAGTGTTTTTTTTACTTTCTAGTTGGTGGCTACAGAATTCATTTGCCGTCCGTGTGGCAAAGAACTGAACGTGCGCACCAACGACGTATGCGAGAAACCGAAGAGCAAGTTGATCAAGAAGATGAGCCAGCCGAAAATACAATTGCAAGACCAATTTCCTTAGAATTGCCTGGTCTTCTTCGCGCACCGAATACCTCAAATAGCTGCATTTTTCAACATTGTTTGAATGAATCTCATCGTCGGTGTTCCGTCCGACATGTGGAACCGAACGTATATTTTGGTTGGCAACATTAATTATCTGTGGGCTTGACATAACTTTTGACTTGACAGATAGACTTTGGTTCCGGTTAAAAAAATGTCCGCGTTGGGACCTGTTGAGTTAATTATAATTGGTAAAATATCGTATGGAATCGCCGGTTGCAACCGATAATTGGGTCGCGATTAACTATTGTTTGAAGTTGTAATCCCGAATTGACGAAAACCCAGGGATATTTCTCGGAACATATCGCCGTATTGCCTCAGCCGGCTGACACGCGGACTCTGCTGAAAATAGTGATAAATAGCTTTAATCCGGTGCGAGTTTGTGCTGTGATGCTATCTGGACCGCGCCATCTGGAGACCGGCGCCTTGTGACCGTCCATAACACTTGACTTCATCACACTTTCACTTAATCATATTTACATACATACCACACTTGGGCGTGGCCTAGAAAGGTCGAAACATGGCGTCTGCAGCTCAGGTGAGTGTCATTAACTTAGTGATTGATAAAGCCTCAGAGGCTATAAGCTATAAGCTCCACGTACCGTGGACAAGTTCGGACACACCAGTATCGTTGCACTGGCCTTTTGTAGTCTTGAACAATTTTGGTAAGCAGAGCGTGGCTTTTATAATATAAAATCTACATAATAAATTGGAAGTTTTGAATATTGTTGAAAATAACTTAATAAGTTTGAATATTGCTTTGTCAGCCGGGCTCAAATAGCACTTGTAGTTTGTACTGTAATTTGTAGTGCTAGTCCCCTGTATTGCACTGACAAGTAAGATTTGTTTGTGAAATTAGGAATTATTGGGTTGTATTTTGGTACATAATTTGGTATATTTGTTGTAAAGTTGTTTGGTATATTTGTTGCAATTAATAATTGAATGTCACTAATCTGAATTTAAAAGGTTATCTAAATAATAATCACACATTTGTTAACATAACAAGAATTGAATGGTGTGGATTGACTTATTGCATTTATTATATTTATTGGATTGTTGTTAGAGATTGTCCGCTCAATATTATACTTCAATTGTTGTATTTAATTGGTGTTGATCCAGCATAGTATATACATTGAATTGTTATTTATTTTGTAACTAGCCATCTGCATCAAGCTAGATTCATATTTGGAATAAGTACAGGGTCGGATTTGGACTTGAAATAATTGAATTTGGGTTTTTATTTTGTTGAGATTGCTCGGTTGGCTAACAAGTCATTGTTTGTTTAGTTAGTGAATTTTAACCGATTTGTATTGATATTTGTTTGTTGCAATGGCCTCATTAAATTCAGTCAGGGAGTCTGCTACCGGATTGACCTCACAGTTGAGATGGTTCACATCGGCAGCGGCAACGGTTGAGCGTTTGGAATTGGAAGAGCTCACCCTTGCACGGTATGGGTGCTTGAATGAGAGGATCAAGGCAGCTAATGCTGCGCTCACACGCTTCAACGAGTACATCATGGACGTGGATTTGGGGGTGATGGACCAGGCAGCCCGCGATAAGATTTTGGGTGACTATGACCAGATTGTCCACCTGGGGGATGTCATAAGTCAACGAGCCCGGGAAATTTTGAAGAGCCGGGTGCCTGATGCGGCCAAGCCGCAGACCCCCGTTGTTGCAGGCCCTGGACTATTGGGTAGGCTGCCCACCCTGGAGCTGCCACATTTTGACGGTCGCTTGGACCACTGGCTGGGCTTCCTAAATCTCTTTGAGAGTCTTGTTGATGCACGCTCGGACCTCGGACCTGCCCAGAAGCTGGCCTATTTATTGTCTGTCCTGGAGGGCGAAGCCAGAGCCTTAGTGCAGCACTTGCCGGTGACGGATTCCTCCTACCCGACCGCTCTGGAGCTTCTCTCCCGACGGTATCAGAACAAGCGCTGCCTGGCTGATGTGCACATCGGCCAGATTTTGGGACTACCGGCCATTGCCAGCACGTCGACGTTGCGCACTGACTTGCTGAACCCGTTGGTCTCAGCGACCAACGCCTTGAGACGCTTGGAGTTACCGGTAGAACATTGGTCCTACTTGTTGGTGCACATAGTGCTGCAGTTGCTCCCCGCGGAGTTGAGGTCACGTTTTGAGCAGAAATATGGTGGGAATAGTGCCACCCATCTTCCCCCCTTTGACGACCTCCTCAAATATTTGGAAGATGAGTGTCGGGTTTTGGATAACACTCGTGGCGCCACGGGGTCACCCCCACTACCTTCTCGGCCTAGAGACCAGGGACGGACTAGGGCTCGGGGGCCTGTTGATGTTCGCCCCGCCCCCCATTTTGCTGGCGCCTGGAGTCCTCGGGCTAGGGGGCCTGTTGATGTTCGCCCCGCCCCCCGTTTTGCTGGCGCCCGGAGTCCTCATCATTGTGACTTTTGTAAGGCAACGGGGCATGTCATGGCGCGTTGCCCGGACCTTTTGAATTTGCACGTAAGTGCCCGCCGCCGCATTGTCAACGCACGCCGTTTGTGCTTCTCGTGCTTGGGGGCCCACTTCCATCGGGACTGCCCCAACCTCCGCCCGTGTAGAATTTGTAAAGGGTCCCATCTTGAGATTTTGTGCGCCAACGCGAACCGCTCCAGCAGACCAGCTTCTGAGGGGGGTTCGCGCAGGGGGGGGGGGTACCCCGGAGACGAGCACCGGGCTGAGACCCGCAATTCTGTACGCCGCACTCCACCCCCCGCGCTAGTTGAACGGGAGCCCCGCGAGCGCCATTTGATCTCCCCTCGTCAGGGAGAACGCGCATTGGCTGCTAGGCAGCAGTGGCCGGGCCGGCGCCGCTGCCTTTCCCCTCCGTTGGCGGAACGTCTCCGGTTGGAGTCGCGCCCTCCGCCATTCGGGCATCCGGTGGGATGTGCCCCTCCAGTGATGGCGAGCGGGTCGGGACACCGCGCGGACGAATATTTTGATTGTTGGCCTCGTCATGAACGAAGGCAGCCTGGTCGCGGCGATCGGTTGCCGCCCAGGCATCGCTAAGAGATTGACGCCTGCCCCGCTAAAGGACCCCCCCGATCAAGACGGTTTTGTTGCCAACGGCCTCGGTCAAGGTCTGGGGACCCTTGGGTGACTCGATTGTGGTCTGCCATTTTAGACACGGGAGCCCAGGGTTGCCTTGTGTCGTCTTGGTTAGCGGGACAGGTTGGCCTGAAGGTGAACGACCTTTCAGGCAAGATTTGGGAATTGGCGAAACGGCTGTCACCACTGTTGAGGGAAGGACCTGGTTTGAACTCACCCTTCTGAGTTGTCTTTACCCTAAAATTGGTGCTCCTGCCCTTGTTATAACTGAACTTGGTTGGGACGAGCCACTTCGGGAAACCCTGTTGGAAGACTGGCTCCAATTTGTATCTGCACTTCCTGCGGTGCTTCTTGTGCGTCTCTTAAGCCACGTTGCGCGCACTTTGGGTGGAACTGTTGACATTCGGGCTTCTTATGCCTGGACGGACAGTCAAATTGTTTTGTGTTGGTTGAAGACGTCCGTCCACACTTTGGAGGTCTTTGTTGCGAACCGAGTGTCACAGATTCAAGGTTCTGAAACGACTTTGATTTGGAGGCGCGTGCCTGGTGACCTGGACCCGGGCGACGTGGCCTCACGCGGGTGCATGGCCCTTGATTGCTCACCCCCTCTGGTGGGGACCGGACTGGCTGACTCGCCCCGAGGACGATTGGCCTCGAACGCCAGTCTTGATGTCGGATCCTTTGCCCGGACTTGAGGTGTTCGCTGTTGGACAAAGGACCCTCCGTTTGATCTTGATTTTTTGATGAATCGATATAGCTCCCTCGACAAATTGTTGAACGTTACCTCGTGGATCAGGCGTTTTGGCCATAATTCTAGGAATCCAGGGGACAAGCGCCTGTCACCAGTTCTCTCTCCTCAAGAGCGACAGGAGTCACTCCTCCTTGGGTCCGCTCTGTGCAGGCCGCACACTTTGAGAAGGAGATCGAGGTCTTGAAGTCTGGTAGGGTTGGGTTGTCGGGAGCTGTTAGTAAGCTGAATCCCTTCTTGGATAAGACGGGTCTTTGCGTGTTGGAGGACGGTTGAGGCTCTCTAGCCTTCCTTATGGGGCCCGTCACCCCCTTTTCTTGCCGAAGGAGGGCCACTTGGTTTAATTGTTGGTGACTGATCGTCACATTAAAAACTCGCATGCCGGTTGCAATGCGCTGTAGGCCATTCTGCAGCGAGAATTTTGGATTTTGCCGGCTGATCGTGTCAATGAGGCGAGGCCCTTTGCTGGCGTCGTAACGGACTTGTTGGTCCCCTTTTGTTGAAGACGTCCACCCTTCGTAATAATAAGATTGTTAATGGTAAATAAAAGGTCTGATTGCGGTACGAATTACAAGGCTACAAGTAACTATTTGAAGGAGGTACACGCCTTCGTTAATGAGAGTCAGGTTGACATTGGTAATAGTTTGGCCCGCCGAGGGGTCACTTGGTTGTTTGACCCGCCAGCCTGCCCCCCATTGGGGGGGTATTTTTGGGGCCGCGGTGAAAGCGGCAAAGGGATGCTGGCGGAGATTGTTGGGAGACACCGTTCTCACCTTTGAGGAACTAGCTACGGTATTTTGCCGCATTGAAGCTGTGTTAAATTCGCAACCTTGTCAAGACTTCCAATTGATTAGCGGACGGGTAGGCCCATCCGGGGGGAGGGTAGATGTTCCGTCCGACATGTGGAACCGAACGTATATTTTGGTTGGCAACATTAATTATCTGTGGGCTTTTTTTTTTTTTTTTTTAACGTGGTAAAATTATCAAATAAGTCCTCCCACTCCGGGCAGGGTGGGAGGGACTGTCAGACTTTTACTTACTAAAATCCACGGTGTTCCTTCAATAACCCTTTACATACCGGGGCCACGGTAACGGGATGAGTCCCACGACCCCGGCAGGCTTCGGCCCTCTGCAGAGGGGGCCTCGTCATGTTGCTGACGCTCTTTGAGGCGCGCGTGGAACACGACGCGCCGTCGACCCGGGCATGGTCCATGGTCGGACAGCGAGTTGCCCTTTACTCGCTGTCCGCATGCCCGCGCCTACGGTGGCCGGAGATCGTCGGCCGACGTCCGACGCCGTGGGTGTCTACCACTGCGGCTGGGCTGGAGGGAGGACGCCATCCTCTCCCTCACGCGGCCCGCCTCCTCCTTCGAAAGCATGACTGCTTCGCAGAAGGAGGCGACCGCTTCCCACTCCCTCTCGCCCCGCAGCATGGCCTCGACCAAGGCCGGGCGCGAGAGGTCTCCGCCTATTGTCGCCGTGAGGACACGTCGGTGCTCTGCCCAAGCTGGGCAGTCCTGCACCGTGTGCTCGACTGTGTCCTCAGGGCGACCCTCGCAGTGTTGACACCCAGGCGTCTCTTCCTTACCCATCAGACACAGGTACCTCCCGAAACTTCCGTGTCCGGTGAGGACCTGCGTCATGCGGTAGGTCAGGACGCCGTGACGTCGATCTAGCCACTCCTCAAAGAGGGGTCTTACCGCCGCAATTGCGGCGTGCCATAACTTTTGACTTGACAGATAGACTTTGGTTCCGGTTGAAAAAATGTCCGCGTTGGGACCTGTTGAGTTAATTATAGTTGGTAAAATATCGTATGGACTCGCCGGTTGCAACCGGTAATTGGGTCGCAGTTGTAATCCCGAATTGACGAAAACCCAGGGATATTTCTCGGAACATATCGCCGTATTGCCTCAGCCGGCTGACACGCGGACTCTGCTGAAAATAGTGATAAATAACTTCAATCCGGTGCGAGTTTGTGCTGTGATGCTATCTGGACCGCGCCATCTGGAGACCGGCGCCTTGTGACCATCCATAACACTTGACTTCATCACACTTTCACTTACTCATATTTACATACATACCACACTTGGGCGTGGCCTAGGAAGGTCGAAACTTGGCGTCTGCAGCTCAGGTGAGTGTCATTAACTTAGTGATTGATAAAGCCTCAGAGGCTATATATTGTTGTCGGCCGGAGAGCCTGTAGTTTGTTCATTGTTTGAAGAGCAACGTTAAGCTCCACGTACCGTGGACAAGTTCGGACACACCAGTATCGTTGCACTGGCCTTTTGTAGTCTTGAACAGTCGGATACCCGAAAATATAAGGTTTCGTGTATAGTGCCGGTACAGTTATTATGTGCCAGAAAGCACACGTGTATGCAATGAACACATGGAGCAAAACGTGTGGTATTTATTCCCTTTACAAGACAGCTCATCAGAAGAGTTCACTTCTGTTCAAATAATGGACATAGTATCAACATTACAGAGACATATTACTCAGGACCACATTAACTTCGAACAGTATGAAAATATGGCACCGGACGAGTTCCATACCTGAACTGGAATACTTCAAGACCAGTTTGTCGAATTGATGGAGGGTTTGCCAAGCTTGAGGTCATTTACTAAAAAAAAATATTTTTTGGCAGTAGTATTAGTTAAGTTGAGGACTGGAGACTCCAATGTTAGACTAGTGAACGTTTTCAAATGTGGTGAATCAACCTTCCAAAGGTGATTGCAGATTGGACGCGATGCGCTTTTACAGGATTTTGTACTCTTAAACCTTGGTTTTAATCACATAACACGTGAGAACGTAGCACTAAGGAACACGTTAATAGCAAACCATCTGTTCGGGAATCCCTTGAGCCTAGAAGTTGAAAGGAAAGCGATAACAATTTGTGATGGTACGTACATATATTTGCAAAAAAGTAGCAATTACTTTTTTCAGCGACAGTCTTACAGCCATCACAAATATAGAAACCTCCTGAAACCATTCCTCTTGGTTTATTGCGATGGACATATTATTGAGGTAATTGGACCGTATGCTGCCGTTACATTTGACGCAGAAATCATGAATGGTATGATGATGAAATGTAAACAGTCCATTCCTTTGGTTTTTTAGGACCGGAGATGTGTTTATTTTGGACCGTGGCTTTCGCGATTCTTTGGCAAACCAAAGTCTTGTGGTTACATACCACATATGCCAGCAACAAAATACCAAAATGAAACACAACTCACGACAGATCAGGCAAACAAATCAAGGCTGATTACGATTTGTCAATGGGTGGTGGAAGTAGTGAACGGCCGATTTAAAAGAGATTTTCGGCTGTTACGAAATATTACAACAATAGAGCCGCTAGAAACATGTTTGATTACTTCAGAATCACAGCAGCCATTTTAAATAAATACCATGTTGTAATTGAAAATAATCCACATGCTACAGACATTTTAGAGATAATAAATGAAAACATTAATACGCCAAATGTAGCTCAGTTCTCCATAATGACAGCAGATATGCCAGAGTTCACAGATTTTCCTAGGCTGAGTGAAGATGATTTCTTTTTATTCGCTCTTGGCGTATACCAATTAAAACAGGCCAAAAGCTAGTATGGCGAACATATCCTTCAAAACGGATCGTTTTCTATTGAGCTCAGTAAAGAAATACCAAATGAACACTTGGAAGAGTTAGAAGGAACAGATCTGTGGATAATACGAGGACGACTGCAATCTCGACATGTCCGAGCTCGCCAATATTATACCTACATCGTAATAGACAGAACATCATCCAGTAGAAGTGCAATCCGTCACTATTATTGCACGTGCATAATAGGTAAAAGAACGATTGGGTGCTGTTCGCAAATTATGTGCATAATATGGTACATGAGTTACGCTCGTCATTTACAGGTGTTATTACCCTCAGCTTTGGGATTAGAGAACATTATTGTAGTTCCAGACGAGGATGATTTTCTTGTTTAACCATATGTTTTGTATTAACATTCTTGTAAGACGTACGTGTATTTTTGGAAATAATAAAGGGTTCATTAACAATTGAACATATGATACAACTGTATTTTTATTTGTAGAAAATCACATAAACCACAATAACCAAAATAACACAATAAAAAACCAGTACAGGCAGGCTGTATTTTCTCAATATTGTATTTTTTAAACTGTTGTAATGTTATAGCAGTACAATTCTTTTTTTAAATTAATTTCATAGAAAATGTACAAAATAAAAAAATGAACTCAATTAAAAGCGAGGGCAATGTCCCACAGTTTTGGTGCCAAGAAATGTTAAGGAGAACAAGTTCTAACAGAATATCGTATTTTTTTTCTTTGGCCGCCATTTTAAAATTTGGACCAAAAATGTATGGAACGTGGATGATGTCCTTTAATTTAATTACATACAGTTGTTTTAATAAAAATCCAATTTTTATATTAGCCCTGTATTTATTTACCAGTGCCGAACAATTTTGTTTTAACTATCTTGTGAATATTCAATTGCCAAAATGTTAGTAATTATAAAAGATTCACAAGAAAGTTAGAACAAAAATTGTTGGATACTGGATAAGGCTCAATCTAATTCTGATTATAGATACCGTAAAACGTGGCAACTTGACCATATTTCATAACACAAAACTAATTATTTTTTTAACCATAAGACGCATAGAAACTAAAACTATTTGTTTATAATTATAATACATTTGGCTCACTTTACCGTAATCGTCATTCTATAAAAACACTTAATTTAACCTGTAGAAAAGAATAAACAACATGAGTAAACATGACAAATTTTTGGCAACTTTACCTACGCACCGTATTCATCATGTATTGCATATTAAAGAGTAGTTGAGGTAAAGATGGCCTAAATTACGATTACTACTTTTAAAAATGAAAAGAATATGAGGAAATCAATAACGATAACGGCAACACAGGCAGTAGGTAAAGTTGCCATGGGGTTCATTGTAATCTACATACAAATAATTTGTAACGCTCAGGGTTGTCAAAAAACAGAAAGTGTTTTTATGAAATACATACAGTAATACCCCGCTTTACGCGAGGGATACGTTCCGGAAAAAATCGCGTTTACTGAAATTCGCGTATATCGAGGTTTATGATTAAACATAGTCAAAATTGAATACAAAAAAATACGAATCATTTTAATCAATCTCTTTAATTCTAAGAACACTTTATGCAATATATACTATTAATTATTTTTTACGGAAAAATACATCTATTATCTTTCGGGTAGCGTTTTTTTTTACGTTCTTGTAAAATACGTTCATAACACCCAACACTGTTTTTAATTGTTTGACACATGGTCAAGACACGGTCATCATTATTGTCTATACTCTGCAATATGTCCAAACCTGAATAAATTTTTGAAAGAGCATTTTTATTCCCCCTGAAGATAAAACTTTCTCTTCTACTTGTTCTTCCTCATCGTAGATAGGATTATTCTGTAACTCGATCAGATCTTCATTGCTGAGAGGATCGTCGTGCGTTGCTACAAGTTCTACGAGATATTCTACCGCAACATCTTCAAGTTCAGACCCCTCAATCATTACAGCAATGTCTTCAAGCACTTGTCTCTGCATCTGGACAATTGTTCTAGGTGATTCCACTACATTTGGCCAAAGATTACGCCACACCCCGTTCATACAACACTTCTTAACTTCCTTCCAAGCCTCTTCTATGTTGTGATTGCTTTCATAATGTTGTATGACTTCCACCACTCTCGCATAGACTGTCTTCCTTCCCCATCAGTTTCATGAATTAGTTGGCCAAAAGTGCGGCGATGGTAATAAGCTTTAAAGTTTGTTATTGCTCCTTGGTCCATAGGTTGTAATATTGACGTAGTGTTTGGTGGAAAGAACTTACGTACACTTTTAAGTCTCTGGGCGTATCAAGTGAGGTTGGATGTCCTGGGGCATTGTCTAAGAGTAATATAACTTCAGGGTCAAGCCCATTTCTGTCACAGTAAGATTTGACTGAGTTTTCTGCGGTTTCGTTATATGGGGGCCATTTTGGCTCTGAAAGAAAAGGTATTAAATAAAACTAACGCTCACATGCGCGCAAACCCAATATAACTTATCATCCAGGATATTCACTATTATGCTGTGAAATTTAGGTATCCGAAAATGGTTACATACACACAAACAAGAAATAAACACTCATGCTTGATTTACCTAATCTCAACCAACATTACCAAAGCAGTTTTTTCAATAAATTAAAGAAAATGCAATTGCTGACATTACAACAGTAATCCCAACCGTAATATACATACAATATCAAAATTTCACTTACCTGTGATAAATAGTTAGGGCTCTGTGAGCACAATTTAGCAACAATTTACTCTTAGCACGTTTTCACACAGTACACTGTGACAGTCATTACTGACATAACAGCAGAGCTGCCTCTACGCAAAATATAAAATGTTGCCTTTTAATGTCTATAAAATACAACTATTACAGAATAGATTTCTAGTAGGCAGATTTTTGAGATAAATGAGTTTATACCGAATACCTATAGTATGGTAATGTTACCGAGGGTTCGGTAAAGTTTTTGATGTTTTTTAGTTTAGTTAAATTTTACGGTATGTATGTAGCTATACGTGTATATATATGTATGTAGCTATACGTGTATATATATCATTAGTTCAGAGTTAAGAAATAGAGATGGCGCTTCAAATTTGGACTGACAGATTTCCCGAGAGTGGGCTGGGCTCTCTATATCCGTAGTATTATGGTACTCTATGGGCTAGCGGCAGCGACCGAGATGGACGTATTTAGGTAGTAAGAACGTGTTCAAAATTATGGCGTCATCAAAATTATCCCTTCTGTGTTTAGAAAGCAGTATATTTTTAAAACAAGATATTCTTAATATGAGAGAAGGAGTGCACGAACTGAATAAAGATCAATATTTAAATGGTGAATTTCGTGACCTGTACGAAGATTACAGAAAATATCCGGATAAGTTTTATGAGTATAGATCAGATCAGTACAGAAATTATTTCGTAAGTAATCCAATAGGCATGTAAGTTACACTAAATTCGAAACTTGACTTTATGCTACATTATTTAAACATACTAGAACTATGTCTATTGTCTCTGTAAGTACCTACTTACAGAGAGTTACTTGTCAACTACCTACGTTACTCAAACATACCGGTAGCACGGTAATATTATCATAGGTACATAATATTACCGTGCCGGTAGTTTCGTCTGTAGGTACCTACCGCCAATATATTGGTAGCTTCGTTTGTAAGTATCTAGGACTAGGTACCTACTATGTTTTTGTGTTGTCAATTTAAATTAAACTTACCATCATCGTCTGTGGGTACCAACAGACAAAATAATTATGGCAGCTTCGTTTGTAAGAACCTAGGTACTATGTTTTTATGTTATTAATTTAAATTAAACTTACCATCATATTCCGGAAAACATTGTTTTATTTCTTCCCACAACCTTTTTATAACGTTTCTGTATTTGTGTTGGGGATGTTTTGACATCCATAGGTATAGGGGGTCGATTTAAAATTTTAGTAAACGCCTCGGTATCCATTACCGCCACAAAATCGTCTAAAATATTTTGTTTATAAGTTCGCCGCCGAGTCCGTCACACCTACACCGCTATCCGCGCCCCGCTCTGGTTCGTGGCGTCGCACTCATTCGCTTGTACTTTTGATCTCGCCGCTCCCCGCACCGCGCGCCGCTGCACAGTGTGGTATTTAGGGGTCTTAAAGTTGGTCATAAATATTTTATGACTCGAACGATGATTATTAGTGTATTTATGTTAAACATAGGTAATAAAAAACTTATTACAGTAAGAAATAATTATTTATTCGTCACTACTACATGCTTTTTCATTGGTGAGGTCACTCTCACTAAGCAAATTTAATAGGTCTCCATACAATGTTTTTCTATTTTTCTTAAAATATGTATTTGTTCTCATGCTTGTTAATAAGAAGTTAGAAGTTCTTCGGGGTCCGAAGTTAACAAAAGCCTATTTAAAACATCCATGTTGCACTCTACGCGCGAAAACTTTCTGGAATAGTTCAGTCGATATTGCCTTATGTGTTTGTTGCGAGCTTCCGCAGCTTCTTCAGAGAGTTGTCCTATGGGAAGAATTGCGTTTTTTATCACTTCAGCTCCATGACGAAGTACTTTATGCAGTGTTGATGACATGGGGTAAAATCTATATAAAGCTACATACATCCCGGCAGTTTCATCACAGTATTTTTGGAAAGCTTCAACATTAATTTTATACTCGCAACACATTGTGTCTCATATTACCTTAAGTCGGTAGATAATTTTTTATGAATGTCAGTTATTTCCGCCGATATTTCGTAGTTTTCGAAAAATCGGCGACTAGTATTACCGTCATTCGTGTTGCCAAAATTAGCTTTCGGGATATCCACCAAAAGTCCAAGCTTTTCTTTAAACTGATTTTGGATCTGTTGTTTTCTGGCTTCCACCGCTTGTTTTTCCTCAACTGAAAGTCGCACATTCCATTTTTTTACAGGTAGCCTATATGCTACGTGTAGGATTGATTCGAAAAATCGAATCCAAGCATGTAGTAATGACAGTCCGAATCTTAAATTTTCTTGTTTAGATGGCCTTTTCTTCGATAAGTCATTAAACTCTGAAGACGTTGCGTCGCAAAAGTAGCATTTCATTGTGGATTTTGTATGTGTTGCTGCATTGCAAATTTGCCATCCACCAGTGAACAACATTTTATGCTTCACTGATATGTTGTTCCCAATATCAGAGCTGTCAAGCGCGTCTATTTGTGTTGTGATGTAGTCTATTTCTTCTATTGTAATATCTGTAGTCTCCTTGACGAATCTGATTCTAATTGGTCTGCAATAACGAGATGATGAAGGTGTTGGGTTTTGCCACAGTATTTTCTTTTCTAGTCCATATACTAACTGAAGAGGAACAACAGAACTTTGAAAAAAAATAGCATCAGTATCAGGTTCATTTTCAAATTTTATTTTATATTGCATCTGTTGTGACCCATCACAGCCCCATTTACTTATTAATTTCACTGATGATTTTTCTTCCTCACTTAATTGTTCTACAATTTCTCCCAGATGTGAAATCAGTCGATTCGCCGTATGATCCATTAATTTTTGTACTTGTACTTCAGCACACGTTTCGGTAACGCGATGAATTTCAGGATAGCATTCTTTTTTAACTTTTTGCAGTACCGAATAACACGGAAAGAAGGACTTATTTGTTTCCCTTACTCGTTCATGTTGTGCTTTTGTTAATCCTGCTTCGGTGAACATAGACAAAGCATCTAAAGGTGACAATTGACGAGGTTAATCTTGTGTCCGAATACTTTTTCTCATTGCTATCACATATTTTTTAGCTTTCCGGGGACTTTTCGTAAGATCTTTTACGACTTTTGAAGCTTCCACTTTACCAACTTTTCTTAACTTCATTTGGGTAGCGTAGGTCAATTCTTCCACGTCTTTTGATCGAAGATCTGTAGTTTTCCGCCTTTTAGTCAAAAATTTTTCCATCAAATGTTGACTCATTAGAACCTTTCATAAAAGCATACAACTCATTCCGAGTCATAAAGCTCAATCCTGAAGTCCCTGTAACAAAATGAGACTAAATAAACGAATATTTTATACAAGATTGTAAGGTACTAACGAAAAAAAAATCTTTAATAAAAATGGGGCGGGTTCGGGCGGCTGTTCTTTTTATAAATTTCTTCTGGAGAGTCTACTCTACAAGATACAATAGTAATTGTATCTAAAGAGTGCTAAATAATATAACAAAAAGTCTTTTAAAGGTAAAAAAATGAGAATTATTGTAATAGTTTATGACACCTTACTTTTGGACCTATGGATTAAAATAGTATGAGATTTTTGTAGAAAAGAAACATGTTCCATATAGTTACATATCTGGCTGAGTAGAATCCATCACAAAATGCACCACAAAACCGTTTATTACTAAAATATCACGTTTCAAACACAAATTAAATTTGAGCGTAACGAACAATCACACGACCACTGTAGGTGACCGGCAACTTCCGACTGAGCGTGTGGCGCAGTTTGGCGAGCTGGCACGGAGTTCTTCGGCCATTTTGTCGGTAACTTTTAAAGGATCGACAATATGGAGTATTTTATTAAAAATTAAAAAAAAACATTTTTGGCCAACTTTAAGAGCCTAATACCATGGGCACGCCGCAATTGCGGCGGTAAGACCCCTCTTTGAGGAATGGCTAGATCGGCGTCACGGCGTCCTGACCTACCGCATGACGCAGGTCCTCACCGGACACGGAAGTTTCGGGAGGTACCTGTGTCTGATGGGAAAGGAGGAAACGCCTGGGTGTCACCACTGCGAGGGTCGCCCTGAGGACACAGTCGAGCACACGGTGCAGGACTGCCCCGCTTGGGCAGAGCACCGACGTGTCCTCACGGCGGCAATAGGCGGAGACCTCTCGCGCCCGGCATTGGTCTAGGCCATGCTGCGGGGCGAGAGGGAGTGGGAAGCGGTCGCCTCCTTCTGCGAATCAGTCATGCTTCCGAAGGAGGAGGCGGGCCGTGTGAGGGAGAGGATGGCGTCCTCCCTCCAGCCCAGCCGCAGTGGTAGACGCCCACGGCGTCGGACGTCGGCCGACGATCTCCGGCCACCGTAGGCGCGGGCATGCGGACAGCGAGTAAAGGGCAACTCGCTGTCCGACCATGGACCATGCCCGGGTCGACGGCGCGTCGTGTTCCACGCGCGCCTCAAAGAGCGTCAGCAATATGATGAGGCCCCCCCGTAGAGGGCCGAAGCCTGCCGGGGTCGTGGGACTCATCCCGTTACCGTGACCCCGGTACGTAAAGGATTATTGAAGGAACACCGTGGATTTTAGTCAGTAAAAGTCTGACAGACCCTCCCACCCCGGGCAGGGTAATTTTTTTAAAACTTATTTGATAATTTTACCACGCTAAAAAAAAAAAAAGAGCCTAATACCATACTGTGCGCTGCAGTGATTCGCTCCGACAAAACCGCGCGCGTCTTCGCTATGAGCGGCGACTCGTGGCGTGCTTCAAACATTTTCATACTTTTGTTCTTACCGCTCGCCGCCCCGCGCTTAGATAGATAGATAGATATACTCTTTATTGTACACCATAACAGAATTAAATTAGGACTTAAAAAACTATAATGGGTGTTACAATGGGCGGGGAAGGTCGTGAATGGGCCGTTACAGTATCATTAGAACTTAAAACGGGATATTTACCACGTGTATTTATTGTTTTGAAACGCAGGATCGAACCATTGGATTGAGTTACATAACCCCCAAGTCTTCTCGACAGAACGCCACTATATACCATTGAGGTAATATGTAACCAAGACTGGTAAGGGAAGCGATTGAGATTTCCAAATACGATAATTTCAACCGGGAGGATGGGTTACAACTATCGATGGCCTGGAATCCAGTGGTTCAAATGTGTAAAAACCGAAAAAGTTCAGTAGAAAGTTCGCGAGTCGACACGGTTAGTTTTGTGTGTCGGGAACAGAATCGAGTGTTTAGTGATACATGTGACAGTGGTAGCGGTGTCGCTAACAGAAAACGAACGAGAAAGAGGGTAGACCGATTTGTCTGCTCATAAACTTCCACCCGCAATTACTTCAGTTCATCCGTGATCATGGCGCTTGCAACAGTGCCGAAATATCGGAAACTTAAAACAATAAATACACATGATAAATATCCCGTTTTAAGTTCTAATGATACTCTTTATATGTAGTATCTTAATAGGTACTAGGATAACAATGCCAATAAACAGTTTGTCCGGGTGCTTCTTAATTTCTAAGGTTTTATAACATCAAAACAGCCACTCACGTTAAAATAATATTAGTTCAATTGTAGGATACCAGGAGTACAGAAAACACGCGGGCGATATTTTAGTAAGTAATTTTTAGCGTTGAATGGTTTATAACGCCCGGCAGGTTTCAAAAGCAATATAAGCAACTGCAATTTGCCCACACTGTTGCTTCAGGCGTTTTTAATTGTTATGTACCTTTTGTTTTTTGTGGGTAATCGTCACTTTTTTTTATTGTTTAAGTTTAAGTAGAATTACGGGATCAGTTTGTTTTGGTGATTTATCCAGTGGCAGCGCTAGGCGTTGGCGACGTCGGCCACCGCCGACGGCCTCGTGCCTGAGAGGGCCTCGTAAAAAGTTTTACAATATAAATACACTATCACTATGGCAATCGGTTCAAGTCAACTTGTAAGTCGTTATTGATACTTTCACGTTAATTTTGTAGCTGGGTTCAAGAATTCTGTAATACAGAATTTGAAAAAAGCATACAGGAACTAAAATTGTTTGTGGGAAAAAGTACTTACGAAATTCAGTCTCAATCTATGGAAAAAAGAATAGCCAGGAAAAAACGAATGTTCATTACAAACATACTGATGAACCAATCTCCTGAAATGCACTTCTGAGTCAACTTTTTTAACACAAAGATAGATGCTATAATAGTCGACACCGAACATAGATGATACATAAACACCGAATGTCGGTTTAAAGCGCTCAATATATATTTTGAGCAATTTGGTTTTAATATTAATGACATCAATTATTTGAAATCTATACCAAAAGAGGATCTTCTCAAACATTGTAATTTAGCTGTGCAATACTTCGGGAACGCGAAAACAGTGAAAACTTTCGAACTATATGAAGAACTTCAGCTTTTTAAATCTAATTACCACATTAATCACCTAATCAGCAAATGTGAACGTGTTATTTCAATTTTAAAAGTATTTGAGTCTGGTGGGGTGCTCACCCGTACACCATGAAATTAGTTTATAATGCCCTAGTTCGCAGTATTTTGGACTATGGCACGTTACACTTAACACCATGCAACAAAGGTGCTTTGGCTGGACTTGACAGGGTACAGGCTAAATGTCTACAGATCATCTCTGGATGTATAAAGTCTTCGCCCATCGGCGCGTTGCAGGTCGAATGCGCTGAACCTCCCCTGGCCCTAAGGCGACAGTACCTGGCCTCCCGTTTTTTATCTAGGGTAATTTGTAGGTCTTCCCATTGTTGTTGTATAATACAAATAAAAGTGAGTACATGGTCTTTCAGGCCAGGGGGAGGTGTCTAGATAACGTACCATTAATTAAGCTTAACGGTTGCCCACTTAAAAGGGTTGATAAGTTTACGTATCTTGGACATCTACTGACCTCTGACCTGAAAGACGATGCAGACATTGAAAGGGAACGTAGGGCGCTGTCTGTTCGAGCGAATATGATAGCCCGCAGATTTGCGCGGTGTTCGAGGAGCGTCAAAATTGCCCTATTTAGGGCTTTTTGCCCGTCTTTCTATACTGGCAGTCTGTGGGTGGATTACACGCGGAAACAGTACGGCGCTCTACGCGTTCAATACAACAACGCGTTCAGGATGCTCTTGGGGCTGCCTCGCTTCTGTAGCGCTTCAGGGATGTTCGCGGAGGCGCGTGTGGATTGCTTTCACACAATCATGCGCAAGCGGTGCACATCCCTGTTGCGTAGGGTGCGGGGCAGCCACAATAGTATCCTGAACGCCTTTGCAGAACGTTTTGACTGTCAGTACGTGAACCATTGCTGCATGGTTCACGTGCTGAGTAATGATAAAATATTATTTTAAATTGTGCAAGTAATATGTAGGCTTTTTAACAATAAGATTTACTTTTTGTTTTCCTTTAAATTTAAGTTGTATGATCCAAATATGATTGAAATTAATAAATTAATAATAATAAATTCCATAAACAGAACCTCAAATTATTGGAAAAATAAAGATGGTCCAAATTATTGGAAAAATAAAGATACCCCTTTAATCCTAAAACATTTTCGTCTAACTCAAAGTTTAGAATGCCCAATCGTACAGTTTCCTAAATTTACCCTCTTTCATTTCGATTACGAAGTCTTATGTTTCATTTCAAAAATCCATTTCAACAGAGGGGGTTTGACGCATTTGGTGCACATCTCAACTTGTACACCATGCTCAAATGGTGAACTTAGCATTTGGTGCACTTCTCATATGGTACACTTCGCAACTGGTGCACTTCTCAATTGGTGCACTTCGCAAAAAGAGCACTTTTTAAGATGGAGTGGAGATTTGGAAAAATTGTCTAAATAAAATAATATGTGGCGAATGCATACAGAATGAGGCTTTCTATAAATCGTACCTGAGACATCGTTTACCGAAAACGTTGATAATCCTTTTATAAATACATTTTAAATAAATTATGCTTATATTCTACTTATTACAAAAACAAGTTTGTGAGGATGTATGTAAGGAAGTTTTTTTATTCTTTCACGCGAAAACTACTGAATGGATTTTAATGAAGCTTCTCAATTAGCATACCTAGGCCATTATCGAAGTAACATAATTATAGTTTATTAAGATCTGCGGGCGAAGCCGCTGGTAAAAGCTTTTATACTAACTTTTATTATTTTATAACTCAAATAATAAAACAAAAGCCAAGATTAGATATTTTATTTTTTAATATCGCACATCTCTGATGTCCATTGACCGACTTCTGGGGTCTATCATCTCGGGCAAAAGACATTTTTCATAGAAGTCCAAAGTTTACGTTCCGTTTTGGTCACCCAAAACACAGTCATTATCTCTTGGTATCCTTATGGTCTTCAATGGAAATTCATTTCCCGTCCACACCGCAAAAAGACAAACATTTTTTTGGCTTAAAATGAATTACAATTTTTAGGAAAAATAAAGTTGGAACCCCTATCAAAGCAATTCTACCTAACACACTTGATCTACGAAAATTCACACTGCTACAACATAGTGACGCTGACAATGGACGCAGGTGCAGTGGACTGTAGACGATTTATAGGGTAGACTAGAGAGAGATAGGGATTCCCACCTGACATTAAGCTGCCCTTGGATTTGAAAGTACCAGTCGTGGTTTGTATTACCTAATAGTCCCATCGATTTCCCAAAAAAATTTTTTTTAGAATGTTCGCCTGCTCATTATGTCTTCTCAATATGGACATTTAACTTCGACGAGACCTTCATCAAACAGACCATCTGGAGACGCTGCGAAGAAAAAATGCTTCTGGTCAATGAAAAGCCCGCATTTTCATTCACATTCAGATTGCTCAGGAATCGTTACAACATAATTTCAATCAAATGTGTAAATGGGCTCATAACGTAGGAAAGTTGCTCACGTACGCTCATCACACAACAAATGTACCATTATACCTACGGTCATTGCACACGAACATTCTTGCCTCCATAATTCGGTAACAGCCTGCAAATGTCCGCGCTTGGATGTAGTTGATAACCATAATGTATATCGGTCTATTTATTGGTGGATAGCCGATTCTGCTGGGGACCACACATAGACTACGTATGCAACAAACTTAGGTCTATACTAAGTAAACTTAGCATACTAAAATACAAATTACCCTATAAAACCCTTAGAATGTTATACATGGCCCTAGCCGACTCAGTTATTAACTACGAACTAAGTAGCTATGGAAAAACTTACCATACATACTTAGCAGAAATTTACAGGTTACAGTTGAGAATGCTAAAAATTATAACGCCTAAATATGTTAAAAAGAAACGTCAAAATAATGAACACGAACTCTTTAAATACCTACTGTGGTGTGATGAGTGTGTACAACAAGGTCCAATTTTCCATCCTCACTGAAGATAATAGGCCCGAGTTGCTAACGGAAAAAACAAGACCGAATTTCCTAAGAAACATACTGATTAACAGTAAATATATCGTACCAAAACACAAAAATGTTTATGAAACTAGGGTTTCTGAGTATGTAGTACCTTACTATATTAACAAACTCCCAGAAGAATTGCAAACGCTATACCTACCTATCAAATACGAAAAGTTGTAAGTACAGATACAAACCTTTTTACATAGAAAATAGTTACTTGTATTTAGTACTCCTAATCTTCCTTTTCACTGTATAGTAAATTAAGTATGGCTGGCACGTTATTCAAAGAGTACGAATAAATGAGAGACTTCACGAGTGGTGCAGAGCTGATACGTGATCATAGTACTTAAATTTGTGATCTAGGGTGTTGTTTTAAACATTTTCAAAACAATATCACTTAACCTTTATTATAACTTAATAACTTAATTTTATTGACATTGCCACAAAATGTATTTATTTATTTATTTAAACTTTATGTACAATTGTGTTACATGGGCGGACTAAATGCAGCAAGGCATTCTCTACCAGTCAACCTTTGGGTTAAAAAACACACTGTGGTAGGTGTACGAGAAAATGGAATGAAATAATATTTTAATACTAATAAATATAATACTAATATATAATAATACTAATAAAATACACATATATGCTAAAATGACAAACTAATAGATACGGTGCTTTATAATATTCTTTCTGAATAAGAGAGCTCAAAATAATTATGACAAAGACCAAACTAAGAATAACAACCCCTTAAGTAGTGGTTTTTAATTTTACGCTTAAAAGAAAATTTTGACTCAGCCTTCTTGATGTCAAGGGGTAGCAAATTCCAGAGTTTAATAGTAGAAATAGCGTAAGAATTAGATAGAAACCCGGTGCGGTGAGAAGGAATGTGAAGAAGTAAGTTTTTGGATGCGCGAAGGTTAAAAACCTGCTTGACCAATCACTGATAGCTAGAAGATCAGCATTCAGCAATGAGATGCAGTTGTCCAGGTTCTCAACGTCAGCTTGCGCGTAGAGCTGTAGGTCATCAGCGTACAAATGGTAAGAGCATTTGAGGATAGTGGTAATAGAGTTTATGAAAAGGGAAAATAAAAGTGGAGAGAGTATGCCGCCTTGTGGGACGCCAGTTTTCAGGGTGCACCACTCAGAAAAAATCTGATCAGCACGAACCGCTTGCTGGCGACCACGAAGATAAGATGAGAACCAATCTTGTGACAATGAAGATACCCCAATGTGTGACAGAATGGCCAGGAGGATTTCGTGATCAACGGTATTGAAAGCATTGGAGAAATCAATTAAAACTAATACCGTTAATCTCGAATTCTCCAGACCATTCCTTACATCTTCTGTAACCTTAAGCAAAGCTGTGGCTGTGCTGTGGCCAGGCCGAAAACCCGATTGGAAAGGGGATACCAGATTATTCCCAAACACAAAGGAAGATATTTGCTTAAGAACAACTGCTTCCAGAATCTTAGATAGGAAAGGAAGAATGGAGATAGGTCTGTAGTGATTTAGCAGGCTGGGGTTGGATATTTTTGGGAGAGGGATTATGAAAGCCTTACGCCAGATTGTGGGAAATACCCCAGTCTGCAGGGAGGCATTGATAACGTGTGTAATAATAGGAAGAATACTTTTAATAATGAGGGATAGCATAGATCTGCTGACACCATCACAGCCAACAGCCTCGGACTTAATAGCATAGAAAGTCTTGAGGATCTCAGAGTCGGTCACAGGAGAAAGAGAGAAAGAATCGGGAGGTAAGATTGGCGTGGAAGTAATCTCAAGAATAGTTTGGTTTTTAATAGCAACCGCAAGCATGGCGGAAGATGAAAAGTGCTTATTTAAATCACTCAAGGACACGTTTGAAGAAATAACATTAGAGGAAGACTTTGTTATGCCGAGTGATTTGAAAAACTTCCAAATATCAGCCGGTGAAGAGTTGAGGACATTTTCAGAGATATATCGGCGTTTAGAGGCTCTTACCATCTGGTTACACCGGTTTCTTGCCAATTTGTACTGATTCCAGTTTTCCACACTGCGATCCCTTCTATATTTTCGAAAGAACTTGTCACGCCGGCTCATCGCCATACGAACTCAATCAATCAATCAAATAAATCAATCAATCAATTTTCCTGACATCCTTATTATTATTATTATTTTATTTTTTTATGGAATTTGTCTGCTGTTTCACTGAATGCTGTAATTTTAATCTAAGCTTTTTGATACATGCAAAAGACAAAACCAATTATGGAATATTGGTTTTATTCAACATTAAAATACAACATGAGAAAATAACAGACAGTGACAAGACAGTGAAAAACAAAGTATGACAATCTATCATAAAATCTTCTAAATGGACAAGGAGTTCATATCATTCACCCCCCCTAAGAAGAAATGTAATCCTTGAGGTAGCCTGGAGGTCTACGTTCGCGTGCGGAGTGGCGCACTTGAGAACCACTCGCTTCTGGGTTATCAGGCGTGTCTGTACCTGCAATAGGCTGCTCAGGTTCCTCTTCATCCGACATATCATCATTTGAGATCCTTGGCAGTGGTGCCAGAGACCTATTAGACACCGTCGTTTCACGCCCATCTGGTAAACGAACAAAGGAGTATTCAGGATTGCTTTGTAGTAGCTGAACTTCTTGTACAGCTGGGTCGTATTTCGAGGTCCTTATGTTTTTCTTCATATAAACAGGTCCAGGCGAATGAAGCCAGGATGGTAAAGATTGGCCATTTATCGAGCGGCGAGGATGGTTGAACATACGCTCATGCGGGGTAGCATTGGTTCCTGTACACAAAAGAGATCTAATGGAGTGTAGCGCCGGTAGTATAGCTTTCTCCCAGTTTGCGGTATCCTCGTTATTGGATCTGAGATATAGTTGGATTGTGCGCCATAGTGTACCATTTAAGCGCTCTACCAAGCCGTTTCCTTGAGGATTGTAGGGCGTTGTGCGACTACAAGATGTACCGAGTGTAATTAAGAATTGTCTTAGTTCGTCAGATAAGAATGAGGTCCCTCTATCCGAATGAACATAAGCTGGAGTGCCGAACGTAGAGAATAGGTCTTTCAGACATCTAATTACTGTTCCAGAGGTCATATCTTTACAGGCATAAGCAAAAGGGAATCTGCTATATTCATCGATAATCGTGAGGATGTATCGGTTTTGAGTATTAGAAGGGATTGGTCCCTTGAAGTCTAAGTTCAATCTTTCAAATGGTGCAGTTGCTTTTATGAGATGTCCTTGATGACCGACATAACGTGGTTTAATTTCGGCACAGATTGGGCATGCTGCCGTGATTTTCTTTACTTCTTCAATCGAGTATGGCAAATTTTTCGATCTGACCCAGTGAACCATACGGGTGATACCTGGGTGGCAGAGAGAACGATGGAGCTCGACGAGTCTGGAGTGAGAGGTCGCAGTGTCTATGTGCATACAGACTCGCGAGAGTGCGTCAGCAACTAAGTTCTGTTTACCAGGTCTATAAACAATATCATATCTAAAACATGACAATTCTAGGCGCCATCTTTCTATTTTTTCATTTTTGATTTTGTTTGAATGTGTTTGGTTGAACATAAACGCAACTGACTGTTGGTCAGTAATTAGTAGAAAGTGTCTTCCGATTAGGAAATGTCTCCATTTGCGTAAAGCTTCGACAATTGCGCTTGCCTCCTTTTCAATTGTGGGTTGTCGCTTTTCAGAATCGTTAAGAGATCGTGAAAAGAACGCTATAGGACGTCCTTTCTGTGACAGTGTCGCTGCGATTGCGAAGTCCGAAGCGTCGGTTTCAACGGAAAATGTCTCCTTATCGTCTATTCCAGCCAATGCAGCTTCGCAAATATCAGTTTTAAGATTATTGAATGAATTGATAGCGTCTTCAGTTAACGGTAGAGTAGTTTCAATCAGTGGTCTTATTTTGGTAGAAAAGTTGTAGATCCACTTTGAATAGTGGGCAAATAGTCCAAGTGATCTTTTCAAAGTAACAGTATCGTTTGGGATTGGAAGATTCATCAGTGGTTCCAAACGAGATTTGTCAGGTTTTATAATGTTACGATGAATTGTGTAACCAAGAAGATTGATCGAGTCTGTTGCAAAAGTGCATTTGTTAGTATTCAAAGTGAGTTTGTATTTCTTAGCGGCTTCCATGAATTTGTGAAGGTTTGCGTCGTGATCTTCCTTATTTTTCCCACAAACGGTTACATCATCAAGGTAAGCATACGTACCTTTTAGATTTTCAGAATCAATAATATATTGCAGAGTTCGCTGAAACGCCGCTACACCATTTGTTACCCCGAATGGTATTCGAGTGAATTGATAGAGGTTACCGCATGCTTCAAAGGCGGTGTATTTCTTTTCTCTAGAGAGAATGGGAACTTGATGATAGGCACTTTTGAGGTCAATTTCGCTAAAGACGTTATATTTAGCGACTTGCGTTATGATAGAGTCAATGCTCGGGAGGGGATATGCGTCTAGCTCAGTGAATCTGTTTATTGTTTGTGAATAATCTATTACAAGGCGCTTCCGATGATGGCCCCCTCCGGCAACGAGTACTTGAGCTCGCCAAGGTGAAACACTGGGTTCAATGACTTTGTCTTTAAGTAAATCATTTATCTCGTTAGATATGAATTCTTGGTCTTCTTGAGAATGCCTTCTCGAGCGAATTGCTATAGGCCTAATATTTGGCGCAAGGTTAGTAAAAACTGATGCTGGCGGGACAGACGCCTCCATTACATTGCAAATTTTCAGGGGTTGTTTATCTCCCCCGAATTGGAGTTCCACCGAAGAGTGTGTTTTCAGTATATCATGTCCGATAATTACGTCAGCACATAGATTAGCAATAATGAGTAGAGGTCGACGTTGATATTTGTGCTCACCAATTTGAATGTTAGCGAAACATAGCCCCTCTACGTATGAAATGTTGCTTAGAGATGCTAGAGTTATTGCTTGTTTGCAGGGCTTGCGTTTTAGATTCATAGTTTGAGCAAGATTCTTATCGATAAAGCTGAGAGAGCTTCCGGTATCGAGTAGAGCATCCACACGCGAGTTATTTAAAATGATATTGATAGTCGCTTTTTGCAGGCTCGTCGGAGCAGCAGCAGAGATAATTGACAGATGGGAGCCAGGGGCTTCAGATTGAGAGTCATCGTCGTTCGTACTAATAGCGTTCGCGGCGCGTTGGCTTCGTCCGATGCTACGGCATACGTTGGCGAAATGTCCTTTTTTGGAGCAAAGCTGACAGTCAGCGTTTCTAGCAGGACATTTGAGTCTTTGGTGGATATTACCGCCGCAGAAAAAGCATCGACGGCTATTTAGTATAGGGCGTCTATATTGAAAATTGTTTTGAGTGCTGGTGGTTGCTAGATTTTGCCGCATTGACGTTTCTTGATTTTGAGAGATTGCATTGACAGGAACAAACGACATAGGAGGAGAAGGCGCTGCTGTTAATAGTTGCGAGGTATTTTCAGCAGTTTCTAAAGATATAGCCAAGTCCAAGGTTTCTTAGAGGGTCATAGTGGATTTCTCTAAAAGTCTTTCTTTAATTTTTATTGACAATATTCCGGCGATAAATATATCACGCACGGTTTCATTTTGGTGCGCTTCGGCAGTGACTGCCTTAAAGAGGCAGTCACGAGCAATTATATTAAGAGATCTCGAGTACTCCGCCAACGATTCGTCAGATTGTTGTTTCCTGGTATTCAAGCGGTGGCGAGCAAGAATAATATTTTGCCTCTTTTCGTAGGCGGTATTCAGAGTAGTAATTGCATCATCGTACGTAGCGCAGGCACGGATATAGTTAAATATTGACGGCGATATATGGTTGACAAGAAGTTTATACTTAAGGGCATCATGTGCAGAGGAAGCTTCTAGCGCGATAAAGTTCTCGAACGAATACTTCCAGTGAGCCCACTTCAGGTCCGAGCCAGCCATGGAAGGTTCTATGTCAAAACGTTCGGGCCGTAGGTACCGCGACATCGACGAACATTTTTCTTCTTCGGTAGTAGACCTGTTAGAAACACAAAATTAATGTTGAATAAATTGATACATGCAAAAGACAAAACCAATTATGGAATATTGGTTTTATTCAACATTAAAATACAACATGACAAAATAACAGACAGTGACAAGACAGTGAAAAACAAAGTATGACAATCTATCATAAAATCTTCTAAATGGACAAGGAGTTCATATCACTTTTCGTTAATTTACTATGTATTTGTACACCATCGAATGGTAGGACATAGTGATTCTATATTATATGACTGTAACATCTATTGTACACCTATGCTCACAAATAAATGAATTGAATTGAATTGAACCTAGTCATATGGATTTTTTTATTATTTTTGCTAGAACTGGTTTGCTACAACCTAGCCTGTCGCCCCGTATCCGCTTGACGGTGAGTTTCGGGACACCCTGTATTGTGCATGATGTAGGTACTTGTACATAATGTGTTATGAAGCTACCTACATATTGAATAAATGTCAGTCTTGTTGAAATCTGCGTATCATTTACATCATGGTGACAGCGGTGCTAACTAATTGATAAAAAATAAAAGTTCGGAGTGTTAATTGTATAAAAGAACTGTTCTTAATTAATTATAAACATGGAACATGCGCGTCCACCGTCGGAATTAGTGTTGGAAGGAGGGCCAGCCAACCGGGCAGACACGTGGCGTAAATGGTTTCAACGGTTTATGGTGTTTTTAAAGGCATCTGGTTCACAAAGAAGCATCTGACGTGCAGGCAAGCTTGCTGATAAACCTGATTGGATCGGAGGGTTATGATGTCTATACGACATTCAAGTTCACAAAGGACGAGAACAAAGAGGACTTTGATACGCTTGTGAGAAAGTTCAACGAATATTTCAAAACAAAACATAATACAACTATGGCTCGATTTAAGTTTTTTACAAGAAATCAGGTGTCAGGTGAATCAATAGATGAATACGTCACAGTCCTCGAATTGCTTACCCAACATTGTGAGTTTGAACATCTGGAAGAGGGTTTAATAAGAGACCGGATTGTTTGCGGTGTTATTGATGGTACACTGCGAGACCGTCTTCTTAGATCAGAAGATCTTACTTTGGCTAGGGCAGTCAAGATGTGCCAGGCAAATGAGATGTCGCATGAGGAAAAACGGCAGATTGAGGATACCAAGGCTGGATGTAGCAACGAAGGGACAACAAGCGTCGACGCGGTGCAAAAGTCACACAGCGGTCGCGGTGGCAGGGGTCGTCGAGCACAGCGGTGGCGCGGTGGCGGCGGCGAGGCGCGCTAGCGGCGCCAGGCCGACCGTGCAGCGGGAGCGGCGTGCGCTTCATGTGCCAGTGAAGCTTGTGATGGTTACCGATGTCCGGCTAGTAATGTGTTGTGCTACTTATGTAATAGGTGAGGTCATTTTAAAAGAGTGTGTCCTGGTTTAAATAAACGTGTTTACCAACTGGAGGACGACGATGACAGCGAAAAGGAAATGTATATCTCGGTAATCGAAAGGCTCAATAATTCTAAGGACGCTAAGTGGTACGAAACTTTATTGTTGTCTGTAAATGGTAGGAAGGAAAAATTTAAATTAGATACAGGGTCTGACTTAAATGTGTTATCCTTAAATACCTTTAACAAGTTAGGATTTCGAGTGGAAGGATTACAAAGTAATAACATAAGGGCTCAATCATTTTGTGGCAGTTATATACCGATAGTGGGATCGTGTGATATAGATTGGATCTATAAAGGAGAAGTTTTTAGCCTTCGTTTCGTCATTTCAAAGCAAGAATGTTGCAGCTTATTAGGTAAATATGCATGTGAACAACTAGGTCTAATTAAGCGTATATTTTCGATAAATTTGCAAAGATATGATGATCTTTTTCATGGTTTAGGAAAATTGTCAGGTAACTATAGAATAGTTACTAGTTATGATGCTCAGCCGTCGATCTGTCCAGTTTGTAAAATACCTATAGGATTGCGTGACAAATTATTGACAGAATTAAACAGGATGGAGCGAATAGGTCTGATTAGGAGAGTAACACATCCGACACCGTGGGTTAATGCGATCGTAGTAGCGGGTAAAAAAGACGGCACTATACGAGTGTGCCTCGATCCGCGTCCGCTAAACCGCGTCATACAGCGAGCGCATTACCCGTTACCGACGCTCACCGAAATAGCTACTAAGCTGCAAGGGGCACGTTACTTTAGCAAGTTAGACGCGAGGTCAGGATTTTGGATGGTACAAATAGATAACCAGAGCGCAGATTTGTGCACGTTCGGCACACCATTTGGGAGATATCAATTTTTACGTTTACCATATGGTATCAATTGCGCATCTGAGGTGTTTCACTCAAAAATTCGACAGATTCTGGAGGACCTAGAGGGGGTAGACTCTTTTGTCGACGATGTGATTGTGTGGGGATCTAGTAAGTCTGAGCATGATGCGAGACTAAAGCTGTTGCTCGATCGAGCACGCGAGGTGGGCATGAGATTCAACAAGGACAAGTGTGAATTCTGTGTAGAGGAGGTAACCTATTTAGGGCACACGTTTAGCGCAGCAGGCATGCGAATAGATAAAAATAAATTAAAAGCTATACAGTTTATGCCAAGTCCCCACGATAGGCAGTCATTGGAACGTTTTTTTGGCATGATTAACTATCTCTCGAAATTTATTCTAAACTATTCAGATATAGCGTCACCGCTACGTACATTGTTAAAAAAAGATTCCAACTGGTTGTGGAATGAGGTGCATGACTTAGCTGTAAAGCGGTTGAAAAACGTGGTGTGCGGTGCGCCTATATTAAGCATTGTATTCAGCGCGTAAACCGGTTCTGTTATCAGTAGATGCGAGTTCGCATGCATTAGGCGCAGTGTTGTTACAGAGCGGCCGGCCGGTTGAGTTTGCCTCGGCGACACTAACTGACACGCAGTGTCGCTACGCACAAATTGAAAAAGAATTATAAGCAATTGTGTTTGGTCTCGAAAGATTCCATCAGTACGTGTTTGGGCGAAGTAACATCACTGTGGAAACAGACCATAAGCCACTGGAAGCCTTGTTTAAAAAATCATTAGACTCAATCCCAGCGCATTTGCAGCGCATGATGCTGCGCATACAGGGGTATGATTTCACAGTAGTGTATAAACCGGGAAAATATATGTTTGTGGCAGACGCATTGTCGCGGGCGGCTTTAACTGATAAGTTAAAGCCAGGCATTTCGGAAGAAATTGCCGAGCAATCATGTTTTTTAATAGAGAATGTAAGATTTAGTAATAGCAAATTGCACCTAATTAGAGAAGAAACGGCGAAAGATACAGAATGTCAGGTATTAATAAAATATATTAAGAACGGGTGGCCCGCAAACAAATATGAAGTCGTTGAATGCGTGCGAACACATTGGTCACATAAGCAGTGCTTTGAGTTTGTAGATGATATAATATTCAAAGATAACTTAGTTTATATACCTCGAGCATTACGAACAGAGATGTTAAAATGAATACATGACGGGCACATGGGCATAGATAGATGTAAACGTAACGGTCGGGAAGTGATGTTCTGGCCGGGAATGTCTCGTGACATTGAGAACACCGTGAAGCGATGTTCAGCATGTGTCGAGCGAAAGCCGCGACCCTCACGTGAACCTATGCAACCTCATCACATACCAAATATTCCTTGGCTGAAGATAGGCTCGGATATATTTCAATGTTGGAAAAAGTATTTTCTCATTTTAGTAGACTATTTTTCATATTTTATTGAAGTTAGCCCGTTGACGAGCATTAGCAGTAGGGTGGTAATCGAAGCTATGAAGGACCAATTTGCACGCCACGGTATTCCAAATGAGTTGGTGACCTATAATGGGCCAGCTTACGCGTCGAGAGAGTTTTCTGATTTTAAACGCAAGTGGGGTTTTAATCACACTACCTCCTCGCCTAATTATCCACAATCGAATGGTCGGAGTGAACGCAGTGTGCAAACAATTAAAAATATTTTATTAAAGTCGATAGAAGCTAGGTCAGATTTTATTTAGGTCTTTTAAATTTTAGGAATTCACCGCGTGATGGTATCAGTTCACCTGCGCAATTACTAATGGGTCGTATACTTAATAGTATGTTACCTACTCATCTTACGAAATTAAAACCTAGTCGCGACAATACGAGCGACTATAGGAACATTATTAGTAAACAGGTGGACAGCAAACAATATTATGATAGACGTGCACGAACACTACCTACACTGAAACCAGGTGACGCGGTAATTATGGTTAATGGTGATAAACGTAAAAATGCTAGGGTTCAGACACCAGCAGCACAACCAAGATCTTATTTTGTTACACATCACACAGGGAAACGGTATAGACGTAATAGACGTCACTTAATCAAAGTACCATCATATTCACAACTCACTAACATCAGTCAAAATCAAATTTCTAAATGTGAACCTACACAAGATGATGAGTAATGGTCCAGTGCTGAGAGCGTCTGCTGGAAGAAATTTCTTAGGAAATAAGCAGCACCTTTGTGCTATTTTGTCTGTATTTATTTTTTTCCTTATAAGTGTCATGTGTGTACATAAATAAATAAATAATTTAAATAACTGCATGGCAGATAACGATAACAGGTTAATTAGCAAAGATTTGGGAATCGCAACAACAGAACGCGCTCACAGAACTGCGGCTGTTATAGCCCGCAAAAAGTTAGGGCAAGTATTTGGTAACCAATAATTATTATAATTGTAAAAAAAAAATGTATATTATGATAAGATTAATAAACATTGCTTGTCTTGTGTAGTGTATTAAATTTTGTCTCTGCTTATAAACAGTTAAAAAAAAACAATAAAAGATATATAATAGATGTATATCATTAAAACTATGTTACATATTAATTTACTGGATAAATAAATAGCGTAACAATATCAATATAATAATTGAAGAACTACTTAATTGTTTTAAAAAATATTGTTAAACTGAATTGTAATGCTGTTAGCATATTATATAGTATATCATACCTTTTAAAATATTTGGGGAAAGATATTGTGCATGATGTAGGTACTTGTACATTATATGTTATGAAGCTACCTACATATTGAATAAATGTCAGTCTTGCTGAAATCTGCGTACCTCCAATTTAATGGAAGTCAATTTTACATTCCATTTAATGAACGTCCGATGTACCTTCAATTTAATAAAAGTTCGATGTACCTCCAATTTAATGGAAGTCAAATTTACATTCAATTTAATGAACGCCCGATATACCTTCAATTTAATGAAAGTCCAATGTACCTCCAATTTAATGGAATCCAATTTTACATTCAATTTAATAAACGTCCGATGTACCTTTCAATTTAATGAAAATCTGATGTACCTTCAATTTAATGAAAGTCATATCCATTGTGAAATACCTCTTATTTAAAAGAACATCTCATTCGATCAACCAAATCATTCACTTGTCCAACAACTCGATTTCAATTTAGTGAAATGTATTTTTATATGGTATTATCATTATTGTTATACCTTTAATTTAATAAAAGATCATTTGAATAATTTCAATTAAATATAACCCAAATTCATGGTAATAGCTTCCAATTCAATGAAAACTCACCAAGAAAATATGAATATCTAGTTGGCCAAATCTCCAATTTTAAATTCGTATGTATATTACCAATTGGATAGACTTCCAAAAAATATCTTTTATTTCTAGTTACAAAATGTATTATATTATAAAAAGGTGGGGACAAATGTAAGAAAAACCAACTTTATAATTTATCTTCAGCTAAGTGCAATTTAAATTAATGTTTGTATTTTCTATGGCACATGATGTATTTTTATTTTTCCATATAGATCACATTGAGTACTAATACATCAATTCATTTAAAAAGTTAAAGATGTGATGTAATTGTCTTTACCTTACTTTCCAAAACAATAAAATTCATCAGCCCTCTCCAAAGATAGAACTGTGGAATAATGGAATAATGTACAATCAAATTTTAGTGTATTACTTTTATACTACAAGCATAAAAGCAAGAAAGCATATGTATTAATTTATCTATAATAAATAATAAAATAAATAATATTAGACAATCTTATACATCTTGTTTAACTTAGCATTGGTTTTAGTTAAATAATATGTATTAGTTTCTTTATAGTTATTGTTACAGTATGTAAGTGTTTCATTTGTATGGGTCAAGTTTGCCTGAAATGAATGAATTGATTGATTGATTGTTAAATATTGTAATTTTGCCACATTCAATCATTATGAATTCACATTTTGTATAAACTTTCCTTCACAGAGAACTTCAAATAGGTACCAACCAATTAATTTCATAAAGAAGGTAGAAGAAAGTTACTTACACCCAGTGTTGTTTAATCCTGTTCTATCATGTAAAATGAACTCTGACTTAAATTTGCTTACTTATTTTCTGTAAAGTCACAGTATAAATATTTAGTATTGTGACTCGGCCCTAGCTTTGAAATAATTACCTACAGCTACTCAAAATAACATTTATTTGGTCACCCATCTGGTGTCAAACACAGCAAATGTTACTAAATTTCAATTCCCTCATTGCATTTATGCTGCTTACAACAATCAAAACTATTTATCATTTTTTTTTAAATATCCAATCTTCAATCTCAAAACATCATAATGATTTTATGTTGTAGCCATCCTGAATACCCCTTTTGACAAACTGCTGATCATAAACAATCTCTTTCTATATTCTTTCTAAGAAACAATCATAGAGACTCACATGTTGAACAGAATAACACATGTACAACACAAACAATTTTATCAACACTATTGCTCAAATGTGTAAACAGTTATATGAAACTTATGTAAACAACGATTTATAGGTCAGTGGGTCGTCTTAGGGGCGGAGTTGATTTATATAATATACACAAATATCTTTCAAAATAAAGGACATTCATCACTGGGACCCCAGGCCTTGCCATTAATAAATATGAAATATAATCTCTTAAGTTAGATTAATATAATATGTAAGTAGCAAGTGCATACATACATGAGTATGTAGATATCCTAGACTAAAACTACCTATTGGTATTTTTTCTGCAAGGTTTTTTACCTAATTCACCCTTGTGTCACATTTCATCTGTAACCCTATCTACTTATTTATTAATTCATTCAAATATTCACTCATTGGAAAAATGGAATATAACCTATCTTCAAAAGAAATTACGTATCTACTAGTGGGCACGTAGATATATCAATTCTTTTACAGTCTTTACCTCTGGATACGTTATTGTTTAGAATCTTCAATAAGTAAACATACATCTCTGGCAGTAATAGGTGTGTGAAATTAAAATATGACAACCAATTACTATAACAGTAAGTACAATAAACTGGGTAAACTACCTAGCATCCCCAAGTCAATTTTATGCGTAAAAACTCGAGAAAATGATCTATGATAATTTGACATTGGAGTGCGTATAACGTTTCAAAAATACAACTACGTTTCACTGAACTAGGTAATCGTGATAATAGCATCTCTCGGTCGAAGAAAAAAAGGTTTTCCGTTTCCTTGTTACCTACTTAAATTAGTAAATATAAAAATGATTATAACCTTTTTTTTTCGTTTCACGGATTTGTTAAAATCCTTCAAACGAAAAAAAGGTTATATTAATTTTTTCCCCACTGCACTTTTTGGCTTGAGAGCAGCGTTAAGAAGCGACTCAGGTTTAAGTGCTGCAGAAATCACATATGGTTGTAGTTTACGTTTACCAGGTGATTTTTTCGATAAATATAACAAGGAACCATCGGATCCTCATACTTTAGTCCAATACATACGCGATACCATAAATAAATTCAAACCCGTATCGTTGTCAAAAACCAAATCGAATTCTGTATTTATTCACCCTGATCTTAAACAGTGTGAATATGATGATGAAATTTATATCAACAATTAATATGCATTAATTTTTTCATATAATGAAACTAGAACCATTTTCATAACCTAGTAACTTCCTTCCTTCCTTTTTTAATAATTATATTTTACGGACCTTTTTCCTCGCTGCCATATGTAGGACCCATTGGTCCTTCAGGTAAGAACACTAACTGTCACTGCCTCACTCCAACCCACCTAGCTCACAGGCCTGTCTGATTCGTACCGGTACTATGCGTATCGCGTTCGTCACCCGACTGACGTTTGACAGCTAGCCCCCTCTAGAGTGGTTCGTGAGACAGTGTAAATATCTACTTCATAGATACAAACGCTACACTAAGCTATGTTGCTACCTTAATGATGATACATCTCGGGGTACATCTTCTCGGCTAAAAATAGATAATGTAGGTGTGTAGCGACATCTATCTCGCAACATACAAACTGAACGATAGAAATCCTGAATCACGCAAGCAAAGTTTACTGCACAACTAGCCTGCATACTAAACCGATCACAAACATTGGGCAGTTGCCCACCATACAAAACCACCTGTCTGGTCGGAGGATCCTCCGACCAGGTTGCGGGACTTTACACCATGTTCCGCATATCCCCAAAGGTGTCATTTATTTGCACATAGCAGGAAAGTGCTTAGAGACGCCATTATCTCTATACCTAAACATATTTTCAAAAAAAAAACAGTGAATCACGGTTTGAACATTTAAATAATAGTAATAATGAGGAAGGAGGTGACTACAGGAAAAAAATAGAACACACAACTGCGATATTTAGAAAATTTTAAAGTTTGCAAAGTATTTATTTATTTTGAATGTCGAAAGCCTCTTGAAAATGTAAAAAATAGCTTATCAATTTTATGCAAATTTTACAAAATTTATTTAAAACCAATAAAAACTATACTTAAATGAATTGATTATTCAACTTACCATTCATAATATAAAAATAAAATACAACTATCTCACTACTATGAATGGTAAGTTGAATAATCAATTCATTTAAGTATAGTTTTTATTGATTTTAAATAAATTTTGTAAAGTTTGCATAAAATTGATAAGCTACCTATTTTTACATTTTCTAGAGGCAGTCGAAATACTTTGCAAACTTTAAAATTTTGCGATTACAGAAAAAATGCAAAACTTATACGTTACTTAACGATAACTTAGAATCAATCAAATTAATTTTATCCCCAGAAAATTTTTATTGTTTTTTTTCATTACTTTTTTAAATGTAACATACAGTTTATGAACTATTTAATCTAAACTTAACCACAAAGTAAAATAAAGGATAGGAACTGCTTAAGTGTATATAAGTATAGTGCTTCTTGTAGGTTCTCCCTTCTGGTTTTACTTCCATGGAAAATCTCCATCAGAACTTCAGGCTCAGAAGTTTCAAAGATATGGCGGGTAATGAAATGACATATATTTTCTAAATTCTCAGTATAGACAACTAAGTGCTGACATTTGATATGCCACAAAATACCATTTTATTCTTATTTTGCGTAGAAATGTGAACAATATATTCAAAATAGACTTCTCTCTATGTAATACATATTCGCCATATTCGCCATTGTAACCATAGAATTAAGTAATATTGTTAAACAGGTGTGTTTAAGTTTTGGTGTACAATAAAATATATTCTATTCTATTTATATGTCCGTTTTTATGTCCGTTTGCCTAGAAAGGACACTCACAGGAAACTAGTACATATACTCCTAGAGGCGAGTACATTGCATTGGTGCACACCTAAAACGCAAATTCTGGGGGGCCTTGCTGGACAAACGGACATCGTTTTTTGGGTCCCAGAAATTCTCTTGGACTTAACTAATTTTATCAAAATCAGTCAGTGAATCTGCGGCAAATTGGATACAAACCGATAAACAGACATACGAGTGACCCTACAAGAAAACGACTTTTTCCCTTGAACCCAAAAAATAAGACATAATAAAGTAAAACTAGACCGAGACGTTACGAACATTCTTAGACCATAATATTTACCTTGGATATTTATTCATTCATGTTTCCGATATTTCGGCACACGTGTTGGTGCTACATACAATAAATATTATACATGGTAAATATCCCATTTAAAGTTCTAATGATACAGTTGGTGAAGATTATAGTTTAAAAACACAGATTATTTTTATTTAAAAAAATTAAAATTCAATTGTTTTATATTTAATTATCAGGTCCATTATAATCTATGTTAGTATTGGTTTTAATGATAACGTCTTCTACCGCAGTTTCACTTGTATAAGATGACCAGACACGGGTCGTAGAGCTAGGTCTATCTTCAGCTGCAGATTGTCAGCCTCGGACACAAACTCCAGCTCCCTCACACAATGGGCCAGCATGGTCTTCAGAATCGCCATCGCGTACTTCTTACCTGACGAGCAAAATAGAGATGTTAAAACTTTTTACCAAAAAAATAAACCGACTCCCAAAAAAAGCTGCAAAGTGAAAAATAACTTTAATTTCGGTAGTCGGTGTCTTTAGTTTTTTATTTTCGTTTTTGGCACCGACTTCTGAAATTAAAGTTATTTTTCACTTTGCAGTGTTTTTGGGAGTCGGTTTAATTTTTTGTTTGGTCTTTTTTTAGTTGGTCGATTTTTAATTTACCTAGTTATAGAGCCTAAATGTCAACTACTTATAACCTTTTACAAAATATTGCGTTTCTCAATGCTGGGCCGTTAATTGTTGAGGAGTTCTCCTGGTACTTCACCATCAGCTCTACATCACCATATGCATTGTGACGAACATAAAGTGCTTAACATACATATTCAAGTAATCGAATCGCAACCCACGGAATACTTATTATTGAATAGGTTCGGTGGCCATCTGTGGTCTTCATCATCAGTTCCACTTCCCCAAATGGTATTTTTTGAGAGCAACTGCACAAGTTACTATAAGAAATACCCAAAACGCCATGGGTGTGCCTATAATATTTGAAGAGTTCCCTCGATTTCTCCAGGATCCCATCATCAGATCCTGACCTGGTGACAATGGGACCAATTTCAAAATATACCCTTTTAAACAAAAAAATAACTTTCCAAATCCGTTCAGCAGTCTTTGAGTAATCGGTGATCATACAAAAAATATATATATACGCGTCGAATTGATAACCTCCTCTTTTTGTCGTCGGTTGAAAAATATTATCAATCACTAGTTGCCCCCCAGTTGCACTAGCCTGGGAAGCAGTAGTTTTATAAAGCTTATTTATGCATCTATTTATAAATACTACCAACATACATATACAGGGTTAATTGTAAAACACCAAAAACCTCTCAGGACTATGTTACTAACATCATACTCAACAACTTTTGTTCTATGACTTTTAAAAATTCGTCATATTTTAGTTCACCAGATTTTCATATAAAAATAAAAATATTTAAATTGAACGCTCTAAACGCATGTAGCGTCTATGAAAAGCAAAAGAAAGCGATAGTATAAATAGCTTTCTTTTGCTTCGCATAGAGTTCGTAACATTTAGGGCGTTCAATTTAAATATTTTTATTTTTGTATGAAAATCTGGTGAACTAAAATATGACGAATTCTTAAAAGTCATAGAACAAAAGTTGTTGATTATAATGTTAGTAACATAATCCTGAGAGGTTTTCAGTGTTTTACATTTAACCCTGTATATACAACGTGTAACAGATTAAGCGCCCTCAGACACCCCGATTAGAATATTAAATTTAAGTCTAAAACAACATCCGTAACTAAATAAATTGAAACCAAACCTAGGCATTTTTTATAGAATAGTTATCCTTACTAAACGCAAAGCTTATGTACGTCATACAATATCCTTACGCAGACGCATACACTCATGCAATGTTAGCGGCCGACGCGACACGCATACAATTTCCTTGAATTAAGGATTGTATTAATTTGTCATGATTCTGTGTTTCCATTTTAAGTTAAATTAAAGATCTTCATCAAAATTTAACACCTATTTTTATGACGGAAATCGATTTAGAAGCAGATTCTGAACGAACTACTTTCAGGAATTGCACTTATTCAGTTACACGTTGTATAACTAAACTGTCTGTCTTTGATTTAAAAAAATCTGATATCTCACGTGCGAAACACAAACTTTATTAAAATTATAATGGTCTATCTTTCTGTTGTTGAACAGATTTTAATGAGATGTTCACTGAAACATAGAAGAGGTTATGTATGTATGTATTGCATAAACGTAATCAACTGACCAATCACTCGGCGAGTGCTCCGCCGGCGCCGGCGCCGCTGCGTTGCCACTTTTACAGGTCAGTAAACTATATCAATAACGCCATTTATTTTGTTTGAAAAAACATTTTCCTAATTTTAGTAAAATTATTTATTTTATTATCATTAGAACTTAAAAAGTTGATACTGTTAGTGACCATGTTAGCTTAAAAACTTATATTGGGAGGATTGGAACGTGCCCCGAGCCCGCTAAGTCATGTCTCTATAACTCCCGATAGTAAAAATAATTATTGAGTGTCAACAAATCTAATCCTCTGCAAAACACAAACCTGGTGTAGTGCAATTACCCTACAATTGTTTTTGGACCTGCAATAAGCCGTAAAACGGACAATAATTATAAACCAGCAAACATCAAAAAAGTGTCGTATCATAGTGTATAACCCGCGAGTGCACGAAATTCTCACGGTTGTGCGAACTGTTTAACGGCGAAAGTCCTGCGTGTGCGCAACTGCCGAGTGTACTACCAACATAGCCACGCGGGAGCGTTCCAGCGACGAACGCAGCGCAATTTTATGTTGCATTACGAGTACGCGCGACTGGTGGCGCCACCCCGGCCATAACTTAGCCCCGTTTTGGCTCATACAACATTGGTTCCTGTTAGTTGTTACTACTAACCCAAAATTAGATAACATATTAATATGTCATTGCAACGCACGCCACCATCGACCCAACTAAGTTCTCTGAATCATACCCAATCTGAATCAGACCTAAATACTGCTTTAGAAGTAAGTGATGATATATCTTTTGTAAACATCAAACGAAACAAGAAGCACTTGCGTAGTGACGAGTCCCGGTCACCAGGAGATGAGGTACAGCAAAATTTTAAGCATTAAATAATGGTGCTGTTGAATAACTGGAAGACAGAATTTAACTCAAAACTTACCGATATGTTTGCTAAACAAAATCTATTAATATCCCAACTCTCGACTGATATATCTGAACTGAAGCGCCAAAACACCAATATCCAAAAGTTATTGGAAGAAACAGATAAATCCATGAAATTCACCAATCAGCAGTACGAGAACATTAAGTTACAGGTCAAAAACTTGGAAAACGTACGCATAACTCAACGTAAGTGTATAGAAAGCTTAGAAAAAAAAATAGAGGATCTCCACTTTAAATCTAGGTCTTCTAGTTTAGAAATAAGGAACATCCCACAGATACAAAATGATACAAGTGCGGATCTCACAAAAGTGTTCTGCGAAATTGCCCAGGCTATTGGCTTAACGACGTCCTCCTCAGACCTTCGTGATATATACCGAATACCTGGTAAGCCTGACTCAACTCGCCCGATTATTGCTGAGTTTCATTCAGTCCAATTGAAACAAAAACGACAAGCGGTTTATGTCAGCGATCACCTGCCTGCGAGTTTGAGAAAGCTTTTTCATCAATCAAATGAATTTGCAAAACAACACGGGTTTAAGTTCTGCTGGTCATCTAATGGTAACATATTTCTGCGCAAACAACAAGGCGACAAACAACTACTTATCTTATCAGAACAATCTTTATTAGATCTGCGCGACTATTATTGCATCTCACAATAACTACTGCACATCTAGTTTTTAATCTTGTCTTTATTCTTTTATCATTTTTTTTTATCCGTGTAAACTTAACTAAGACTTATGTAATACCCCATAAAACAACAACACACACACTTACGCAAAACAACTTCAAAACTTCAGACTCCCACGCACTTTTCCATACATCTCTAACACAATTGTACAGCCAATCTCACATCATAAAACTCATGCCCAATGTATACACCATACAACACAGTGATATTAACTTCAGTGTTACTAATATATTTATTTATTTATTTTCTCAAGAACGAACACAGTACAATGTCACATGGCACATTACATAAAGACTGGTGTCTGTTGAAGGTAAAACCTGTATTACATATCACCAGGCTTACCCTCCGTCGGACAGTTTTTACATATGACCTGTATTAAATGAACATGATATTAATACAATATGAAATAAAACATTAATGAAACGATTGGTATTAACAATAACAAAAATACATAGGAAAAACAATTTTTATAACTAAAGCTAAGCGGTTGGTAGGTTAACGTTCAGTAGAGAATATGTGAATGTGTGTGGAGAGGAGTGTGTGAGGGTGTGTGTGTGTGTGTGTGTGTGAGTGCTTGCGAGCGCGTGTTTGTGTTTGGTGTGCATGTGATAGATTTTTATGGTATTGTTAGTGAATTTATGTTATTGTAAGGGTTTCAATAAAGATTCTGTTGTATCGTAATCAGTACCTTGAAGCCAAGAACAAACTTTCCTCTTGCACTCTGCCCGAGTAAGAGGATATATCAACAGTTGTTTATTAATCTTATTATACAAGTATGGGGCCAGAAAACCGTAGAACTTATGTGCTAGACTGCTCTTAAATCTAGTAGTCATGCAAACAGCATCGGATCTTCTTTTATTAGAAAGGTTTTTGTGGTCATAGGAAAGTTCCGAGTGCTTCCTGGTAACTGTTCCTAAGATGAAAAGTTGCCGAACTGTCAGTACCTTACAGCGTTGATATAGATCAAAGGTTGGGTATCGTATGGGGAGGGAAGAACTTACTTTTAGAATAGCTCTTTGGGCTCTCTCTAACTTCAGAATGTACGTTTTAGCAGCACCGCCCCAAGAAGTTATGCAATAAGTCAGTACGGATTGGCACAGTGCTAGATAAACCATTTTAATTATTGAAGAGTCGGCAATATGTCGAAGAGATTTAAATATGTAAATAAGTTTACGTAATCTAGGAACTAGGGCCTCGATATGTGGTTGGAAATTTAGTTTATTGTCAATTATGACGCCTAAATATTTGACAGTGTTCGATTTTGATAAACGCGTACAGTTACATGAATTATTGAAATGAAATGAAATGAAATGAAATGAAATATTTATTCTGTAAATTGGTTATAAATAACACTATTAAATGATGAATTGCAATTGTGTGAAATTATTGTAAGGTTTGATTGGTCCTGATTTCTAAGTGTATAGGTCATGAACTTGGTTTTGTCTACATTTAGTGTGAGGATGTTATCATTCAGCCAACTGGATACTTGATTAAACCCTTTTTGAGCGTAATTAAAAACCTCTTCCCAAGTATCTCCATAGAAAAGTAGGGCAGTGTCATCAGCGAATGTAATTATTTTCCTATTGGTCAGGTTTGTGTTACATAAGTTATTAATGTACACCAAAAACAATGTAGGGCGAATAATACTGCCTTGTGGGACGCCATATTTAATAGGCAGTTCTTCACTTATCCAACCATCCACTTTTACTACCTGTGTTCTTCCCTTGAGATAATCTTCAAACATTTTTCAAACATTCATCATTGCTTTCTTTCAATATAAAAAATAAAATAATAATAATTTGGGATTTCTCCATATAATAGAATATGTTAGTATTTCAAATTAAATAATTAAACTTCTCAATTGATGAATCCTCGCACTATCTATATTGATGCAGCGCCCATGTTTCTAAACTTTCTTGAGTTTTCTCGCAAAGGCCAATAGATGGCGTTAGTGAGAAAAAGAGCTTCCTGTTTACCGTTCGAATAAGACGGCGAGTGCGCCTAAGCGCTCCGCTATAAAAATTCCCTTTTTGGTGAAATCTGGACGATACTTGTAAAATAAAGAGACCTGCACCTGTGCTTCATTGAGAACTTATAGTGCAGTGTTGATTTTTGGAGTTTCAACCATCCCACCGGTGGATTTAAGAAGATTTTGCTCGCCGGCCGGCAGCCCATACCTGCAAGTGATCCCGTGCACATGAACGAGATATCTCCACATCTTCCTGGTTCTGAGTGGGACCTCTGGATTGCCAAGGTACGTGGGCATGTTTTGCTGCTAATAATTCTCTAGTATTGGTTTGTCGAAGATTCATCAATAGGGAAATTGACTGATTTTGAGGTCCGCCATTATATATAAAACATAGGTTCTTAGTTTAAATTTTTATAAAACCTTCCACAAAGGTGCAGGCTATTTACACGCCTCACCATAATTTTTGGTCCTTCGAGCCGGATTAATACCCGTTACCTAGATTTTTGCGTAATTGTTTGGTGAAAATCGTATAGGTTCAATAACGCACAATAGGTATTTAGTTTACGTAAACTATTGGTAAATTATTGCCTTAGATAACGCAGCATTGACAATAGATTTTACGTAATTGTTGGTAAATCTGTTCAATTATTTGTTAGTTTACATAGAACGACATTACGTATTTATTGGTAAAGTTCATTCTATGTAGATATCCGCATTTAAAAATTTGCTTTGATATTAATAAAATAAGTAGGTAGTTACCAACGCATCTCGGCTTTGTGCGTAATAATAATTAGAGAGATGCACACTCATAGTTGGTAGGTGCGATAATATTGCAAACCGTCAGGTAGGTATTTTTCTGTTATTGTCTTCGTTTGTTATTTATCGAAATGACGAATAAACAACTGAAGCCGGAAGATTTTTCAACTATTCTTCATGAAAAGAAAGGATTGTTATTTAAACGCATTAATCGATTGTATGATTTATCAAAAAATATATCGGCGTTCGATTCAAGGAAAAATTAAAGTTTTATGACTGAGTCAGAGACAATTGGTGACATTCGAGATCGATTTAAATCTTTTGTTGATCAAATTAATCAATTAAACATTAGTATAAAACCTGGTGCAAGTGTCGATTATGCTTGTTTAGAGTCCTTTGAAGATTTGTACATTCATATTAAACGTGTTAGGAATAAAATAAACAGTAATCAATCGCCATCTACACCCAGTAGTAACTCAAAGACTTTTTTTGAACCGCTTAAAATAAAGTTGCCTTCTATCGAGCTGCCGTCTTTCGAAGGGAAAACTGAGAATTGGCCTGCTTTCTACGAGTCGTTCAAGTCGAATTTTCATGATAATGATCAGCTGACTGACTCGCAGCGTGTGCAGTACTTGGTAGGTAGACTTACGCACAACGCATTGAAGGTTACCGCTGGAATTGTGCCTACGGGTGATACTTACAAGTTCTTATGGGATAGTTTAGTTAAAAAATATCAAGAGAAGCGCTCACTAGGTACGCATTATTTAAATAATATATTGGATTTAAAAAGTTGTTCATTTAACGCTAACAGTCTCGATTCTTTCATAGAAACATTTAGTGCATCTATTTCTGCCTTGAAACAACTTGGGGTTACGGATCTTGCTGATTTTATTCTTTTGCACTATGCAATGAGAAAAATCGATTCACAGACTATTCAATCGTTTGAACTTTCTATTCGAGATATTGAAATTCCCACAACGAAATTATTGATAAGCTTCGTTCAAGATCAGGCAAAGATATTGGCACGCTCGAGTGTGTCTCAATCGAACGCGAGAAATTATAGTAGAATTCCCGCTTCCGCGCCTCGCGAGTCACGAAAACAGACAAAATTTGCGCGATTGCGGTTTCGTGCTGCGTGTACTGCAATGATAACGCTCACGTTCATTTGTACAACTGCGCTAAGTATAAATCCGCGTTGACTCCTAGAATAAGGTTCGAGTTTATTAAATCCAAACGTGGGTGTGCGAATTGTCTGAGCACATTGCACGGATTGAGTAACTGCAAGTCAACATCAGTCTGTGACTTATGTAATAAACGCCATCATACATTATTACATTTTGATAAAGAAAATAAACCGCAAACAGCTGATGTTAAAGCGATGAATTGCAATGTAGTCGTTGCGTTGCCTCCTGCGCTGCTATCCGTCGCGCCTCCCTCGCCCCTCTCTACCCCCGGTACGTCTTTGTCTGCCCCGGTTTCCGTCGCGGTGCCGCGCTCTTATGTTCCTAGCAATAAGGTCGATATTTCCGCACGGGTGATTGCGTCTGATTCGAGTGATGTGACGCCAGCGTCTTCGGCTCACAACTCGGCCGTGTTATTGGCAGCTGATGCAGCGAGGGCTAAGGCGATAGTGCCGTTATCGACAGCTCAGGTTTATGCGCGAGCTAAGAGTGACAGGGGTTACAAAACAATAGTGAGGTGCTTAATTGATAATGGCTCGCAGAATAATTTAATAACTACAGCTTGTTGTAGAAAACTTAACTTAATGATAATTCCTTTGAGTAATTCCTTTGTCAAAGGAATTGGTTCTGTATCGCGACCGATAATAGGATACGTACATTTAGATATCGAGTCTCGTGTATATCCGGATCAGAAATATACTATTCACGCGTTAGTAGTTGAGTGCATTACGGACCAGCTACCATCGCACCATGTTATTTGGGATAGCCATGTAGACTTCCACGCGCTTCTGCTCGCTGATTTAAGCTGGAATATTCCAGGGGATATTGACCTAGTGTTGGGCGCTCAACTGTTTCCGTACATTTATTTGGGGAATAGGGTCGATTTTGGTTCACGCGCCCCACCTGCATTATTGACCACATTCGGGTATGTCTTTATGGGTGATTTTCCTCATAATAGTGATAATTTAAATTTACTCAACTCCTCTCCTTTCACGGCATTGGCTCTCAATGATTTATTACAAAAGTTTTGGGAATTGGAAGAAGTTGAGAATAAACGATTTTTATCTCCTGAGGAAACCGAATGTGAGAATATTTTTTCCTCGACCGTGTCACGGGACGATGTGGGACGTTATACCGTCGCGTTACCTTTTAGTAAGGATCCCGCCGAGTTGGGTAACTCCCGCACCGCCGCGTACCGTCGACTTGTTGCGCTTGAAAGGAATCTCCGCCAATCGCCGTTGTTGCGGAAAAATTATAATGCAGTGCTCAAAGAGTACATTGACAGTGGTTACTTAAGTCATGTCGACGAATCTGCCATTTCTGATGACGGGTACTATATCCCTCATCACGCTGTCGTCCGGCCAGACAAACCGATGCCGCGCATTGTATTGGATGCTAGCGCTAGGACTCATACAGGATTATCTTTAAATGATGTACTCCATATTGGTCCAAATTTACAAACAGATTTATTTATTCTTTTAATAAATTTTAGATTATTTCCCATCGTTATGAATGGGGATATTAAACAGATGTATTTACATGTTGGTGTACCCGTTGACCAGCGTAAATACCTACGCATTTTGTTTCGATTCGATGAGCACGAACCTGTGCTAACCTTCGCTTTTAATCGCTTACCTTTCGGACTTAAGTCAAGTCCATATATAGCTATGCGCACTGTGCGACAGCTGGCCTCTGACAGTCCGCATTATCCCGAAGCTGCTAAAGTAGCAGAGACCAGTCTCTATATGGATGATCTGGTGTATTCTGTGAATAATGAAGATACCGCCATGCAGCTATCGCATGATCTTATAAAGATGTTTAAATCGGACGATTTTGACCTTATTAAATGGTGTAGCAATTTACCCGTTCTTTTAAACAGTCTTCCTGACTCGCATCGTAAGTCCCTCGATTTTCACGCAGGGAGTGATGTGTCTAAGGTTCTAGGCCTTTCGTGGGAACCTTCTCAGGATAATTTCTTCTTCACTTCCGCTCAAGTGGCCGAGAAATGTACTAAGAGAAATATACTCTCGATAGTCGCACGTGTGACATTAAGTATATAAAATAGACTAGTGTATGCGTGTTACGCGAGGTGCAAGCACCTCACGTACTTGTGAAAAAAAAAGGGGGGGGGTGATGGGGGGAGATGGGGGGGGTTTAGTATTTGCGTGTTGCGCGAGGTGCAAGCAAATCGCGGGTTTGTGAAAAAAAATGGGGGGAGGTGATGGGGGAGGCTAGTATTTGCGTGTTGCGCGAGGTGCAAGCACCTCGGGTGCTTGTGAAAAAAAAAAAAAAAGGGGGTGGTGATGAAGGGGGGATGGGGGGGGGGTTGAACAAGTATTTCGACTAAAGCATTGCCCCTCTAAATGAATCTGAAAAAAAAATGTTCCAAGTCTCTTAATTTCCGAGATCCGCCTAAAGGGGGTGAAAAGGGGGGCGGGGGGGGGACTTTGAAAAATGGTTTTTACTTTACCGAGCCTCCTCTACACGAATCCGTAAAAAAAAAAATACGGGTCTCGTAGTTTCCGAGATACGATAGGGAGGGGGAAAGGGGGAGGTTTGGCACTTTTCCCGTAGGTTTCAGATTTACTTGTTTACGAATCTGTCAAAATAGACCCACCTCCCCATCCACCATCTGGGAGAACAATTATGTCAATGAGTGAGTGAGTCAGTCAGTCAGTGGTAATTTAGCTTTATATAGTATAACTAGTATTTGCGTGTTGCGCGAGGTGCAAGCACCTCGCGTGCTTGTGAAAAAAACTAAAGCATTGCCCCTCTAAATCAAGTATTTGCGTGTTGCGCGAGGTGCAAGCACCTCGCGTGCTTGTGAGAAAAAAAAGTGGGGGGGGTGATGGGGGCTTTAGTATTTGCGTGTTGCGCGAGGTGCAAGCACCTCGCGTGCCAGTGAAAAAAAAAAAGTGGGGGGGGCGGGGGTGATGGGGGGGTTTAGTATTTGCGTGTTGCGCGAGGTGCAAGCACCTCGCGTGCTTGTGAAAAAAAAAACAAAAGGGGGGGGGGGATGGGGGGGGGGTTGCAGAAGTATTTTGACTAAAGCATTGCCCCTATAAATGAACCTGAAAAAAAAAATGTTCCAAGTCTCTTAGATTCCGAGATCCGCCTAAAGGGGGGAGAAGGGGGGCGGGGGGGGGGGACTTTGAAAAATGGTTTTTACTTTACCGAGCCTCCTTTATACGAATCCGTAAAAAGAAAAAAATACGGGTCTCGTAGTTTCCGAGATACGATAGGGAGGGGGAGAAGGAGGGTGAAAGGGGAGGTTTGGCACTTTTCCCGTAGGTTTGAGAGTTACTTGTTTACGAATCTGTCAAAATATACCCACCTCCCCATCCACCATCTGGGAGAACAATTATGTCAATGAGTGAGTGAGTCAGTCAGTCAGTGAGTGGTAATTTAGCTTTATATAATATCTATACTAATATTATTAAGCTGAAGAGTTTGTTTGTTTGTTTGTTTGCTTGAACGCGCTAATCTCAGGAACTACGGTTCTGATTTGAAAAATTCTTTCAGTGTTAGATAGCCCATTTATCGCGGAAGGCTATAGGCTATATATCATCACGCTAAGACCAATAGGAGCGGAGCACTAATGAAGAATGTTTCAAAATCGGGGATTTTTTTTTCCACGTGGACGAATTCGCGGGCGGAAGCTAGTAATGTATATATATAGTATATGTATAAAGAATGTTGTTATTTTTAAAAGTAATTAATTATCAATATCAATGTATTATGTATTTACCGATTAATTATCAATTAATCGATATTACCATGATTGTCAGGTATATTATAGAAATAATTTAACAATTTGAATAGCAATATCAATTTATTCATTTACCACACGGTTCGGAAAGGGTTGTTTTCTATGTAGAAGAACCGGCAAGAAACTCCACAGTTACTCTTTTCAAAACATAATTCATTTTCACATAAACATCAATTCACTATATGTACTTTACAATATTACCACAATGTGATTACTATCGTTATAACTTATAGCTTTATTTAGTTGTGTATTACTATTTCATTACTCCATTACAAGTTATATATGTAATGTTATTTATAGAATTAATACCAAATGTTCATTAAATTATCTCACAATTATCAATTAATAACACTGTCACATTAAAGTAACAAATACAAAATAATTAATTTATATTCAAATACAATAGCAATACGATAGGATTTTTATACCAATTCTACACATAAAAATATTAGAAAATATTAATAAAAGTTAGAAATAACACAAGTTCACTTAACTTAGGTCCATTCGGTGTGATTGCTCCAGAGCGACTGTGAGTGACTGTGTCTAGAACGACTGAGCGGCGGCTTTTATACACAGTGTAAACAAGTGACGTCATATCGTACGATTTTAAAACAGATTTGTTAACCTTTGTATTTTAACATTAAACTATGATTAAATGATATAAAAATACAGTAAATATGTTGAAATTAATTAGTTCAATTACATATCGTCCCCGTAGTTGGAAAATTAAATAAGTCCGATTTTGGCGATATTGACTTTTCCCTATTTTCAAAACACCTAAAACATGCCGCATATTTGAGCCTTACAGGCGTTTTTGTATCTTATTCCGTTCCAAAAATATAGCCATTTTTGTCGGACAGATGGAATAATAAATATCTTCAGACAAACACTATTTTTTTAAAGGAAAAATAAATAACTCAGTAAATAAATCAATAACTGTGGTCAATGATAAGTTGAATGTCAAATAAATTAAATAACATGAGTTGTTGAATTTTTCCTCAACTTCAAAATTCTTTCACAAAACAAACTAAGTTCTAGGAAAACTAAATAACTCTATTTATTTAATTCTGCTATTCAGAATTCTGATATAACGTACTTAATTTATAAATACTTGATGTTATCTATTTCTTCTACAACTAGATAATGATGAATTATAAGATACTAGGCAAATAAAATTAAATAAATTAAGTTGTTTATAATTGCCATAAAACAAAATGCACCTGAGGAAAGTTATCATTAATTTTTTAAGAGAATTTGGCGCGAAATATTCTGATCGGGAACGACGACGGAGAGCGCGGGGGTGAGCGGGTGCGGTTTGATGCATCGCTCGCGTGTCGTGCGTTTTAGTCTAATACGTGACCTACAATTGCGTTGACGTCAGAGTGACCAATAATGGATTCGCGAGGTAGATTTATGGTGAAAATGTGTCAAAAGGAAGAAGATTCATCTGAGGTATGTACCTACGATAATTTAGAACAATTTTTTTGCAAATTAAATTAAGAAATTTGAAATAATACGATTAAGTACGTCTTTCTTAAGCGTAAGAACGTTTGAACTACATCTATACTAATATTATAAAGCGGAAAAGTTTGTTTGTTTGTTTGCTTGAACGCGCTAATCTTCGAAAGTACTGGGTGGATTTGGATGCAATTTGGTATGGAAGTAACTTGAAGCTTGAGGAAGGTTATAGGCTACTTTTTACGCGACTGCAAAAAAGGAGAGTTATGTTTTTACCGTGATAGAATCCACGGGAGCGAAGCCCCGCGAGAGTACTAGTTAATTAATAATTATGTCATAACTATGTACTGATATTTATTTTATTTATTTTTTCCTCCCTTATGCGAGTTTGAATATCAATCATTTTGAGTTGTGGGAGAAGTTGATAACTCTTCTGCTTTCATTGGAATTTTGACTCTTAAGTTGAAGAATTAAGGTTACTTTTAGCTTGTCACACAAATTGTTTTTTGTTGGGTATTTTCGTTAAATATTCTTTTAAGAGTGAAACTACGTAGGGTACCTACGTTTAAATCAATTATCGAATAATTTGCAGCAGAAAAACATTAGTAGGTACCTATAGCAAAAAAATAATTTTTAGTTAACAAATAGATTTTTTTTGTTTTGTTTACTAGGTGCTCAGATAGTTCTTAGGAGTGGTCCCGTTTTAAGTACCTAACTCTTGTTGTATGGCGGACATTATTACCTAAGTGACCTAACCAACCTAGATACCTAATTTATCTAACCGTATCAAATTTAGCGAATTCCGAGGCTTATTAAGCTTGATGACCAAACGTGTGCCTTGACTTGACTTGACAAATTTGACTGCCTAAACTCTTGTCACATGATTATTACTTTACTTGTTTCCTCATTAAATACCTACTATATTATTGCTTCTTATTGTTTTAGGACAAAAATAAGACAATCAAACAACAGGACCAAAGTACCATTATTGTCAGCCCACAAAAACATAATGTTATAACATGCCAGAAATTACCATCCGAAATGAACAAAAATGTTTGCAACGACATAAATTTTGCTGTTGATATTACGATAGAAAAAATGCCCGATGGGCTGTTGGTTACTGATGTTCCTAAGCTTCCTGAGCATGACGGATTTAAGATAATTACATGCGAATCGGCTCCAGCATCAATAATGTGTAGCGAAATGATTACTAATAAATAACATTAACCCACCCCAATCAGCACCTATGCCTGTAAATGTCAGTCCCATGTCTTTGTGTAGCAGTAAAATTAATTTAAATGAAGATGACAACATAATATTATACAACTATAAAGATCTCAGTTCGCCTATCAGAGGGTCAAGTCCAATTTCGGGTATCGAACCAATGCCACCTTCGACAGATGAAGAACCTTTTTCTGATTCTGGATCTTCATGGATTCCGGACACAGAAGAAGAAAATAAAATAAAAAGGAAAAGTAGTTCTTTAATAAACATCAATATTTCAGTGGCTAAGAAGAAAAAAAGAGTTAAGAGATTTGAACGAATAAACCGCATTTTGTCGAGTGACTCTGAAGATGAAACAGGTAATATTATAACAACTCGCGCTATTATTGAAACTCCTATTGACCAAGTATCACCAGTTAACCGTGATAGAAGGATCATGGAACACAATATCACAATCGCTGAGACAACAGATTCAGAAATAGGAACAGGAAATAAGGAAAAAGAAATCTACAGATGGAAAAATACTAATCAAACAAACTGGAAAAGAAATAAAGAGTTGGAGAAGAAACGAAAATGTTTGCCATATAAGAGTAAAACTGGAAAGTTTTTTGCAGCTAAACTACCTAAAAGTCCTAAATGCAGCCAAAATTGTCACCAGAAATGCACAGAAAAGTTTACACAAAACGAGCGTGAGAAACTTTGCAAATCCTATTGGTCTATACAAGATTTTAAGCTGCAAAAAGAGTTTTTGCTTAAGCGCATCATCATTAAGCCAGTGCAGACTACAAGAAAATATGTACCGATCGAAAAACAAAGAAGTTCTAGCAGAGAATACGGTTTCTATAAAAATAAGACTGTATTTGAACGAGTATGCAAGAACTATTTTATGTCCACTCTTTGCATTTCTACAGGTCCAATCGAAACTGCAGTAAAACATATGGATGATCATGGCGTATTTACAAAAATGGATAATTGTGGCAGACAAGCACCTGCAAACAAACCTTCTGGAGAACAGATACAAGAGGTAAAAAATCACATTGAAAGTTTTCCTGTAATTGATTCCCATTACTGCAGAAAAAAAACAACCAGGAAATACTTAGAACCTACCTTGTCAATATCAAAAATGTATGATTTGTATGTGCAGAAAATGAAAGAAAGCAATAAAGTGCCAGTAAAATTAAACATTTATAAGAAAGTGTTTGGTACAGAATACAATTTAGCGTTCTATCACCCCAAGAAGGATCAATGTAGCATTTGTAACAATTACAAAAAAGATAAAACTAATATAAATATTCAAAATGAGTATACTCAACATATAGAGCGAAAAGAGGCATCTTATAGATCTAAAGAGCTGGATAAAAAGAAGTCGGGAGAAGATGAATCATATTTGTGTGTCACCATGGACTTGCAAAGTCTACTGCAGGTTCCATCGACTGCAGATAGTCTAATGTATTATTCCAGAAAATTAAATTTATATAATTTATCTATTTATGAGTTTAAACCTCCACAGAACGACGCTCACTGTATGATCTGGACGGAAATAAACGGCAAAAGAGGCAGTGTTGAAATAGCATCTGCTATTCATTTATGGATTAAGAATCTCCCCGAGGTTTTAACGCACGTCACTATTTATTCCGACACGTGCTCGGGACAAAACCGAAATCAGTACATAGCAGCATTTTTATTGTACTTAGTACATACGCATGAGACAATCAAAGTATTAGAACAGAAGTATCTAGAAAGTGGTCATAGTTTTATGGAAGTAGATTCAATGCATAGTGCCATAGAAAAAGAAAAAAGGTACACAGACACGTATTCTATAATAGATTGGAAGGGAATTATGCTACGGGCAAGATCAAAAAGACAAAATAAAAATGTAACTCCATATAATGTAACTGAATTATCATATCAAGACATGATTGATGTAAAAGCACTTGCTTCGAAAGTAATTAAAAACAAAACTATAGCGGAGAATAGGGAGAAAGTGTGCTGGTTGAAAATAAAATGTCTTAGATTTGAAAAAGAATTACCTGGTTTTATTAAATACAGATACGATTACGATGGGCCATATAACTTACTAAATACTCTTTGTAAACCAGGGAGACCGACTAGGAGAACTCCAAACTCTGAAATGCCAACTATAAATACTGAAGATCTTCCCCGGGCATATAAACAATGTCTTCCTATAACAAAACAAAAAAAGAGAGACCTTTTACAGCTCTGTAAGAAAAATATAGTTCCTAAAGAGCTTCACGGCTGGTACGAAAGTTTACCATGTTCAAACGAAGGCCAGAGTCCACCACGCTCCACTGATTCATCTGAAGTCGATGAGTAAGCTTATTTTGGCCCCTTGCTCTACATATTGCTGAAAACTAAACTAAACTTTTAAACCCTACAGCATGATGATGGGTACCTATGTTTATGTCTTTTTTACAAGTTTACATTTAAGTATTGATTAGGTACAGCCATTTCAATTGTTTTGAGTTTAAATTATGTTTTATTTTGTTATGAAAGTATTTTTAGTTCTAAGTAAATTGATATTAGAATAAGTTGTTGATTGGTGTACTCAATGTACCTGATTAGTGTCATATTATTTTTTGAGTTTTATTTAAGTTGTGTTTTACTTACCTTATCACGAAATATTTTTAGTTGAATTGAGTCGTTTGAAAGTTTTATAATGATTGCTGTACCTTTGTTTTGGTGTTCATATTTTAGTTGAGTATATGGCTATGGCTTAGGTGTAAACAATTTTAATTTTTTGAGTTTTAACACAGAATAGGATTATAGTACTGTTTTAATTATGTTTTCATTTGATACAAACTCATGTTTTTTAGTTCTAATTGATACCTATTTTAAGTTTTTCATAGTTTTTTTTACTTACTACTTAAGTACGTCTTTTAAATTAGGTCTGATTTTAGAGCGATAATGTTATTTTTTGGGTTCAAATTATTTCTGTTTTGATTTAAAAGAATACTTTAAGTTAATTTGTTTCCACTTGTTATAATTGGTGTAATTTTGTTTAATTTTTTAAGTTTGTGGTAAGATAAGTATCTGATTACAATACACTTTTTCTAAATTTTATTGTACTTTTCTATTTCTTCCTGAATATAACTTTATTTATATCATAAAACAACTTTTATTTTATATGAGACCAATAATAGTGAAAAAAATATCGAAGTAATAATAACGTACAAAGCCACTAAATTTTACATTTCAAAATATTTCAAGTTTGATAAATTCAATAACTGCATTTATTTCACCAAATTTTGCTCTACCAAATGTATTTAACTTGAAGGAAAACTAAATAAATAGCCGAAATAGGTAGATAATTGTAATACGTTATAAATAACAGTTGTGGCAAAATTAAACAACTTGATTTTTTATGTGTTATTTAGTTATAGTTAAAGATTGAGTTCAGTTTGTTAAAGCATAATGTAAAAGGTAATCAGGTCCACAAAATATCAAATTACCGACTGTAAAATTGTCTCACATTTTTTAACAAATGTACATTAACTGAAAAAAAAACACTAAATCGCGTTTATCTCAGAACTACAAAATCAGAGTTATTTAATTTTCCAACTACGGGGACGATATTAGACTTACGATGACAGAATTAGTAAACAAACAACGTTATTTTTTAAATAACGTTCAAGTATGTTGTTATACAAGACAACAATGAAAGAACAGTTTAAACTATCTTATAAATAGGTTTCGTAATAGTGTTTACAATGTTTTGATAATAAATAGTTAAATTTTGTGGTATCACATGTTAAAAAGGTTATAATTATTATACTGATATTTTAATTTGTGTTCAATTAAAGAAACAAACTTGAGTTAATGTAATAAACCAACTGAAATTATTTGAATAATCCATCACACGCTTATTTGATGTTCTCGGTTTGGTCGCCCCCGTGATCTTTTATGCCAAGTTACTCATCAAAGAGTTATGGCTGAGCAATATTGGTTGGGATGATCCCGCTCCTGGCGACATTTTTAAACGTTTCTCCATTCTCATGCAAGAGTTTCCATTCCTAGATACAGTACGCATACCACGCCATGTGGGTGTTACCGATGATTGTTCCGTTCGTATAGTAGCGTTTGCTGATGCTAGTATGGGTGGGTACGGGTGTGTGATTTATATACACTCTACTGGTCCATCTGGTGTCACAGTCCGCTTACTTTGTGCGAAATCAAAGGTTTCACCCACCAAAGTCACAACTCTTGCACGTCTGGAGCTATTTGCCGCCGTGCTCATGTCAAAATTGGTAAAAACTGTTCGCGATACTTACGCTTTACGTATTCCTATTGCAGGAATTTACGCCTTTTCGGATTCCACGATAGCCTTATCATGGATACACTCTTCTCCGCACCGCTGGTCAGACTTTGTCAGCAATAGAGTCGCTCAATGTCAGGAGAACTTGGGTTCTCAACATTTTTACCATGTGGCAGGTGTTGAGAATCCAAGCGACTGTCTATCTCGTGGCCTCCTTCCTTCCCAATTAATGTCACATGAACTCTGGTGGGACGGCCCCTCTTGGCTTCGTTGTGCTCCTGAGGATTGGCCCGTCAAACCGTTCTCTCCTATTAGTTGTGGGGAACTTCCCGAGCATAAGGCAAATGTCTTAACAGTGACCACACAAGTAGAACAACCCCTTCTATATCAACTTGCTCAACGTACCTCATCATGGGATAAATTGTTGCGCATTGTTTCCTATATATTGAAATTCGCTAGACCAAAGGTTCATGGTGAAACTCGTTCTATTCAGGGCTTGTCGTCTGCGGAACAAGCGATAGTCTGTGCTTTGCAATCTGTGCATTTTGCAAATGACAATAAGCTCATCAAATCTGGGAAATTGCTTTCAAAGAGACTCCAAAGTTTAGCTGTTTTTTTGGATAAAGAGGGAATATTACGCATCGGCGGAAGGCTTTCGAAGTCGCACCTTCCATTTGACGCTAAGCACCCCTTTTTACTTCCCAAACATGACCATATTGTGGATCTAATAATCCGTCATTACCATGTGATGAATTGTCACACTGGACCGGGACTACTCATGTCTATTCTAAGACAGCGATTTTGGATACTGGATGCCAGGACTGTCATTAGGTCCAAGTTGCGACAATGCAACACATGTTTTCGGGTAAATCCGACGCATCCCATTCCAGTGATGGCAGACCTGCCTGAATACCTAGTATCGGAAGCAAAGGCGTTTGTCCACACTGGAGTGGATTATGCTGGTCCCATACGCATAACCCTCAATCGTCGCAGAGGCCAACGCGCCCAGAAGGCGTACATCTGTCTATTCGTGTGCTTGGTAACCAAGGCCGTCCATGTAGAGTTAGTCTCTGATTTAACCTCTGATGCCTTTTTAGCCGCGTTTAAACGCTTTATCTCGCGTCGAGGGCCAGTATCTTATCTTTACTCGGACAACGCTACCAACTTCGTTGGTGCTAAGGCCCAACTAGATGAGCTTTATAGATTCTTATTAAATTCAAGTTTCAGTTCGTCTCTTTTACATGAGTTAACAACCCGCCGCATAATGTGGAAAATGATTCCACCTCGCTCCCCACATTTTGGCGCCATGTGGGAAGCAAATGTTAAAACATTAAAAACGCATCTTTATCGCGTGATCGGTAGTCAGCTTCTCACTTATGAGGAGTTACAAACTGTACTCATTCAAATAGAGTGCATTATGAACTCGCGTCCTCTGAGCGTTTTGTCTTCCGATCCCCATCCCGAAGTTATTACTCCCGCTCACTTTTTGATGTCGACTCCACTGCAGTATTTGCCGGCAGCCGATTTGTCTGATCAGCGCATTAATTTATCACAGCGCAAACAGTTGTTAGATGTAGTATGGTCCAATCCTTCTGGAAGAAATGGCACCTAGAGTTTCTGCATACGCTGCAAGTCAGGCAAAAATGGGCAACTCCGGACAAACCCGTAGAAGTTGGAACTGTCGTCCTCGTGGGACAGGATAATTCAGCTCCTCTAAGTTGGCCGCTAGGAGTTATAACTGAGGTTTATAAAGGCACGGATAATGTCGTTCGTGTTGCAATGGTAAAGACAAAGTTTGGTAACTTCAAACGTGCTGTCGCTAAATTATATCCTATTCCAACGCAATAAACTTTAACTCTTATACGAAACTCATAGTCTTAAGGTTAGGAAATATATTAAATAACTTAGATCATTTGTTTCTCGCATTCAGTCGTAAAGCTTAAATTTAAAGTCAGTAAATATTTTTTTTTTTTTTTTCACTTTCTTCTTGAAAGCACTTGCGTCCTTCCAAAGCCCCCGAGCATGGTGAAGCGTCAATGCTTTCTTTCAATATAAAAAATAAAATAATAATAATTTGGGATTTCTCCATATAATAGAATATGTTAGTATTTCAAATTAAATAATTAAACTTCTCAATTGATGAATCCTCGCACTATCTATATTGACGCAGCGCCCATGTTTCTAAACTTTCTTGAGTTTTCTCGCAAAGGCCAATAGATGGCGTTAGTGAGAAAAAGAGCTTCCTGTTTACCGTTCGAATAAGACGGCGAGTGCGCCTAAGCGCTCCGCTATAAAAATTCCCTTTTTGGTGAAATCTGGACGATACTTGTAAAATAAAGAGACCAGCACCTGTGTTTCATTGAGAACTTATAGTGCAGTGTTGATTTTTGGAGTTTCAACCATCCCACCGGTGGATTTAAGAAGATTTTGCTCGCCGGCCGGCAGCCCATACCTGCAAGTGATCCCGTGCACATGAACGAGATATCTCCACATCTTCCTGGTTCTGAGTGGGACCTCTGGATTGCCAAGGTACGTGGGCATGTTTTGCTGCTAATAATTCTCTAGTATTGGTTTGTCGAGGATTCATCAATAGGGAAATTGACTGATTTTGAGGTCCGCCATTACATATAAAACATAGGTTCTTAGTTTAAATTTTTATAAAACCTTCCACAAAGGTGCAGGCTATTTACACGCCTCACCAATTCCAAAGGTAGACCTCTAATTCCCAGATGTTCTAGTTTGTCAATTAGGATGGGGATAGATACTGTGTCAAATGCTTTGGCTAAATCAAGATAAATAGCCATTACCCTTTTCCTATCATCCAGCTTAGAAATTATAAATTCTGTTAATTGATGAACAGCATCTGATGTTGATTTTTGTGCTCGAAATCCAAATTGAGACGGAGAAAGAAAATTGTTTGTTTCCAGGAACTTTACTAGTCTGCTGTTCATCAGACGTTCCAGTATTTTAGACATTGCTGGCAGGATAGAAATAGGTCTATAATTGCTGACACAGCATCCTTCTCCACTCTTGAAAATGGGCACAATTTGTGATTTTTTAAAAGCAGAAGGGAACACACCCGTGGCAAAAGATAAATTACAAATGAAAGTTAACGGCGGGATAGTGACGTCTGTGAATTGTTTTAAGAAATTTCCTGAGATGTAATCAACTCCCACTGCACAGTAACCTTGATATTACCATCATACTGTGCAACCCGACTTGCTTTGCTCCCATTCCAAATGGCTAATAATATCGATAACATCAATAATATCTATAACGATCTTGACTCTGAAAACTCATACACTTGCTGTCCAGAGGACTGTCACAAGTATGGTGGTAAGTCCAATCGAGAAATTAAAATCCTCCATATCAATATTAGAAGCGTGAATAAAAACTTCGACCAACTACGAGTTCTGCTCACAATGACAAATATCAACTTCGATATAATTGTCCTGACTGAGTGCTGGCTAGGCAAAGTTTTAAACTTACCTGTACTGGATGGCTATACGTCTTACTTCACCAAAACACAGTGAACCAGAATGACGGTACAGTTATCTTCACAAGTACTAAGCTTAAGTGCTCAGTTCGTGAACCAGTTTTTAAAGATGCGAACTGTCTGATATGTCAAATAGGTAATTTATTAGAAGTTGTCGCCATATATCGATCGCCCTCACTTAATACCAGAATCAATTTTGATAATTTCTTAGACAGTTTAAATGAAGTCTATACTAACCTTAAAACCCATAATACTGTTCTCGTTGGGGACATAAATATTGACATTTGCAGTGAAAACCGAGACTCCACGTCACAGGAATATTTAACATTCCATGCATCTCACGGATTTCTCCCAACTCACACCTTCCCTACTAGAATCAAAACGTGTCTTGACCACATCTTATTGAAATCAAAATTAACCTCAACAACATTAGTACTAGAATCACACATAACCGATCACATGCCTCTCGTTCTGTTCATAGAGAATGTGCACTCTAAACGCCAGGATACTATCACAAAACCTCGCATTGACTATTTATTAATTAAATCGGAACTAGAAAACACTCAATTTTCACATATTTTAGAAATGGATGACGCTAACAACGCTGCAAAATAATCTGATCTCAACCATTGCATCAGTGATAAATAAACATACACAAATAATCACAGTACCCAAAAAACATAGGATATTAAAACCGTTGATTACACCGGGCCTCCTGCGCTGCATTAGAAATCGGGATAGACTACACACTAAAATGAAAAAAAAACCCAGATAACATGACACTTAAGTTAACCTACTCTCGCTATCGAAATTTTGTTACTAAGTTCCTGCGAAAACTAAAAATAGCCTACCAGAAAGAGCAATTGGACAAAGCCGGAAAAAACCCTAAAGCCATATAGCAAGCCATCAAAAGTATTACAAGCACACACAAAGTCAAGGATAGCCCATTGGAACTGCTAAGTATATCCAACAACCCTAAAACGTCTGCTAATCAAGTGTGCAAGTTCTTCACAGACGTCGGGAAAAACCTAGCCGATTCTATTCTTAGCTCTCAGACCTCATCTGACAACATGCCTTCCCTTACCCAAAATTCTCATCCTGAATGCCTTGCTAACATACCCAACTCGCTTGTAATTCTGAAGGTGGACGCAAGTGAGGTTGAATCTATCATCCTGCAACTCCGCCCGGACTGTGCCACTGGGTGGGATGGAATACCGTCCTCTATTCTGAGAGAGTGTCGACATGTCTTGATCCCCCCTATAACTCATATATGCAATCGAGCCATTGCTACTGGTGTGTTTCCCGATGCCTTTAAAAAAGCTATAGTACACCCAATACACAAGGGTGGAGACAGAGACTGCGTCAACAACTATAGGCCTATATCGGTACTGTCTGCACACAACAACAACAATTTTTTACAAATCCCTCAAATCATTCCTAAATCGTTATAATATCATTGCTCATAATCAGTATGGTTTCAGGCCTGCTGTTTCAACAGAAGATGCAGTGATGGATTTGACGAATGTGGTAGTTAAGAATCTAGACGAAAGGAATAGATATCTATGTATATTTCTAGACCTATCCAAAGCCTTTGACGCGGTTTCTGTTCCCATCCTTTTGTCTAAATTGGAAAGAGTGAGTACGAGGTTTTGCCCTTAACATCTTCAAGGACTATCTCTCTCAGCGAAAACAATGAGTCAAGATAGGGGACTGCTTGAGAGATGAATTGGCACTCTCCTACGGTGTCCCACAGGGAAGCATCTTGGGTCCTCCTTTATTCCAGGTTTTTATTAATGACCTCTGCACGTTATCCTTTCCAACCTCCTTTAATCTTATAAAGACCAATTTTCTTCCTCTCTGAGATCTAACACTAAGCCACCACTTGATTACTCAATTAAGGCACATGTCTACGGTGGCCAATGCACCGCATGTGCATGCGGTGCAGAATGAGTGCACTTGCACAGTAATCTCTCGGGTAGAGTGTGTCAAGTATCTGGGCGTGCAGATAGATGACGCACTGAGGTGGGATAGGCAGATTACCACAGTTATTTCCAGAATCAGGCGACTTATTTATGTTTTCAAAACCCTTAGGGACTCAGCACCACTGGAAAAGCTGAGGATGGTCTATTTGGCCCTATGTCAGTCCATTATACAATACTGCATAACAGTATGGGGAGGTGCCGCCAAGACCTATCTTCTTGGATTGGAAAGAGCACAGAGAGCAGTACTAAAGATCATGACCAAGAAGCCATTTAGATTTCCAACTGTTCAATTGTTTGCAGAACTTAAAGTCCTTACAGTGCGTCAACTCTATGTGCTCAGGTCCATTCAAAGATTACATCCGCACATACCTACACCCGATACAAATAAACGGAGTAGATCATCCAGTTGCCCTTCTACTCCCTGCAGGACTACGTTTGCCAGACGTCAGTTCAACAGCTTAAGCAGTAAGCTCTACAACAGCATAAATAAAAAACTAAGCATTGCTGGATTAAGCCGACGTGAAGTTAAAGAGAAAGTTGTAGACTGGCTCCAATCTCTAGATTATCAGCAGACAGAAGTTTTACTCGCTTCCATCACTTAGTTGCACACCTAACTTATGCTCTCACATTTTATCTGTCACATATATATGTAAGCGCGCACCCCATCAATCACTACTCACATTACACTGAACACCACATACACTACACTCATCTTATAATCAACCTCACATACACTCACACTTACTCAATCCACTCGCACACATGCACATATTTTTCCTATTACTATATAATTATCATGTAGTTGTATTAAGTTGACACTCTAAATTAAGATCACTATTTGTATATAAATAACTAGCGGCACTCTCACACAAATGTATAATTGTACTAAATGTGTCATTTCTAAGCACTAATCCTCAAAACATAGGCCTAGGCCTAGTTTGGGAGTTAGCACCAGTTTTTGTGACGATACATTTATAACAACTTTCTAAAATAATTGACTGTGTTATTTACTAAACGTGTATCCTTGCTTAGTGTCTAATAAACATTTTTATTTTTATTTTATTTATTTATTTTATTATTTTAACGGACTGATAAGAACTTGTAAAACCTGCTGTACAATTTAATGTGATAACCTAATCGCCACTCTGTATAGCATTATTACAAGTTTATATCGAAACATTAAGAGTAAATGACAACCATGCATTACAATTTTATGTAGGGACGCTGGCTAGTATTTGTTCATACAATCTTAATCTAAGATTTGCTTAAGCAAATCCATAATTATAAATTCGAAAGAGTGTCTCTTTGTCCTTCCTTCATGTCAAAACGGAGTAACAGTTCGGTGTGTTTGATGTGACGATAGTCGAACGGCAGGATTGTGACATAGACTAAATTTTAGTTTAGCTGAAAAAAAAAACTAGTTTAAAAATATCTTAATCGGTACTTAACATTGTAACTTCCAACTTTATGATCGAATACATTTACGTACGCCTTTTGCCTGTGGAGAAACGGAAAATACAGTGTTTAATTCTGTTTATTGATAACAGCTTGCGCAATGCAGACTATATTGTCCATTATTACCGGTTAAGTATCCGCATTAAGTACTGAGTCATTAGCGTTAATATAATCCGTAACATTTATCATACGTCGCATTATAAAGTAAAATATTTTAAGCAACAACAACTTCGTCATCTTATTTTTTTTATTCATTTTAGGCTCGCGTTTTGCCGCTATCTCACCTGTTGGTAAGCGATGATGTCGTCGAAGGTGGAGCACGCTTGCCTAGAAGTAACCTATTCACTCTTGACTTAAAGGCCCCCAGGTTATAGCTATCAGGAAACATAGATTCTGGGGTTCCACTCCTTAGCTGTACGCACAATGAAAATAGGTATTTCCAAAACGTATGGGTAGGATGTCCTCCACGAATTAATTTCTCAAATTTACCAGCAATTATATCATTATCTTCTTCTTAATAGGAAACACTTGGCTATTTTCCTCTCAATATACTATTGATATTCCGCGATTATCTAAATATATATAACTCAATGGTGACTGACTGACTGACATAGTGATCATCAACGCACAGCCCAAACCACTGGACGGATCGGGCTGAAATTTGGCATACAGGTAGATGTTATGACGTAGGCATTCGCTAAGAAAGGATTTTGCGAAATTCCCACGGGATTGGGATTTACACGGGAAAAACTTCCCACGTGAACGAAGTCGCGAGCAACTGCTAGTTATAATAATAATCGCTGTCGAACATTTCAACTACATGTTCTCGACGACAATCGCGATCGGCGAACTTTTAGAAAGTAGAATGTTAAAAATATTCACCTCTTAATAATATTTACAATGCGAGGTTTAGACGGATTTTGTTTTCGGGATGTAAATTACCAAATAACTCCTCCCGCCCTGGATACATTATAAGGGATTCTCAGACAGATAGGTTAAGTATAAGTAAAGCAGTAACTATACCTACATATAATATAGTAAGTACCAGACGTACCGCAGGATACCATCCACACTTGGTCGACATACCGTCTTGTCGTACTAAGCGCTTTTCTTCAACATTTATTGTGTGTACAGCCAAACTGTGGAACTCTCTGCCGGTTTCTGTGTTCCCTGCCACATAAGACCCGTCAGACTTTAAAGCAAGAGTGAATAGATATTTTCTGGGCTCGCTCGTTCGATCGTAGACCTCATCTTACACTTACCATCAGGTGTGATCGAGGTCAAGAGCGGGCTCATTCGTAATAAAAAACAGTAATTTAATAAATAATTTAAGGACTGTATTCACGAGAACACTGAAATAAGTGGTTTTTAATTTTTAACCAGAATTATAACCACCAATTTTCGTGGTTTAAAGTACAAAAATTACGATTTTCCACACAAACATTCATCTATTTAACTGCTTTAAAGCTTGAATTTCAAAACATACTTCCTTGTTCCTTGTCTATATAGTAAAAGGCTACCGCAAAATTTCAGCTTTCTAGGTCCAAGTGTTTGGGCTGGGCGATGATGAGTCAGTCAGTCTGGACTTTTCGTTTTATTTATACATACCAATACAAGCTCGCCTCCCATAGCTGAAGGCGAGGAAGGCAGCTGAAGTACCCGGGGGCTGGTCCCCCAACCAGCGCTCAGGTCTGTACACCTTGGCGTCTGGACCCCACAACCGGACTGATCTTCCAGCACCCCAGTGGCTGATGCCGCAAATTGTACCTTTTGGTATCGTGCAGGATTCTGAAGCAAGGAAGGTACACGGAACCGTACATTAATCTAACAACTTACGCTCCGTGCATTCTGCACACACATAAATGATTAATTACGCAAATCATATTATTAAATCTATCTTAATAATAAATCATGACGGTTGGTATCATTTCATCATCATCATCATCCTAACAGAATCGCCCCGCTATCAATCACTATTTGTAGAGATCCCCTACATTTTTTGGTTCTTCGAGCTGGTTAATACCCTTGAAATTAATCAAGTGAAATAAGAACCTGATAAGAAGTGTGTAGTGACATCTATTTCGTGACATACAAATTAAAAAATTAAGTTATCCTGTATAGTGCAAGCAGAGTTTGCCGCACAACTAGCATACATACAAGTCACCCGATCACAAACATTGGGTACTTTCCCATCAGGCAAAATACCTGTCTGGTCGGAAGATCCTCCCTTTTCAATGGGATTATAATAGTGGTCAGTGGCCCTGACTGCTATGCGCAAGGTCGTGGGTTCGATTCCCACCTAGGACAAATGTTTGTGTGATGAGCATACGATCATTTGTTCGTTGTCTGGGTGTAATTTATCTATAATATGTATGTAATTAGAAATACATATATATGTATTTTTATCAGTTGTCTAGTACTCATACCACAAGCTCTGCTTAGTTTGGGACTAGATGGCGTTGTGAAATATTATTATTATTTCCTTTATTCAACACATATCTCAAAAATTACATTTTTAAATATTTTTCTATAAAAACTTACAAAAAAAAAACATTTAAAAATATAAAAAATGGCAGTCCATCGGTGTCGGGAGCAGGGTCCAAGCTACCGGTGGTTAGGTCCCCAGAGAAAGGAACCTCCTCACAATGCGAGCCGTATCGAGGAGAACTGCCTTCTGTATCAGGCCCTTTATCCAGCTGTGCAACGCCAGCTTCGACAGATGGTCGTCGAAGCTTTTAGCTATCAGCCCATTGACTGACATGACAATCGGCACAATGACAGCCGAGTCCACATTCCACATGGCAACAACCTCATGAGCTAAGTCGAGATACTTTATGTGTTTCTCTTTCTCAGCTTTCACGAGATTCTCGTCATGTGGGATGGTAACATCGATTATCATTGCGCGGCGCACTAATCGGTCTATTACCACTATATCAGGCTTATTGGCAACAATAGTCCTGTCAGTGATGATAGACCGATCCCAGTACAACGTGACATGGTCATTTTCGAGAACTGGGTCGGGCACATACTTGTAATACGGTACCTCAGAATCGACAAGTTTGTATTTCAAAGCAAGTTGCTGATGGATAATTCTGGCTACTTGGTTGTGTCTATGCAAGTACTCGCCGTTAGCAAGACGAGAACAACCGGAGACAATATGTCTGATGGACTCACCAGGATGATGGCATGCCCGACACACGTCAATCGTCCCGTCCTTCATAATATGTCTCCGGTAATTATTCGTCAAGATAACTTCGTCCATAATTGCACAGACAAAATCTTCAGTTTCTCCGAAGAGATCCCCGAAGCGTAGCCAGGCAACCGAAGCTGTCAAATCTACATCGGGCCCATAGAGAGCCCGATAGTAGCGACCATGAAGCTCCTTGCTTTTCCATACCTCCTTGCGGTCATCTGCGGTGAGTATAACAGGTTTGTGCCAGTTCTCTTTAGCCATGGTCAGCGGGGTGAGTCCCTTGTCCACTGCAACCACATCTCGGTGCATACCCACATCGGCTTGAAGGAAATATTCCCTGAGACTGCAAATCTCGCGGTTGTGGAGAGTTTTGGCGTTTAAAAAGCCTCGACCTCCACACTTCCGCGGGATGTACAGTCTCATCACCGATGATCGTGGGTGATCCATCTGATTTGCGGTTAGCAGTGTGCGGACCCTCCTATCCAGGGCGTCCAGTTCGGTTTGAGTCCATTTGAGTATGCCGAAAGAATACATCAACACCGGCATGACCCAACCGTTGAAGGCGCGCACCTTATTTCCTCCCGACAAAAGGCTGTTTAATACCTTTGTCAGGCGGCCAAAGAAGCGCTCCCTCAACGATTGCTTCATGTCAGCAACATTAATGCCCAAAGCTTCCGACATACCCAAATACTTATAAGTTTCGGTCAAGCAGAGAGATCTAAGGTGTATGGAGTCTGAAAGTTGAATTTCCTCAGATTCCATAATCTCTCCTCGTTTTACATGCATGATTGCGCATTTGTCCACACCAAATTCCATCTTGATGGCGCTACTGAAAGTTTCAGTTACCTTATTATTATTATTATTATTCCATTTATTTAATATATGTACATATAAATTACATTTTTAAATATTAATATAAAATAAAAACATTTAAAAATATAAAAAATAGTAGCCCATCGGTATCGGGAACAGGGTCCAAGCTACCGGTGGTCAGGGCTCCATAGAGAGGAACCTCCTCACAATACGCGCCGTTTCCAGGAGCACTGCTTTCTGGATCAAGCCCTTGATCCAGCTGCCCAACGAGAGCCTCCTTAGATGTTGGTCGAGGCTCTTGGCTATTATACCATTGGCTGTGACGACTATCGGCACAATTATTGCTGTCCCCACATCCCACATGTCGACAACCTCGCGTGCCAGGTCAAGATACTTATTTTTTTTATCTATCTCAGCTTTCACGAGGTTCTCGTCATGGGGGACTGCTATATCAATAATCATTGTGCAACGCTCTAATCGGTCTATCACCACTATGTCAGGCTTATTGGCAACAATAGTCCTGTCAGTGATGATAGACCGATCCCAGTACAGTGTAATATTGCCATTATCGAGAACTGGGTCGGGCACATACCTATAGTATGGTACTTCTGATTCCACAAGATTGTATTTAATAGCAAGTTGCTGGTGAATAATCCTGGCTACGAGGTTGTGTCTATGCAAATATTCTCCGTTAGCTAGACGAGAACAACCGGAGATAATGTGACGAATGGATTCTCCCGGTTTGTGACATGCCCGACATATGTCTACCGTACCATCCTTCACAATATATTTCCGATAGTTATTCGTCATCATAACTTCGTCCATAATCGCACAGACAAAACCTTCGGTTTCCCCGAAGAGGTCACCAAAACGTAGCCAAGCTACGGACGCTAATAAATCTACTTCAGACCCATGAAGGGCTCGGTAATAGCGTCCGTGAAGCTCTTTGCTCTGCCATACTTCTCTGCGGTCATTAGTATCTAATACTACAGGTTTGCGCCAATTCTCGTTACCTAAGGAGAGCGGGGTTAGGCCTTTGTCCACCGCTGCCACATCCCGATGCATACCCACGTCAGCTTTTAGGAAATATTCTCTAAGGCTGCATACCTCGCGGTTGTGCAGGGTCTTTGCATTTAAAAAGCCACGACCCCCGCACTTCCGCGGGATATACAGCCTCATCACCGATGAACGTGGGTGATGCATCCGATTTGCAGTCAGCGTTGTGCGGACCCGCCTATCCAAGGCGTCAAGTTCAGTCTGAGTCCATTTGAGTATGCCAAAAGAATACATCAATACTGGCATAACCCAACCATTGAAGGCACGCATCTTGTTGCCGCCTGATAGAAGACTATTCAGTACTTTATTCAGGCGGCCAAAGAAGCGTTCCTTCAATGACTGTTTAACATAAGCAGCATTGATGCCTAGCGCCTCTGACATACCCAAATACTTGTAGGTTTCAGTTGAGCCGAGGGATCTTAGGTGTATGGAATCCGAGAGTTGAGTTCCCACGGATTCCATAATCTCCCCTCGCTTTACATGCATGACCGCACATTTGTCCACCCCAAATTCCATCCCGATGGCGCTACTGAAAGTTTCTGTTACCTTCAGTAGCTCCATCAGTTGCAATTTGCTGGGAGCAAAGATTTTCAAATCATCCATGTAAAGCAAGTGTGATATGACCTGACCACCTCTTCTCAACTGGTGGCCTAGCCCCGAACCCTCCAGCAATGTACTGAGAGGGTTGAGAGCCAGACAAAACCACAGTGGGCTCAGACTGTCGCCTTGAAATATGCCACGCTCAATCCTAATCGGTTCGCTGTTTTCCTGGATCTGTCGACATCCTGGATAGCAAAGGACCGTCTTCCATTGCCCCATACATGACTCAAGAAAATTACGTAGTATTGGGTCTATTTTATACAACTCCAACACCTTCTTGAGCCATGTATGTGGAACAGAATCATAGGCCTTCTTATAATCTATCCAACATGTCGACAGATTCTTTCGGAAACGACGAACCTGTTGGTTAATGGCAATATCAATGAGGAGAAGCTCCTTAGTACCGCGGGACCCGTTCCTACATCCATTCTGAGAAGCAGACATGATTGAATTTGTATCAATATGATTGTTAATTTTGGCTCTCAAAATGGATGTAAGAACTTTATAGACCGTCGGTAAGCACGTGATTGGTCTATAATTTTTAGGTTCCGAAGTACTGCCTGTTTTATGGAGCAGGTGGGTTACTCCTGTAGTTAGGAATTGAGGGAGCGATCCTGACTCTAGGGCAGACTGGAACTGAAATGCCAAGCGAGCGTGCGAGCTTTGAACCCATTTTATCCAGAAATTGTGCAGCCCGTCCGGCCCTGGAGATTTCCAGTTGGATAACGGACGGACTGCACGGGCTACATCTTGGGGGCTGATCGTAATTGCCCCCATTTCTGGTATAAGATCGCACGTGCGCTTGATCTCTCTCATCCATTCACCCTCAGTGTGACTGACAGGCACCGACCAGATGCTGCGCCAGAACGAACACATGGCGTCATCATCCGGTAGGCGAGTATCAATCACACCTTGGTCCGGTCGCTCCCAAGCCCTATAAACCCACCTTTCATTGCTTTGGAATGTGCGATTCTGAGTGTATCGCTCCACCCGCCGCTTATATCTGCGTATACGATTTGCCCATGCATAGACTTTCTGCTTCAGGAAGTCGATACGCTCTGTGACCCGGGTCAGATAATCTCGAGGACTAACATCAGTCCCCACAAAAACCCGCCTCACAAAGCGCATCACTCGAGGACGAGTGTTGCCCTGCCTGAAGCAGATAAGTTTACCAATGAGTGCTCTAGCCTCAGCAATACGACGCTCGATCCTACCCTGCCAAGCTGGTACAGCTGGTCGTATAACTCTGTCAGTCTTTGGGAACTTGACATGAGCTACCCGACAAGCCGCTACAGCTGCACAGTATAGGATCGAATGAGTATCGGTGAGGTCTTCACTATTGTCAAAATAATTTGACAGCAGTGAATCTAGAGCACACACTAGCGCCCTATTTTTCTTATGCGTGGGTAAACGAGGCAGACGAGGTCTAAGCTCAGGCTGTGTGGAGCGATACTCCCGTAGTGCACATTCCAAAGCACTCCTCAATCGTTCACTGCACTGGGTACTCACGGTTATAGCCTCGTCATCATCATCTTCATCGACGAGGTCGGGTCGCGGTGAGATACTGGGTTGTAGTTGCACCGCGGCCAGTGGTGAAGCAGATGAGACACGGCTGCACCGTGATTCACGGCGTAGTCTATCAAGTACGGCGTCATCCAACATACGGTTACGCTGGATTATCCGTACCTGATCCGACAGTCGTTGGGCCGAAACGTTGACAGCTGGTTCAAGTACCTGAAACAGAGAGAGCATCCGACCACGGTACGCAGTCAGGTTAGTTCCCCCCTCTGTAGCCCCAAAGTATGAGCGCATGACATTTTCATTGATGGAATGTGTCCATCGCATGCGCTGCACACTTCCACCGGCAGCGGGGACCCCATCGGAGGCCAGAGGGCCTCGAAGTCCTAAGCCGACCGGAGGGCGGCCTCTTCCTCGCCGACGCGCGGGTGGTGGTGTCGTCGGCGGCGAGAAGTATTATTATTATTATTATTATTGTGAGACTTTACACCCTGTTCCGTATTTCCCCAAAAGTGTAATCAAGAGAGCAAAAAGTGGCCAAGTGCGTCAGGACATTGGACCCTCGAGCCAAATTGAAGATACCAGTGAGGTTATGAGTCGGGTTATAGAAGTGAGGAAGCAAGTCGATTTTCAAAGAAGAAGTCCGTTGAGGAGATTCGGAAGCCCAGCCTGATTTTAGTGAGCAGAAGCTATTGATGCAGCAGCCATCAACGATCTGGTTATCCAGTCACCCTTTCCACCTTCCCCTGTGTCTTCGTCTAGTGTTAATATCGTACCTAAACGTTCTTCAGAACTGATCGAAATCAGATCTGGCATTTCATGTTCGTGTATTGTTGTTGTTGTGGTTGCTTAGTACCTCCGCGTGCCAATTGTGAACGCGCGCGAGGGCAACCGCCTCCAGATCCCACGGCAGCAATCCGGCAAGGAGCTTTGTCGCCTCCCCGGAGATCGTGGGGTATCCCCGAATCATCCAGATAGCCATGACCCTCTGAGTCGCGACCAGCTGGGGCGCTGGTCGGTGCTGAAGATTCAGCACCCACACAGGGGCCCTCGGCAAGAGGCGTTTGGCCCCCCTAGATTGGGTAGGAGCCACTTGAGTGCAGCGCCTGCCCGGTCCAGTCTTGGATCCAAACGTCAGAAGTGCTCGACGAAGTTCCACCGCCTGTCGAGGACGAGTCCCAGGTACTTCATCGTCGTCTCGACGCCGATGCGAACCCCTCTGACCGTTATTTGGGAACCCGAAGGTGGCGCGTTCCGACGGCCATGAAAACACATGGCCTCGGGCTTGTGCAGGGCCACCTCGAGTCCCAGTTGCCGGATCCTCTCTACGACTGTCGCAACCCCTCGCATCGACAGTTCGGCCGCCGCCTGGTGTGACCTCCCATGCGCCAGGACCACCGCGTTGTCAGCGTAGCATGCTACCTTCCGTATTCAAAACTCTACCATACTAAGTACTAAAAATTAAATTAATTTACAATTTACTGAAACTTGGCAGGTTATTTTATTATAGAAATATGAAAACTAAAGTGGACCAAAAATTAAATCTTAAGCATCAGGGTGGGCAACGCATTTTCACTAGTGAACTTGCGTTTGAGTTTAAGTGAGTAAGACACAGTGGGTGGGATAATAGGTGAAGGGTACACTTAAATAGGGCGCAGTGCAGAAAAGGCTATTTACGGCACTGTTTTTCAAACACCAAATATAAAACCATATATAAAAAATATATTTAATGATCACAAATACATCATAGAGATAAGATGCCCTCTATAGTGTGTCAACTGCTTAAATATTTGTTAAGTAAATAATATCAATCAATCAAAACATTGCAAGAACTCAAAACTTTGTTAGGCTCTCTCTTTAAATTTTTTCTTATGCTATGTAGGTAGGTTGTTCCAATGTTTTCAATTAGGATTTTCATATTTTTTTAAAGATAACTAGCAATGTGGGTAGAATTTACATTACATGGGTTCATTTACTGCAGCAATTGCTTTCAAAAATGGTTTGCACTGCTTCTGAACCTAAACTAGCACGCCCCGCATTCCGGACAGGAGTCACATCAATGACCTGAAGTGATTGACCAATCCTTATTTCGCGGTGTTACGGCTCACTCCCGCCTCACTCCCACCGGAGTTCGGCGTTTTAACTGTTCTTTGTGTTTCGTCTATGCGTGACAGTGCCAGTGCCTTCTTTTTGGGTAACTTTGAATGGGCATCTTCTGAGCTCGCTTGCGTCAACGTAAATCTCATTAATTGCTTACCAGACGTGATCGCGGTCAAGAGCGGGCTCAAACGTAACAAAAAGCCTAAAATGTAAAAAATGGCTAATCAACATTTAAAAGCTTAAGTGTAAGTTAATCTCTGGAACGGATGAAGAGATTTTTATGGGAATTGGATGATAGAGGAGCCTATAGGGCATCTAATTGGCCGCACGAATTATTCCCGGCCCGCAATACCACGCGATCGGGATACGCAGAAAGTACCTTGTTCCCGCATCCCGGACAGCTAATCATAGATAATGGTACACTCACTTAGCAGCAGGTCTTTGTCCGCCTCTCTGAAGACTACGGGGAATGGCGGGTACAGCCGCAGAGTCTCGTAGATGACGGCCTCGCAGTACACCATCTGCGATAGGTCTTCCTTACTGACGTCACGCCTGCTGTCGCCAAATATACTCCTCATCCTAGAAAATGTAAGGTACTTGATATTATGCTGTATGCAGGTCATAATGAATAATAAGTTTATTTTATTACACTAAGAGTCGTAAAAATAATTTAAAAAAACATCAAAACTGAGATCAAACAGCTAATTCCAAACGGCTTATTTCAAAAGGTTCAAAGTAATGAAAAACCCTGACTCCTAAACTAGGTGTTATAAGGAAAGAATTAAGACAAGATCAGACTAAAAAAAATATTTTTTGCAAAACAAGAACCGACTTCAAAAAACCATAAAAGCACTAAAAAGTTAAAAATAATACTATAACCTACCTATATTAATAAACCTAACCTAACCTACGATTAACCTATAATAAAATTTAACATTATTTTGGAGTCGGTGCCAAGCTAGGTAATGAAACGACTAGTAATTCCAGAGTATTTTTCCATTTTAGTACAACAAAGATAGATCTTTGACTCAAGATCTTGAAGTTAATCCTCGAACTCCTTGCTTTTCTTGCGTTGTTGCATTGTGTAAACTGTGTTTCCTCTGATTTTCTTGATTAAGTATTAACGTTAGTATCTTTTTTCTGTGTGTCTAAATATTGGGTATTAGGTAATCTATCTTAAAGTATCTTTGTTGTTTTATGTTTTCCAAATTAAGTGAATATTTAGAAGATGTAATATTTATGTGTTGTTTTTTCTGGCCTTAGTCTGTCTTAGTTTGTGTGCGTTATAGTCATTTAGGTATAGTACATTGCTTGACACTGACTCCAAAAAATGTTAATTTTTATTATAGGTTAATAATTGTAGGTTAGGTTAGGTTTATTAATACATTATATATATTATAGGTTATAGTATTATTTTTAACATTTTAGTGCTTTTTTGAAGTCCGTTTTTTTGCAAAGAAATATTTTATTTGTTAATTTTTAGTGACATATTTTTAATCTTATAAAATATGGGTAGCGCTAGTAAATATGCTTCTCGTATGAGAAACGGCGTCGAACTGAAACTGAGAATGAAAAAGGAAAACGATTCAATTTTTTTTTTATTATTCGTGGTACACCTGGAAAGTGCATACCGTTACAATTCCAACAAGCCCAAACACAGCTAAGATACATTGTCTTGTTATGGAGTTCCAGTGCCTGTCTCTTGGATTCATCATCAGATCTGATAGTATAATGGTTCCTATTGAACGCAAATCCTTCACTTGTACAAAATACCAAAATCGCTTTCGTCCTACATATTTTCCTATAAAATTTGAAGAGTTGCCTCGATTTCACCAAGATTCCATAATCAGATCCCGACTTGGTGACTATGGGACCAATTGGAAAGCATAGGCTTTAGAACAAAAAAAGAATTTTCCTAATCGGTTCGTAAATGACGGAGTTATGCGCGAACAAAAAACGCAATGCAGAGTAAACGAAAAGATCGTCTCAGTGTAGACTTTATTTGATTTTTCAGAAACAGCTTGACCGATTTCGATAAAATTTTCATGGGACCATTTGGGAAGTATACCCTTTCCAACAAAACAGATTTAATTAAATCGGTTTGCAAGCGACGGAGTTATGCCTGGACATAAAAAAAAATACAAACAACCGAATTGAGAACTTCCTCCTTTTTTAGAAGTCGGGTAAAAATGACGATGGTCCCTAGGTAAAGTATCGAAAATGAAAAATGCTACTTTACAGGAGAGCGTTTTAAAGTTTATTTTTTGCATAACTTTTTTTTAAATTATTATATTTCCATAAAAATTTGGATTCACAGTTGTGTTGGGTTTACATACTATTACTGTGTGTCAAAAATTAATATATATGAATAGTTTTCGAGAAAATTGAGTTACGATAGTATACCAAGTTACTGAACTTGCTTTATGAATCGAAACTGGCACTTTCAATCATTTACAGGGAACCACAAATTCAAAAATGCATCGGATCTGCCGATTTCGATATTCTACGTTGGTTTGTGTTTAGAATATTTTATTGAAAGTGTCACATACGATTATTTACTTCGCAAATTGGTTGTACTTTTTTTTTTTTTTTTTTTTTAGCGTGGTAAAATTATCAAATAAGTCCTCCCACCCCGGGCAGGGTGGGAGGGACTGTCAGACTTTTACTGACTAAAATCCACGGTGTTCCTTCAATAACCCTTTACGTACCGAGGTCACGGTAACGGGATGAGTCCCACGACCCCGGCAGGCTTCGGCCCTCTACGGGGGGCCTTGTCATATTGCTGACGCTCTTTGAGGCGCGCGTGGAACACGACGCGCCGTCGACCCGGGCATGGTCCATGGTCGGACAGCGAGTTGCCCTTTACTCGCTGTCCGCATGCCCGCGCCTACGGTGGCTGGAGATCGTCGGCCGACGTCCGACGCCGTGGGCGTCTACCACTGCGGCTGGGCTGGAGGGAGGACGCCATCCTCTCCCTCACGCGGCCCGCCTCCTCCTTCGGAAGCATGACTGCTTCGCAGAAGGAGGCGACCGCTTCCCACTCCCTCTCGCCCCGCAGCATGGCCTCGACCAATGCCGGGCGCGAGAGGTCTCCGCCTATTGCCGCCGTGAGGACACGTCGGTGCCCTGCCCAAGCGGGGCAGTCCTGCACCGTGTGCTCGACTGTGTTTTCAGGGCGACCCTCGCAGTGGTGACATCCAGGCGTTTCCTCCTTTCCCATCAGACACAGGTACCTCCCGAAACTTCCGTGTCCGGTGAGAACCTGCGTTATGCGGTAGGTCAGGACGCCGTGACGCCGATCTAGCCACTCCTCAAAGAGGGGTCTTACCGCCGCAATTGCGGTGTGCCCGGCCTTCGGTTGCGACAGTCGTTCCCTCCATACTGCCCTGAGATCACGCCGGAGCTCTTCCCGCCGCGCCTCGACTTCTCGAGGCAGCGGGGATACGCCCCGGCGCTGCGCCTCTACGCGCCATTCATAGACGCGCTGGAGGGCAGTCGCCTCCAGATCCCAAGGCAGCAATCCGGCAAGGAGGTTGGCTGATTCGCCGGCGATCGTGCGGTATCCCCGGATCATTCGGATAGCCATGACCCTCTGGCATGCGACCAACTTTAATGGTCGCGTCCGGATGCACAGGGCCCACAGATTGGTTGTACTTACAATTATTTCTCTATAGAATAACAAAAACACAGTTAACATGGAATATCTTTATTAAAGTAAATGTATTACAAATTGAAATAGTTATACTATATTTAGCTAAAATTATTTAAAGCCAGTGCTTGATACGTTAACTTACGGTAAAAAGCTGAGATCACTTATTACTGTTACTTAAGTTATAACAAATGCGAGCGCTGAGCACTTAATATGCTAAAATAATAAGAAACATTTTAAATCAAATCACAATATAATCACATTACTTATACAAGACAAAAACTAATAAAACTTTTAAGAAACTTCAAATAAAAGTGACAAAAATTATAATTACGAATTGTAGTTAAATATTTATGACAGGTACTTTGTAAAATCGAATAAACAGAATAAAGTGTAAGAATACTCTGGTAAAATATAAAGTACTAATAAATCAGGAAAATATTTATGTTTTAACAAAAATAATAAGACGTGACACGTAAAATCTTAGTACGAAAATATATTACTCATCGGACTCATTTTCAGAATTTTCTGCGGCTGTAGAATAATATAGCATAGCTTTCGTAAAACCGTATATTCTTTGAATATCCCTCCTGCATTACATAAAGAAATCAAATCTTTATACTTTGCCACTGGCAAAGCTAGTGAATCCGAATAAAGATTTTTTAATTACATAGATTGAAACTTTCTCTTTTTTCGGCTGCTTGTTTCTACAGAAGTATTCACACAAAAATAATCAGCCTTCAAATCGTATTTTAAGTATAGGTTATTTGGTTCCTCTTTTCTCACACTAACTTCCTTAATGCTTTTTTATCTCACGTTTTCTCTTTTGTTGTCTTTCTCCAATTTTTGTCATTTATTAAAAATTTATAATCATAAACATCACTCTTGGTTACTTCTATAACCTTGTAGGGTTTTACTTCAGCCTTTGCCCGGCGTACTAATGCGTACCATTGGTCAAGAATTTTAATTAGTTTTCTCGTTTTGATAGGTACATGTATAACGAATAAACGACTCTATTCCTATTCTGGCCCTCACAATTATCTGACCAAAATAAGAATTTCTTAGCAACCCAATCTATCTTTGCGTTTACAAATTACATTAAACTGCTTCTTACTTCATTAGCTCCTCTTTTACCGGTACTTTCCGTCCACACGTAGCATGTACCTTCTTTTAACGCTAAATCGAAAACGGTAAAGTTAAATACAGAAAGTTTACGCTTATAATAAAACAAACCAACGTCTCCATGTGGACAATTTAATTTTTTTTGGAAATCAAATGTAGCACACACAATTTCAGGTGATTTTCTAGATTGCTGTTTGTCCATATTCTTTAACTCTCTAGCTATTTTCTTATTTTTAAGTGTTTATTATGAGTCTGTACTTGTTCTTCTGTCGGAGATGAATTGTTAGAAAAACTATGACACTTGTCACAGATATCCTTCTTGGGATTAAAAAATTTAACATTCATGTTACAATTGATGATGTCCCAGTACTAACGAAGGGTCTGTGCTTGATTGATATAATTTGAAGGTTGGCTCCATTCTATGTATAAGGAAAACATTCTGTTCATATTTAAATTATTATCTAAGTACAGCTTACTGGTGTCATTACGTGTATAATGTGATTCTACGGGTTGGAAAGAAGCTACATGATCGTGAAGGCGCAGTTCGTGGGGAGCGGTGACTCTAAAAAAGAACATTGAAGGTCATTAGGTACATTTAATAAATATATGATTAACAATTCATGTATACAAATCTAATTTAGTTAATCACAGAAAGTGACATAAAAGTAAGTTACTAAATTTTTATCATAAACACTTATATCGAATCTTTACAAAAAATAAACAAAATTCGATCGAAATAATCGAAAGTGACACTTTCATTAGAAATTTAAATTTATAATACGACGTACAGTATCGAAATCGTCAGTTTCGATTGAAATAATTTATGAATAAACCCCGTACATTATCGGAACTGGCATTTTCGGTACTATCAGGAACATGACAATCCGTCATAAATGATCGAATCTACCCGATTCGTTGTATTACGTGGGACACATTTTTAATTCAAGCAAATCATTAAGATGGTCAATAAAACCTGATTTAGGTAACCTATACTTAAAAATATTCTTATTTATTAAAGTTGCAACTACGTATCAGTCAAATATAAGTATTTCAAGTATTAAAACTTACCCGTATTAAAAATAACTGATTTAGTATCCAAGTCTTGTTGTTGTTCATTCTCACTGTTTCTTTGCATTAAATCAACTATTTTCCTCGATCTTAAATACATTTTTAAAGATAACTGGCCCATAATACAGTAGTTTAGTTATAACATTTAAAAAACAGTAACAAAATACATATAACACTATTATTACGCAAATGCAACGCCGCGGATGTTGACGTTGCTGTGCGCACGAGCACTGCGGCGGCGTACATTCGCGATAGTGGTAGTTCCGTCCTTGTCGCACACTCGCCGGCGCAGCGTAAATACGCGAAACTTAACATTCATTGATAGACGTCGGATAGACTGACATATTTCGATAAAATACGTCTCTAATAAACGCATAAATAATGAATTTTTTTAATTTTTGATATTCAATTAATAAAATTACCTTTATTTATAGTTCTAAACAGTAATAAAAAAAAAATTGGCATTTTGTAAATTCGATACTTTACTTAGGGACCATCGATGAGTACAAATAAGTATTATTAAGGTTTGATTAATTTAGAGAGCATTTTTAAGTTTTCTATACGAAATGTAAAATCACCCGCTCTCTTTAAACTCATTTTATAAAAAGAAGGAGAAGGAAGTAAGGATTTTTCGTCAGTAGAAATCTGACACTCTCTTCCACTCCACTAAGTTTGTTCCTAGGAAAATGTGAACATGTGATCGAAAAGTATCGGGGGACTGAAGAACGAAATGAATTCGTGATGCAATACTTTGGGAATCCGGATTATAGAATATTATCATATAATATTACCGTGACTTTGGTCACATTATTGATACCTTATTCAAAAGAGGTATGGTTAACTTCCTTGAATGAGAGCTATTGTAATTAAGCTATACGAAGGAAAAACTTATCGCGGCATCAAAAAGCTATTAAACGAATTTGACGTATTTACCATTGGCCAAATATGAATGAATTACCGTGTTATGGACACGGTAATTCATTCATATTTGGCTGGAATTTAGACGTTCACAGAACTTATCAATTTCTGTGAACGTCTAAATTCCAGCGTTTGACAGCATTATCTGTCCAGCATTAATTAAAAAAACTAAAAACCCGACTGCTCAACTAAAACGCAAGAAACAAGCACATTTTCATTCAAAAAGTGACAAGCAGGCAGGACCCTATTGAACATAATATAATTAAAATTTAAAAATGGGATGGGTCCCGCCTACTTGTCACTTTTAAAATAAAAATGTGCTTGTTTTTTGCGTTTCAGTTCAGCAGTCGGGTTTTAGTTATTTTAATTAACTTTTTTATTTTCAGATTTTTAGTTTAAATATTAATTAACAATTTTATCAATACTTTTTTTACGATTGCATTACGTTTTAAAAAGTTATATTTACGGTTAAACGGTTGCTTAAAATGAAAAATGGTGAAAGAAACTTCAAAATAATTTTTAAAGATCTATTTAATGATATCCCGTTTGACATAGTTACTCGATTTTGGATTTTTTATTTTTGAGAATATGGCATCTGGTTGTCGTTGTGGTGATTTGTTTTTATTTTATTGTATCCAATAACACCCGTGCCATCAAGAGAAATTAACGACGTATCATTTATCAAAGTCCGTTCAGTGATTTAATAGTTACGATGGAACAAAGGAACGGACATACATACATACGCGGTAAAAACATAACCCTCCTCCTTGCTTCGCTGCAGTCGGGTAAAAATGGACCTTCATGGCGCAGCCATGATGTATTACTGACCGTTTTTTATTTTTATTTTTTATTTGCATGTGTGTGCCTGATGACTTCATGCAAAATAAATGGTTTTCTTTCTTTCATTAAAATAGTCGTTTTTTCAAGATTGTTACCAATGCGGGTTAATTCACATTATTATAGCAATTTTGTTAACCCCTCTAATTAAGCTTAACATGCTTCTGTCTAGAGTGGGTTTACGGCAATAGTATAATGGATGGGGTTCGAACCTGTGACCTCACGATCACAAGTCCGACACCTTACCCATTAGGCTATAGATGCTTCTTAATATCTAATAGCGGCTACAGACTCACGCCGAGAACCCCCGAGAACACCCGAGAAGCGTGAATGTGATCGCTTTCTTGCCATCTCGTTCTCGCGCTTGTCAGAAATCGAAGATATATAGAGAATGTTGTTATTTATAGATTTAATTAATTACCAATATTGATTTATTACGTATTTACCGATTAATTACCTTTCAATCGGTATTACCATGATTACTAGGTGTTTTATAGAAATAATTAGCAGTCTGTATAGCAATATCAGTTTATTAATTTACCGCACGGTACGGAAGGTAGCTATCTATGGAGAAGAACCGGCAAGAAACTCCACAGTTACTCTTTTCAAAACATCGTCACTTTCACATAATTTCAAGTAAAAATTAACACATTATCAAGTCATTTTTATAACCACAAAGTGGTAACTTCACAGCATATGGCTATATCTACTTATCTACACATAATTTTATGTTTAATTATTACACAATATTATTAGGACAACGATACAACAACATAATTCTATATATAAAAATAAATCGTACCTTAAGATGTGTACATTGTGGCTTTCCGAGAGAGACTGTGTCTAGAACTTTTTTTTGTGTTTGGCATCTCGCAGGTCAACCTCTGAGGTTGTCGGCTGCTTAACCGGGCTTGCCTGTGGTTGCCTTAATTAATTATTTAATTAAAGCCTCGAGCCAGGGCTTATTAAAAAACTTACAAACTAGGCGACTACACGCTAAGGGCACCCCCTGTGGGGTACGGACCTCGGCTTAGAGGGTTGCAGGGGAGGGCAGCTAGGGACAGGCTGGATCATATCATTATTATTATGAATAAGGGAATTTAAAGCTACTGGCTCAGCGTCGCGGGCTGGCTCTGGCAAGGGTCGGGGTGGACTAAGACGGGGACGTCGCGGCGGGCCTCGGCGGCGAGGACGGAAGGACGGTCGGTTTGTGTGTTTGTGTGCCACTGTACTTGTTTCCCTACGGCTCTCTTGGAGCAGGGTGATTGCGTCACCGGGAGTGACTAGGGTATGCCTTGGTCGGCGAATCTTAGAGATACGCGAGGGTTCGTATTGGGCGGCCGATACGATAAGGGGATTCCTATGTTGGATTGAAGTTTCAAAGAAGCGCTTGGAGACGCGTTTCATGAACTTCTGGATGGTGGGCATCTTGAGGTCTACGTGAAAAAGCTTATTTCGAACATAAAAGGGGGCTCCCGTGACTCTACGGAGCAATCGGTTTTGGAGGGTCTGCATCTTGTTGAGGAGATAGGGCTTTGCGTGTGCGAAAACAACGAAGGCGTAGGTCATGATGGGATGGATGACCGCGGTGAAAATACGCAGCTTGCACCATCTTGTGGAGGAGATAGGGCTTTGCGTGTGCGAAAACAACGCAGACGTAGGTCTTGATGGGATGGATGACCGCGGTGAAAATACGCAGCTTGCACCTGAGTGATAACTTGCTGCGAGAGCTAAGGATGAAGTGGAGCCTACCTAGAGCGAAAGCGGCGCGCGAACGTGCCTGCTTTATGTGCTCAGCGAAGGAGAGGTGTCTATCGAGGACCACGCCTAAGTATTTGGCTTGCTTTTCCCAAGGGATCGGCTTGCCGTACATGGTAATCGGACGGGGGGAGGGTGGGTTTATCCGCGGTTTAGAAAAGAGGACTGCCTGGCTTTTGTCTGGATTGACTTCGATTCTCCATTTCCGGAACCACTTGGCCAGAGTGTTTGCGGAAGTTTGGAGAGTGCGAGCGATGGCATCGGGTTTAAGACCAGTATAATAGATAGCCGAATCGTTGGTGAATAGGGCTAGCTGGGTATTTTTATGCTTGGGAATATCACTAGTGAATAGCGTGAAAACGAGGGGGGATAGTACGGAGCCTTGAGGAACTCCTGCGCGAATGGGATGGGGGAGGAAAGCTCCCCCTCAATTCGATAACGAAAGGTGCGATTCGATAAAAAGTCCCGTAGGATGAGCACGAGACGGTCAGGCACGCCGAGTTGGTATAGCTTATAGATTAAGCCATTGTGCCAGACTTTGTCGAACGCTTTCGCTATGTCGAAGAATAAGGCTCCCGTTATTGCGCCCCGTTGGAAGCCGGCGCTGACGTGTTCTACGATGCGGTGGACTTGTTGGATACATGAGTCGGTTCTAAATCCGAACTGCTCATTGGGTATTAGACTCTTTGCTTCGGCAAAATCTTTTATATAAGCCTTTCATAGATTTTACCGAGGACGATGAGTAAGCTAATGGGACGGTAGCTAGATGGGTCAGACTTGGGCTTGCCTGGTTTGGGAATACCTATGACGGTGGCCTGTTTCCAGGTTGCGGGGAACATATTATTGCTCAATGCGCCATAAAAGATGGCAGTCATTAGCACTATAAATTGGGCGGGGAAAAGTTTGAAAACCCTATTGGTGATGCCGTCGGAGCCAGGGGCTTTTCGCGGTTGGAGACTTTTAATGATATCCTGGACCTCATCAGGAGTGATGAGGGCCAGTGGATTATCGGGATCTTCGACGGGCGGAAGGGAAGTTCTACGTTCGACTTCGGCGTTCACCATATCGAGGTGGGCTTGGTCTACTGGTTGAGAGCTGGGAGAACACTGGGACTCTAGGCTGTTGGCTAGGCATTCTGCTTTTTCAGAGTTATCGAAGGCGATACTCTTATCGGGACGAATGAGAGGGGGTATTGTGGTCTCTTCAGTGGATCGTAACTTCCTCTGAAGCTGCCAGAAGGCAAGATGGGTGGGCTCAAGTTCACTCAGCATCTTGTCCCAGCCCGCATTACGCTGCTCGGCAATGCGTTTCCTTACAGCACGCTGTAAGTTGCGCATGTGAGCTTTGTTTGCGGCGCAGGGAAAAGCGCTGTACGCACGGATGGCTGCGTTCTTCTCGGTTATCAGATTCCGTACATCGTCCGGGAGTTTCCAGCGGTGGTCTTCCGCTACTGGAACTTCCCTTGAACAATCGTTCAGGACGGATTGTACGTGATCTATAAGCGAGTCGATCGCCGCCGTCGTGTCAGTGACTGAGACTATGTGGTCAGGAATGGTGTCCAAGTGAGGCGACGTAGTGGATTTCAGTTTTTCACTTACTTTCCTGAAGTCGGTGATCAATTAGGTCGGAGGAGGTTGGATAGAATCATGGTTACCCGAGCGGGAGCCTAAGTGTAGGATAACGGGACGGTGATCCGAGTTGAGCTCGTGAAGCGCTTCTATGGAATGTAAATGGAGGTTTACATTCTTTAGGAGCGCCACATCGAGGACATCGGGCCTATGGTTGGGGTCGTGTGTGTAGTGGGTGGGAGTCATCGGAGCGATGACGTCATAGTTTAGGGTCACGCCTAGGTTATACAAGATTCTGCCTCTGGCATTTGTCGTGTTGCTGTTCCAAGCGGGGTGTTTGGCGTTGAGATCGCCCGCTAGTAAGACGGAGTCGCTCAGGCCGAAGAGAGTCGTGAGATCGCTGGTGATCGCGATAGGATCGTCTGAAGCAAGAGACGCGACCGATGGTGGGGGATGGTAGGCAGAGATGATGGTTATCGGAGGATGACCAGTCATGCCTAGTCGACAGGCAGAGTACTCTAGGTGAGAGAGAGGCGCGGGTGGGGTCAGAGGGATGCAGTATAACTCCTTCCTATAATAAATAAGGGTACCGCCGCCGTGGCAGCGTAATCAGTCATTGCGAACTAGACGGTAATTCGCAATTTTGGGGTCAGCGCGGTGGGGTTTCAAAAGGGTCTCCTGTATAAGGAGGACGTCTAATTGGTGGTCGCGGAGGAATTTAGTTATTTCGGTACGTTGGTTGAAAATGCCATTGGCGTTGAAAAAACCTAATTTAAGAGATCGAGGCCTAGTGTGGTTTGTGCGTTGGGAATCCATTGGATCAGTCCATCGCATCCATCTGGTCGAGGCCTAGCACGACATCACTGTGTGTGCTGAATATTTAGCTGTACATTTCCGTCGTAATTTTGCCGTTATTCTGCTGCTCGGCAGCCAGAAGGGCATCGCGGAGAGACCTGGCTTGGCGGGTCATAAATATTTTATAGTGGCGCAGTAGAGTCTGGGCGCAAGACTCGCTGTTCCCGACGGGTGAGGGTTTGGGTGGTTGTTTGGCTGCAGGAGCAGCAGTGGTTTGAGGCGCGGGTTTGGGACTGGTTGTGGCCTCTGGAGCCACGGCTATAGGCAGGATCTGCACTGCGATGGGTATATCCATCAGTGCCTGCAAAGGTTTGGCAGGGGCCAAGGAGGGAAAGGCTTTTTCGTGGTTTAGCCTGTTCCACGGGGATGGTCTCTGAGGAGCGAGACGTTGGAGAATTTGAGAGGAAGGTGCCTGCCTCTCTTTGTTGGCGGGCGTTGGCGCGCTTCGCTAATTTTCGAGCTAGTTTGGGGGCTTTGGGACAGCCGCGGTAGTTTGCCGGGTGACCGGTCTGGCTGCAGAGAACGCAGCTGGGTGGTTCCAAACAGAGGGTTCGGTCTTTGGGCCGAGGACAGTCCGCAGTGCTGTGCTCGCCCAGACACTTGACGCATCTGGGAGTCGCATAGCAGTTGCTCTGCGCATGGCCATACAGTTGGCAACGGTGGCATTGTCCCACTGTTACGGTTTTATAGGGTTTTTCAATTGAGATACCGGATAGGGAGCAAACGGATTTAATCTTGAAAATCGGGTGACGACCTTCGGTTGGTTCACAAATGACAAGAACCATGTCATACAATTCACCACCTCTCGCTTTATGTAAGCGATGGATGGCGATCACTGGTATACCTTGATCGGCAAGGTCGTCTTTGATATCCTGTACTAGGATTTCTTTAGGGACACGTTTAATAACTACACGAGTGGGCGTGTCCTCGGGGAAGGAGAAAGTGTGAAAGGAAATATTCCTTTCACGGAGGGCGCGATATAGTTCCCTATAGTCGTTCGACGTAGGGACGGTGACTTTAATGCCATTTTGGCAGGCACGGGCGTTTGTGTAGTTGATCTTTCGATCAACACACATCAGTCCATTTCCCCTTGTCTTGGATGTAAAAGGGGGGCGGAAGGCGTTGCTTCCTTTGGGCTAAGGAAATTTGGGCTATCGGGCTAGGGGGACGACTATCCTGCGCGCGAGTAGAGGTAGTTGGGACGGGGCTAGCGGGTCGTACGGGCGTTTGAGTTGGGAACGGCGGCAACGCGGTGGTCTTTTTGGCCTTGCTGGCCTGGGAGGTTTTCCCTTTCTTCCTCTTGCCGCCGGTGACGACTTGAAAGTCGTCTTCCGAGGACGAGAGGCATGATGACAAATCATTGTCGGAGTTGTTATTGGACACAGGTTCGGTGGTGTCCATTTCACGGAATTCAGGTGCAGCGCACACCTGCGCGGCGTCCATTGTTCTATGAACAATGGGATTAGTAGGTGGGCCGGAAGCAATGGGTGATTTTGGGAATCGGGCGATCGGCATGACTTTGTCGGCAGGCGGGGGCAATAAAGGGCTATCTACCTGGAAGTCGTTCGTTGTTTGACAAACAATGGGATCGGAGTTAATAAATACTTCCGTGAACGGCAAGCGGGGGAGATAATGGGCTGTCAAGCGCGTCACTAAAATCAGCGACGTTGGCTTCGGTTGCCGGGGGACAATTAGCGATTTCACGTTGGATTTTTCCGCCATATTTGGCGGAAATAGCAGGGTTTTCCCTAAGGATTTCTAACAATATCTCCAAAATATTAGAGTTCGCCATGATTGGCGAATCGATCAAAAATTTAATGGGGAAATTTTGGAGATTTCTCTCCCGCGGGGGGCCTATTTAAAGCCTAACTGGCCTAACTCCCCAGATGGATGGGTCCGGGGATGTGTAACCCTCCCAGTCGGGTAGAGACTGGGAGGTGAGTACCTAATGGTGAGCCCTAAGCTTGTAACCGGTCGTCAGTCTTATTGTGCGAACCGGGCCCTATTGGGTCTAGTGCGAAGGGGTAGACACACCCAACCGACACTAGGTGTGTAGCTGAAAGGGAAACTCAGTAACTAGGTTTGACTAGGAGATGCCCCAAGGCCAAAACCTAGCACTCGACTCCAATTAACTGCTTCACCCTGAAGGGGATCAGCGGGTGTGTCGGGTCAACACCCCCTTGGTTTCGTTGACACCGTGAGGTTTCCAACCAAGGACCACGAAACTGTGGTTTTTCCCTGAAGGGGCAAAACGTTTTTGACAACACTCTGTTATAGAAACAAAATATCCTTCACTGCCTTGAAAAAGGCGGTTCCGGATCGGGAGTTGTAGTCGGCGACTACGAATGACGTCACGGCGAGCGCGACGAAGCGATGACACAGACACGGAACGATCGGGAGCGCAGAGCGGCACGACCGTCTCGGACGAGCGTCGGGCGGAGAGTGCTGTGTCTAGAACGACTGAGCGGCGGCTTTTATAGAGAGTGTAAACAAGTGACGTCACATCATACGATTTTAAAACAGATTTGTTAACCTTTGTATTTTAACATTAAGCTATGATTAAATGATATAAAAATACAGTAGATATGTTGAAATTAATTAGTTCAATTACATATTAGTCTTACGATGACAGAATTAGTAAACAAGCAACATTATTTTTTAAATAACGTTTAAATATGCTGTTATAAAAGACAACAATGAAAGAACAGTTTTAACTATCTTATAATAGGTTTTTTTACACAATAAAATTATTAAATTAATGTAAATATCTTTAGCAAAATCTAGTATCTGTCACGCTCGCCTGTTCTCCGATCGGTGTCGGTATTTTTGCCCGCTTCAAAGGGTTTCTCGGGCGAGAAAGAAGAGAACGGTATTACATTCTTGTTCGGTCTCAGTGAGACCGTGGCATTGATTGTGTGTTGACTGTTGTTGTGCTGTATGTATCTACTGTTTGTGGTCGCCAAGCTATTACAAATTGAGTGGCTTTCTTTTTGTTTTTTTTATCTAATTATAGTATTCACAAGATTATAATATGCTAATGCACACAAAACCAAAGCCGCTGCACTGTCGTCCATTCAGGATAACGATCGAGAATGCGAATGAGAAGGTCGCATGAGTGTAGATGCCTTCTCGGTTCTCGCGGAATTTCTCGGCGAGACTTCTCGCGTGAGTCTGTTGGCGGCTTAAGGAATAGGCCTTGAAAACCTTTACGTGCAAACATGTTTTAGATACGCGAAGAATAGACGCATTTGAATAATAACAATAACATATCGACGGTTGAAAGGCTAATTGGTCTAAGCGACATTTTTTGCATGTATACATATTTGGAATCAGCAAATTTTTCTCCGTTGTTTAAGTTAGGTTTCCAATTTTTTGGACTACTTTTTTGGCGCTTAGCACCCACTGCAAAACAGGCCTCATTTCTAAGCTCATTGATCTATACGACACAAAATTAGACAAATTCGAGGAGTCGATGACTTAAGCTATTTTGATTTTTCAATCATTTATAACGTGTGTCGATTAAGGCATTTGGTTTTTTCGCCGTGGTTGTGGTTTTGTCGTTTGGCCTATTTTGCATTAAACCAAACCAATAAGCTATGTCGATTGGCCCATTTTGCATTCAACTACATTAAAAAACCGTGTTGCTTGAACCATTTTGCATTAAGTTATATTAATTAACTATGTCTTTTGATCCATTTAGCCTCTATTAAAGATATATACAACATTACTCATTAGTAATGTCACTTCGGTTATTTTGACTAACACTAACTAACAACAACTTATTTGTTGTTTTATTTATAAAGTGATACTAAAGTACAATGTATTCCGTGGTAATACTACTACCTAGGCTTAGGCTGATATACCACCTTATCTAATACCTCTACTCCGAGACACATTGAATCAACATCTTGAATGATTCCTCTACACAAAAATGTTTTAAATTATGATGGCCTCAGCATCAATACCTTTTTTTTATTGATGATAGGCTCGCGTTTGACCACCATCTCACCTGATGGTAAGTGATGATGTGGTCGAAGATGGAGCACGCTTACTTAAAAGTAACCTATTCACTCTTGACTTAAAGACTCCTAGGTTATAGTTATCGGGAAACACAGACTCCGGCAGGGAATTCCACTCCTAAGCCGTACGCGCAATGAAGATATTCCCAAAACGTTTTGTGCGTATGGGTGGAATGTCCACCATGTAACGATGGCGCATCGCCATTTGTCTTGTAGTCCGATAATGGAACGGGCTTGGAGTAATTAGATTTTGTAATTCCATCGCACACTCCCCGAAATGTAACCGATAGAAAACCGATAGACTAACAACTTGTCGTCGATGTTCAAGGCTCTGGAGCTTTGACTCGACCAGTGTATCATTGCCAATGAGTTTTTGGCCCGTTTCTCGATAGACTCAAGCGCGTCCAGTTTGTACTTGGCAGATCCATCCCAAAGATGAGAGCAGTACTCCACACACAACCGAACCTGGGCTTGATCCAGGTTGAGCAGCTGTTCCGGTATGAAGTACCGTCTCACCTTTGCTAGGATTCCCAGCTTTCTTGATCCTAGTTGAGCCTTAGCCTCGATAAACGGACCAAAATTGAGGGTGGAAGTTAGTGTAACCCCAAAAAGCTCAATGCGATCTGTTATCAGCACGGTTACACTATGCAAAGTAGGAGCCGGTTAATTGGCTCCTTTTTGCGGAGAAGAGATATACCTGGGTTTTAGATGCATTAAACTTGACCAAGTTGGCATCGTCCCATTCGGAGACAGCCTTCAAGGACAAGTTCTAGCGCCCAACCATGTCCTCACGGAGAGACTAGATCTGTGAACCACCAGCACGCGCGCTGGACACATATCTCCCAGCAACTGTGCTGTCGTCTGCATCGTCAAAGGTACCGGGCATAAGTAGATCATTAATGTGTAGCAAGAATAAAGTTGCTGAGAGAACCGACCCCTGAGGGACCCCAGCATTAATTTCGAATTGGTCAGACGAGCAGTCATCAATGACCACTCGAATGGACCGATCTCTCAGGAAATCTTCAATCCAAACGCACAGATGAGTGGGTAAACCGAAAGAAGGAGGCTTAGCAATAAGGCTATCGTGCCAGACCCTGTCAAAAGCCTTGGACATGACAAGGGAAACCGCAAGTACTTCCCCGTGCTTCTCGATGACCTCACTCCAGATATGAATAGGGTACGCGAGAAGATCCCCAGTAGACCGGTTTTTGCGAAAGCCGTATTGTCGGTTACTGAGGATGTCGTTGGCTTCTAGGTATACCAGGAGCTTACTATTAAGTAAACGTTCCATACTCTTACAGAAACGTGACCGAAATGGACCTGTAGTTAGCCGAGTCAGCACGACTGCCCTTTTCAGGTACAGGGTGAACGTGCACCCTGCGCCTGCCTGCTGCGCCAGCTTCCATGCTTTCGGTACCTTTCCAGTTTCAAGCGAAAGGCGAAACAGGCGCGTCAAGATTGGAGACAGTTCAGGCGCACAAGTTCTAAGAACAATTGCTGGTATCCTGTCGGGGCCACTAGCTTTGTTCAAGTCAAGATTACGCAGCACTCTACAGACGTCCTTCTGATGGATGCAAATGTCCAACATACACGTCTCGCATTCAATAGGAGCATCAGGAGGGTGAGCGCCACTACTATATATACATGAAGACTCCGCAAAAAGAGCAACAAACAAGTTTGCTTTTTCCTTAGTGGAGTGGGCCAGAGACCCGTCAGGTTTATTTAAGCAGTGGTGGTAGTGAGGGGCGACAGAAGTTCGATTCAATCGACTTCGCCTTGGACCAAAACGCTTTGCTGCCAGCTCGGTATGAAGCGAGTTTTTTCCCAATTTGGTTAACGTGGTCAAACCGAGCCCTCCGCAATACCTTCTTGCAGGACTTGGCAGCCCTGTTGAAGGCTCTCTTCTTATGATCCATGTCATTTGCTTTGCGGTTACGAGCATCGACCCATGCTAGTTACGCCGCGTGTTTAAGCGCTTCAGCGCGATCACATTCGGCGCTAAACCAAGATTGAGCTTTGCCGGACATTGTTAGGTCAGAGAATGGAATGTTGTACTCCATCCTCTGTCGCGAAACATCCGCCACGGCGTCTGCGTACGACAATGAATCATTTGAAGAGAAGTAAGTAGGCTGCCAAGGATAACATGCAAAGAAAGATTGCATGCCATCCCCATTCGGTGATTTATGGGTGATTTTCAAAATTTTTGTACATTTTGTCTTGTGAAAACGTCTACTCGAATATCATCCAAAAAAAATGCAAGTGATCAAACTAGTATTATTAACCTTCAGAAACATTTTTTCCAGATAGATTTCAGCATTTCAGACCATAATAATAAGTAATTAATAAAAAAAATTATGTTTAGTTCTTCAATCTCATAATGTTTTCATACAGCAACCAAGCAAAAGAGCGTTACAAAAAAAAGCATAAAGAAGAAACTACTCACATATTTACAGTTCTAGTTGCACAATATTTTTTTTTTTTTTTAACGTGGTAGAATTATCAAATAAGTCCTCCCACCCCGGGCAGGGTGGGAGGGACTGTCAGACTTTTACTGACTAAAATCCACGGTGTTCCTTCAATAACCCTTTACATACCGGGGCCACGGTACCGGGATGAGTCCCACGACCCCGGTAGGCTTCGGCCCTCTGCAGAGGGGGCCTCGTCATGTTGCTGACGCTCTTTTAGGCGCGCGTGGAACACGACGCGCCGTCGACCCGGGCATGGTCCATGGTCGGACAGCGAGTTGCCCTTTACTCGCTGTCCGCATGCCCGCGCCTACGGTGGCCGGAGATCGTCGGCCGACGTCCGACGCCGTGGGCGTCTACCACTGCGGCTGGGCTGGAGGGAGGACGCCATCCTCTCCCTCACGCGGCCCGCCTCCTCCTTCGAAAGCATGACTGCTTCGCAAAAGGAGGCGACCGCTTCCCACTCCCTCTCGCCCCGCAGCATGGCCTCGACCAAGGCCGGGCGCGAGAGGTCTCCGCCTATTGTCGCCGTGAGGACACGTCGGTGCTCTGCCCAAGCTGGGCAGTCCTGCACCGTGTGCTCGACTGTGTCCTCAGGGCGACCCTCGCAGTGGTGACACCCAGGCGTCTCTTCCTTACCCATCAGACACAGGTACCTCCCGAAACTTCCGTGTCCAGTGAGGACCTGCGTCATGCGGTAGGTCAGGACGCCGTGACGCCGATCTAGCCACTCCTCAAAGAGGGGTCTTACCGCCGCAATTGCGGCGTGCCCGGCACAATATATTTAGGACTCTAATTATGATTTTAATGTGTATTAATATAAATAAATAACCCAATGCATAATAATAATAACATTGTTTCAATATGTGTCTTCCATTTCATTCATTTTTGTTATTCTTTATTGTAACACCAATATTAGTAGATATTTGAGATTTTCAACTGGAAAAATTCTCCATTTAAAACCGTCCAAACAGATGACAACGGAACGCCTGTCCACCATTTTTTCAGCGGGTTCCACCAACAAGAAAAGTGAGTTTGTTCCTGTGCAGTGTTTTTTCAACAATAAATCTTTCATTTTAGTTGATCAGCTATAAAAACAACGATGAGGCTATCTCTTATAAATTTTGCGTAAATTTAAAGAATAATTTTGACCAACTACTAAAAAGAAGCTGGATTGCCTTTTGTTTTTTTGTTGCGTAACAAAAATTATGTAACAAAAATGAAGTAAAGCCGATTTCATACAGAATTATTATGTTTATATGATTTGACGGATAATGCTTCATTTATTAATTTTATTAACACATTTTTTTTTTATATTTAGAAAATATTAAGTTAAAATTCGAAAAACTAGTAGCCCAAAAGTATCAGGACAACGTGTTGTACGTTGACCTGATACTTTAGTCAAAAATTTGTTAATGTAGAAGCTTAAGACGGAGAAGAAATTCCTGAACCAATTTTAACACCTGAATCTAAAGTAAATTCAATTATGCAAGAATCGAGTATTACCAAAGAAAAAGATAGAGATAAAATAACGAGAGTTATTCTAGAAAACATGGTCTTTAATGAAGTTTTAGCAAAACAATATAAATCCAATATAATTTAAGCCAATATAAATAATATAAAATATATTTTGTTTGCACCATAAATAATTATGAGCAGTAAAATACAATTTTGTTATGTTACACGATAGTTTATAAAAGTTCTAACTTAATAATTATAGTTAGCGACTGTTGATTATTGTTCCCTACTTAATGAGTGGAGTATGTGATATCGATACTGTGTTTTTTAATTATTTTATTACAAGCCTTTCCAAAATAAAAGTTTTGTTGAACAATATTTCCCTTAACGCCCTCGTAGTATTTTTGGTATTTTTTTTTTAATTAAAATACGACTTCTAAGTAGTGGTCCATAAAACTATACGTTATTATTATTAGAAATCGTGGTTTTAGATTTCTAAATTTTATAAAAGTCAACAAAACGGAGCTCAGTGTCCACAATTTTCCGTTTTGTTTCTAATAATAAAACTTAACAATTTGTAATAATAATATATAATAATAATAATAATAAACAACAAGAACAAAGCACTACACGGTAGATATCCGCATCTATTAGGACAAGATCATGTAGACCAAAACGCATCAACCTTCTGGCTCACCACAGGAAACATATTTAGTGAGACAGAAGGATTTATAGTAGCGATACAGGACCAGATAATTAAAACTCGCAATTACTCTAAATACATACTGAAAGAGTTAATTGAAACAGATAAATGCCGATTATGCTACCGATATACCGAATCTATAGATCACATCACGGGAGGCTGCAGCGCACTCGCCAATAAAGACTACACACATCGCCATGACAACGTCGCCATATACATTCATCAACAGCTCGCACTCAAATATAATCTGATAGAAGCATACACGCCCTACTATAAATACAAACCTAAAAACGTAATCGAAAGCAACAGAGCAAAGCTATACTGGGACAGAGACATAATCACCGACCGCACCATCCTTAGCAATAGACCTGATATAACGCTTACCATTAAATCTACAAAAACCACTTACCTTATAGATATTGCTGTCCCAAACTCCAACAACCTTAAAGAAAAACACACAGAAAAAATACAAAAATACATACCTTTAGCAGACGAAATCAAACAAATGTGGCACCAAGAAACAATCAAGATAGTACCCATAATTATTTCCTCAACCGGTATCATACCTAAGACACTTCATACCGCCTTGAAAATGTTAGATCTTCACCCAAAGACATACATACCCCTACAAAAATCGATTATATTAGACACCTGCTCTATAGTTCGGCGCTTCTTAAACCCGACATCACTCATTTATCAACATTCCCCTGACACTATAGACACACAAACTACTCACTCAACCTACACCATACAAACTGAAGCAGAATACTTGGCTTAGACCCGTACCTGCTTGAAATTTTCGACCTTGAGTCGAGTCCAAAGATAATCTTTCTTAAATAATAATAAAAATTAGCTGGCAACACTAGCCGTCAAATCAAGTTTTGTTTTCTGTTCTTACAAAATAAATCCGCAAAAAATTGTTATAAGTTTTCCCCACCCCAAATTTCTCAATATATACGAAAAGAGGACAGATAGAATCAAGAAAAATAACATCAATTTAAAAAACCACGAATATTATAATGAAAATGAAGAAAAATAATCCATCGGCAACTGTCAAGTTGTCTGTCACTGTCACCAGTAATGAAAATATGCGAGAAATAATGTAAATAAACAAAACTTGGACGATGCTTACGAGAGCAGCTTTGCGACGTACACGCCCACCACCCCCGGACCCGTCGCTCAGCTGCGCCTCGCCGCCGCCGGACTTAGGATTACCAATGTCACCGGCGGCTGCAGTCGCGTCGAGCTCGAGCGACGAGTATTTTTCTCCGCCGACGTCGCCAACAACTGTGCGCCGGCAGGGGAGAGGCCGGCCACCGAACAGCTTGGGGCCTAGGAGCCAACCGGCTCCGAGTCGGGTCCCCGCTGCCGGTGGTGTGCAGCGCATGAGATGGACTCAGTCCATAAACGAAAACGTCATGCGTGCATATTATGGGTCAACAGAGGGGGGAACTAACCTCACTGCGTATCGTGTCAGGATGCTGTCTCTGTTCCAGGACCTAGAACCAGCTGTCAACGTACCGGCCCAACGACTGTCGGATCAGGTGCGGGTCATCCAGCATAGCCACAGGTTGGATGACGCAACACTTAATAGGCTGCGCTCAGAGGTACTAAGCAACCATATCATCTCGTCCCCGACACAAGCCGTGGTACAAGGGCCCGCTAGTAGCGGAATGACATCACGGCTCTATAGTCATAATAATGAGCTAGATGATAGGGTTGTCACGGTAAGTAGCCAATGCAACGATCAACTGAGGAGTGCACTGGAAGATGCGCTTCGCGAACTTAGACCCCGGCTACCACGGTTACACATGCACAAAAAAAATAGGTCACTGGTGTGTGCTTTGGACTCGCTGCTTGAGAACATTTTTGAGAGCAGCGAAAACCTCGTTGATACGCACTCAATCCTGTATTGCGGGGCTGTTGCGGCATGTCGCTTAGCTAACGTCAAATTCCCTAATAACGACGAAGCTATTCGACCAAAACCTGCTGTACCAGCCTAGCAGTATAGGATCGAGAGGCGTATCGATGAGGCCAGAACATTCATCGGCAAACTATACTGCTTCAAGGAAGGCAATGCACGCCCACGTGTAATGCGTTTTGTACGGCGGGCTTTCTCGGGGACAGGAATCAGCCCTCGAGAATACACACCCCACATTACGGAGCGCATTGACTTCCTGAAGCAGAAAATTTATGCATGGGCAAGCCGTATCCGACGGTTTAAGCGGCGGGTTGAACGCTACTCACAGAATCGCATGTTCCAGAGCGATGAGAGATGGGTATATAGAGCTTGGGAGCGACCCAATCAAAATGTGACTGACGTGTGCCGCCCGGATGATACCACCACGAATTTATTCTGGCGCAACATCTGGTCGGTACCCGTCTGTCATGTTGAGGGTGTCTGGATGCGTGAAGTTGAACGCGTATGTGAAGCTATACCACAAATGAATAAAATAACCACCAATAAGTCTGATGTAGCCAAAGCAGTTCATCCGTTACCAAACTGGAAGTCTCCAGGACCGGATGGACTGCACAACTTCTGGCTCAAGTGGTATAGCAGCTCGCACGCGCTTTTGGCTTCTTAATTCCAGGCATCCTTAGAGACTGGGTCTCTACCAGAGTTTCTTACGACTGGCTGTACCCACCTGCTCCATAAGAGTGGTAGTCCCATGGAACCCAAAAACTATAGACCGATTACTTATTTGTCTACGGACTATAAGGTTCTTACGTCCATTCTGAGAGTAAAATAAATATGCACATTGAGTGCAACTCAATTATGTCCGCTTCTCAGAATAGATGTAGGAAAGGGTCCAGTGGCACTAAGGAGCTACTCCTCATTGACATGGCCATTAGCCAATAGGTTCGTCGATCCCGCAAAGATCTATCAACATGCTGGATAGACTACAAAAAAGCCTATGACTCTGTTCCTCATACCTGGCTCATGAAGGTGCTAGAGCTTTACAAAATAGATTCAACTCTACGCACCTTCCTTGAGTCATGTATGAGGCAATGGAAGACGGTACTTCGCTATCCAGGATGTCGACCGATCCGAGGGAATGATGAGCCTATATGGATCAGACGGGGAATATTTCAGGGTGACAGTTTGAGTCCACTTTGGTTTTGCTTGACCCTGAATCCTCTAAGCACAATGTTAGAGGACTCAGGCCTGGGCTATCGGTTGAGAAGAGGAGGTCAAAGTATATCCCACCTCCTTTACATGGATGATTTGAAACTCTTTGCCCCCAACAACTTGCAACTGATGGAACTACTGAAGGTAACTGAAACTTTCAGTAGTGCCATCAAGATGGAATTTGGTGTGGACAAATGCACAATCATGCATGTAAAACGAGGAGAGATTATGGAATCTGAGGGAATTCAACTTTCAGACTCCATACACCTTAGATCTCTCTGCTTGACCGAAACTTATAAGTATTTGGGTATGTCGGAAGCTTTGGGCATTAATGTTGCTGACATGAAGCAATCGTTGAGGGAGCGCTTCTTTGGCCGCCTGACAAAGGTATTAAACAGCCTTTTGTCGGGAGGAAATAAGGTGCGGGCCTTCAACGGTTGGGTCATGCCGGTGTTGATGTATTCTTTCGGCATACTCAAATGGACTCAAACCGAACTGGACGCCCTGGATAGGAGGGTCCGCACACTGCTAACCGCAAATCGGATGCATCACCCACGATCATCGGTGATGAGACTGTACATCCCGCGGAAGTGTGGAGGTCGAGGCTTTTTAAACGCCAAAACTCTCCACAACCGCGAGATTTGCAGTCTCAGGGAATATTTCCTTCAAGCCGATGTGGGTATGCACCGAGATGTGGTTGCAGTGGACAAGGGACTCACCCCAATGACCATGGCTAAAGAGAACTGGCACAAACCTGTTATGCTCACCGCAGATGACCGCAAGGAGGTATGGAAAAGCAAGGAGCTTCATGGTCGCTACTATGGGGCTCTCTATGGGCCCGATGTAGATTTGACAGTTTCCGTTGCCTGGCTACGCTTCGGGGATCTCTTCGGAGAAACTGAAGGTTTTGTCTGTGCAATTATGGACGAAGTTATCTTGACGAATAATTACCGGAGACATATTATGAAGGACGGGACGATTGACGTGTGTCGGGCATGCCATCATCCTGGTGAGTCCATCAGAAATATTGTCTCCGGTTGTTCTCGTCTTGCTAACGGCGAGTACTTGCATAGACACAACCAAGAAGCCAGAATTATCCATCAGCAACTTGCTTTGAAATACAAACTTGTTGATTCTGAGTTACCGTATTACAAGTATGTGCCCGACCCAGTTCTCGAAAATGACCATGTCACGTTGTACTGGGATCGGTCTATCATCACTGACAGGACTATTGTTGCCAATAAGCCTGATATAGTGGTGATAGACCGATTAATGCGCCGCGCAATGATAATCGATGTTACCATCCCACATGACGAGAATCTCGTGAAAGCTGAGAAAAAGAAACACATAAAGTATCTCGACTTAGCTCATGAGGTTGTTGACATGTGGAATGTGGACTCGGCTGTCATTGTGCCGATTGTCATGTCAGTCAATGGGCTGATAGCTAAAAGTTTCGACGATCATCTGTCGAAGCTGGCGTTGCACAGCTGGATAAAGGGCCTGATACAGAAGGCAGTTCTCCTCGATACAGCTCGCATTGTGAGGAGGTTCCTTTCTCTGGAGACCTAACCACCGGTAGCTTGGACCCTGCTCCCGACACCGATGGACTGCCATTTTTTATATTTTTAAATGTTTTTTTATTGTAAGTTTTTATAGAAAAATATTTAAAAATGTAATTTTTGAGATATGTTTTGAATAAAGGAAATAATAATAATAATAACAACAGTTTGTAATAATAATAACGCATAGTCTTGTGAACCACAACTTACCCGTCTTATTTTCTGCATTTTGTGCGATGCAATGAGGGCACCACTGTGCGTTCGGTGCAGTCTCGTAACCATAATTAATGGTTATTATCAATTTTCAACTTTAGATTTCTCGATAGTATTTTTATTTTGATTATTATTATTATTTGGTAAGACAGACTGATTGGGCTAGACAATCCAATAGATTATTTAAAAAGTGTTAAGAAATAAACAATTTATGACTGTAAGTCAGCAGACTGATTATATTACTAATAAATGATTAAAATGCGATTTCGTTGTTTTAATAATTGTCGCCTGTGAAATAGCCCTAATATTTCTCTTTTGTTATCTTTTTGTGACGTAATTTGTTTTTGTAACGGTATTCCTTTTTGTTTCAGTTTTGTAACTGTACAAAAATTTTGAAAATCACCCTTATATCTCCAAACCCGCCGAGTGCTTTTAAGGCTGGGGTCGGGCGGGAAATAGACGGATACAGACTTCACCAGACAGTGGTCGGAACTACCTAATGGTGAAGATATCGTCACCGAATAGCGGTCTGGATCTGTACTCAGCAGAATGTCCAAGCAATTGGCTGTGACTCAACATCCGGCACCCTCGTTGCTCCTTGGACCAGCTGAGTGAGATTTAATGCAAGTGCAAGATTGTGCATTTCTCGCCCAGCATGATCTGTGCACTGGTACGGGAAGAGCCATTCCTGGTGGTGGGCATTAAAGTCCCCCAGTAACACGAACTGAGCTGATGGGTACCGCTGCTGGGTCGCATCTGCCACCTCACTGATGTAATGTGTGAGCCTAGTTGTCTCCTGATCTCCGCTGTGCGAGCGGTAGACACAGGCATAAATAATTTTGCCTATGCCCGTGTCCACCAGAGCCCAAAGCGTTGAGAATCTGGAGTCCTCAAGGTTGCGGAGACGCCGATAGCAGATGTCGTCGCGGGCGTACATGCATACACCCGCACGTGGTTTAAAGTTGTGCTCCAAGGTAAACCCTGGGTATGATAGATGCGACAAGTCTGACGGACTTCTGATCTGCGTCTCTGAAAGAAACAAAAGAGCAGGTTTTTCAGTCTCGAGGTGGTGGTGGACTGCGAAGAGATTTGAGTGCAGACCCGGATATTGCTGAGGTGCACTTTGAGAGAGAGGGAGTGCAGCCGCTGTTTAACTATGCTCTTTTTTTACCTTTAGAGTGAAGCAGAAAAGGAGAAGGAAGTGGAATGAGGCTTCACGCTGATAACCCTCAGACGCACTAGACGTAGGTATCGATTGGGGGACTAGTCTGGACACTGCAGGAATGCCCGAAACCCCCCTTCCTCCCCCCCCCCTCCCCCCCCCGGAATGCCCATCGGGCCCTCTCATCTGGTAGCTAACCAGCACGATGGTGCATTCCAGGATTTTTCGACAGTTGGCGGGGCAGCCTTTCATGTGTGGCTACTTGGGCCCCCAACTACTTGCGGTCGGCCAGCGGCGCACCGTGCGTCGGATCCCGCTACCCTCCGCGACTAGTCTCCCGATACGTCCGCACTAGTGCAAGCCAGGTTGGCCTTTCAGCAGTGAAGCAGCTGCTTCACTATCAAGCCTATCAAGGAGTTGGGTCGACGTAGCTACGTCGACCCAACTCCTTGATAGGCTACACAGAGCATCATACCGGGACACAGCTAGGCTGTTTGGCGGTACGTCTTTACCCTGTCGGTGGCCACAAGCCTGCGATTTGAACCTACCACCTGTTTGATGTCATCTGATTAGCACCACCCAGGGGCCACGTGTAGGGATTCGCAAAGGGGTACTCTCCTATTCAATTCAATTCATTTATTCAATAACGATTTTTACATCATGTCTGAATTTCTATAACTAAACATTTATATAAACTATTACTGAACTTTACATCTTTGCAATTATATAAAATACTTATTTATTTTATTTATTATATACTTTATTGTACACCTTACAATACATTTAAAGATACAAATAATAAAACTAGTGTACAATGGGCGGTCTTATCGCACAGGGCAATCTCTTACAGACAACCTTTAAATACATTAAAAACAGAAAAAATAATAATCATAAAAAATAACCATAAAAATATTTTGTGTCAAATTACCAATTATTATCAAAATTATATCAAAATAAAAAATAATCATCTACAATACATAAGTCTAACATCATAATTCATTAATAAGCACAAAAAATAATCATAAATATACTCTATGTCAAATTGCATATTATTGTCTAAATTACAATTTAAAAAAGTCATAAATCTATTCATAATATTCTATAAAATTTTCATTTCTAGTCAATAAAATTATGTAACATTCGATCATAGTATTAATATTCATAGTTCATCAATAGAATATAGACACTTATCTAACAAGAACCGTTTAAGCTTATTCTGAAACTCACTTGTATATATCAAACCTTTTAGTTCTATCGGCAGTTTATTAAAAATCTTTAACAATTTGTGGTAGGCGCTTTGCTTTACTACGTTCAGGTGAGGAACTTGCTTCCACTGAAGATCCTTTCTTCTTATACTCTCCCTTATTTGCCTTTCATCTTCAGTCTCATATTCAAAGATATATTTTGATAAGTGACTAAGTAGAACCAAAATGTACAAGCTTGCTACCGTCAATATATTTAAGTCCTTAAAGTGACTCCTGCATGATTCTTGCTGTTGAATTCTAGTCATGGTTCTGACTGCTCGTTTCTGAATTACGAAAGCTTTTTGAATATTGTAATTATAACTTCCTCCCCAGAAAAGTATGCTATATCTCAATTTTGACTCAACTAACGCGTAATAGACCATTTTTAAGTATTTCATGGTCACCTCGTTTCTAAGACTTCTTAGTTAACAGGCAGAGCTGATTGCTTTCTCTAAGTGTCCCAGTTCATGTTTCCACTTTAACTGGTTATCTATAAGAACTCCTAGAAACTTAACCACCTCGACCACATTCACCGATTCTCCATTTAGTTTTTTCACGCAGTTAATACTGTCTTTATTATTAGAAGTGGACTGAAAAAGTATCACGTTAGTTTTACTGGCATTAACTTTAAGACCGTTAACAGCAAACCAGGTGTGAAAGATATCCAAGGTTTGATTAACTACGGAATTAAGATCGTGTATATTATCAGCCGAAACAACTGCATTGGTATCATCGGCAAACATCACAAGCTGGATAGATCCCGCAGCTTTTTCCATCATGTATTTTATAAGGTCATTAACAAACGTGATAAAAAATATCGCTCCCAATACGGAGCCTTGTGATACACCAGTGTGCACAGGAGACAATTGAGACCTGTATGTTTCTTCACTTGGACAACTTTTATCTGTAGTATTTGTTTTTGATACCACGGCTTTGATCTCCACGAACATCTTTCTGTTTTTCAAATATGACGTGAGAAGTGCTAATACTTTGCCCCTGATACCGTAATGCTCAAGCTTTTCTAGCAGTATTTTATGATCCACCGTGTCAAATGCTGAACTTAAATCTAAGAAAAGCCCAGCTACTTTCCGTTTGTAGTCCAACCTGCTAACTACGTCCTTAATTAGAGTTGATATTGCGTCTTGTGTCCCAACGCCTTTCTGGTAACCAAATTGTCTTCTACTTAACACTCCATTTAGGTTGAAATGTCTGAGTAATCTAGCTTTAATTAATTTTTCAAGAATTTTTGAGAGTGTAGGTAGTAATGAGATTGGTCTGTACATCTTTGGGTCTGTCTTAGAACCTTTTTTGTGTACTGGTATTATTTTGGCTATCTTCAGTTGATCTGGAAAAATTCCTTCATCAAAACACTTATTACAAAAAATGCTTAAAGGTTCCGCTAGTACGTCTATGTTGTCTTTTATTACTGATGTATTTATGTCATCATAGCCACAAGATTTTTTGTCATTCATTTTTTTTCACCATCTTGAATATCTCAAAGGGAGTGACAGGGTCAAAGACTAGGTCATTGGTTACTCTTTTTGCACTTTTACGTAGTATTCCTATGGCAGCCCTTGAGCTTGTAGAAGTTAACGACTTAAGTTCGAACTGCCGGGCAAAGATATTCACAACATCTGCTGGTTCAGACATAATCTTATTATTGGATTTTAATATGAGTTTTGTATTGTTTTTGACACTCTTATTTCTATGTTTGTTTATAACTTTCCAAACATCTTTTGAGATGTTCGTTGATTTCGCTAATTCAGATTGTACTGTTAGTTTTTTGGCCATATTTATTACTTTTCTGTACAGCGCGATGTATTTTTGCCTATAATCCATCACAGTATCATTTTGTCTATTCCCTTTGCCAGCATTAAGAAATCGTTTCATTTTACTAGACACCTTTACACCCTTAGTGACCCATCGTAGCTGCGTATGACGAGTTAAGTGTACCTGCAATTTCCTTTTCTTAAAACAGCGTGCAAAGATTTCTTCAAATTGCTTTAAAAATGAGTTTATTCTGAAATCACTCCAGTCGTGATTTAATAGCATATTTCTAAAGTAACTTCTTGTATTTGCATTAAAAATCCGTTTGGTTATCTGAATCCTACTGGTTTTTACATTCCCACCTAATTTGTTATTCCTAAATACTGTGCTGCAAAGTAATCCTGCATGTCCATCTACCAAACCATTGTGGTCAACATTGCAACTTATCACGTGATCGGCTAACAAATTGGTGAAGACGTTGTCAATACAAGATCGCGAGTCATTTCGAATAAATGTAGTCGAACTAATTAGAGGTCTAAAGTGTCAATAAATTTAATAAGTCATTTCTTTTTTTATTGTCAGTAGATAAATCTATATTAAAATCACCGCAAATAACACAGTTCTTGTTAAAAAAAATGTTCTAATAGTTTCTCGAGCCTTGCCATAAAAGTGTCTAAGTTTTTATCATAAGGCGTACGATAACAGCAACACACAGACAGACCTGTTGAAACATCTTTGACACAACATATTTCAAAACAGTCCATATAATGTAATTTTTTGGCAATGGGCAGATCCTCGTATTGTCTATCCGATTCTGCTAGAATAATAGTCCCTCCTGTCCGCTTATTTAATCTGGTATTATATGATGCCACATTGTACTTTGAAAGATTTAACAAAGAAACTAGTTCTTCGTTTAGGAAATGCTCACTAATACACAAGTAGTTCAGCGGTGTACACACGCTACCTAGATATATTTCTAACACATCTTTCTTATTGTTTAGGCCACACATATTTTGATGAAATGTTTAAACAATTACACATTGAACTATCTACAGACTCATTTGTATGTGTTTCAGTTGGCACATGTTTATCACCGAAAAAATGCATTTTCATCCGACATTATCTTTTTTTTGAAGTAGTAAGGGATATTTCCAGGTTTTAACTGGTCGCTTTTGTATTCGTTCTTATTAACAATTCTTAAGCTGTCACAGTTATTTTCATGGACCTATGGACGTGGGTGACTCGGGCCCCAAATGTAATATCTACTATAATCTAGTAAGGGTTCATTTTGTTTCATCCTGCAGTCCCTCTAACGGGCATATGCATCAGACTACTTCACTCTGGTGCAACACCATCATGTTGCTTAATGGTCATTGGGTATATTCAACTGTCGGTTGACTTGGCGCTAAGTTCATTTTCTCTCGTATTATTTTATTCTAGGTCGATGCTTGAGCTAGTTTACTTTCTGCTATTTTATTTACGGTAGGCATTTGAACCATTTTACCTTTTTCAAAAAGTTACTAAATTTGATGCATTTTGGGCTAACCAACATAAATTTTCTAAAATAATACACAATTTTTAACAGTAATAACTTAAACAACTTCCTTACTTAATTAGGGATACACTGTATTAAATAAATTAAAGTCTATCAAATAGTTATATTTTTATGATTTTTTTAAATAACTTTGATCCGTCCTCCTGCAAGTTTTACAAAATGTCGCTTAGATCAATTAGCCTTTCAACCGTCGATATTACAGTCATGAAACGATTACATAATTACTTCCAAGTAGTACTTACTCCGCATTCAACTTCTCCTGTATCCGAGGCCTGCACCCGATCATCAGCAGGATATACAACATGGTGGAGGCTGCCGTTTCCTGCCCTCCAAAGATGACAGTGTCCACCTCTGATTTGATCTGCTTCTCAGTCAGGCTCGGATCAGTCTCACTCAGGTCCATTAAGATGTCCAGGAAGGTTTTTATCTTTGGCCCGTCTTTAGCAACTGAAAAAGACAGTTGTAGAACATTTAATAACACTGAAATCTAATGACTCTCTGATTCAGTTTTACCAATGGAACTGGTCACACAGTTAAACTGCTTTCAAAAGCTTGTAGTGTTATTCCACTAGCAGCTGGGTAACACGATACCCGTTGGCTGGACCAGCGTCAGATTTACTGGCTTCTGACTTTCCTTAACGACTGTCAAAGATGTCCTAATGACAGCCGGCGACCAACGGCTTAACGTATTTTCCGAGGCACGGGACACCGCCAACTTCCAAACTCCGGGCTACTACTGAGAAATTCCTTACAGACAAACCCAATAGCACTTTTTGCCCTACCCGGGAATCCTCGTTCTCAGTAGTTGCGCTTGCGTTCAACTCGGGTTCCCGGCAGGCCACGAAGAAGATGGTGGAACGACCCCGATTCTTGAAAATTGGAGGGATATTTTGCCCAGCAGTGGGACGGAACGAAATTATAGAAATAAAAATAATGATTGGACATGGACACAATACTTTACCACTATAATTGTTTTCTCCCATTTGAGTTTCCTTTGCATTCTTCCGTTCCAGTTTTCTCTTTTTCATCACCTGATACAATAACAGCATATCAGAACCAGAATTTAGTCTCTTACTCTACCTGTATACATATGTATAGGTACGACGAAACGCTTCAGTAGTAGGCACATTTTGGTTTCCTAGGATAGCGGTGCCGTCAAATAGCGTAATACAGCGGTGAATGACGTCACTAGAACGTTGTCTATGTAAACAAAATGGCGCGGTTTCCTAGAGAGCGGTAACTGACACCGTAACGTCAAAAAGCGGTGCCGCCATTTGCATGACGGCCGTCTTGTCGGTGTCAGATGGTTTCGTGAACGTTTCCAAAGAGAATGAATATACTAGATAGCGATGAAGTAGACAGTGTGTTAAAACGGCCGTGGAACTTTCCACATGTCGTCACCGTAAAGACGGCCGCCTTTTTGCGTCCGTAATATTACGGCCGCTATATGACGGCACCGCTTTCCTAGGAAAACAAAGCTTTACTGGTAACTCGACGTATTCCTTGCAGGACGTCATAGTAGGGTTAAAATGCAATAAATTTAGCGACCTAACGCTCTACCAAAGTTCAGTAGTTTCGAGCTCGTTGGATTTTTCAAAAAAAATCCCATTTGCAGCTAATTTAAAAATGATTTACGGAACGATTGTCAGATCTTTGTTATAATTAAAAGTTAAAATTCTTAAAATCTTGGCTTCATATAAAATTTTTCAGTTTCAGTTGTAAAAAAAAAGCTAAAGAATTTTAAGTTATCATTATGTTTGGGTACGGGGAGCACGTATTTATGTTAGGAAGTCAGATGGTTTTGATACCAAGATTATGAAAGACATGGATTCGCTACACTTAATTGTATAATGTTCAATTACTAACCAAAAGCTGTTATTTAGGTTATTCTAAGTTAAATTCGCTACCTTTACCATATATTACCAAAACAGTCGTGGATTATCTATTATAACCTATTGTATTCCGTGTTGGGGTGGTGCAGCTAAAACTTTCCTTAAACCGTTAGAAGTCGCACATCGAGCCATACTGAAAGTGGCTACTTTTCGTCCATTTATTTTCCCAACAAATGAGTTATACAACAATTACAACGTCCTCAACATACGGCAATACTTTATTTTACAATCTATCCTATTACAACACCACAAAACCCCATATACTGAAATTAATAAACGTCGAAAAGACATAGTATGTAATCCACCGCAAACCCGGGTGACGTTTACTAAAAGAGTCTTTTACTTTTTAGGTCCATCGCTGTATAATAAAATAAACAAAAAATGTCCAGTATATAACTTAACTTACCACAATTGCAAAAAACTGTCCGTACATTTCTTCAAAATCATACATATGACGAAACAGAAAAATACTTAAATTAACTTATCACAAGCTTGTGTATTGTACCACACACCTAATATACCCACACTGATTCACTCCTCTTTCATCTACACACACTCGCATAGCCACGGTTCCACGCACATACGCGCTCACTTACACATCCACACATACACTCACATACATAAAAATACGATCTAGAGTACTTCTCAGCAACTAAACCTACCTTGCAAAAATTATAGCACTTGTAGTTAAAAATTTTTAGTAATACCTTACAACGTAGTTAAAAATATTTGACACTATGTTAATAAAAGGAGCTCGGCACTGTTACTCCTTAATACAGGCTATTTTGTAGCTTAGCTAGGAGAACAGCAGTTCACCCGCTTAGTCGGAGATTTTATTTTAAGCATAAGCAGATGTAATTTATGTATCGATCTCCCTTTTTTATAAATAAAGATTATATTATATTATATTATTACGATCTAAAACTCATAAATTTTATTGTAATTTAGTATGTTCATCCAGATTTCAAAGGATAAAATAGCCAAGCATCTTAAAAGCTCAGACATATCTAAAAGTTCCAGGCAGCGATGAAATTTCCCCTAACTTTATCGCAACTTGCGCTGACCAACTAGCAAGCCCCCTATGCTTGATTTTTAACAAATCTCTCAGCTTTGGTATTTTCCCTAAGCAATATGGAAGGTGGCCAAAGTAGTACCGATTTAAAAATCAGCTGCTGATGATTTGGTGGAAAATTATCGTCCTATATCTGTTCTTTTGATATTTGCCGAGGTTTTTGAAGCAATGTTTGCCCTGATATACAAACTACTCTAGGAAATATCTGTCTGACCACCAGCATGGCTTCACTGCTGCGAGATCCATCTACACTAATTTAGTAGCTTTTTTGGAGGTTATTGCACCTTCACTAGACTCGAACCGGCAAGTCGACGCCATATACACTGATTTCAGCAAGGCTTTTGACAAAGTTTCTCATGAAGTGCTGATTCAAAAATTTGGTGCGTATGGCTTTGCTGGTTCTCTTCTTAAGTTGCTGCACTCTTATCTAACGGATAGATGTTTTTATGTCGTGGCCAATGGCTTTAAATCTGAATCCATGATCATTACCTCCGGTGTTCCGCAGGGTTCCCACGTGGGCCCCATAATATTTATAATCTTTGTAAACGACCTTCCTTATTGCTTCTTTAACTACATTCCATTCCTATTCGCCGATTATTTGAAAATAGTCCGCGTCATAGATTCTCTAGCCGATTCATTATTACTTCAGGATGACTTGAACAGACTTTTAAACTGGTGTCAGGATAATAATTTATGCTACTTAATGTTGAATAATGTTCCCAAATTACGTTTACTCGCAAGGCTAACTTCATTGATGTTAATTATAGTATGAATGGTACGTACCTCAGAAAAGTTGATGTGGTAAAAGATTTGGGAGTCTTTCTTGACCGATAACTTACATTTATTCCCCACATGGACAACTTTATTCAAAAAGCTTCAAAAACACTCGGTTTCATGTTGCGTAATGTTAAATGTTTTCGAAAACCTAAAAGTATAAAATATCTATCTTTTAAACTGCCTTGTTCGTACTGTATTGGAATATTGCTCGGTTGTGTGGTGTCCCCACTATGCAATACATAGTCTTAGGTTAGAGAGGATTCAAAAAAGATTTTTGTACCATCTTGCATATTGTGCGAGATTAGCCAAAAAAGTTCCGAGCTACGCAAAACGTCTTGAAAAATTTGACATGATCTTACTCATAAAACGAAAAGATGGTATAGATTTGCTTTTTCTTTTTAAATTGCTTTGGAGTAAAATAGACTGCCCCCAGTTTTTAAGTAAGAATAATTTTAACTTTCCCCACAATTATCCACGTCACCCTATCAAACTAATTGTTCATGACATCTACCGCCAACTAGTGACTAGGTGGCACAACGACATAAGGGCCTCGTAATACCTGGCGCCTACGCACCGATCTATTCATCAAAATGGTGAAATGTGCTAAGTGCGGAAAACTGGTGACGAAAAAAAGTCCAGGTATACAGTGCTCAAAGTGCAGCAAATGAATTCATGCATCATGTGCTTCAATAACGGCGGATCAGTTAAGCGTCCTGTACTCAACAGACGCCGTAGATTGGAAATGTCGTTCATGTGTGGGCAGTACTAAACTAAAATGTTTGTCCTGTATCCTGCCAGAAGCTGACGACGAAGAAATCACAGATACGGAGAATCTCATGGACAGCAACATAACCCAACGCATTCTAAGCGATATACGGCGGGAGGTACGTGGTATAATAAAATAAGAGTTGCAAAGTACCCTGCAGTTCTACTCAGACAAAATTGATGAGTACGAGCAAAAGATAAACGAATAGAAAACCAAGTTAAAATAAGTCAAAAACCAGAACATAGATTTGAAGCAAAAATATAAAAACCTCGAACTTAAAAATGAGGTAGTGGAACAAAAACTGAACGCACTTGAACAAAGTCAATTAGCAAATAATATCGATATTTGTGGTATTGCCGAAACAGAAGACGTAGATAGTGTGATGGATAATCTATGTACAATATTAAAGCTTCAATACAGTGACATCGTCAGCACTTATCGCAAAAAAAGTAACCGCCCGGAAGCAAAACCAGGAAGACTACCCCCAGTAATCACTGTTACCCTTAAGCCCTCCTTAAGGGTAACAGTGATTACTGGGGGTAGTCGTAGTGTCGGGATCTATGGCTTCAAGCCGCTAAAACTCATAATATTACAGGATAAAACCTAGGTTGCGCTGAGGAAAACAAAATATATCTCAGAGAAAGCTTATCACCTACAACGGCCTACCTACTTTGGGCAACGAAAACTGCTTTAAAAGAAAAAACCTATGTAAATTCGTTTGGTTTAAGAATGGACAGATATTAGTTAAACGGTACGAAAAAGGGAAAACCTACAATATTCAATCCGAGAAGTATATAGAGCAGCTAGTCTCTGAATTTAGAAATAATCAGGACACATGAAGCCCCTTATTTGTGCAACGTAATTAACTTTATTTAGTGTCAGTCTAAGACATCAACAATGGATGACTCAGATGATTTCATCATTGAAAATACATACAAACATTGGGATGAATTTACAGTTGAACTACCTCATAATATATATAACTTGATAACAATGCTTCATGTAAATATAAGATCAATGCTGAATAACTTCTCCCAACTCGAATACGTTATTACGAATAGCCCGCGGACTATTCACCTAATCATCATCTCCGAGGCAAACATCTCAGACAGCACAAAATCACTGTTCAAGCTCGTCGACTACGACATGTATACTCAGCTGCGTCATTTTAGAAAGGTAGGAGGAGTAATCGTGTATGTGCACAAGAGCATTTGCTTCACCAGACTACCTTCGTGTTCACACAGCTTCGAGTGTATAACCGGCGAGTTAAAAACTGCTTATGGTAAAACGATTAATTTGTGTGCTGTGTATAGACCGCCGGATACGAATAAGACAATGTTCATTGAAGAATTAGTGAGTTTAATAAATCAATTTCCACTAAAAACAATTTAGTTATATCAGGTGATATGAATATTGACTTGTAACTAAAAACTTTGCTTACTAAAAATTACTTAAACTCCTTGTGTGAATTAGGTCTTGAATGTGGAATCAATCAGTTTACTCGGATTGATAAGCGAGGTGAGTGCATAACAAAATCATGTATTGACCATATTTTTATACGTAGTGTGAACTGTCGCACCATTCAAACAGCTATTGTAAAAAAATGCGCTAGCTGACCACTTCATAACCGGTTGCGCGCTAGTCGATAATAATACGTGCGTAAACAGAGCCGCTCAGTACAGGGCCAAATTAGATGCCTGTTAACTGATGACTGTAAGTTAAAAAGTGAATTGAATAAAATTAACTGGAGTTCGGCCTTAGATTACGATAATCCTAATGATATTTTATGTTTTATCTTAGATAGATTTTCTTTTGTTTACGAGAACTGTAAATACAATGTAAAAGTTAAACTTAGTAAAAGACAAACGTGTAAATGAAAAAGTACTAAAAGAGAAAATATGAGTTCAAAAAGATATCAATTACTTAACATCTGGCTTAAAGATAAAAGCAATATAACAAATAGGCTATTATACAATAAATACAGAAATAAAACAAATAAACATGTTAATAATGTAAAAAATAATTATATTATGAAAGAGATACAATCCAATTTTAAGAATTCAAAAAAGGTGTGGGAAACTATTAATAAATTGTGTGGAAAAATAACTAAATCTATAGATGAGATAATAATAAAACACTTTAAATTGTTACCAAATGTTTTGTCTAATAAGTTTGCCACGGAATTTAGAGATAATGTTAATTATACATGTAAAATGCAGTGTAACACGCCTATTCTAGATGTTATCTCCTACATTTATAAATGTAGCTCATCCATGAGATTGCAGAAGGCCACAGAAGAAGTAGTATCCTCTATTATAAAACATCTAAATGAGAAAAAATGTCCCGGATTCGATGGTATTCGAGTCAAAGATTGAAAATACATATATAAAGAAATTACTCCTGTTATAACGCATCTCATTAACGCATGCATTAACATATCCTTGTACCCTGATCAACTGAAGATTGGCGTCGTAAGACCTATTTATAAGAATGGTTCGTACATAGACGTTAACAACTACAGACCTATTTCGATTTTATCTTGTATTGATAAGATAATAGAGAGATATCTCGGATTAGAAATAAACACATTCTTGACAAAAAATGAAGTTATTAATGACAAACAATAAAGCTTTCAAAAAAACAAAAATACCTCACAATTATTGTCAAAATTTTGCAATGAGGTCAATAAGTGCCTGAACAATCGTGAACACGTTCTTGTTGTCCTCATTGATTTCAGCAAAGCTTTTGATTGTTTGGAATATAAAACGTTATATAATAAGTTACAGCAAATTGGTATACGGAGTCCATTCCTAGAATGGTTTAAAGACTACCATAAAAACCGCTTCACGTCGGTAAGTGTCGCTGGTTCGTTAAGTAGCATGGTTCAAACTGATAAAAGCACAGCACAACGTTCGATTATCGGGCCGACGGAATACTTATTGTACGTTAACGACATGTGTAACATCTTCACGGAAGGCTCCGTGTACCATTTTGCTGACGATACATAAATATATACAACACATGTACACACATGAACAACCAAACGGTTGCTGCACATAAAGACGTAAGGGAGGCACAGAGAGTGATGCAGTGTAACTTCGACCTTTTATGTAAGTGTGCACACGATGTGGGTCTCGTAATAAATATAAAAAAGACCAAATTCCTTCACATACATTTGCCCTACCTGACGACGCCTACTGTGCCCGCGATCGTTGCGCACGAGCACCTGTGTCTTCACTAACCAGTCAAACCGTGTAATTGCCAAACATTGGAGTTAGTCACTAATCATATGTATCTTGGTCTGATACTAGATCATAATTTCCACTGGCGGCCGCACATTGATCATGTGTGTAATAAGCTGAGGTCTATATTATCAAAGTTATCAATTCTTAAGTATAAGTTACCATACAAAATATTTAGAACTTTATACCTTGCACTGGCTGATTCTGTAATTGATTATGGCCTCAGTAGCTACGGACGTACATAAAAAACCTACGTCGATGACATTTATAATTTACAGTTGCGAATTTAAACTATTGTTCCCAGTTACATAAAAAAACAATTTAAAAATAATAAAAAGTAAAAAAACTAAAACCCGACTACGACAAAAAAATCGATGCTAAAAAGGATGAAACAAGATTTTCAGGATGCTGAAATAAACAAGGTTACTGGAAAAACAAGAACAGAACAAAAATGAAAGCCGTAGTCACACGTCACGTTAATAATTGTTTTGTTACGGTTGATATCCTATATAACGTGTGACTACGGCTTTTATTTTTGTTCTGTTCTTGTTTTCCAGTAACCTTGTTTATTTCAGCATCCTGAAAATCTTGTTTCATCCTTTTTAGCATCGAGATTTTTGTCGTAGTCGGGTTTTAGTTTTTTTACTTTTTATTATTTAAACTATTTTGTTGTTAAATCACTGTGTTTCTATACTATTTACTTTATTTTTTATAAGTTCAAGTGAAGACCTTTCAAATGATACCAAACACGGTATATCTAACTTATTTTTATTTTTTACACATGACTTTTTGACCGCTAGAGGGCGCCATGTTTAATTTAAGCAATATTTTTGAAAAGTACAAGTGAAGCCCTTTCAAATGATACCAAACACGGTGTATCTATCTTATTTTTATTTTTACACATGGCTTTTTGTCCGCTAGAGGATGCCACGTTAAATTTAAGCAATATTTTTGATAAGTACAAGTGAAGCCCTTTCAAATGATACCAAACACGGTGTATTTATCTTATTTTTATTTTTTTACACATTATTTTTTGTCCACTAGAGGGCGCCACTTTAAATTTAAGCAATGTTTTGGAAATGTGCATGATGCTCTTTCAAATGATATCAAACACGATGTGTTTATCTCATTTTTATTTTTTGACGCAACACTTTTTGGGTCCCAGAGGGCGCCACATTAGGTTTTGTGACACGTCACGTAGCCTATGTTCAGCGGACGGTCAAGACGGTTCTAACGATACCTCATTTGTCGAGTTCCGATAAGCAGCTTTGGAGCTATGAGGGAACAGATGAACATACACACATACATACATAGCCTGTCAAAATCATAACCCTCCTTTGGCTTTGCCGTAGTCGGGTAATAACGAAAAGGGTTTATTTAAGCACTGTCAAGTTGTAAATGTCTTCGACAAGATACGTTTACGCGACATTAACGATAACTTCTACAGTATTAGTAATATCCAGAAATACGAAAGGTTACAGTCGTTACGTTGTCTGTCCTACTTACCCACGTATAAAATACTAAATCACAATAACGTGTATGGTGCAAGGACGTGGGAATGCATGCTACCATCATTCTTAAACGATATGCCTGTAAATGTCATTAAAAAATTAACTCCAAAGAACTGCTGTAAAGTGCTAAAGAAACACTTTCTAGAAAGTAATACGATCTAGAAAGCGTTTCGATTCATAGTTAATAAGTGTTACTTTTAATAATAAGTGTGTATGTGTGGTGTGGCATTGAGTTGCCGCGGCTAGCATACCACAGATAAACCCTCGATGGTTTAGGTGGTATGTTTAAGTTTGTAAAAAATTTACTCGCATGTTTTAAATAACAAACGAAAAAAAAAAAAACGCACCACACGCACAGCTCATCGATCGACAGCGGCGTCACAATACACCAAGTTCCCAAGAAAACACCAAGATGGCGCCGCCTCGCGCCTATAAAACCGATGGCTGATCGCTCAACGACGAGACTCGAGAACTGTAGCCCCAATTTACATACCTGTTAACTTAATTACATTCAAATATATAACGGCTTTTCAACCAATTGTAATTCGAAGCATTTAAAGTAAATTATAATAATTTTCTACCAGGAAGATCGCTTTATTTCCCTGAAGAACACAGAATCCCACAACCACAGATTGAAGAGGAAGGCGCCTTACGCAGAAACATAATTTTGTGGACCTTCGTGCCGTATAAAACCAACCAGTCCAGAGAAGTAGAGAATCAGACGTGGACACGAACGAGAGACGCGCAACTCGGTAATACGTGCCAGCCCAGCTCTTCCTCTTTCCTTGTGTTAATAGTGTTTCTCCTCTCAAATTCTAGTGCATCATACTTGCTCGCGAGATCGGGCAGGAGCCGCAGTGGCTACAGCCTCTACGCTCCAGGCGTTGAAATCGTTTTCGCAAAACGTGAGTACTCCAGGTTTCTATATCTACCAGAATGGCGGAGTCAGGTTCTACTCATCTAACGGATGCTCCTAAATCACCTCTTAAATCTCCGTTAATCACACAAATTAACGCCTGCACACGCAGAAGGGGAGTAATTAAGGGTCGATTGTCTAATTTGCAAAAATATGTTGAGTCATCCCAACAGCCGTTAGAAGCTAACAGAATTCAAATTACGCATAGATAGTGCTACCTCCCTGTTATCTGAATTTAAAGACCTTCAGTCGCAAATCGAAGAATTGTGTGATAATTTGGATGAACATGTGGAATATAGGGAACAGTTCGAACAAAGGTTTTTTTAGTGTCATCGCGCAAGCTAAGTCTTTGTTGTCTGAGGATGGCAAAACACCTAAAAGTTTCAATAACTCTGAGGCAGTACAACCAGTGAAGTTACCTACAATTCAATTACCACTACCATTGAGGGTTGTTTAACATTCGACTAGGTACTACGCAGGTAGCCGACTTGAAAGTCGGCTACTCAGCTGTACCTCTCTTTCACATTCGGACAACTACCTTTCTTTCTCTTCACTGCAAATACGAGCTCGTTCACATTTTGCCTACGAATATGCAATAACGTGAAAATCGCTATAATGTTAGTTATTATGTATTGATACTTCACCGTCGATATGACAATTTAAACTAAAAAGGTGATTAACCACTCTTATTTACCCTAGAAAGAATAAAATTAAAAGCAAAACTAATTTTAATGACGATTTCAAACCATAAAATTAATTTTAAACTCTATCTCTTAAACAGACCCATCTAGTGTCAAATTATGGAACGGACTATCGCTCGGTCCAATAGTTATTTTATCGGTTCGTGCGTCTTCAGAAACGCAGAGACAAATAATCGACGTTTAACTGTCGTTTAACTTTGTTGAAGCCTAGCCTCTATTGAGAACATAACTGGGATCTTCAGAAACCGGACATGAGTCATTTTGCAATAAATTAAAACTATAATATACATATTTGCAAAAATAATCTGAACACACTAACAGATTTGTATTTCTTTTATTAGATGCGGGATAAGGTCCCAATAAATCGCAACACAATGCTTCAAATGGTTTGCTAACCTGTTTTGGGTTTCCCATTAAACCAGGTCAAGATGAATTCACCGGTTTGTACTCTTTACAAGTCTGGCAACTGTTGACATAACTTTCAACTTCCTTATACATATTCCTCCAAAAATAATGTAATGTTAAACGTTTATGAGTTTTAAAAATTTCGAGATGGGCACCTGTGGGATCATCGTGAAATTGTTTTAATAAGGGTCCCACATCTTCACTTGGTATCACTTGTTTCCAAGAGTATTGTGAGGTTAAGTTATATTTATTTTTAGATTGTCTAAACAATTTATTGTCTGTAAGTGTATACTTTGGATTTTTTTCTGGAAAGTTTTCACAGTTTTCTACCATTTTTAAATACCATTTATCTTGAGTATTTTCTGTAATTTCTAATGACTCTACGTTAATTCTTGAGAGTGCATCCGGTAAAACCATCTTCTTACCTTTTCTATGTATTATATTAAAATCAAATTGGCTCAAACGAATACTCCAGCGAGCCAACCTCCCTGAATGATTCTTTAATTTATAAAACCATTGCAATGATGCATGATCTGTAATGATATTACACTTTTGACCCTCCACGTACATTCTAAATTGTTCTACAGCAAATAAAACAGGCAACAACTCACGTTCAGTAGTTGTACGAGCATTACTGTACATTGTATAAAACTGTAATAAAACCAATAAAATATTCAGTAGCGATTAAGTAGCAACAGTATCGAAGTTGAAATAAACCAACTGCAAAATCGTCTACTCATTTCAATCAAACCAACCACTGCTGGGACTTACAACCCCAGCATCCTCACTGTTGGGAGTTAAAACCCCAACAGTAGTTGTATAGTTGATTTCATGTTTATTAAGTATTCTGCTACAGCAAGCTACTGGATGGTCAAAATTGTCATATGACTGTGTTAACATGGCCCCTACAGTATAGGCCGAAGCATCACTTTGTATTGAAAAGGGCAAATTAAAATCTGAAAATTTAAGAATAGGTGCTGAAACTAAACTTGATTTAATGTTTTGAAAGCTTCTTCAGCCTCCTCTGTCCATTCAAAAGTGACGTTCTTATATGTCAGTTTACTAAGTGGTCTACTAATTTTTTAAAAATCTTTTATAAATCTACGGTACCAGCCTGCCATTCCCATAAACCCTTTAACTTCTTTAGGTGTAGTTGGTGTCGGATAATTAAGTATCACATCCACCTTAGAAAGATCTGTACGAAGTCCTTGTTTATCAACCATGTATCCTAGATACATAACTTTTTTTCCACAAAACTAAGATTTACCCATATTAATAGTTAAGTTTGCTTCTGCTAAACGTTGATAGACGTTTGAGATCCATATTATGTCATCTTGAAAAACGAATACTTTATTGTCAAACTCTGGACCGAACAATTTATCCATTAATCGCTGCATAGTGGCAGATGCACCTATTAAACCAAATGACATTGTTACATATTGAAAAAGACCCCTTCTTGGAACTGTAAATGCAGTTTTTTCAGCAGATCCTTGACTGGCATACTCAATCTGCCAATATACAGCACTGAGGTCAATCGAGGTCAAATACTTAGCGTCCCTCAAGCTATCTAATATTTGATGTATGAATGGTAATGAATAAGCATCAGACTTAGAAACAGCATTTAGTTTTCGACAATCTAAACAGAGCCTTAAATCACCGTTAGGTTTAACACAGAAAGTGGTTCAGTACCTTTACCATGAGTTTACGCAATCAAAACTCGCTAGCGACTCCGTAAATTATTTGTATGAAATATTCCACAGCGCCCCTAGCGGTCACAGAAAGAATTAAAGTTCGTACCATAAGCACTATAGATTACGATAAGTTTAAAACATAACGTAATCTATACGATAGTCACTAACGTTTTTTAGCTGTCACCATACAAAACGGTACCATGAGTCACTAATTCGATAGGCGCTAGCGAACGATACGCTTACGGTAGTAGTTACGTTGCTCACTAGCATTTTGGCGTGTGAAACATGTATTTACATTAACATTTAATACGTTTTGAGTAAAATAAAGTTATAATAATGTCTGCAAGAGCATATTTAGCGTGCAATATGTTAGTGGCCGCTGAATTTAAAGATCAACGACGTGAACAACGTGAATTTCAAGCCAATATGAGAATTTATGTTGGCTACCAATTGAAAAATATTACTGAAAGAAAGTTTATTAAACTTTACAGACTCTCAAAAGACGAGTTTGAAGATATATGCATATTATTAAATAATGTTTCGGATTTGAAGTCAACACAACGATTTTCTTTAGAACTAAAAGTAAGTTGGTACCAATGATAATAATGCAGCTATCTCAAAACAAATTACAATAATTTTCATTTGTATGTATTTTCTTACTTACACTGTGTTATTATTAAGGCAAAGATATTACTACAAAAACTGTGGTTGTGCAAACTAGACTGGGATGACGAAGCATCATACCCCTTGACATCAAAGATAAGTGGGAAAAGTTCGTCAGTTCATTATCCGCATTAAATGATATTAGAATCCCCCGTCACATAGTGTGTACTAACCCTGTCTGAACAGAGTTACACATATTCACGGATGCTAGTGAGAACGCATACGGATCGTGTGCAATTGTGCATACGCCCGTAGTTTTAGCGAAACCGGTGACGTAACAGTGAAACCACAGAGTACATTTTTAGGGTTCCGTAGCCGAATGGCAAAAAAACGGAACCCTTATAGTTTCGATATGTCTGTCTGTCTGTCCGTCCGTCCGTATGTCACAGCCATTTTATTCCGAAACTGTTAAGACTATACATGTGAAACTTAGTAGATAGATGTATTCTGTGGACTGCTTTCCGAGTTTAAGAAAAAGAAAATTAAAATATATTCAAAGTAAAGGGGGGCCCCATACATGGAACTAGAACTGAAAATATTTTTTTTTTCATGAAACCTATGCGTGTGTGGTATCTATATGTCGCAGTATGATAGATAAAGCCGTAATATGGTTATATCCCTAGGGATATAATTATATACCGTAATATAGTTATACGAAAGCGATTCATTACTATCTTACGGTCACAATCTAGTAATATTTTTATCTGACTAAACTAATCTAATTAAATAGTTATAAGTCTACCACAAAATCAAATAAAACAATATATTGGTTTTTAGGGTTCCGTAGTCACCAAGGAACCCTTATAGTTTCGCCATGTCCGTCTGTCTGTCCGTCTGTCCGCGGTTTAGCTCAAAAACTATTGGTACCAGAAAGTTGTACTTTGGCATGAGTATACACGTTAATGACGCCGAAAAAATGGTAAAATAAAATTTAGAAAAAAGCAATTATTTAGGGTACCTCCCATACATGTAAAGTGAGATGATAATTATTTTTTTTCGTTCTTCCCATAGTGTGGGATATGGTTGGATAGGTCTATCAAAAATATTACGGAATTGGTAAAACCGTTTTTTTGATTAAGTAAACCGTTCGTGACTTATCAAGCTTTAAAGTAGCAATTTTCGTTAGAGTCAAGTGTCCTCCCCCCCTCTATCAACTAAACGGTTATAGTTAGAAATTCAAATGTCACGACAGTAGTACCTATATATAACGAAATTTAAAGGAAAACTATCACACATAAGTGGGCTTTACAAGTTTACAAGTAATAGTCGACCAATTGTATTTGACTCGAAAATTTCGAACAACTCTATAGAAATGTCGATAGATGGCGCTAAGCGCCAGTTGTATCGTGCTAGCTTCTTGTGACGATTGAGTAGTGTAGCTCTGTGTCCGTATTTAAATTCAAAACACCGGCTATGACAAGTTTTATACAAATCTCTAAAAAAAATTTAAACTTTCCGTGCAAAATTGTCGGATCAGGTGAGGATTTGTATAGGAAGTCATGTTTGGCTTTTAGTTAGAGCATGGTACGAAACGATCAGTCAGCGAATACGACGCGCACTTGGCTGTTATAAAAACTACGGAACCCTACACTGCGCGTGGCCCGACACGCACTTGACCGGTTTTTTATTTTTATTACAAAATCAACTTTTAGCAACCTGCAATTAGTTACAATACTTTTTAGCAATAATACGTATTAAAGTTGGCAGTGATTTTATGGTGTTTACGCAAAATCGACGGAGCCTTCTATTTCTGGGTGGTTTTAAAAAAAATAACCTAACCTATCCGAGTCGGGGTACTCTGAGTCGGGGTGTTAACCTCCGTCGTACCCCGCACTACACTCCTACAATTATTTCACTAAACTTAATCCAGTAATATAATTATAACACTAAACTTGAATGGTATTATAATTATATTCCTAGTAAGATAGTAATGAATCGCTTCCGTTTATCTATGTTACGGTATATAATTATATCCCTAGGAATATAACCATATCACGGCTTTATCTATCTTACTGCAACATATAGACAGGTCTTTAAAAATCATATAAGGGTTTCTAAAACCACTTTTTCATAAAGTCAATCGTTTAAAAGATATAAGCTTCCAAAGTGGTAAAATGTGTGTTCCCCCCCTCTAACTTCTATAATAATGTGGTGGCGTAACAATGGGACCAACGAGTACATTTTTAGGGTTCTGTAGCCGAATGGCAAAAAACGGAACCCTTATAGTTTCGATATGTCTGTCCGTCTGTCTGTCTGTCAGTCTGTCCGTCCGTCCGTATGTCACAACCATTTTATTCCGAAACTATTAAGACTATACATGTGAATCTTAGTAGGTAGATGTATTCTGTGAACCGCTTTCCGATTTTAAGAAAAAAACTAAAGAATATTTAAAATAAAGGGGGGTCCCCATACATGGAACTAGAACTGAAAATATTTTTTTTTCATGAAACTTATGCGTGTGTGGTATAATAAAATGATATAAGGTTTTCTAAAACCACTTTTTCATAAAGTCAATCGTTTAAAAGATATAAGCTTCCAAAGTGGTAAAATGTGTGCCCGCCCCCTCTAACTTCTATAATAATTGAGTGAAAAATCTAAAAATAATATATTTCTGTAGATATTAATGTAAACTTTCAACCAAAATTAGTTTTAATGAAATCGGGTCAGCAGTTTTTGATATACAGTATATTTTCTAAAACCGCAAATTTAACCTTGTAATTCATACAAACACTATGAAAAACAAAGTTATTTAGCGTAGTTGTAAAAATGTAAATAAGCTAGTTTTAAGAAATTTTTAAGGGATTTTTTTATTCGTCAAATAAATATGTATATATTATATTATTAACGGAAAAACTGCGTGATGACGATGACTTAGAGAGGCAAAGACGAATGTTGGCCGCTAAGAACAATATGCTTGCACGGCGTTTCGCAAAATGTACCAAACAGGTAAAAGTCACTCTGTTCAATGCGTACTGTCGGTCGCTATACACTGACCACCTTTGGTACAAGCACACACAGCGCGCGTATAATACATTACGCGTGCAATATAACAACGCATTTAGATGCATACTTAGGTTACCGTGGCGGTGTAGTGCGTCTGGCATGTTCGCGGAGAACAGGGTTGACGGTTTCCATGCTGTATTACGCAAAGCTAGGGCCTCCTTTATGAGCCGTGTTCATGATTCTGACAATGGAATATTGAGAGCCATATATGAAGCTAATTACTTCTTTGTATACGGCTGTCAATATTCCTGCTAATTAGTTATTTTAATAGATTTGACATTTTTTGTTTTATTTGTTTAAAATGTTTTAATATGATTTTAACGACTGAACTGACTGAATTGAATGGAATTAATTGTATAGTTGAATTGATTTGTAAGCGTATTTCTTTATCCATTTATTTTTGTATTTCGTTAGGTTTTTATATGGGCCTGCGTGCCTGCAATAAAGGATTTTTTTTATTTTTTTATTATATTATTATAGTTACTACGGAACCCTTCATGGGCGAGTCTGACTCGCACTTGGCCAATTTTTATATACTCAGATAGAGCCGTCACTCGAAGATTTCAGGGCGCCCTCTGGCAACAAGTAAAAATAACAATGGATGAAGCATATATATATATATAGCATATAGATACCTACAAATCAGGGTACCACTGCATAGGCCGTCCTATTGAATTCTTCTTTATTTAGTACTTTGTAATTTATATTAATTTACAATAAAACAATAGAATTACAACATCCAATACTTTATTAAAACCTTCTTTTACAATATTTGATGGCCATGTCCTGAATTTTATCTTCCATATTAAGTCTATAATCGTTTCGTGATCCACACAATAACTTATAAGTATCCTTAGGCCCAATAGGACCAATTAAATAAGAATATATTATATCTTATGAATTGAATATATTAATGAATAAAAAATCTTATGAATATATTAATATCTGATGAATTATTTGACAAATTATTTGACTTTTTTCAAACCTTTGACATTTACGTAGTGTTGCCAGGTGACCGTCTCGCGTTCTCCCCAAACCTTCCCCGAAATCTCCCCAAAATTCAAGATTGAAAAAAAAAAGACCTCACAAATGGTTATTCTTTTTTATTATTGATACAATTTTATACAATTTCAGCAATAGCGTCAATGAATAAATTAGCCTCTTCACTCGCGTCGGTTGCAGTTCCGTACAGTTTTTCTGAGTTAAACCTGTTTAGCATCTTTGAACTGGGTTTAAAATGAACACATCCTTCTAGCAATGTGTTAATGGCCAATCTGTTTCGAAGTTTGTCTATAATAATAGCTACTTGAGAGAAGGCTCTTTCCGCAACTGCGTTAGAAACAGGTAACGACAAAATTCTTAGTGCAAGCCACAGAAATCAAAAATACAGGAGAAGTGGTAAGGGGGCGTATCGGTGTCCGCGCGACATGGCCACAGGGCTCATGTCACAGGCAAATGGCCGTCTCCGCGAACTAGTGCGCTTTCGACGGCGATCGTGATAACATATATGAATGCCGAGTTGTTCTGTGGTATCTTGTAAAAACCGAAGCCAAAATCAAATCTATGTGAATCATGGAATCACTTACCATATGTAAGTACAAGTATTTTACAATATTTGTCTTTAAAATCATGTAAAACAATAAATCGTAAAATATTTCTTGGTTTTACTATGTTATTTTTGTTTTCAAATATCAGAGCGATTGTACTCCTTTTGCTATAAATACATTGCTCCTTAACCACTACCTGAGTTCGTCACTAAGTAACTGGGCAAGCAATGTAAACATAACATACGAAACTGTATTACGCGGATTCATCGCGTAGTTTGGCCGCCACTTCTTGCGACGAATTAGTGATGTGCTTGTGCAGATCCACTAACGTAGGCTATCGACAGCAATGTCGATTGACGAATGAAATATTGCTATTATAGTTTAGGGGTTTTTCAACCGACGACAAAAAAAAGAGGAGGTTATCAATTCGACGCGTATATTATTATGTATGATCATCGATTACTCGGAGACGGCTAAACCGATTTGGAAAATTCTTTTTTTGTTTGAAAGGGTATACTTTGAAATTGGTCCCATTGTCACCAAGCCAGGATCTGATGATGGGATCCTGGAGAAATCGAGGGAACTCTTCAAATATTATAGGCACACCTATAGTGATTTGAGTATTTTTAAAGTAACTTGTGTAGTTGCATTCGAAAAGCACCATTTGTGAAGTGGACCTGATGATGGCCACTGGAACTACTCAATATATAAGTATTTCATGTGTTCCGCTTCGATTACTTGAATGTGGTTATTAAGCACAATATGCTCGTCACAATGCATATGGTGAAGTGAAGCTGATGGTGAACTACCAGGAGAACTCCTCAACAAATAACAGCCCAACATTGGGAAAAGCAATATTTTGTAAATGAATATAAGTAGTTGACATTTAGGCTCTTGTAACTAGGTAAATTAAAAATCGACCAACTAAAAGAATTAAATAAAAACTTTTTACCAAAAAATTAAACCGACTCCCAGAAAACACTGCAAAGTGAAAAATAACTTTAATTTCGGAAGTCGGTGCCAAAAACGAAAATACAAAACTAAAGACACCGACTACCGAAATTAAAGTTATTTTTCACTTTGCAGTGTTATTTGGGAGTCTGTTTAATTTTTTGGTAAAAAGTTTTTTATAACATACGGAAACCTCTAAGAAAATATGTTTAACTTTTATTTTACATTAGGTGACAGAAATAAAAATACGTTGAAAAGTCAAGTGTACAAAAAAGTAAAAAAAAATAAACAATTTATTTTACGCCCGCAGCATGCGTGGAGTTCCGACGTCGCCGTCGCTACAATAGTTTATTTTTCAATGTGTCAACCGTTTTAGCCTGGTTGGAAGATCGATGTAAATAATGTTTTTTTACTTATTTTTATTTTTTTACAGAGTAGTAGAGAAATGCGTAACCAATATTCGTAAAGTAAGTTACTTTAATTTTAGGTTAATAATCGGTGGTGTTTTTCGGTTTAGAATTATCGTATGTTATGCCTTATCCTCATGCTGTTTCTTTATTTTTTATGGTTTTTGTATTTTGCTTCCGTTGAAGCTTCGAATGCGTTATAATAATCGGCATGGTTCAGATAATGTATTTGTGAATTGAGCTTAAAATAAGTCAATATATTCATGCTATTTATTTGTTATGCATGGATGTGTGTTTGTTTTCATATATTTAACAATTTCTCTACTAACTAGGATTTTTCTTATAACAAAAACCTATTATAACCTACTAAACTATTACCTGCGGGGTAATTGCGTAACACACTTACAGTAGGAATCGGTTTCATTATGCTAAATCAACAACACTCACTGCGGTATTTACGTTGTTGAGCAGACCAATATTTCGAACATATGAAGCAATGCATTAGCAATATACGTCAAAATCATTCAGATCTTGATTTATAGTGTGTTACGTAATTATTGCGATATTATATGGTGACGTTTAGAAGTAGCTTAGGATGTATGTAAATGATAAATAAGTGCTTTTCGTACTTTTCAGTTTCCCAAAAGATGGTAACATAAAAAAGGAATGGATTGATGCCACAGGCATGCCACCTAACTGGTACCCTACAAAAAATAGATCCATATGCTCGGTTCACTTCAACGCAGAAATGTTCTAGTCTCTAAAGAAAAGTCGCAGGATTTTTGAATGGAAAATTCCAAAATTAAGAGTACAACTGATTTTTGCAGAAGTGGGTTGAATTTTATTTTATTACTGAAAGCTATTCTCATGATTTAGGGTATTCATAAAATCAGTCATTCAACTTTTCAGGATTCTATACAACCTATACGGCTGGTATGTTCCGATCAAGAGCGTAATGTAAGTTAACATCAACTTCTATTTGACCTATCACTATGATAATTAAATATTAAGATTTAAGTCGAAAGCGCCAGGGTAGCCCTTAATACTTAGTAGGTAGTACTTAATAATAATTATGTAATGTTATGTTCTTAATAATATGTTTATTGTTATTGTAATATTTTCTGGACATGCCATTTTTTATTTGGTTCATTTTCAGGTGCCCAAAAAAAATTGTACAATAATAAATGGAAGAATCGATAACTTTCCGATTTAGTCAATCACTAGCGTATATGTAAAATAAATTGCTTTTGCACAGCACAACGATAGCGACCGATGTTTTTGTGTGGGTAAGTTCTACGGTGCATGGTAAATACACGCTGTGTTTGACGGAATAAGGTTTATTATTGATTGTATAGTACGTTCTGATTCAAGAAATGCGGGTGTGTGTGCGAGTGCGTATCTATTGATTTTATTAAACTGCATGTGTAGTTGTTGCCCCGCCCAGCGCCTAACTGGAGACACACGGTTCCCATATAATTTCGTCTCTTGAACATATCTAGTTATTTATTTTATCTATGGTGCAAGCTAACATTTCCACGGGTATGTTTTATCACCAACTGCATTTTTGAAATTATAAACTTCAACCCAGAACTCTTCGGTGTGTTGCGTGGATTTCCAAGTCGTACGATGCACATCATTCCATTCTTGCACCACTGAGTTGACATCATTCACGCGCTCCCTGCGCGGCAACTTCCGAACCACTCGGCTATCATCGTGCGCAGCATTTTGTTTTTGTGTGTCTGCTTTCACAGATTAGTTAGTGGTTTGATCGCGTTCAGACATCATCAGTCCAAATATTCCCCCAAAAATATTGGCCCCTAATTCTCCCTCCATAACTTTAAAAACCCCCCAAATTTGGGGGGATTATCCCAATCTGGCATCACTGTCTTTACGCAAGTTTCGTTACCATTTTAGTTTAAAATTAAATAAGTTAAAGAAGAAATAGGATTGTGTAATTGGAGGATTTTATTAATTTGAAGATACGTGTTGTAATATATTATAAAAGGTGTGAAATTTAAAAGGTGTCCTAATATTCTTAATAATTTAATTTATATAAAATAAAATGGTTATTAGTTAAAGATAATTTAGAATGTCTGAGTAAAACGGAGAAAAAGTTTAAGCTAAATGTGTAAATATTTTGAGAAAAATGCCATCTTTCAATACGTAACTTATACTTTGCATATTGCTATACGAATAAATTAAAAATCAATATTTTAAGGAGATATTTATTTGATTTATATAGTGAAATAAAACATTGAATTAAAAAAAAACACTGCTAAACCTATGTACATAAAAAATAAAAAATATAAAACAAGCTTAGGCGTCAAAGTACTCCTCCACATTGCTGTCGTCCGGAAACGTACCCAGAAGACTGGCAGCATTGCCACGTTGTATAGCAATGCTTATTCTTTGGGCAAAGAACGTGCCAGCCCTCCGGTCACGCAAGTAATCCATCAGCTGGCGAGGAGGAAAGGAATTATTCCTTATAAAGGAGACGCGCATTCAGGCCCCATGACCCAAGCGTTTCCACCCCAAACGGCACAAAACTGTAATTACTAGAAAGGTAAAGGTGTATTTGCGCCGTTTGAGGGCCTCTGCAGTCGCGGCTGCTGCACCAGCACAGCTCGCTGTACTTGGAATATGAGATGGCGCAAGAGTGTTGACACAAATTGCGTCCCACACTAGAGGCCTACCCATATTCCAAGGAAAAATCAAAATCAATTGAATTGAGTAGTACCTATATCTCCAAAAGCAGAACCCTACCTAAACTAGTCAGTTACCATTTCGTCACTTTTGTTCTAAGTTATAGCATCATGAGTGAGACTAATTTGTTTTAAGAGCCGGGTCGCACCTTTCAAACCAGTTAGCATACCGCGATTAGAATTGTGTGGAGTGCTGAACGGTGCAACATTATTAGATCGAATAACAACGGTATTAAAGGTTAAATTTGACAAAATAGTTTGTTGGATGGATTCCACTATTATGTTGGGCTGGTTAAGAATGTCGCCTCAACAGTTAAAGCCCTTTGTGCAAAATCGTGCTGTTCAAATATTGTTCAAATAAGTGAATATAGCTGCAATACAAAATGGTTGCACGTTGACGGAAAACACAATCCAGCCGACCAAGTTTCTCGTTGTACCAGTTTGAACGACCTAATACAAAATGAATTTTGGTGGAATGGACCCACCTTTTAAAGGGAAAATGTAACGGAGTTGCAAACATTAGACACACAACCAATTATTCAAGATAGTTTGCCAGAATTAAGAACAAAACAAACAACTGTCATGACTTATAGTAATAATTATTGTGTGGACTTTAAAAGGTTTTCCTCATTTAATAAACTACAACGCGCTTATGCATTCGTCTTGAGATTTATCCACAACATTAAAGTGATAAATAAGCTTAATCGTTTGACAGGTCCCCTGTCAGTGAAACTCATTAAATTACATCATCAAAAGAATTCATGGTTATTTCCTCAAAAGAATACCACAGACATGAACCTACATGCTTCTCATATACAAATACAAATTACAAATATAAATGTGGCTATGGACGACCGAACTTGGGCACAAGCTACTCTTCCCATTCGTATGGGAGGTCTCGGCGTCCGCAAAATTTCTAGCATTAGTCTCCCGGCTTTTATATCTTCGGTCCACGGTACTGAGAAATTAATCAGGAATATTCTAGCTCCATCACTGGTTGATTTCAATGTGCCGTGCTTCACCGAGGCTATGGACACCTGGAGAATCGCTTGCCCGAATCTAAATCCACCCGACAACCCATCATCTCAGAGGCGGTGGGATGAGCCGCTCTGTAAAGCAGTTCAGAGTGACCTTATTGCCACATCTGCTTCGGCTGCAGAGCGTGCGCGCTTGCTGGCTGTGAGTGAATGGGAGTCGGGTCTCTGGCTTCATGCACTACCGTCGTCGAACATAGGCACCTTGTTCGATGATACTACTTTCCGCCTCGCTGCTTCCCTTCGATTAGGTGCTCCTTGTTGTTCTGCTCATCGCTGCCACTGCGGCGAAGTTGTCAATAGCCTCGGTCACCACGGCCTTTCATGCGGCCGCAGTGCGGGTCGCATAGCACGGCACGCGAATATTAACGACATCATCCGACGAGCTCTTGTCACCGTCGGCATTCCAGCTGTATTAGAACCCAATGGCCTGGCACGCGACGATGGCAAAAGACCGGACGGCATGTCTTTATTTCCTTGGAAGATGGGTAGGCCTTTAGTGTGGGACGCAACTTGTGTCGATACTCTTGCGCCATCCCATCTTCCTAGCTCGTCTTGCTGTGCTGGCGCTGCCGCTGCGGCTGCTGAAAACCTCAAGCGGCGGAAATATAATAACCTTGTTGGTAGTTATATTTTCGAGCCGTTTGGGGTTGAAACCTTGGGGTCGTGGGGTCCGAGTGCTCACAGATTATTTAAAGATCTATCCAAACGCCTAGTTGACACTTCGCGTGACCCAAAGGCTGGCTTTTACCTTGGACAGCGGTTAAGCATTGCCATACAGCGTGGCAATGCCGCCAGTCTTTTGGGCACATTACCAGTGGACAGCGATGCGTACGAATTTCTGGACGCCATATTTTAATTTATTTTTAGATGTATATAATCATGTAGTTTAGGGTTTTTATTTAAGTGTATATTCCATTATTGTTTAAAATAAATAAATAAGTAAATAAATAGTAAATACAAATTGTCTGGACTTTAAAAGAGACTTTGACCTCTGAGTTTGTTTCGGTGTTTCTTCTCAGAGTAGTCGGTTAGGAAATACCGGCCTCATCTAGCTAAACTAAACACGCAAAAAAACATGACGTGTAAAAGTGTTATTTATAACCAATTTACAGAATAAATATTTCATTTCATTTCATTTCATTTCATTCAATCAGAATCATTTCCTGACGAATATAACGCTTTAACAAACAAATTGCCAATAAAGTCAACGCGTAATTTATTAAGTTTAATCTTATTTCTAGATGACAAAGGCATTATCCGAGTGGGAGGTAGACTGTAATTCACGTGAGTTCTCATTTAACAAGAAACATCCCATGCTATTGTGTGGTAAGAATTATGTCACTCAACTTATTTTCGAGCAAGGGCATTTGAGGTTATTACATGCTGCTAGGAAAGTTGTACAACAATACAAAATGTGCACTCGCATGCTAGGCGAAACAGTGCAACCAATTATGGGTAACCTGCCACAGGAACGGATAACCATGGACCTCCCTTTAATAAACAGCGGTGACTATGCAGGACCACTTTATATTCTAAACCAAAAGGGAAGGGGCTCTAAACTTCAGAAGTGCTACCTATGCCTCTTTGTTTGCTTCGCCACTAAGGCCTTGCACTTGGAACTTGCCACTAATTTAACATCAGAATATTGTATTTTAGCTTTAAAGAGGTTTATTTCCCGTAGAGGAAAACCACATAGTATATTTTCTGATCACGTTAGAAATTTTGTAGGAGCTAAAAGAGAGCTCACAAATTTCTTATCTAATAAAGCTCAACCTATTATTGATTATGCTTCATCTAATGGTATATACTTTAAATTCATACCACCTTATGCACCTCATTTTGGCGGTTTATGGGAGGCAGGGGTAAAATCCTGTAAACATCACATTGCACGGGTGTTAGGCAATAGTCACTTAACCTACGAGGAGTTCAGCACAGTTCTAGCACAAGTAGAACCTGTCCTGAATTACCGTCCTATGTACTGCCTGTCCCCAGATCCAACAGATTATACCCCCCTCACATCTGCACACTTCCTAATTGGCCAACCGCTGACCTCACATGCGAGCGAAGATGTTACCAGTGCTCCACTACACTTATCCCACTACAAGCGCATGGAACAACCGTGATGCCATAAGTTACACAAAGTAATGAACCAAACTACCCTACACATATCCATCATCATTCTATGTAAATTGTTAATAAAATATAGGTCATTTATGATTTATGAGATGTAGGACTGTGGTGTCACTTAAGATAGTTCCAAAGCCACTTACAGTATCAGATAGATGATGCAGGACAGCAACGCACTTGGAAAACTCCCTGTGTGCAGCGGTGAGCCGGTAGATAGCGTCAGGGTGCACCAGCACGTTCAGGGCGCGGCTCATGATCAGCTCCAAGCATCGGTAGAAGGCTTCATTGTACTCCGTCGTCAACATGCTCTCAGATATCTTTGGTACGCCTAGTGCTGTTTCTGGTGAGACAAATTTACATCCATTGGTAATACCATAAATGTAAAAGTCTATCTGTCTGTTATGCTTTCACGGTCCAACCACTAAATCAAACCCTTACGGGGCTAAAATAAGGCATGAAATGGCATAAAAATGTAGTTGTTATCAAAGGTAGAATACAAAATCGTGCAATGTAAATCGTGGGCAACAGCTATTTCGTAACAAGTACCTATATACCTATAGAGAAAAGTAATTTTGAGAATTACGTTCTTCAAAGGAAAAAAAATCTCAACTTTTATCTTAGGTCTTATGGAGCTATAATGTTGCTGATTTATTTTGGGATGAAAGAACGATGGTAACTGGGGATGGGAACATGGGATTTTAAATTTGAATATACTTAAAATGGTAAAGATGGTTTTACAAAAAAAATACTTGGGTTTACGGAAGTATTTTTTTTCTTTATCTTTTTTTTTCTTTAGGCGAACATGAAAAAATCCTTGGGCATTTAAACAATCTTCGTATCGGTGATGAAAAAATTGTCTAGTACACTGGTAGCATTGCCACATTGAACGACTGAGTGGTTTAACTGTTAAAGTGTTAGAAAAAAATGTAGCCGCTTTGGATATACATAGGATTCAAATAAAAGTTCCTATTATTCCTTAAAGCATGTTTTCCTTTATCAAAATATGTAGCTGATAGATAAAATTAAGAAGATAAGATATAACGACGACATTGTAAACATGAAATACAGTTCGCGTCAAGCAAGTTTGCCGGTCTTAAGTTAGGTCTCCGCGATGGCCGCCTATGTTCAATCGCGTGAAATTTTTTTTTTTATTACAAGCTTTTTATTTTACATACATGTTAAAGATTTCACAGACTAAGTATTTTTTTTTTATTACGGATGAGCCCGCTCTTGAAATCGATCTCGCCTGATGGTAAGAGATACATGAGGTCTACGATGTGACGAGTGAGCCCAGAAGATGCCTATTCACTTTTGCTTTAAAGGCTGAAAGGTCATAAGTGGCAGAGAACACAGAAGCCGGCAGAGAATTCCACAACTTGACTGTGCACACAATAAATGTGGAGGAGAAGCGCTTGGTACGAAAAGACGGTATATCAACCAAGTGTGAATGGTACTCAACCGTGCGTCTGGTAGACCGGTAGTGAAATGGAGATGGAGGAATCAGGTCATGGAGCTCCTGCGCCCACTCCCCGAAGTACAATCTATAGAAAACCGACAGGCAAGCAACGGTTCGCCAATGAGCCAGACTATGAAGCTTGCCCGATAGAACCTTGTCGCCTATAAGCCTTTTAGCCCTGCGCTAGATCGAGTCCAGTGCAGCAAGTTGGTATGTTGCAGAGCCATCCCACATGTGGCTGCAATACTCCACACAGGAACGGACCTATGCTTTATATAGATTCAGAAGCTGTCCAGGCGTGAAGTACCGCCTCACCTTGTGTAGGATTCCCAGCTATTTTGCTGCAGTCTGAGCTCTGGACTCGATGGTTGAGCCAAAGTTGAGGTCTGATGTCAACTTCATGCCCAAAAGCTCCAGGCGGTCGGCAACTGGCACAGATGTACTTCGGAAAGTAGGAGATAGTTGGAATAAATAATAAATAATGTTTTATTGACATAAAAATAATGATGTTACATTTTTATTTGAAGCCCTGACTCCTGAGCTAGGTAATAACCTGTGTTACAGGAGTCAGTGTCTTCACCCGCTTGTTGAACAATATTTGCATTATTATGCCACTAACATAAATTTAAACATAAAAACAATAATTAAAAAATAATAATAATAATTAAAAGTTAACAGTAGGTATCGCATGCTTGCTCTTTAAAAAGTGTCGGTCTGTATCACATTTACTTTTACCTTTTAAATAATTTATGTGGAAAATGTTGTTGTTATTACATTGATTTAGTTTTATTTAACTCATTATTATTATGTTTAATGTAATGACGTTTTTTTTCCCAAATAAAATAAAATAAAATAAAATAAAATTAATGTGCTTTAAGGTGGTGTGCTTTCATTGAGGTGGTTTACGTGTATGTGTGTGTGCGTGTGTGTGTGTATGTGTGAGTGGGTGTATGTGCGTGTGTAAATTAAGTGTTACTGTTCTTTCAATAGGCTTTCAGTTTGTGTGTAGTCCAACGTTTGAAGCCATGTAGTAGTTTTTTTCTTCATTTCCTTTTTTGTTAGTGGGTTGATGTGAAGTGTCTTGTTTATTTTGTTATACATATATACAGATAGGTACAACTGTTGTCGTCTGGCTGCCGCAGTCCTGCATCTTATTGGTCTGCATATATTGGTGATAGTTCTCCTTTCTTTGGATGCGTGGTTTACGGGTGTGATTCGATGTTGCCTAATTGTGAGATTAAGAAAGTAAAGTTGTCTTACTGTAAGAACTCTGCAAATTTCATATAGGGTTACTGTAGGAAAATCATACCGTTTAAAAATCATTACTTTGAGCAAAGATCTTTGTGCTCTTTCCAGCTGAATCATATGGGTTTTGCATGCACCTCCCCATGTCGTTATACAATACCCTATAATAGACTGTGCCAGTGCAAGATATACTGAGCGGAGTAGCTCGAAGTTGGCAACGGGTCGAAGTTTCTTAAAGGACCATATAAGTTTCCTGACACGAGAAGTGGTCAGTTCAATATGAGGTTTCCAGCTGAGTTTTTTATCAACAATTACTCCTAGATACTTGACGGTTTCTTTTTGTGAAATTGGAAGACACGAACAAGACCGGTTGTTGTTAGGATAGTCACACGAGTGTGCTTTGATGCTTATATCCATAGGTTTTGTATTGGCGAAGGTGAATTGCAGGTATGAGGTTTTTGTTACGTTAAGTGATAGTAAATTAGCTTCCAGCCATTTGATTATTTTACTAAGCCCCAGCTCCGCAGCTTGCTGCGCTGCCGCCCAGTCTTCTCCATGAAATATGAGTACGGTGTCATCTGCGTAACTGAAAATTCTACCGTTTATTAGAGACTGTTGGCAGAGATCATTAACATAGATCAGGAAAAGACTCGGGGAGAGACAGCTGCCTTGCGGGACGCCGTAATCAATTGTGGCTTCATTGCTGATCACTTCACCAACCTTCACTTTTTGTGTGCGATCTTGTAGAAAGTCTGTAAATATGCTGAGAGCTATTCCCCGAATTCCGGCATGCTCTAACCTATTCACAAGGGTCGAAATACAGACAGTGTCAAATGCCTTGGCTAGGTCTAGAAAGACACCTATACATTTTTGTTTGGCATCAACTTTTCCAACAACATAGTCTGCGAGTTGATTAATTGCATCTTCGGTGCTCTTTCCAGACCTAAAGCCAAATTGTGCGTCTGATAATATTTTGTTGTTCTCTAAATATCTCATAAGTCTGGAATGGGCTCCTTTTAGCGCTGAAAAGACAAGCATGTGTTTTCAGAGCGTTGAATTTGGCCAGATTGTCGTCACCCCATTTGGAAACGAGATTTAAGATCGAATTCACGCGCTCTACCATGGCCTTTCTGAGAGTAGCAATTTCGTCCCTGTCAGCTCTAGAACTGGATAAGTATCTTTCTGAGACTGTGGTATCATCCGCGTACCCAACTGCTCCCAGCTGAAGTAGGTCATTGATATGCAGCAGAAAAAGAGTCGCAGAAAGAACAGACTCTTGAGGAACACCGGCATTAATTGCCATAAGATCCGATGAGCAGCCATCGATGACCACTCGGATCAACCGCTCACTCAAGAAGTCGGAAATCCAGTCACATAAGCTAGCAGGAACACCGAATGCGGGAAACTTGCTTAGCAGACTAGCGTGCCAGACCCTGTCAAATGCCTTTGAGATGTCGAGAGATACCGCAAGGGCTTCTCCGTGTTTCTCAATCGCCTCGCCCCAACAGTACGTGACATACACAAGAAGATCTCCGGTGGACCAGCCACGGCGGAAGCCATACTGGCAGGTGCTGAGGAGCTCATTGTCTTCAAGGTATGCCAGCAACTTTTTATTGAGTACCCTTTCCATTACTTTACACAGTATGGAGGTTAAGGCGATCGGTCTATAATTGGCAGGATCGGCACGGCTACCCTTTTTGGGTACTGGTTGCACATTAGCAAGCTTCCAGGACACTGGCACCACTCCGGTTGAGGGAAAGGCGATACAGGTGAGTCAATACAGGTGACAACTCTGGAGCACAACTTTTTAGGACTCTGGTAGGTATTCCGTCCGGTCCACTGGCCTTGTTCACGTTTAGACTACAAAGGGCTTTACGGACCTCTTTAAAATCAACTTGTTGTGAAGGCAAGCAGGCCAGGCTGCCTTTTACTCACAAGGGTACCAGAAGTGAAGCTGTGCTTGAGCTGGTTCACGCTGATGTTACTTTGCTTTGTGGACCGATGGAGCAAATCTCAATTGAATTATCACGTTACTTTTTTGCTCTTTGTCGATGATTTTAGCCTGATGGCATTTGTATATTTCTTTAAAGCCAAAAATGAGGTCTACAAATACTTTAAAGAATTTAAGGTATTTGTTGAAAGACAAACTGGCATGAACTTGAAGTTTTGAAAACAGATAATGAGGGTGAATTTTGCTCTTCAGATATGAAATGTTTTATGCAAAAAGCAGGTATTGCACATCAGAAAAACGAACCCGTACACCCCGGAACAGAATGGTATGTGCAAAATACAGAATCGGACAGTAGTGGAAAGAGCTCGGTGTTTGTTGTTTAATGCTAATATGCCGAAGAAGTTTTGGGCAGAAGCAGTAAGCACTGCTGTATATCTGCGCAACAGGACCATAGCATTAGGATTGAAAAAGACACCTTACGAACTCTGGACAGGCAGAAAGCCAGTCTATGTTAGCCACATTCAAGTTTTTGGAAGCACTGCAATGACCCATGTTCTCAAAATAAAAACTGCAAAATGGGATAAGAAAGCTGAGAAACTTATTTATATGATAATAATATGATAATAATAATACCTAGAGTAGCTACTGAAAAATGACAGAGAAGAGCTCCAGAAAGATTTGGTTTTAGAAACGTGTATAGAAAGTATTGGTGAAGAAAATCTAACATATGCGGATATTATGAGCAGAACAAAAAGAATGGTGTAGTACTATGAAGGAGGAGATGCAGTCGTTCAGTGAGTGTGATGCGTGGGAAATAGTTGAAAAACCAGATAATTGTGTGTGAGGTGTAAATGGGTATACAAGAAAAACTTAATAGTGACAATACAGTGCGATACCGAGCACGGTTGGTGGCGAAGTGATTCACACAGAAAGGTGTAGATTATAAAGAAACCTTCTCTCCAGTGCTCAGGAGAGAAGGTTTAAAGTTATTATTTGCCTTGAGTGTAAAATTGGATTCGAATGTGAAACGAGTTTTTTAGAATCGTTACATTTTTCACTAGCAAGTCGATTTCGGAACGATTTCTTGGCTGTCATTTTTATGACGCCATGCTTCCCCCATTTTGAAATTCCAAGAGACTTGTGTATTCACCCTTTAAAATTTTGTTACAGCCTGACTGGCGTTTTTCTTGATGGCTTATATTTTTGATTTCATCGGGATCCTCTCACCTTCGACGCCGTAATCTTGAGGTCTAACTCAAAGAGAATGTAATACACTATGTTTTAGTCTAACTTAACATTTTTTTCTTTCCTTTTTTATAAAGGCCAGACATCTGGCAGGAAATTAACCTACTTTCTTAAAGATGTAATAATAATAATAATAGGTATCAAAATAATAAAACATTAATATAAATATAGTAATTTAATCTAAAGAAAGCTATTGACAAAATAAACAAGGTATTAACAATGGTATTTCCATTGTTTCTATTATCCTAGTCTGTTACCCCCCTGCAGATTAAAGGTTTGACTCTTCGAAGCTTTCTATCTGGCAAGTATTTTTTTTAATAAATGCAGTGTGTATCTCCACAGCACTCGAAATTCTTTTATTGTTAAACATAATATTTATTTTAGGAGAACTCACATATTCTTTCTTTAAAATGGATGTAGCCCCAGGGTCTACACACACTCACTTTAGTACATTTGTCGTGCAAACACAAATAAATATCAAATGACAAATGTTACCCATTATGACGTTACAACTGCATTTCTAAATGGTAATTTGGAAGAAACTGTATGCATGCAGCCGCCTCCAAACCTGGCTTTCTAAGGGTAAAGTTTTGAAGCTGAAAATGATTTATATATTTAGATTATTACTTTATTTCAATGAGTGGTGGTGTTATCAAGTGTGCATTGAAATTACTAGCATTGATACTAGCCACTTGTACTTTACTATGAACTGCAATGTTGTCTTTGGTAATTAAAAACATTAGTCTGTATCAAGCACTTCCCTTGTTTTATTTTATTAAAACTCAAAGGGCTCGATGGCATAAACGAGTTAGCGCGTTCGGCCATGATTTCATGAGTTAAGTAGTGTTCGCAGTAGTCGGTCATCGGACGAGTGGTCAAAAAATTAGTATCTGGATTTTTTTCTGTGCTTCGGTAGGCACAACATTAGTCCCGGCTGCATCAAATCCGCATTGAGCTTGCGTAGTGGGTTCTGTTTAGCCCATACTCGTTAGGTACGGTGTTGAGCCACAGGGAAGGTCTGCGCCTGAGCAGTAAAGATATACGCTAATTATGTTAAACAGAATCGCAGAAAAGAGTAATTGCGAGAGATTTGCTGTTTTTAACCACTTGTCCCCGAAGACCTTCATCAGAACCTGATGTGTTATTTACTAAAACCTTTCTTGTAAAATATGCTTTCAAACAACGTATTTTTGAGAAAATCGCGGGCATACAAACATACATACATACATACTGGTCGAATATGGAACCTCCATTTTGAAGTCAGTTTATAAGGCGCCATAGTATGACAAGAAATGTGGTGCGGAAGCGGGGGGGGTTACTAGAAATTTCTCAAAGGACCTTAGCGGGGTGTAATTTTTAGTGGTGAAATATTGACCACACAGTAATGAGCCGACCAGAGGTAGGAAGAAAGGTTGTGAGGGACTTACTTGGATATTCTGGATGTAGCACGTGGGTTGAATCACTTTCTTCTTAGTGGCTGAACACTTTCACCTTGGTCTCTATTTTGTCACACGCGTGTATGGCCAACACGAATAGTTGATAGTTTTTAGATATATAGATATATTAGCGGTTAATTAGTTATCTGAGCGCGGCGCGGGGACTTGTGTTCGCGTGGTAATTTCACGGCGATTTTTTGATGAAGACGAATAGACACATTTTTTTTTTTTTTTTTTTTTTTTTAGGTAGGGCCACTTGTAGATCAGCACACTAAGGCTGTGAGTCTACTTAACCGGACTTTCCTGTGGTGACCTCTAATAAATTAAAGGCCCCCAGCCAGGGCTTACAAACTAAAATATACTTAAAAACTAATGACCGCACGCTAAGGGCACTCCCTGTGGAGTACGGGCCTCGGCATAGCGGGGTCATTTCGGGAGGGCAGCAAAGGGACAGGCTGGGTCATATTATTTACGGGAGTATTTATTGCTACTGGCTCAGCATCGCGGGCTGGCTCGTTTGGCAAAGGTCGGGGAGGATTTTCATTACCAGTACGCGGACGTCGCGATGGGCCTCGTCGGCGAGGCCGGAATAAGGAACGCGTTCTGTATCTGTGTCTTCTAAGAGTGCTGGTTTCCCTACTGCTCTCTTGTCGGATGGTACGAATAGACACAACATGGCGGAGGTATTTATACCTTCTCGAACCACAGTATCTGTACGGTGATTGGCTGGCGTTGAATGCACCAATCAGTGGCGCGTGCGGTGAACATCTCTTCTCTGATTTGTGGGAATTGTGTAAGAGATATGGTTGGTCAGCTCAAAAACTGCGGTCAAGAAAGAATCTGTATTCTAATATGTAAGATGCGTTCGGAAATATGATGATAACAACATAATTATACCATTAGAGGCGCGTTCCGAAATGTCACAGTAGAAAATTATAAATTAAATAAATAAAACTTGCGCAAGCATCCTGCCCGGCTTTGAGGATATGTAATATTCTCAAAAGAAGAGAAATATAATAATATATTAAAGCGTACTAAGAAAAAAATATTTTAAATATTATGTTAACTACAGCTAAATTTGGGTTATTACGCGGTGATGTTATTGAGAAGGTAAAGGACATAGTTTGACAACGGGTCTCTTGAAAGAGCCATTGCATGTCTTTACCATAGCAACGCGGGTTGTCCCATCGTGGCCGGGAAAAACTTCGGTGATTACACCCATTGGCCAACGTAAAGGAGGGACATCATCCTGATGTATGAGAACCACTGTACCAATCTTAATATTGTCTGCGGCATTCAACCATTTTTGTCTAACTTGAAGATTATGTAAATATTCTATGCGCCATCTCCTCCAGAAACTACAAATCATCTGGTCAAGCAATTTTTTGCGGCAAATTAGAGACTTCGTCGTTTCGGGAACATTCATGACAGGCAACGAAGTCAACGGAGAAGCCATTACAAAATGAGCGGGAGTGAGCGGTTCTGGGTACGGATCCTCATACAGGACACAAAGCGGTCTGGAATTTAGAACTGCCTCAATTTCAGTGAGAACAGTCAAAAGCTCCTCATAGGTAAGAAGTTGAGAACCGATAACACGGTATAAATGCGTTTTAATAGCTTTAATATTTAATTCCCACAGCCCTCCAAAGTGGGGAGCGCGGGGTGGAATCATTTTCCACTCTATGCGGTAGTTGTTAGCAAGTAGTTCTTGCAACTGAGCCTTGGCTCCAAATATAATATAATATGATAAAAATGCTTAGGATCAAGATTTTCTTGACATTTAGCATCGCGGTTACTAACAAAAATGTTCCATTTGTGTGGTGAGGAATGAATCCATGAAAGCGTAATTGTAGAATCGGAAAAGGCAAATATATTATTAATAGCGGTACGAGAGCGGTAAGTGTCATAAACTAGTTTAATTAATTTAGAAAAAAGAACAGCGGCACAGAGCTCTAGACGAGCTGGAGATACGACCTTAACAGGTGCAACTTTGGATTTAGCACACACCAAATTTACGTGTGTGTTACCATTTGTATCAGTGACATGTAAGTATATGACGCAGCCATATGCATTCAAGCTGACATCAGCAAAACCTACTATATTTATCACGTAACCCATAGAAACGGCTACATGACGAGGTAATTTTGTTTTGTGTAATTTATCACAAAGAATAATCCGCAAAAATCTCAGAATATATACAATTATGCGCAATATTTTATTTAATGATAGCTGGCGCACAGTGCGCATGGCTAGAAAGGGACTGGACTTGAGACCAAATGCAACCCGGTTAAATTGAAATTCGCGAATAGGTTCAGCGGTATTAAATTTAAAAAATAACTTTTGGTATTTTCGATGCTCATCAATAACAGCAATTCGAAGATACATCTGTTTTATGTCAGCTGTAACTGCAATAGGGAACAAACGGAATTTTAAAAGTAATAAAAATATGGCGGCCTGTAAATTCGGCCCTATGTGTAACAAGTCATTCAATGACACGCCAGTATGAGACTTAGCGCTCGCGTCAAGAACGATGCGAACTTTAGTGGTTTGTTTATCATTCCTAACAACAGGGTGATGCGGTATGTCTGATCAACAGAACTAGGCGTAATTTCAGTTGAATAATATTTATCGATGTTCGGTTTTTGACCAACCTTTTTGAATAAAATTTGCTGGCGGCTTGTGAACCTAAGAAAGTAGAAGTAGAGTATTTGTGGGTGGAAATCGTTCGTTCCTACTATCTCCAAAAAGGCAATTGAACACCACCTACCTTGTCTCAACTCCGAGGTCAGCAGAAGAGCTGCAGCATGCACGGCACGTCACAGATATGCAGTGTAGAAGTTTTCTGGGTTCAAAAGTCTTGAAGATTGCACACCACACTGTAGCGAGTCCACAAACACTGTAGATGCTAGAACGTCTAGCTTGGAGACACGATCACAAAAAGCGAGGAAGAAACGTTCATCCAGCTCAGCGCGTAAAATCGTACTGCTAGCCGCGACGTAGGTCGAGAGCAAGTTCGGTGATGATTTACCAACTACCCTCTATTCGATAATAAGAATCGAACATACCCCCCGCCGAAATCAATATGATTGATTTCCTTAAATGAATGATAAGTGTGGAATATGTTACACAAATAAAAGTTACTTAAACATGAATGAACTTATGATTTTACATGTAGAGTGTGTTCTAAATGTAAAGTGTACAAGGTACGAAATAAAAGAAAAAACAAGGGAAAACTTAAATAAACTAATTATATAATATTGTGTAGGTCATTAATTTGCATAGGGTAATGGACAAACCTTATTTGTAGGTCTTTGGATTAAACTACATATTTTTAGTTCGTAGAGTCAAAACGCGATTTACTTTGTCGACACCACTATGTACTTTCTCAATCCGAGCTAAATTCCATTAGAGGGGCTTAGTTAAATGAGACTTCAGCAAAACTAAATCTCCAACCTTTAAGTTAGGCGGATTTGAAAACCACTTCGCTCTCTGCTGAAGTGTGTGAAGGTAGTCATCTGACCAACGCTTCCAAAAGGACTGTGAAGCTTTCTGAACAAATTGCCAACGTGACAATCTGTTCTGAGGAACGTCCTCAAAGTCATATTCCGGTGCAGCTAATAAACTCTGACCTATGAGAAAATGACCTGCGGTTAACACTTCGAACTCGTTTGGGTTGTCCGATAAAGAATACAAAGGCCGTGAATTTAAAACGACTTCAATCCTACAGAAAATTGTGCTTAATTCTTCAAAAGTGAGTGATCTGTCACCTACTGCACGATAGAGGTGAAGTTTAGCAGACTTTATTCCTGCTTCCCAAAGTCCGCCCATGCTTGCAGCATTAGGAGGGTTGTGACGCCATTCTACATGACGTGATGTTAACCCGTTTGAAATTTTATCAGCACCAGTTTTACTATTCCAGAAGTTCGCAACTTCTTTCAAATGTTTAGCTGCTGCAATGAAATTGGTGCCACAGTCAGAATATAAACAACTGCAAAGTCCGCGGCGAGCTACAAAGCGATCGAATGCCGCCAAAAAACAATCACAACTTAAATCTGTCAGAACCTCTAAGTGTACAGCCTTCGTTGAAAAGCACACGAACAAGCATAAATATGACTTATGGACCTTTGCATTGCGCCTCAGACTTTCTTTCACAAAAAAAGGGCCACCCAAGTCGCAACCAACGTGGTCGAAGACTTTACCAGGCTTTAGTCTGGGTGCGGGTAACGGACCCATTGCAGGCTGAATTGAGCTAGGTCGGCATCGAAAACAATTCTTGCACTTTGATAGAACGGATCGAATGACTCTACGAGCACTAATAATCCAATAACTTTTACACAGTATGCCTTGTAAGGTACGAGGCCCAACATGTAAATATAACTTGTGGTAATATTCAATGATTAAATTGGTTGTGTGACATTTAGGTAAAAGCACAGGGTGCTTAGTGTTGTAGGGTAGATCGGAATTCACGAGTCTACCCCCCACCCTGAGGAAATTGTGACCATCTACAAAGGGAGAAAGCTTACGAAGGGAATTAATGTTTTTATTTTTATCTTTTAGCAACGATTCGATTTCATGATGAAAATGATTTAATTGTATCACTCGGATTATGGTATCACGAGCTTTCTTTAGCTCTGGAGCACTGAGAGGCCCATATGCCCTAGCAGGTGCCTTAGACTTGAGGTTATTCATATATCTCTGCCACCAGGCCATAAGACGTTGCAATTTATTAAAAGATGAAAATTTATTAAATATGTCTTCTAAGTCATTTTTAAATGATGTATTTTGATCGTCACACGCAGTTAAAACGAACGTATCACAGTTAGTTTTAATGTCAGGAATGGTACAACCTTCCTTTACATAAAATGGTTTTATTAGCCATTGTTGTTGGTTTTCATAAAGCCATTGTGGACCGTGAACCCAATCCGTAGCATCTTTTACGAAGCGAGCTGGCAATGCTCCGCGCGAGCAAATATCGGCAGCGTTATTTTCGCTGTTCACGTGAAACCAACAATTTGGTGGTACTACGGCGATCATTTGACTAACACGGTTAGCCACAAATGTTTTTAATTTATAAGGTGGCGTTTGCAGCCACGCTAAAACGTTATTCGAATCACCTAACGCAATAATAGAAACCTTTAAATCGTCTAATTTTTCTACGACAGAACTAACTAGCTTTGATAATAGAACAGCAGCTTCGAGCTCAAGCCTGGGTATTGACATAATTGGATTTAGAGGTGCGACCTTAGATTTACTCATCAGTAACCTAACTTTCACGTGACCATCCCTGTCTTCACTACGTAAGTAGATGCAAGCTGCATAGCCACGCGATGACGCATCGCAGAAACCTATAAGCTGAACTTGATTGAAGTGAGGTATTAAAACATGACGCTCAATTCGCAATTTACCTAAAACTGGTAGTTCGGTAATAAACTTATTCCACTGGGAGGTCAGCTCAGTTGGCAACTGATCATCCCAGCCAAGACCGAGCTTCCAAAGATCTTACATTATGCACTTTGCGACAAAAGTGCATGGCACGATATAACCTACTGGCTTAAAAATACTCGCGAGTAATTTTAAGACAGAACGCTTAGTTTGTTTTGCGTCAGTTAAATTATAATTAAAAGAGAATGAGTCACACGAGGGTAACCACGTCAATCCCAAAACCTTGAGAGATGACGATAACGTATCGTCCTGAAAGTTGATGGTAGAAACCTGGTCTGATTGCATTCTTGTTAGCAACTCAGGACAGTTACTAGCCCACTTTCTTAAATCAAATCCACCACTTATGAGTAAGGAAATTAAATCGTCTTGCAACGTGCAAGCTTCTTCCATGGTCTGGCAAGACCACAGGACTTCACCAACGTAGAAACCCTTGGTCAGTACGTACGCCGCCTTAGATCTTGGCTCCGCATCACCATGCGGCATGCTTTGAGCTAGCTCGTCCGTAGCTAACTGGTGCAACGTACGTACAGCAACAAAAGGCGCACTACGAAGACCGTAAGTATTTCGAGTTAACTCAAAAATACAAACCGGGTCCATAGGATTATTACGCCAAAGTATATGCTGGTACTTCCGGTCAGCAGGACCTATGATCACGCCTCGGTACATTTTAGACACGTCGGCAGTAAAACAGACATCGTAAAGTCTAATATTAAATATTATGTTTAATATGTCTTGATGTAGCTTTCTACCGGTCAAAAGTGTATCATTTAGCGAAATACCAGAGCTTGTTTTGGCGGATCCATCAAAAACTACACGCAACGGCGTCGTAGTACTAGACGGACGCAACACACAATGGTGTGGGATAAAATAACCCGAAGGTTCAGTACCAGTGTATGGTACCATATGTCCAAGCGACTCGTACTCTTTCATGAAGTCGACGTAGGCCTTACGAAGGTCTGGTGACCGAGCCAGACGACGTTCAACTTGTTTAAGCCGCTTGAGAGCAGTATCATATGAATCACCGAGCGGCTCGTCCTCAGGGTTCGATAAAATTGGGGAAACATATCTACCGATTTCATCACGATAATGTTTTTCCATGTATATTTTTTCCGCTAATTCCTCTAACGGATCAATAGGAACTTCACACGGTAAAGATTCCACATCCCAAAAACGTTTGAGAGTTTCATTTAAATTATTTTCTTCGATAGTATACGATACTAACGATGTTGTAGCCGCTACAACATGGCAATTGCTAGAGGATTGCATTTCTAGTCTTCCCATTACGACATACCCAAATACGCTGCTTAACGCGACTGGTACATCGGGATTTATTATAATCTTTTTTCCGTCGTAAATGTGCGGGAAAATGTCACCGGCCAAAATAATATCAATTGGCGACTTTCTATAAAACCACGGATCGGCTAAATGTAAATCTTTAAAATAATCAACTACTTTTTTAATAACATTCGGTACTTTAGTACGTGGGGCCATTCCAAAAAATCATTTTTTCATTTTTTCACTACTTTTTGAGGTATTTCAACGGTACGCATGTCCGAAGTCAGATGAGGTAAAATTACTGCATTTAAATTAAAACAAGAAGTCGTACGATGACGTGGCTTTAAAGTTAATGGTACCATGCCGTTATCCTTGACTAATTCGCCACCGAGGCCTAGAATATTATAAGGACATTTTTTAGCAGATAATCCTAACCGCTGAAAGCAATTTTGTGTAATAAAGTTTGACTGCGCGCCTGAATCTATTAAAACACGACAAGCTTGGTAGTTGTTAAATGAATCCTACACATGTACAATAGCTGTTCCCAAAATGACTGCATAGTTAAGTGTGGATGCTAAGTGATTATTAGTAGTATTGATAACATCGGAGCGGGCGGTCGCTTGTATTTCGCGAGACGACGCCTGAGGCGCAGGCGCCTGTTCGACTGCGGTAGGAGCAGAATAACAAACCGGTTTCGGTCCACTATCGTTCGCTTCCCGATGCAATAGAACATGATGCGGCTCCTTATAAACATAACATCTAAATTCACTTTTGCAGTCTTTCATCGTATGATTCGGTTTTAAACAATTGTGGCATAACTTTAATTCATTAGCACGGCTAATGCGTTGTGTATTAGCCAGATTACGAAACTTATTACACCTAAATATCATGTGATTATCTTCACAATGTAAACATGATATTTTCGAGCTTGAAGTTACATGCGAATAATTATTATTATTCTGCCTACCAGGGGGTAATTGTTTACGCTGATTCGTTTGCTGTGCACTTGAACTCGATGAATAAGATGCAGAATGACTTAAAACTTTTATATGATTTTGGACAAAACTAATTACATCTGAAAAATTTGGAATAGTTTTTTGATTAAAATTTTGTTCAAAGATTTTGCGTGTATGGGGATCTAACGCCCTCAAAGCAATATGACACATTATATAACTATTCAAATTCTCAATGTTCAATGCTGCTATAGCTTTATAGGAATGGTCAAAGGTTTCTATAAATGAGTTCAAATGATGAGTAGATTCTTTTTGCAGCGGCGAAAAGGTTAACATTTTATCTAAGTACCTCCCAGCTAACATTCTGTTATCTTGATATTTATCAAGAAGACTTTGCCAAACGAGTTCGTAGTTATTCGCAGAAATAGGCACACTCTTTACAATATATAATGCAGCACCTTTTGTGCATGACAATAAATAGTGAAACTTATCTATTTTAGGAATACTTGTCTGATTATGAACCAAAGAACAGAATGTCTCTAAAAATGTATTAAAATTTTCAATATTCCCATCGAATGTGAACAGTTCTAATTTAGGAAGTCTTGGTCTAGACTCCACAGAGCGCGAAGTATCTTCAACCTTATTACAATAGATAATAGGTTCACATTTCGACGCACATAACTTAACTCCGAAATACAAATCATCAAAACTTTTCAATTCATGGTTACGAAGGGATGACCCAGGGTCATATTCAAGTTCTTTTTCAAGAATTTCAACGATAAGACTTTCAAAAGAAGTACGTAAGTTATCAATATCAGCCACGTGCATCAAAAATAATTATTTTTCTTTTACTTTCGATGCGGGATCCGGAATATCTTTTTTACAGATTTTTTACATAGGCATTTTGCATCCGCTCAAACATTCGTTGTTTTTTATTAATTAGCACCGTTAATTCATTACTTTGGAACGCTTCAGTCACTTCTTTCATTTTTTTGCCTTTGGTAACCCGTCGCGCCATTTTGTTTTATATACGACGCAGATAGCGTGGTCAAAGTAAAATGAACGAAATACGGAATATACGAATGATATAGCAAACTAATTACCAACACACTAAATTATGTATGATTAATAAATATATATGTGTAAAAATGAAGCTATAATAGAAATAAAATGAGAATCGAACTACGAGTTCGACGATTCATAAACCATCCGGCTACGAAGGACCACTTGTTGTTCGGTTTTTGACCAACCTTTTTGAATAAAATTTGCTGGCGGCTTGTGAACCTAAGAAAGTAGAAGTAGAGTATTTGTGGGTGGAAATCGTTCGTTCCTACTATCTCCAAAAAGGCAATTGAACACCACCTACCTTGTCTCAACTCCGAGGTCAGCAGAAGAGCTGCAGCATGCACGGCACGTCACAGATATGCAGTGTAGAAGTTTTCTGGGTTCAAAAGTCTTGAAGATTGCACACCACACTGTAGCGAGTCCACAAACACTGTAGATGCTAGAACGTCTAGCTTGGAGACACGATCACAAAAAGCGAGGAAGAAACGTTCATCCAGCTCAGCGCGTAAAATCGTACTGCTAGCCACGGTTATATATGGCCGCGACGTAAGTCGAGAGCAAGTTCGGTGATGATTTACCAACTACCCTCCATTCGATAATAAGAATCGAACAATCGATATACTCTTGGATTATTTCATTATAACTAGCGCGCAAAGCAGAGTCGCGAAGCTTAGTTTTTTCCAAACTGATTAGCCGTCGATAAGCGACAGCATAAGAATTTCCAATTGAATCTGGATTATTACAGAATGGTAACGCGGTACAATACCTACCACTGGAGTCACGTGACACAGTAGAAGCGTACAGCTGTTCACACTCCAGTTCTGGCGAGCTCATAAAAGATTTTGAAGGTATTTCTTCGATATTCCAAAATTTGTGTAAAGATTCGTCTAAAGACAGAAAACAATGAGAATTATCTATATTTAGCGCGGTAGAAAAATATGAAGTGGTATTGAATTCAGCGGGACTATAATTATTATTAGATAAACTAGCGGGTACCTTACTGTTAAGTAATGAACGCAACATTGTCCTTGCTTGTTTTTATTGGCCACATTCTATTGCATTTTATGTTAATGTCATGATGACAGGTGTGATGTGTCTCTGCTTTGCCGCGTATATATTATAGTCGTTACAAGTTTTCACTCCGTTGTTTTATTAAAGTAATCACACGTAACCCAAACTCATCATAAATCTTCATGCTAGCAGAGCGTGGTTGGGTTACCAGATAGTGATTACTCGGAATATCAGTGAAAAATCCTAACATTAACCGGCGTGACAAAGAAAGATTTTTTACCGGCGTGTACGTGGCGTCATACAGTTTATCTGGTTACATAATCGAAGAAATGTCTACAAATTCGTTATTTAACATTGAAAAACTCGTTGGCCGTGATAACTATGCCAATTGGAAGTTCGCAGTGAAGGCGTATCTCGAACTTGAAGATCTTTGGCAGTGCGTAGAAACTAAAGATCCCGCCAAAGTTGATCCCGCAAAAGACATAAAAGCAAAGTCAAAACTGATATTATTAGTGGATGCTATCAATTATGTTCACATTCAAGATGCGAAAACTTCGAAGGAAGTCTGGACGAACTTAGAACGAGCGTTTGATGACAACGGTTTAACACGAAAAGTAGCATTGTTGAAGGATCTAATTACAACAACGTTGGAATCCTCCAAAAGTGTCGAAGATTATGTGAATAAAATTATGACGTCTGCACACAAGCTGAGAAATATAGGTTTTTCCGTTGATGACGAATGGCTTGGCACATTAATGCTTGCGGGTTTGCCGGACTTATACAAACCCATGATTATGGCACTAGAAAGCTCCGGAGTAAAAATCAGTGCAGATATTATTAAAACTAAACTTTTACAAGAAGTTCAGAGTTCAGAAACTACTGCCTTTTACTCAGCTAAGAAGAAAAGTTCAGAAAAACAGAATGGTGGAAAATACAAAGGCCCAAGGTGTTACAACTGCAATAAATATGGTCACTTGGGTAAAAATTGTCGTGTACAGAAGAAAACACCAAATAAAAGTGAAGATAAAAGTTATGTAGCTGATATTTCAGCCAATTTGATTTCAGAATTGAGTAACATTACTGAAAACAGGTACTGGGATAGAAAAAAGAAACCTCTTCTTGTAAATTCTCATGGCATGCTAGGGACTGAGGAGGTTTCCTCCTCATATCCAGTCATGATGTTTACTTTAGATACATGGATGTCTAACATAGATATTAAGGATGTTGTAAGATGTAATTTATCGAACATCAGTGCACGAAAATCGCATTATAACATTACTTCTCTCAAGTACTACGCCCTCACCGAATTACGAGAACGGTACACAGACTGGCACCTGTTATACACGGACTGGTCCAAAACACACGGTGGAATAGGTGCAGCTTTCTGTGATTTGGTTAATAAATATCACAGAATATATAAAATGAACACTTACATCACTATTATGACGGCTGAGCTGTTTGCTATTTCTGAAGCTTTGAAATATGTTTTAGAACTTGAGGCGAATAAAGTGGTAATATGTACCGACAGCAAAAGTGCTCTACAGCATATTTTTAGATGTGTTCGTGGTGGATATAAGGGTTTAAATATAGCTTACTCTATTTTAAAACAATTACAATATTTAAAACAAATAGGTTATGACATTGTTATTCAATGGGTTCCGTCCCATGTTGGTCTTTTCGGAAATGAGGAGGCTGACAGATTAGCCAAAGAGGCCACTCTTTTAGGTACACAAACATGGGATGTGTTACCTAGTTATTCAGAAGTTTTAATTAAATTTAGAAAAGTTAATTATCTATCCTGGAAGGAGTACTTTAATGAGAGGTCAAAATCAAAGGGAATCTGGTATAAAATTATACAGAGCGAGCCTCCTCACATACCTTGGTTCTCTGGGTCCAAATTGACTCGATCTCAAATTGTTGCTGCGCATCGGTTGCGGTTGGGACATATTCCACTAAACAACTTTGCCTTTCTTATGCGGAAAGCAGACTCCCCGAACTGTGAGGTTTGTGGGAAGAAAGAGGACGCACAGCATGTGTTGGGTGAATGTGTCCGGCATAGTAATAAAAGAAACGCACTAGTACGCTCGTTGAAATTGTCAACCATGGATGTAGGAATTTTTCATGGCATTTTAAGTAAACCTACCTGTAAGGCAGCCAAAATATTATATTCATTTATATTACCTAAGTAAGAAATTAGACTAAGTTCTTTTTGTAAAGTATTGTAAATAGCACGATGGGATTGACATTGTCACACATGTGTACAAAAATCCCTTAAATAAAGAAGATAAAAAAAAAAAAAAAATATGTAGCAGCATTTTCAGCTTCTTCCTTAACAACAGAGCATGATAAATGGTATGTGGACTCAGGCGCGTCAATGCATATGACAAATCGCAGTGATTGGATGTATGATGTCAAATGTCCCCCGATTTCTACCATAACAGTTGCTAATAAGACTCCGTTACCTGTGAAAGGAATAGGAAAAGTAAATCTGGTGTTGCACTGTAATAATGAAAATAGAATACAGGTAAGAGATGTATTGTACATACCTGAACTTGCTGGAAACTTATTATCTGTCAGTGCAATGGTAATGAATGGTTGCACAGTTAACTTTAATGGAAATAATTGTGAAATCTTTAACAGTAAAGGAAATTTTATCTGTTCAGCTAAATTAGAAAACTACTTATATGTACTTAATGTTAACAGAGAAATAAATGCAAATCTGAGTATTTCTGATATCTCAAATGATGTAGTTCTGTGGCATCGACGCATGGGACATTTAAATTTTCCAGATGTAAACAGACTACCAGAATGCACTGAGGGAGTGAACCTGTCTTCAGAAAAGGTCAAGCTATCTGTGATCTGCACTACCTGTCTAAAGGGAAAACAGTCAAGACTACCTTTCAACCATGTTGGTTCCAGAGCTTCACAACAACTAGAGGTGATTCATTCTGACTTGTGTGGTCCAATGGAGACTCCGTCCCTGGGAGGTATGAGATATTTTATAACTTTCATAGACGATTTTTCAAGAATAGTGCATGTGTATTTCCTGAAAGACAAGCTCAGTATTTTAAATGCATTCAAAGATTTTCACAAGAAGGTAGAAAATGAATGTAATAATAAAATTAAGGTTATACATACCGATAACGGCTTAGAGTACTGTAACAAAGATTTTGATAATTATTTGAGTCAGTATGGTATACAGCATCAAACTATTACACCATATTCACCGCAACAAAATGGTCTTGCAGAGCGGATGAACCGCACTCTTGTAGAGAGAGCCAAGTGCATGCTGTTGGATGCTAACTTACCAAAACCTTATTGGGCTGAGGCGACAGCTACTGCAGCTTATGTAATTAACCGCTCGCCTACTACAGCTATAAACAAAAAGACCCCATATGAATTATGGTACGGTAAGGTGCCTAATTTGACGAACTTGCGTATCTTTGGTTCTGAAGTCATGACACAAGTTCCCAAGGAGAAACGGAAGAAATGGGACCCGAAGTCACGAAAAATGATTTTTATAGGCTATTGTGATAACACCAAAGGATACCGCCTCGCTGATCCTGAAACAAACAGAATTATCAAAAGTAGAGATGTTGAATTTTTGGAGAACATAAAGGAAAACCATAGTATATACTTACCTTGTGATGTTGACAGTTCAACCGCCGTACAGTCACCACCAACGTCATCAGCACCTGAACCTGAAACAGAAAAACAACAATTACAGTCTTCAGAGTTTGCTAGTGAAAGCTCTGATGAATATGCAACAAACTCAGAGGAAGATGATGTTTATGTTCCCAGTAGAAAATCAGATCAAATATATAAAAACTTACCAGAAAGTACCATCACTTTACGTCGAAGGAATAAACCTGATGAATCTGAAAGGAGTTCAAAACCTAGTTATTATTGTTCAATTAAAAATCAAAGAGATCCGGAAACTGTAAAAGAAGCTTTATCCTCAGAAAAGGCAGATAAATGGAGAAATGCCATGGATGAAGAATTTGAATCTCTGAAAAGAAATATGACTTGGACGCTTACTGATCTACCTCTGGGAAAGAAAGCTCTACCTTGTAAATGGATTTTTAAGACTAAAACTGATGAAACAGGGGCTGTGAACAGATATAAGGCTAGACTTGTAACTAAAGGCTATGCACAGAAAAAAAGGCATTGATTATGAAGACATATACTCACCGGTTGTAAGATACACTTCTGTAAGATACCTGATTGCACTGGCTGCAAAATATGACCTTGATATTGAGCAGATGGATGCCATAACAGCATTTCTGCAAGGAGATTTGGAAAATGAAATTTATATGACTCACCCAGAGTTATTTGAAGAAGGAACAAAAGTATGCTTCTTACAAAAGTCTATATATGGTCTTAAACAAGCCAGCCGGCAATGGAATATCAAACTAGATGGCGTGCTACAGAAAATTGGCCTTTCTAAATCAAAAATAGATCCATGCATCTATTATTGTGTGAAACAACAAACAATGATTTTTGTTGCTGTATGGGTTGATGATCTCATTATATTTTCAAATAATATTAATTTAAAGTCAGAAATTAAAGAAAAATTAAAAGGTGAATTTCATATGAAAGATCTCGGAGAATCAAAACAGTTTATTGGATTAAACATCACTAGAAATCGTAAGGAAGGAATTGCTATGCTTGATCAAGAAAATTACATTAAAGAAACATTAGATCGTTTTGGAATGTCAGAATCAAAACCTGTAAAAACACCTATAGAAGTGAATGCAAAATTTTACACAGTTGATACTGAAGGTAATGAGAGTATTCCTTATCGACAGGCAGTGGGATGTTTACTGTATTTAGCCCAGGCAACTAGACCAGATATTGGGTTTGCAGTAAACAAACTCAGCAGATATGTCAGCAATCCAGGACATCAACATTAGCTCGGAGTAAAAAGAATACTGAGATATCTACAAGGAACAAAAGATTTAAAGCTGTGCTTCAGTAAAGATGAGTCCAAAGGAATTAGAGGCTACTGCGATGCAGACTGGGCTAGCAGCCCAGAGGACAGAAGGTCCTGCACTGGTTACATCTTTATTTTTCAGAATGGTGGTATAGCGTGGAACTCCTGCAAACAACCAACAGTTGCGCTGTCCACAGCCGAGGCAGAATACATGGCTATGGCGTCTGCAACACAGGAAGCGTTGTGGCTCCGTCAGCTGCTACAGGAACTTGGTTTCCAAGAAGAAGGTCCCTTACCAATATATTGTGATAATCAAAGTGCAATACGATTAGCTTCAACTGATTGTTATAAACCCAAAACGAAACATATTGATATTAGATTTCATTTTTTAAGAGACAATTATCATAATAGAAATGTAAATTTTATAAACTGTAAAGGTAGTGATATGGTAGCGGACATACTAACCAAGGGGACCACTTATTATAACAAGCATTATTATTGTACAAAGGAAATGGGATTGCATTCTAAAGGGGGTGTTAAGTAATGAACGCAACATTGTCCTTGCTTGTTTTTATTGGCAACATTCTATTGCATTTTATGTTAATGTCATGATGACAGGTGTGATGTGTCTCTGCTTTGCCGCGTATATATTATAGTCGTTACAAGTTTTCACTCCGTTGTTTTATTAAAGTAATCACACATAACCCAAACTCATCATAAATCTTCACTTACCATAAGAATGTAACCAAACACGGTTTCAATAGCGGACGGAGCGGTAGGTGAGATAATTTTATTGTGAAGTAATAAATACGGGAACAGTTTGCCCCTAGAAGCAATTCGACCTCCCCAGGTACATACCATAGTGGGTCTGCTAGCGGTAAATCAAACGAATTTTGCACTGCAGACGTGTCAACAAGGTGAGATGGCAAGTTGTCCGTGATACAATCGACAACAAGAGCGGTAATTTTAAAATAATTAATTTTATTATTAGCAGTAACTGTAATCTCAAAGTAACCTATGATAGGCCACGAAGAGGTTCCGACACCCTTTATGAATGAGTTCGAAAGTGGTATAATGTTTAATTGTAGTTTTTTACAACAGGCGGAAGTAATTATATTATTTTGCGAAGCGTTATCTATTAAACATCTCACAGAACATGTTTACAATATTTGTTATCAACGTAGACTCTCGCCGTTGATAGAAGTACTGTAGTACGTTGCGTGTTTGTACCTATGCGAGAGCACGCACACAGCGCCACCTGTTGCGAGTTCGCGGAGCTAGTGCCAGCGTCATTTGAGACCGTCTGAGGCGGCTGACAGCTGTTTTCTAGATGTAACAGAGAATGATGTCGTTTATTACATGTTCTACAATTATGAATAGATTTACACTGTGAAGCAGTGTGCGTTAAACTAAGGCAGTTTACACATCCACGTTTGTTTTTAATAAAGTCCAAACGCGAATTTGCTGAGAGTGATTGAAAGGTTGGACAAGTGTAAAGTTTACAATGATCACCTTTATTGCAATACAAACAAGTTTGGTTATTATCACAAGCAACAAAAGTATGTACTGTGCTAGCACGTGACTGATTGCGGGAGGAATTATTATTTTTATTATGGTTGTTACTCACTAACGCGGTTCTAGATGAAAGAGTTCGATCTAATAACTTAACTTGCGATTTTATAAATTCAACGAAATCCGTGTAAGTAGGAATTTCCTCATCTCTTTTATGCATTTCGAATAAATGTACGGTAGCGGTGTCCAACTTTCTCAAAGCTAAATTTAGCAAAATGAAATCCTTTAAATCGTTAATTTGTAATTGTTCTAAAGCAGAAACAGACGCGTGAAAACTTTCTATGAAACTATTTAAAGATGCGGAATTATTAATTGCGGGTTTAATATTTAATATGTTAGATATGTAATGTGAGCCTAATGCTCGTTTATCCTGATATTTTTTAACTAAACTGTCCCAGATAGCGGTATAATTATCACCTGACGGAATAATTCCGGCGGTAATTTATTTTATTTTATTTTATTTTATTTTTATTAGGAATAACAAACAGTCACATAATAAAACATATACAAAATATTACAAAGAAACTACAATTATGTAACCAACAGCGTTATCCACAACATATACATGAGAAACATAGTACGCGCTATAAAAATAATAATGAAATGAAACGAAAAACAAGATTAAGAAAGATAGTGCACTAACATACAATGAATGCAATAATTAAAACTAAGATTCGACTACAAGACAAAACTAATTAAAACATATAATATATGTAAATATCTTAAACAAATCAAACAAGTTTTCTTAAAATACAACAAAGAAAAAAAAAATGGATATTTAAGGAAACAATAAAAATCAATTATAAATAAATACGTTACTTGACTTAACATTCTTATAAATTATTTGTTATTATGTGCATATTTGAGCCTTTTATTGCTTTGAGAGTAGAATTCCTAAATCTTCCTGGACTTAAATGGAAGATATCAATATCGAGAAAGTACCTATTGTAGTTGTCGGTTAGACGACGCAGTGGTGCTCGTACTCCGGCATTTGTTCGACATTGCCTTATAGCGAACAGTGGTTGTTTACGCACAGCACGGATGTGGACTCTACTAGGAACCAAATAACAAATTTTGTTACAAATACCAGAACAATCAAGGGAATTACTACAAAAGTCGTACAAAAGCATAGTCTCTAGAAAAATTCTACGACTGGCTAGGCTTAGGAGATTGTATTTCTTCAGGAGTTCAGCGTAAGAGGCCGTAGAGCGGGAGCACCTATAATTTACTGATCTCAAAAATTTCTTTTGCACCTTTTCAATACTATCAGTATATTTATAATTTGCAATGCATTTCCCTTTAGATTACCGATCAGATACTGCACACGTTGAGAATCCGTAAGGTTCAAATTACTATGTATATTTGATTTAAATGATTCATAGAAAACAGGCCAGTTATCAATCCTACCATCAAAAGACGGAATTTGAATCGGTGGGAGTTTGACCGCACCCTTATATTGGTTTACGTTATCATGCGACGCTGACTCGGTCGATGACTTTGAATATTGCGTAGCAATGAGAGAACGCACTCGTTCTACGCGCGTGTAAACACCGTCGAAAGATGTAAGACTGTTATAATCAATTTTATGATCAGGATTTAATTGTAAAGAATAGGTATTTATTTTATCTAAATTGGAACTAAATTCTTGACGAGTAACTGAGAGAATCTCTGTGTTTGCCATGAATATTTCCGCGGAACGAAGCTCAATACTAGATATATTTACTTTCTTAGAAGTTTCATATAATGACGATAAACGTTCAAAGATTGCTTGATTTTTAGCTTGAAGTAATTTGACTTTTATTTTAAGATCTTCCATGTTAGAATATTAACGGAAAATATTGGAGATTAATATTAAGTATAGCGGGTAGATTAGAATAATATTATTTTAAGCGGGTATAACCAAAGGAATGCGGTTGAATATAATTTGTAGTTAAGTTAACCGAGATAACTCACGATAATAAGCGGTTAGAATGCTATTTATATATATACCTATGCTATTTCAATGCAATAGGAGAAATATTAAGTTGATACAGTAATCCTCAATGAATTATGTATTAAGCGTGAAAGTAGGTACGATAATAAGCGGTTAGAATATTTACCTATGCTATCTCAATGCAATAGGAGAAATATTAAGTTAATACAGTAATTCTCAATGAATTATGTAATTAGCGGGAAAGTAAGTACGAATCACCGAACGGTATGTACGCGTCCAATATGGCGTTGTCACGAACTTTGTATTTTAGGTATTTTGACCTAAATCCTAGGTATGAGACCTATAATTATGTTGCTGTAAACTTATAAAAAGTATAGAAGATCGCTGATTCTTTGAATCCGGCTCGAAGGACCAAAGTTATGGTGCGGAAGCGGGGGGGTTACTAGAAATTTCTCGAAGGACCTTAGCGGGGTGTAATTTTTAGTGGTGAAATATTGACCACACAGTAATGAGCCGACCAGGGGTAGGAAGAAAGGTTGTGAGGGACTTACTTGGATATTCTGGATGAAGCACATGGGTTGAATCACTTTCTTCTTAGTGGCTGAACACTTTCACCTTGGTCTCTATTTTGTCACACGCGTGTATGGCCAACACGAATAGTTGATAGTTTTTAGATATATAGATATATTAGCGGTTAATTAGTTATCTCAGCGCGGCGCGGGGACTTGTCTTCGCGTGGTAATTTCACGGCGATTTTTTGATGAAGACGAATAGACACAACATGGCGGAAGCCACCTACCTTACCTTCTCGAACCACAGTATCTATACGGTGATTGGCTGGCGTTGAATGCACCAATCAGTGGCGCGTGCGGTGAACATCTCTTCTCTGATTTGTGGGAATTGTGTAAGAGATATGGTTGGTCAGCTCAAAAACTGCGGTCAAGAAAGAATCTGTATTCTAATATGTAAGATGCGTTCGGAAATATGATGATAACAACATAATTATACAATTAGAGGCGCGTTCCGAAATGTCACAGTAGAAAATTATAAATTAAATAAAACTTGCACAAGCAAAATGAAATGTCACATCGTAGACCTCATCTACCGCTTACCATCAGGCGAGATCGAGGTCAATAGTGGGCTCATCCGTAATTTAAAAAAAAATACGTTTTAGGTCTTAGTCAATTTATATCTTAAAAGTAATTAAGCAGGCATTAGTAAACCTTTTTCTATCAGTTTTATACACATAACAAGTAAAATATCTGCAACTCAAATCATAAAAGAAAAAGCAATTTTTAAACTTACGGCAAATAGTTTCCAGTGTGGTATAAGCCAGGTACTTATGTATGATATCGAAGGGCTCCTTCCCTACTTCAGTCTTCAGGTCCTCCACCAGCTTGTGCGCCTGCGCATTGAACACGCCGAGGAACCCATGCACCACTGAGTTACTGAATGTTCCACCTATGATCTTGATGTTATGTTTCCATACGTAACCTGCAATGACGGATCGGTTTTTATTCATTATTGTTTTAATTTACATACATATTTTGTAAGCTATATAAACTAAAAATCATTAACTATTTAAAATAAAATTTATAAACTACGAACTAGAATAAAGCCTAAAAAAATCATCCTCAATACCGTCGATAGAGAGATATCCGGAACGCAAGGGCAATTAATCAGTGGAACGGTTTTCCCTTCCTTTCTTCCACTAGAAGCGGAAGGGATCATTAGATTTCCACTACGACAAAAAGTACTTGACGATTCCTTGGATAAATATGAAGTTCTGTTTCGCATCGTAACATTAATATGGATGCCTGCAATCTGCGTTCCTAGATGTTCTTTATTGTACGCCTTTCAACTCAACCATGCTTACTGTAGTATATGTAGCCTAAGTAGGTAAACATAGATTTATTTATTTATTTACTTTATGGAGGACTTACACCTAATAAAAACATAAAAAAAGGAATACATAGTCGCCAGAGAGCCAATAACAAGTCCTCACGTTTAGACTTATACTAAAATAAAGTTATAAGCAATAATAAAGCTAATTATAAATTAAAGATATAATTTACACAGTAAGAATACATAATATATAAAGATTTGCTTGCAATGAGTCAACAGCATAACATAACCACTAACGCTTGAAAAAGTTTAAGCTTATGCACCTTCTGGCTGAGTTCACACTAGTTGTGAAAGGATCCAAATCATACTGCTTGCATATCTCATTAAAAGTTCTGCTTGCGCGCACAATATAGCTATTTTGCCTATAATTAGATGATGAATGAGGTATACATATAGGAAGATTCGAATAACTATGTACCTATTGTGGGTAGAATGTTATTACTTTTCTAACGACTAGATGTCACATTTGCAAGTCATTCGGAATACAGCTGTGCTTCCGAATATCCGTGTTTCCTTGTGCCTCCCGGACATTACACTTACCAGGTGCGGTCACCAGTCCATCTCCAACCCAGTTTTTCGCAAATCCGTAGAAGAATGGCTTCTCAATGAACGTGTTCGTTATCGCCCTCACGTCTTCTGGGTCTTGAGTCACTGCACAATACACAATAAAAATAATAAAAAGTGTTTATATGTTTATTGCATCAACCTATGCACTTAACAATGTTAGGAAAAACCTTTTGAGCAAAGAAAAGAGTTTGAGTTTTCAGGGCAAAATAATCAAATGGCTTCTCTCAAGATCGGAATGGAGTGTTACATTTCTACTGACTTAAAAACCACCCTGTTTCCACCTTTAGTTCCCCATACGTTCCGGGGATGAAGTATCTCGTAAGAACACTCCCGCAACCCATGCAAATATTTGCTTGTGTTAAGTTGTTCCTGTCTTCCAGTTCTCGTTGACAATTAATAAATAAAAAAAATATGATTTTGAGTTGATTAAAATGGATAAATCTATATCTTTACATACAAATAAAATAGAATTGTCCATTTGTGATTTCAAAATAACTTAGTAATCTGAAGTGCTTTTTAATATACTAAAACACAAAATAAAGGGTGAACGGGAATGGGATGCAGTCGTATCCATCTGCGAAGCGGTCATGCTAGCAAGGGCTGATCGAGTGAGGGGGATACAACTCTCTTCCTCACGCCCCAGCCGCCGGCGCCGCGGAAGATGCCCCGGATGTCGGGGATCACAAGCCGATCTCCGGTCACCGTAGGCGCCGGCTTGCGGACGGCGAGCAAGCTTAGCTCACCGTCCGGTAAGGACCACGCCCAAGTCGACGGCGGCGCGTTGGCGTCGTGTTCCACGCGCGCCTCAAGAAGCTGTTAACACCAGTGACGGTGCTGGATAGGGTATTGCCTGCTGTGGTTGTTCTAACGAGATACCGCGGCCCCGGACCACAAGGATAACTGAAGGAACAGGGTGGGTTTCAGTAGAAGTCTAACACTTCCTTCAGCTTCACCCAGAGTTTGAGAAGTCATTTGATGATTTTCTCACCGGAAAAAAAGCTTAATCTCTGGACCGGCTGACCGCTGAACTATTCGGGATCAGGTTTTACACGAGAAAGTCCTCCTACACGAACAGCTAGTAATAAATAAAATATTTATGAAAAAAAAGACTAAACTAGCGGTCAAGAATATTCTACTCACCGAAAATTGCAATGGGTCCCATCCATACCACAAAAGGCAACCCTGATTTGTCACTTATTTCTGCGGTCCTATCGCATAGATAAAACAGTTCTGTGGAGTGAAAAATCAAAGTTACATGATTTATTAAATATTTAGACGAGATTTCCAGTAGCATAATTAACAACAATAATTTAGGTAGTTCTCAAAAACTAAAACACACAATAGAAGTTTGACAGTGTAAAAATTCTTTAAAGTGGATTCGGAATTTCGGTGGAGAGTTCGGAAGGCGGTGTCATAAAAAAGAAAATACAAAACCAATAACATCGACTACCAAAATAAAAATTATTTTTGGTTTTGTAGTGTTTTGATATGGAAGTCGGTTTTATTTTTTGCTAAAAATTTTTTTGCAGTATAAAAATTGAATCTACGTCAGCTGCAGCTCCCCACAGTAATAAGACATGATACTGTGGAAATAAGCAAAATAAACTAACCGAGCTGTCGCTACATCAGTTAACTGCCTAATTTTTCTTACTGCATATGCAGCTGAGCTTAATCTACTAGAAAGAGTCCTAATGTGATCACCCCACTGTAGCTTTGAATCGATTAGTTTTACCCAAAAAGGCTGAAGTAAGCAATGCCTGTATTTCGGTTGTCAATGCCATTTCCCAAGAATTTTAATAACTATAATCGCCAACAAGTGTTTTCGATAGGTTGGAGTGAAAATATAACACTAAATTTAAAAAAAGATTATGAGGCTGCGTGCAGTATGTGTGGAGTTTCAGTGGATGGTGGTGTATTTATGAGTAGCGCCATGCGTGTAGGTGGTGATGTGTATGGGTGGTGGAGTGTGTGTGAGTGGGCAAGGGTAAGTTGAGGTTTGCGTGTGCGAATGTGTGAGTACATGAGCGTGGTTTTATCAACCCACCCATACGCACCAAACGTTTTGGGAATACCTTCATTGTGCGTACGGCTAAGGAGTGGAATTCCCTGCCGGAGTCTGTGTTTCCCGATAGCTATAACCTAGGAGTCTTTAAGTCAAGAGTGAATAGGTTACTTTTAGGTAAGCGTGCTCCATCTTCGACCACATCATCACTTACCATCAGGTGAGATGGTGGTCAAACGCGAACCTATTCTAAATAAAAAAAAAATTAAATAATTGAATAAAAATGTAAAATAATATCACTACCTATTTATTTACTGGTTTTAACCTCTAGAGCCCCAGCGGTACAAAAACGTGCCAGTAAACAAGTATTAGTTGAGCCCCGCTGGCACAAAATTTGTGTGCCAGCGGGACTCAACTAATAGTTGACGTAAATAATGGCGGTCCTTGAGAGGTTAAAAACAGTTGTAGCTCAATAGTTGCAAATGCTTTCAAAACGCTGAACGAAAACTTTGTGAGGAAACCGGCATGTCCTGGGGCTGATATCTGATGACATCAACCTACCTGCACTGGACCTTTTTTCGGTTTATTATATTATTTTATAATGTCTTTTTTTACAGATACCCACGCCTCCCATCTCCTATGAGCTGATGGATGTTGCCGATGAAAGGAAGCAGCGGGAAGCAGGGCAGGCCGCGAAACTTGCTGCGCCTGCGCCGCTCCAACAGGTACAAGAGCGCACACATGCACGCCAACAGCACGCACACTACGTACACCCACAGCGGCATCTGTGTTTTGATACTTTTTTAGGGTTCCGTAGTCGCCGAGGAATCCTTATAGTTTCGCCATGACCGTCTATTCGTCCATCTGTCCGCGACTAAGCTCAGAAACCTTGGCATGGATATACATATTAATCACGCCGACAAGTGGTAAAATAAAAACTTGAAAAATATTTTTTTTAGGTCCTACCCCTACAGGTAAAAAGATGTTTTATCTCATCTACCCTATAGTATCATTGGTCGTTCAAAGATAATGGGTGTGTGAGAAGACCAATTTTCTATTCAGTGATCCGTTTGCGAAATATGTATTAACTTTAAAGTGCTAAATGTCGTTAGAGCCAAGTGGTGACACTCGGCTCTGTAACCGACACTCAGTTCGGCTCGGCGCAATAACTTATGTGATGAAAGAAGTAAGGGTCCTATGCACCTCTCTGCCCGTCTCTAGCTCTGTCTGTCCTATTGTATTTAACCTAAGCACATAACCATGCATAATGGTAGCTAAGGAGAACCTTTAATTACAAGTGTAAGTTCCTACAGAACTGATTTGCATTCTATAGAGTTAAATATAAATAATAATTTAAACAGTTATTACGATGTCAAACTTTACTTGATATTTTTACTGTGGGTTGATTACAACGAAAGTTACATTAATTTATTAGCAACAAGCAAATGGCCATGTGTTCGTGCTTAGTAACTGAATTTCATATTACGAATACATTAACTACACATTAAGCACTAATCAGGCGCATTTGTCATACACAACTTTCTATATCAATAATTATATAGGTTAATAATTAATCTCTTGTATTCAGCTATAGGTATAACTGGCAATGTATGTGTTTTTCTATGTGACGGCTGGTCAAACTGATCAGAATTTATGACCAGAAAAGCCAGGGTTTAATGAGCCACTTGCGGGGTGTCAATAGGTATCGTATACAACCTAACTACTAGGGCTTAACAAAGCCGCGGTATTATTAACTAAGGAAACATACAACTACAGAGCTGCGGCCATTTTATTGGCCGGCAGTACTTGCCCTGAATCACGGGTCACTTTCCCTTCAGCTTGACCACATCTGGAACTGCATTAAATAAGTCAGTATTGTTGTTTCACAGTTTTCATTGGATTTTATTACAAAATATTTTTATTTTTTGTCGTGTCGCATGTGTGTATTATTTGTACGATATCGACTTATACGCATTACGAACAATAATATAAATATACATTGTACAAAATATCTATTAAAATAAAAAGAGTGCAACCCTAGTTTTGACCATCGCGGCACTTTGATAGTGCGCGGTTTTGTTGTCGGCAACATTTTGATCGGGTTGGAAACTATAACCTGTCAAAGAAAGTTCGCATCTATTCGGAAGTACAAGGTCAAGATACGAGTACACGCGCAGGCGGCTTGTATTGATATCGCATACATTCGTCGCCACCGCACCGTGCTCCCATATGAGAAATATTGTGAATACTTGTGTGTAAAAACTGTCTATAATACTAATCAAATGAGTGACGTCACGTCGCGCATTTTATGTTTTAAAATCACACACATCCAAAAATTGAGATTAGCATTGTCGGCTTATCAACTTCTACCGTACTCTAGTAGTTATTAAGTACCTACATAAATACAGTAGGTAGTGTATCTAGGCAAACTTTATTTAATTTATGTAATTTAATTCCATCAAAAGAAGAACATAATACACAGAATATTATTTACATAATATCTACATTTTATTGCTACGTAGGCTGCACACTATACCTATCTGGTAACGCATCTGTTTTATTAATCTTCCAAAGAACCATTATTTTTATCAAATAATGCCGTCCTTTATCGGTATTTCGGCGTGTGCTTATAAATAGGAGTATTTATTTCAATTTTAGCCATTCCAAATTGAGCTTCGCTTCGAGTTTAATGTAATGATTGTTTTTTACTCTAATCCTTGTTGTTCTCGGACTGATAAGTTTACAATTTGACATGAGTGACAAATATTCAAATACAGTCAAGTTAAAGATATTAACGTTATTAACAGTTATTCATTTGTTTTTATATGTTTTAACCATGTTTTAGCACATGTAAACTTTCATTAAGAAACCAACGGACTTTCGTGGGACATGGTAGTTAGCTCAGTTGGTTAGAACTTTGGCACTGATCCCCGAGGTCGTGGGTTTAGACCAAGAGGTCTGAACACACAGAGATGATGTGTCAGTTGATATTTTGAATTTCTTATTAAATTTATTCATTTGTTTGGCCCTTACTATGCCTATGTCAATTCAAGCTCAAATGTACTTACTCTGTTACATTGTTCTAAGATCTAAACTACCGTTTAATAAATAGCAAGACTCTTGCGAGACCTTGCGCAAGACTAAGACTAGGAGCGCAATACTAAGACCAAGACCAGGTGTATTGACGCAAGACCAAGACCAAGACTGGCTAAGTCTCGTCTTGGTCTTGCATTTGGCAACACTACTTCACATATTTACGAGTAATAATCGACCAACTTTATTCTAATCGCTTTCGGACTAATTACTTTGAAAAATATTTAGATCAAGTTCTTATTTGTATAAAAAGCGTGTAGTTTCTTTTTGTTCTCGTTTAAAAATGGATATAGGACAATACCAAAAGTTATTGAATCTTACAAAAAGGTCAATTTATTGGAAACAAAGTGTTTTTCACCAAACTCCGCACGTAAAAGACAATTAAAAACGACCTGAATTTCTACCCCGACGCAGTTGAGTCTTTCTTCAATAGCACTTATCCAGCCTGATACGGCCAAAACCACGGAAACCCTTAGCGATGTGGCTGACACTTCTTTTGACACAGCTAACTCGATCTGTAGTACGGAGGGTATATTACACGCAAATACGGCGGTAAAAAACCTTGATAATTTCAGTACGAGCATCATAAAAAAGTGTCTAGTCTGATTTCTATAAGTAACAGTTTTATCGCAATCATTCTCGTTCTTAATTATTGCGAAATCTTTAAGAAACAGCAATCTCATCTGGTAAAAAAATACTTAAACACATATATTTTTCCCCTCCTTTCTCTATTAAGGATTTGATATGTATTAGTATATATTTTTATATCATATTTTGTGGTACGTATTTTATATTATGATGTTTGGTTAGTATTATGTAAGTATGATGTTGTACACTGACACTACATTGTACACTAGTTTTATTATTTGTATCCTAAAGTGTATTGTAAGGTGTACAATAAAGTATATAATAAATAAATAAATATAGTACAAAATAATCAGCTAAAAAATTGTCGTTTAATATTGTCGTGCAGTTTTTCTCGCACAGGGAAAGCGTTACTCTATTCCAGCGTCTGCGTGACTTAACAAGGCCCATTTTTCAAGTCATTTTTGAAGTATAATGTTGTCGACATTAGACTTAAAATGAAGGAAAAAGGAATAATAAAATGTAACAAAAGAAAGTCTGTCAAATCGGTTATTATATTATCGTAGGGAAAAATAAGAAGACACACTCACGCAAGTGGAGTTGTTAATAGACTAATCGATAACGCAATTACAATAAGCCAGGGAAGCCACATGTGCAGAAGGAAGGAATCATCGCCAAGCAGTCATGTCTTCAACGTAGTCCCGAATCTTATGATATGCTTTTTTGATAAGGACACGTTTGACGTGGATTTTAAATTTTCCCTCGCTAAGTTATGTAACAGACTTTGGCAACTTGTTATAAAAGCGTATGCTATTTATGTGGAATGACTTGCTTGTCTTGGCTAATCTCCATTTGGGTATAACAAGTTCATGTTTATTGCGCGTGTTTATTCTGTGAAGATCGTCGATTTAATCTAATAAAGTCCTAAGTTTTTGCGTAGGTCTACATTTAATAATTATGAGATAAGATTATTTTATTTGTTCAAACATGAGTAAACATGCAAAAGAAATGCATGCAAATTGTTTAAAAATTATACATAAGTCGTCATGTTTGCCATATTTATACAATGGCATAGAAATATTTAAGTAGGTAAGTAAATGCAGATTATTATTGTTGAAAATTTAGTATTAGAATTATACAGCTAATAATATTATATAATAATCAATTATAAAAAATAAAAAAAAAACTTCATATAATCCAATAATTAAAATATAACAGTCACAGTTCACATGTATAAGGTAGTCAAAACCAATAAGTAAAAGTTATTACAGTCATTTAAAGTAGGTAGTCAACTAAAAGTAAAATTTAGTTATTATCATGTTATTATAGTAATTTTAAGTTGTCAGAATTAATAGGTTAACATTATAATAGTCATTAATTAAAATACTTTTCACATAAAACATCATTTATCGAGTAATAGGCTCTTTCTGCTAAGATTTTTTAAAGTTTCAATTTAAACTGCACATCACTTAAAAGCTTCCTACTTTTTGGACATTTATTATAAATTATTGGAGCCATGCAAAAGACACTTTTGCGCATAAGAGCAGTTCTAGCTTGTTGTAAGCAAATCTGAGTATTGTCACGTCTGTTGCATGGAAACACATCAGCCATGCTCGGAAACAGATTAGGGTTGGACCTCACAATCATTGCATTTTCTATTATATAAATGGAAAGTATTGTCAAAATTGTATATTTTTCAAAATATGGCCGACAACTCTGAGTGGTTTCTAATTTAAACATGGACCTAATACATTTTTTTTTACGCTTTGAATATAGTGTCCTTATTATTATTATTAAAGGCAGATTCAGTATATCGACTTCTTTAAAAACATTTCGAAGGGACTCGCGATGCCCCGTTTTATGTATTGCCCGGATCGCCCTCTTTTACACTATAAAATTTTTATCTACGCCAGCTGCGGATACCCACAGTAATATACCATAAGACATGATACTATGGAAAATAAACTAACCGAGCTGTCGCTACATCAGTTAATTGCCTAATTTTTCTTACTGCATATTATGCAGCTGAGCTTAATCTACTAGAAAGAGTCCTAATGTGATCATCCCACTGTAACGGCACAAGCTATACGCACTTTTTGTAACTACGTACTATCGCAGTCGAAGCACCAATAATCGTTCAAAGGACCCCGCGCGAAGCCGGGCCGGGTTGCCAGTATTATATAAATAGCGATTTGCTTGAGCGAAACTACTCTAGATAAACTGGAAAAACAGGCTATCCAATTTTAGCATATATTTGACTATCGCGAACTTTATAATTAAAACAAAATATTAATATTTCAGGGTCATATTATGTCGTATTTGAAATCTTGGAGAACTTCGGCTTCTAAGATACAGGCTTCTTGCCTAGTTTAGGAGTCAGATTTTTCGCCTTTAACTGTGACATTGTTGTACAATTTAATGTTAAGACCATACCTTGTACTTTTGTTTATGTGCACAAAATAAATATTTTATTTTTTATTTATACAGGACCATTAGGACATGCCCAGGGTATGCAACAGTTACCACTCGGAGGACACGGTGGAGCACACGTTGGCTTGGACAGAGCACCGCCATGAGTGAGTGGAAATAACACATAAGTTACTTTTTATGTACATAGTGAAGTTTAGCAATGTTTTTAAAATTAAATTAATACATCACTTTATAAATCGCTTCTTATGCCGGAATTCCCATGGGATGGCATTTACGCGGGAATACCCTTCCACTTGAATGAAGTCGCTGGCAGGTGCTAATCGATCCATAAATAAAAGTGGCGCCAATTGCCATTTTTTTTAAAGGTTACTACAACAAGTTACAATGTGGGTACAATTCACATTAATAATAAAGCATATTCTTTTACAAAACCACACAATAATCCAAATATATTATCCAAAAATTTAAAAATTACATGATATGCTACTTACGGTCACACACACGTTTCACGTTTAACTGAGACTACACGGAACAAAAGATTGACTCTCGTCAGCGCTCCGAATATTTCATTTATACTATTATTAGTACCATGTCATTGTCGTTTTAAAAACTTACATTTGTGCTATTATGCTTACAGATACATGCATATGTAAACTCGCTTAGAGTAAAGTAAACTATAGGCGTAATTAAGGTCGCCATTCGTCCCGATATATCGGGACTGTCACCGTCATTAGGTCTTCTGTCCCGACGTCTCGAAAAAAACACTATTACGTCCCGTTTTATCGCGCGGTCACGGGAATTCGAATACGTGACTTCTGCACTGGAGAAGGAAGGCAGTCATCAGGGTATCATAAACAATTTCAATTAATTGTGTCTCCCTTCCATATAATCAATAGATACACTAATCACTTTTTGTAGAGACAATACTAGTACCAACTTAGAGGGCTTGAACGACGTGGCTAATGCAATGTTTTTCATAAAATAAATGAAGAACTCGGAAAACATTTAGAAGGAATTGGGTACCCAGCCCATATTCTGCACAATACTGTATCAAGTGCGGCTCGATTCTTATCTGTTGATGTAGAAATCATCTTCTGAAAATATTTGATTATTTTTCCATACTCTATACTGTCAGGAGTGAGAAGTTGAAGGAATTTTGCGCTTATGTTGATATAAATCATCAAATTTTACCGTTAAACTCAAGAACAAGATGGCTTTCCCTGATGCCCGCGGTGGAAAGGATCCTCAAACTTTAGACTCCACTAAAAAAATATTGTTTTTAATATTTAAGATTTTTTTAAAGTCCATTCAGTGTAATTTCTTTCCAATTTATACAGTCCAATATGTATTGATTAAAAAAATATATAAGTAGAGACGACATTACAGTATGAGGTAACTTCAATATGACTTTATGCATTTGTAGAAGGACAGAAAGAATTATTTAAAAAATTAGTCTTCAACAATATAGGTCTAGGCATTTTCTTTTTTTCGGTGGGAAACTCATCTAATCAATCCTCCCGGATGGAGCGGAAGAAAGTGTCAGACTTCTTCTGACTAAAAACCAACTCTGTTCCTTCCACTGCCCTTACGTCCCGGGGCCGCGGTATTTTGTTGGAATATTCCCGCGACTCCGGCAGGCTGTGTGCTGTGTTCTGTCGAGTTGAAGATCGATGCAGCATTCAGCCGACGATCTGCGGCCACCGTAGGCGCGGGCATGCGGACAGCGAGTAAAGGGCAACTCGCTGTCCGACCATGGACCATGCCCGGGTCGACGGCGCGTTGTGTTCCACGCGCGCCTCAAAGAGCGTCAGCAAGATGACGAGACCCCCCTGTAGAGGGCCGAAGCCTGCCGGGGTCGTGGGACTTATCCCATTACCGTGACCCCGGTACGAAAAGGGCTATTGAAGGAATACCGTGGATTTTAGTCAGTACAAGTCTGACAGTCCCTCCGGCCCTGCCCGGGGTGGGAGGACTCATGTGATGATTCTAAAACGTTAAAAAAAAAGCATTTGGAATCAAAATCTTTCAAACTGCTTTAATCTGTATAATGGTTTCATTTATTAACCAACCATGTATTGTCTGTCGGGATACTTTCATATCGGGACATTTATATATTCGTATCGTTATCTGTTCAGAGTCAGTTTCACTAGCTTATTTAATAGTATTATAGTATTGTTAGATGTGTTAGATGAATATAGCGCAAGTAGTGGTGGTAACTGTCATGCCTATAAAAGGACGCTTGATCGAGTTATGTCAATTAGTCCGGTTAAGTAGACTCACAGCCTTAGTGTGCTGATCTACAAGTGGCCCATCATAAAAAAAAAAAAAAAAAGTTATGTCAATCATTAGTTCGCCAGTCGTTGGACGGTGAGGTTGACAGTGTCCACGCTACATTGCTGTGAGTTTGTTCCATTTTCCCTGTATTTTTATGGTGATTCTTGCTGTGAATATTGACTGTTGTTTGTTTAAAGTCGAGCCCTGTTATTTGGTAAAATTACAGTTGTAATTCAGACTATGTTGTTGTTAATTAAAGTTGAGGGTATTTCCCGGTTGCTTATATTTTTTATTTCTTCTCAATACTGATTCCTAATATCAGAAGTGGGATAGGATCAACGTTATCCTATTTTGCTAGCCATTCTGTCATTTTCTTTTGTCAAATAAGCAAGAAACATCAATGTCTGACAATTTGAATCATGATCGTGGTATGTGAAGTGATATCCGAAAGCACCGCCGTGCTAGGATAGTTTCGGTCGTGAAATTAGTGTTTTGTCAGTTCGTACTAAATCGTTAGAAATTATTGTGCATGGTGTTCATCGCAATTTGTGTGTGTCGACACGTGGTCGCCAGTTAGATTCCTCAAGTCATTCGTTCTACGTCATTTCCTTTGATAAATATCTTCTTGTGCTGTTTGCACCGATCAACCTGCGGAAACGAATAATGTGGGTTCCTAGAAAAATAAATACATCATCTATGGTTACCAATAGGATTGTCGTCAGTTGTATTATTTTTCGCGGATTGATTATTTAACTTTTCACAAGTTGACTGTTAACTTTTAAATAACTGGAACGAGTATGACTGTTTTGTGCGTATTAGTAATGCGTGAAATTACGCATTCGATGAATTTAAAAGCTTACGTTACAATGAACGATGTTCGTTTGCTAGGAAAAGTAGATTTTTGAACATCCTTCATCGAAGCAGTTTACTGAACTGATTACGATGTTATTGTGATATAACATTTTTCACTTTTTATTCTCAAAATGGGAAATACATTGCAAGTTCAGTAGATTCTGTCTACAGTTTACTTGTATTTACAACTACAAGTCGAACTAAATTGAGATTTACTTATACGCAAGTCTAGTTCAAAATTACGAGCGATGCAACGTCATACCATACGGGTACGCTCTTGTTCTATACTTTTGCACAGTGTGTAAAGTGCGTGCCGTATTTTATTACCAAAAATAGCTCTATGGGCTGTCATAGATAATCATCGTTTTTAACATGTTAGCCATAATCGAAGAATAGTCAAATAGTCGATTATTGTGTTTCCTAATACTGTGGGTTGCCATAACTAATTTTATGATTTTTACGACAAGGGTAACTGTTGCAAACTAGTATCGATTAGACTAGTCAGTTAAGTCGACTATTGTCTATGCTAACATAAGGGTGGCGACGGATCATAATTCGACTAGTTTTAAAAAGGAGTTTAAACCCTTCTTCCTCAAATACCCGACGTAGATAACATTTCGTTTGAAGGTATGAGTACTAACTCGGATACCTACCCTACATGTGCAGACTATAACTGTCGTTTGCTACTTTAGTACTTTGTTTACGTATTGTTCGACAACTTAGTGACGAGTTGACCTCAGTGATTATAATTCATGGAATGAAGAACATTCAAGTTAGAGAATCTACCACAAACTCTTGTGATTATTGATATCACTTTCAAAAATGATTTTGTTGAAAACCTTTTTGGAATATGTTAAGCCCAGTTCATTGACGGACACTGATTCTGAAAATCGTTCATATTGAAGGAAAAGAACACTTGGATTGCTGTTTGGGGAAACGACATTTCATGGAAAAAGTGTTTTGATGTGATCAGATCGATCGTGTAGCAAGTTGAATCCTAAGCTTGTTTCTGTGTCACAGATTTATTTATATGTTCTTATCGTGAAGAAATTGAGAGACGCAAAACCGATCTACCCGCAATAATTATTTTGTTGTCGCGGTTATACAAGGTGTACTGATTGATCTTATCATTGACAGTGGCTTGTTTATTTCTCATCTATCGTCCTATTTTACCTGTGTGCGTAAACCGTTTCCTCATATTGAAAGGTAAAGGTTTGGGAAATCAAGAAACCGAAAGTACTTCTTTTGTTTACATTTCATTTGGAGTTTGTGATGTCAATGTTTGTTATTGAAGAATTAGCTGGTGGCTAGATAATACTGGTCGCATAAGTAAATTTTCAAGGTCGAGGCTGGTCCGTGGGTGGCACAATGACATATCAAGATTCCTCTGTGCCTCGAAAAGTACATTAGGCTATTGGTCCAGCTGTAGTTTCACCACTTTGATAGTAGTTGAGGAAGATTGGTGGCCAGAACAAGTTAATCTTTGTTGTGCTAACGGTTATGGTGTTGTCAAGCTGCTAGGTTGCTCCAGCGTTACCTTAAGGCGATAGGGGACGCAGTTCTCATGCTGCTGGTGATTGCCACGTTGGCAAGCCGTTGCAACTTGAAGTTTTACGCTTTATGTTTACGCGAGTGATTCGCTGCAACTATTTGGAGAATCTGTTAAACTAGACTGAGTAATACTCAGTCTCTTGTGTCCATTTCCATAAACACACCTCTAGTTTATTGCAAACTTGACCAGTTGCAGTAGTAAATGAGTTTTCTTATTATTTTATATCGGGCACTGATACATCCACTGTGACCTTATGCTTATTTTGAGTCGTACGATGGATGGTGGATTAGAACTTTTACGTAAAATTCTTAACATTTTACCGATTCTGGATTTCCCATAAATGAAGAAATGTGCTTTTTGTGTATCTAAATTGTGTATTTGGATAGGACCATAAGTGAAGGTCAGGTAAGCCGAACGGTTGCTAAGTCATAACTTTGGTAAACATTGAAACACGAACAAGTTATTATTAAGAAACAAGTTGTGCTGGTTGCTGTCGTTCTCTGCTCATATGTTTCAGATTTCTGACTTCGTCTTTGTGATCAAGCACTCACAAAGGCACTACCAGGCGGCGGTCGAGTAGTGCAGTCCTGTCGAGCTGCCGACCACGCACCGTTGCACCTGGCGAGCACGTGTGGTGCTGGCGTGGTATACTGCTGAGCAGCCGGTGCTGGTGGTGCAGTGTTGAACCGCTGACCTGGAGCGATGGGCAATCCAGATGCCGAGCACGAGTGGTGCCTTGGCGGACTGTAGCGCTAGTGGAGCGCGCAGCCCTGCTGTCGCGCTGGTGGAGCGCACTGTTGCACTGGTGGAGCGCGCAGTCCTGCTGGCGTGCTGGTGCAGCGCGCAGTCCTGCTGGCGTGCTGGTGCAGCGCGCAGTCCTGCTGGCGTGCTGGTGCAGCGCGCAGCCCTGCTGGCGTGCTGGTGCAGCGCGCAGCCCTGCTGGCGTGCTGGTGCAGCGCGCAGTCCTGCTGGCGTGCTGGTGCAGCGCGCAGTCCTGCTGGCGTGCTGGTGCAGCGCGCAGCTCTGCTGGCGTGCTGGTGCAGCGCGCAGTCCTGCTGGCGTGCTGGTGCAGCGCGCAGTCCTGCTGGCGTGCTGGTGCAGCGCGCAGTCCTGCTGGCGTGCTGATGCAGCGCGCAGTCCTGCTGGCAGACCCCCGTCGTGCCCCTCAGAGCTTCGGAAAAAGAGGTCCATAGTGCAGCCGAGGACGGTGCACAGTCAGGAGAGGCCGTGTTAGATGTGTTAGATGAATATAGCGCAAGTAGTGGTGGTAACTGTCATGCCTATAAAAGGACGCTTGATCGAGTTATGTCAATCTCTCTCCGCCCGACGCTCGCCCGAGACGGTCGTGCCGCTCTGCGCTCCCGATCGTTCTGTGTCTGTGTCATCGCTTTGTCGCGCTCGCCGTGACGTCATTCGTAGTCGCCGACTACAACTCTCGATCCGGAACCGCCTTTTTCAAGGCAGTGAAGGATATTTTGTTTCTATAACAGAGTATCGTCAAAAACAATTTGGTTTGGCCCCTTCAGGGTAAAACCACAGTTTCGTGGTCCTTGGTTGGAAACCTCACGGTGTCAACAATACCAAGGGGGTGCTGACCCGACGCACCCGCTGATCCCCTTCAGGGTGAAGCAGTCAATTGGAGTCGAGTGCTAGGTTTTGGCCTTGGGGGATCTCCTAGTCAAACCTAGTTACTGAGTTTCCCTTTCAGCTACACACCTAGTGTCGGTTGGGTGTGTCTACCCCTTCGCACTAGACCCAATAGGGCCCGGTTCGCACAATAAGACTGGCGACCGGTTACAAGCTTAGGGCTCACCAATAGGTACACACCTCCCAGTCTCCACCCGACTGGGAGGCTAACACATCCCCGGACCCATCCATCCGGGGAGTTAGGCCAGTTAGGCTTTAAATAGGCCCCCCGCGGGAGAGAAATCTCCAAAATTCCCCGATAGATATTTTTTAATCCCTCGTCATGGAGGACGCCTTGCAAAAGGCGCACCTCTTGGACGAGCTAAGAAAGGACCCCGACTTTTGCGCCAGATATGGCGGAAAGCTCGCTGCTTTGCAGCGAAATATTTCCCTGGCTACTAAAGCCAAAGTCACTGATTTTAGCGACGTGCTCGATAGCCCGCTATCTCCCCCGCTCGCGGATCAAGGCCCTCCGGTTGGCTCATTCACCGAAAAGTTTATTGTTTCGGACCCCATTGTTCATCGAACAATGAAAAACTCCGAAACTAATAGCCCCTTATCGCCGCCGCCCGCTGACAATGACGTACCGACCACTCGATTCCCAGACCCAGCTATTGTTGCCGGCCCACTCTCTAATCCCATTGTTCATAGAACAATGGACGCCGTGCAGGTGTGCGCTGCACCTGAATTTTACGATATGGACACGTCGGCACCGTTATCTAACCCACCCTCCGACCAAGACGAAGCCTCTTCTTGCCCTTCGTCCTCCGAAGACGACTTTCAAATCGTCACCGGAGGCAAGAGGAAGAAAGGGAAAACCTCCCAGGCCAGCAAGGCCAAAAAGACCACCGCGTCGCCCCCGTCCCCAACTCAAACGCCCGTACGACCCGTTAGCCCAGTCCCAACTACCTCTGCTCACGCGCAGAATAGTCGTCCCTCCAGCCCGATAGCCCAAACTTCCTCAGCCCAAAGGAAGCAACGCCCTCCGCCCCCCTTTTACATCCAGGACAAGGGTAAATGGACTGATGTGTCCAAGATGTGTGTTAATCGAAAGATCAACTACACAAACGCCCGTGCCTGCCAAAATGGCATTAAAGTCACCGTTCCTACGTCGAACGACTATAGGGAACTATATCGCGCCCTCCGTGAAAGGAATATTTCCTTTCACACTTTCTCCTTCCCCGAGGACACGCCCACTCGTGTTATTATTAAACGTGTCCCTAAAGAAATCCTAGTACAGGATATTAAAGACGACCTTGCCGATCAAGGTATACCAGTGATCGCCGTCCATCGCTTACATAAAGCGAGAGGCGGTGAATTGTACGACATGGTTCTTGTCATTTGTGAACCAACCGAAGGTCATCACCCGATTTTCAAGATTAAGTCCATTTGCTCCCTATCCGGTATCTCAATTGAAAAGCCCTACAAAACCGTAACAGTGGGACAATGCCACCGTTGCCAACTGTATGGCCATGCGCAGAGCAACTGCTATGCGACTCCCAGATACGTCAAGTGTCTGGGCGAGCACAGCACTGCGGACTGCCCTCGGCCCAAAGACCGAACCCTCTGTTCGGAACCACCCAGCTGCGTTCTCTGCGGCCAGACCGGTCACCCGGCAAATTACCGCGGCTGTCCCAAAGCCCCCAAACTCGCTCCTAAATTAGCGAAGCGCGCCAACGCCCGCCAACAAAGAGAGGCACCTTCCTCTCAAATTCCCCAACGTCTCGCTCCTCAGAGACCATCCCCGTGGAACAGGCTAAACCACGAAAAAACCTTTCCCTCCTTAGCCCCTGCCAAACCTTTGCAGGCACTGATGGATATACCCATCGCAGCGCAGATCCTGCCTGTAGCCGTGGCTCCAGAGGCCACAACCAGTCCCAAACCCGCGCCTCAAACCACTGCTGCTCCTGCAGCCAAACAACCGTCCAAACCCTCACCCGTCGGGAACGGCGAGTCTTGCGCCCAGACTCTACTGCGCCACTATAAAATATTTATGACCCGCCAAGCCAGGTCACTCCGCGATGCCCTTCTGGCTGCCGAGCAGCAGAATAACGGCAAAATTACGACAGAAATGTACAGCCAAATATTCAGCACACACAGTGATGTCGTGCTAGGCCTCGACCAGATGGATGCGATGGACTGATCCAATGGATTCCCAACGCACAAACCACACTAGGCCTCGATCCCTCAAATTAGGTTTTTTCAACGCCAATGGCATTTTCAACCAACGCGCCGAAATAACTAAATTCCTCCGCGACCACCAATTAGACGTCCTCCTTATACAGGAAACCCTTTTGAAACCCCACCGCCCTGACCCCAAAATTGCGAATTACCGTCTAGTTCGCAATGACAGAACACGCTGCCACGGCGGCGGTACCCTTATTTATTATAGGAAGGAGTTATACTGCATCCCTCTGACCCCACCCGCGCCTCTCTCTCACCTAGAGTACTCTGCCTGTCGACTAGGCATGACTGGTCATCCTCCGATAACCATCATCTCTGCCTACCATCCCCCACCATCGGTCGCATCTCTTGCTTCAGACAATCCTATCGCGCTCACCAGCGATCTCACGACTCTCTTTGGCCTGAGTGACTCCGTCTTACTAGCGGGCGATCTCAACGCCAAACACCCCGCTTGGAACAGCAACACGACAAATGCCAGAGGCAGAATCGTGTATAACCTAGGCGCGACCCTAAACTATGACGTCATCGCTCCGATGACTCCCACCCACTACCCACACGACCCCAACCATAACCCCGATGTCCTCGATGTGGCGCTCCTAAAGAATGTAAACCTCCATTTACACTCCATAGAAGCGCTTCACGAGCTCAACTCGGATCACCGTCCCGTTATCCTACACCTAGGTTCCCGCTCGGGTAACCATGATCCTACCCAACCTCGTCCGACCCAATTGATCACCGACTGGAGGAAAGTAAGTGAAAAACTGAAATCCACCACGTCGCCTCAATTGGACACAATTCCTGACCACATAGTCTCAGTCGCTGACACGACGGCGGCGATCGACTCGCTTACAGATCACGTACAATCCGTCCTGAACGATTGTTCAAGGGAGGTTCCTGTAGTGGAAGACCACCGCTGGAAACTCCCGGACGATGTACGGAATTTAATAACCGAGAAGAACGCAGCCATCCGTGCGTACAGCGCTTTTCCCTGCGCCGCAAACAAAGCTCACATGCGCAACTTACAGCGTGCTGTAAGGAAACGCATTGCCGAGCAGCGTAATGCGAGCTGGGATAAGATGCTGAGCGAACTTGAGCCCACCCATCTTGCCTTCTGGCAGCTTCAGAGGAAGTTACGATCCACTGAAGAGGCCACAATGCCTCCTCTCATTCGTCCCGATAAGAGTGTCGCCTTCGATAACTCTGAAAAAGCAGAATGCCTAGCCGACAGCCTAGAGTCCCAGTGTTCTCCCAGCTCTCAACCAGTAGACCAAGCCCACCTCGATATGGTGAACGCTGAAGTCGAACGTAGAACTTCCCTTCCGCCCGTCGAAGATCCCGATAATCCACTGGCCCCCATCACTCCTGATGAGGTCCAGGATATCATTAAAAGTCTCCAACCGCGAAAAGCCCCTGGCTCCGACGGCGTCACCAATAGGGTTTTCAAACTTTTCCCCGCCCAGCTTATAGTGCTAATGACTGCCATCTTCAATGGCGCATTGAGCAATAATATGTTCCCTACAACCTGGAAACAGGCCACCGTCATAGGTATTCCCAAACCAGGCAAGCCCAAGTCTGACCCGTCTAGCTACCGTCCCATTAGCTTACTCAACGTCCTCGGTAAAATCTATGAAAGGCTTATATATAAGCGGCTCAAAGATTTTGCCGAAGCAAAGAGTCTAATACCAAATGAGCAGTTCGGATTTAGAACCGAACACTCATGTATCCAACAAGTCCATCGCATCGTAGAACACGTCAGCGCCGGCTTCCAACGGGGCGCAATAACGGGAGCCTTATTCTTCGACATAGCGAAAGCGTTCGACAAAGTCTGGCACAATGGCTTAATCTATAAGCTATACCAACTCGGCGTGCCTGACCGTCTCGTGCTCATTCTACGGGACTTTTTATCGAATCGCACCTTTCGTTATCGAATTGAGGGGGAGCTTTCCTCCCCCCATCCCATTCGCGCAGGAGTTCCTCAAGGCTCCGTACTATCCCCCCTCGTTTTCACGCTATTCACTAGTGATATTCCCAAGCATAAAAATACCCAGCTAGCCCTATTCGCCGACGATACGGCTATCTATTATACCGGTCTTAAACCCGATGTCATCGCTCGCACTCTCCAAACTTCCGCAAACACTCTGGCCAAGTGGTTCCGGAAATGGAGAATCGAAGTCAATCCAGATAAAAGCCAGGCAGTCCTCTTTTCTAAACCGCGGATAAACCCACCCTCCCCCCGTCCGATTACCATGTACGGCAAGCCGATCCCTTGGGAAAAGCAAGCCAAATACTTAGGCGTGGTCCTCGATAGACACCTCTCCTTCGCTGAGCACATAAAGCAGGCACGTTCGCGCGCCGCTTTCGCTCTAGGTAGGCTCCACTTCATTCTTAGCTCTCGCAGCAAGTTATCACTCAGGTGCAAGCTGCGTATTTTCACCGCGGTCATCCGTCCCATCATGACCTACGCCTGCGTTGTTTTCGCACACGCAAAGCCCTACCTCCTCCACAAGATGCAGACCCTCCAAAACCGATTCCTCCGTAGAGTCACGGGAGCCCCCTTTTATGTTCGAAATGAGCTTCTTCACGTAGATCTCAAGATGCCCACCATCCAGCAGTTCATGAAACGTGTCTCCAAGCGTTTCTTTGAAACTTCAATCCAACATAGGAATCCCCTTATCGTATCGGCCGCCCAATACGAACCCTCGCGTATCTCTAAGATTCGCCGACCAAGGCATACCCTAGTCACTCCCGATGACGCAATCACCCTGCTCCAAGAGAGCCGTAGGGAAACAAGTACAGTGGCACACAAACACAAAAACCGACCGTCCTTCCGTCCTCGCCGCCGAGGCCCGCCGCGACGTCCCCGTAATAGTCCACCCCGACCCTTGCCAGAGCCAGCCCGCGACGCTGAGCCAGTAGCTTTAAATTCCCTTACTAATAATAATAATGATATGATCCAGCCTGTCCCTAGCTGCCCTCCCCTGCGACGCCCTAAGCCGAGGTCCGTACCCCACAGGGGGTGCCCTTAGCGTGTAGTCGCCTAGTTTGTAAGTTTTTTAATAGCCCTGGCTGGAGGCTTTAATTAATTTATTAATTAAGGCAACCACAGGCAAGTCCGGTTAAGCAGCCGACAACCTCAGAGGTTGACCTGCGAGATGCCACACACAAAAAAAAAAAAAAAAAAAGTTATGTCAATCATTAGTTCGCCAGTCGTTGGACGGTGAGGTTGGCAGTGTCCACGCTACATTGCTGTGAGTTTCTTCCATTTTCCCTGTATTTTTATGGTGATTCTTGCTGTGAATATTGACTGTTGTTTGTTTAAAGTCGAGCCCTGTTATTTGGTAAAATTACAGTTGTAATTCAGACTATGTTGTTGTTAATTAAAGTTGAGGGTATTTCCCGGTTGCTTATATTTTTTATTTCTTCTCAATACTGATTCCTAATAGTATAATATCTATATTATCTATTACCAGATCCACACCTTTTTATCTACTACATCCCATACCTTAAAACCCATTGGTTCATCATACTATTAACACTTTTAGAAATATATTTCGTTTTTGTTCTGCAAAGTAAACAGTTAAACCAAATACTTTTAAATACATAGGTACTTTAATTGTGCTTTGTGCTGATTCCATGGCTCAGGTGTCTTATTTATCCCAGTGCTCCCAAGAACAATCTAGAACGATATGTCATATTTAGACTTGAGAACCTCAACGACTCCATTCTGTATTCATTGTTCTTAATATACTTTACATTACCATTGAAAGCTACAGTATAAAGCACTGTTTAGTGGTCATTGATACCTTTTCGAGCACACAACTCTTCAAATTATTTGGAAACAAATTTCTCTCTCTTATCACAATACAAGTTAATCATTCTCAAACCAAAATGAAACACATTTTGCAATAAAGTTTCGAAATATAACAGAAACATTTCATCCAATTTATCCACAAAATCACAAACACCCTTTTTTATCAATAGACGAAGAAGTGATAGGACCGCAAACATCTGTGTGCACTTTAATTAAATAGAGGTCGTTTCAAATCTTGTTTTGAATTTGTCCAAAGGTCAACAAGCTTATTATTCATACATTCAAGCTTCACTTGGTTTATTGTTAGATACAATAAATGTCAATTGTATCACTATCATATAAAACCGACTTCCATATCAAAACACTACAAAGCCAAAAATAATTTTAATTTCGGTAGTCGGTGTTATTGGTTTTGTATTTTCTTTTTTTTTTCACACCGCCTTCCGGAATTAAAATTATTTTTGGCTTTGTAGTGTTTTGATATGGAAGTCGGTTTTATTTTTTGCAAAAAAGTTTTTATTTTCGTGCTTATTAGTGGGTCAGTGAATTTTCCAAATCGGTTTGTAAATGACGGAGTTATGCGCGAACAAAAAACGCAATGCAGAGTAAACGAAAAGATCATCAACGTAAACATTTGTTTTAAACTTTTGTTGATTTTTCAGAAACGGCTTGTCCGATTTCGATAAAATTTCATGGGACCATTTGGGAAGTATACCCTTTCTAACAAGATAAGAATTTTACAAATCGGTTGGCAAGCAACGGAGTTATGCGCGGACAAACATAAAAAAAAAAAAAAAATACAAACATCCGAATTGAGAACCTCCTCCTTTTTTAGAAGTCGGTTAAAAATAGTATAATTTATTTTATTTCCAAATATTGGTTTGGCATTTTTGTCTAACCTGTTATATTTAAATAACTCTTTAACTTATTTACCACCATTGAGGTAATATGTACTACGTAGTATATGGGTGATTTTCAAAATTTTTGTATATTTTGCTGTGTGAAAACGTCCACTCCAATATCATCCAGAAAAACTGCATTGAAGTGATCAAACTAGTATTATTATCCTTGGGAAACATTTCTTCCAGATAGGTATCAACATTTCAGATTATAATAATAAGTAGTTAATAAAAATATGATGTTAAGTTCTTCAACCTCATAATGTTTTCATACAGCAACCCAGTGTCTCCAAGAAAATGAGCGTTACAAAAAAAAGCATAAAGAAGAAACTACTCACATATTTACAGTTCCAGTTGCACAATATCTTTAGGACTCTAATTATGATTTCAATGTGTAAAATATAAATAAATAACCCAATGCATAATAATAATATCATTGTTTCAATGTGTGTCTTTCTTTTCATTCATTTTTGTTATTCTTTATTGTAACACCAACATTAGTAGATATCTGAGATTTTCAACTGGCAAAATTCTCCATTTAAAATCATCCAATCAGATGACAAAGGAACGTCTGTCCACCATTTTTTCAGTGGGTGCCACCAACAAGAAAAGTGGGTTTGTTCCTGTGCAGTGTTTTTTCAACAATAAATCTTTCATTTCGGTTGATCAGCTATAAAAACAACGATAAGTCTATCTCTTCTAAATTTTGCGTAAATTTAAAGAATAATTTTGACCAACTACTAAAAAGAAGCTGGATAATTCCAATAGTATTATTTCTAACCTCCAAATATTTGAGATTGTTATTCAACTCATGGTTAATTTCATTTTTATAACGATTTGTTACGTTTTTTTGTTGCGTAACAAAAATTATGTAACAAAAATGAAGTAAAGCCGATTTCATACAGAATTATTATGTTTATATGATTTGACGGATAATGCTTCATTTATTAATTTTATTAACACATATTTTTTAACATTCCGAAAATATTTCTTCTCCGTCTTAAGCTTCTACTTAAGTCGGAGAAGAAATTCTTGAACCAAATTTAACGCCTGAATCTAAAGTAAATTCAATTATGCAAGAATCGAGTATTAACAAAGAAAAAGATAGAGATAAAATAATGAGTGTTATTCTAGAAAACATGGTATTTAATTAAATTTAAAATTTCTTTAACAAAACAATATAAATCCAATATAATATAGGCCAATATAAAAAATATAAAATATATTTTGTTTGCACCGTAAATAATTATGAGAAGTAAAATACAATTTTGTTATATTACACGATAGTTTCTAAAAGTTAAAACTTAATCATTATAGCAAGCGACTATTGAATATTGTTTCCTACTTAATGAGTGGAGTATGTGATATTGATACTGTGTTTTTTAATTATTTCCTTTCCAAAAAAAAGTTTTGTTGAACAATATTTCCCTTAACGCCCTTGTCGTATTTTTGGTATTTTTTTTTTATTTCAGAATTAAAATATTTTAGAATAATTATGGTTATTATCAATTTCCAACTTTGGATTTCTCGACAGTATTTTTATTTTGATTATTATTATTATTTGGTAAGACAGGCTGATCGGGCTAGACATTCCGATAGATTATTTAAAAAGTGTTAAGAAATAAACAATTTATGACTGTAAGTCAGCAGACTGATTATATTACTAATAAATGATTAAAATTCGATTTCGTTGTTTTAATAATTGTCGTCTGTGAAATAGCCCTAATATTTCCTTCTTGTTTCATTTTTGTAACGGTATAAAAATTTTGAAAATTACCCATATATTACTTCAATGTTTACCACCCTTTTTAATGAGCCTTCGCTGCTTAAAGCATTTTTATAAGAAACAGCGAGTTAACGCTACATAATTAGATTGTTCAAGGACTTACCCTTTATTACTGGCTTACCATCTTTGAACACAATGACACCATCGTGTAAGCCTAATTAGTATAATGTATTTACAATTATAAGGAATTATTATACCTTTAATAGATGTTGTATTGACTTCATTAAGTAGCAACAGGTCATATGTTAAACTGTAGTGAAATATATGAAATTGTTTATTTAAATGATAATAATTAAATGTATTATTTATTTATCAAATAATTGTAGAAGAATAATCGTTTGTTAATAGCCATTTTATTAATTTAAGATAGTGTATTCATAGTAGTCGTAGTTAATGTCTTAACCGATAGTCGTTGCAATCGGCAGTTGTCGTGTAGCCGTTGTACAAGCTAAAGTGAATTTTGTGATTAAAACGCTGTGGAGATATTACTGGATTTTATTTCTGCAATAATTCTGAGGCTATCCCAATAACTTCAGAAGTGGGATCAACGAAAAGTATAACACTTTTCGACTTACGCCTACGAGAAGAATCAAAAACGTAAGTACATTTTTTGTACCAACAACTTAATTGTTTGATTAAAATCTTGTAACGTGAAAAATGTATGACTGTTGTCTTTAAAAAAGTATGTAAATCTAACCATAATTACGACAAAATTGAATTGAGGTTATTTATGTTCAGTTTAAAGTAATCATTATAACGAGTCGCTAAAATGAGAAGAGTTTTTAACAAATAAATATACCGTTTCACAATAAGATAAATAGAATTACCGTTTAACTATTTACTAGCTTAGCACTGAACTGACCTACGCTTGTCTAAAGTAACGCGTGTTGTTTTTAAAATAAATTTTTGGTATATGCTGTACAATGTAAGTAAGGCACTTTTTTTTGAAAATATTGTTCATCGTTGCCCGCGATTGGTGAGGGTACTGGGGTCGATTCTTGCAATCGCAGAGAGTAAAAGTTTTTTCCCTATTTCTGTAATGTTTGCGTATTACGAGTTGACCATTGTGTGGGGTGCTACCTTCGATCTACAATACTTACGGTGGTAGTAGCACTACTACGAGATATTGATTGGGCTTAATCAGGAGTGATTAAGTTATGATTACCGAAAATATTACGGTAAAAGATGTTTATTTCTCATAAGAATTACAATGGTATTCACTTACATGAGAAACTTAAATCTGAACTAACAGTGAGGTTGCTGTTGATTGTAGAACTGAATCTAAACTTAATTAATACAATTTAATTCAACAATCAAAAGACTATTTGCAAAACAAAATTCAAATATAAAAGAAGAAAACGAAAACAATTTGTGGGTATTCGCTAATAAATACACGGAATTAGTGGACACTTGACAAGAAGCGTCATGTTCATCATTACACTGAGTGTACTTGATAATTATATTTTGGTTTATTGTTTTTGTTGCGTCATGTGATCTTTGAGTAGTTTTTTTTTAAAGAATTGTAATGATTTACATTCTGTTATATGTTTAAGTAAATTATTGAATATTCGTGTGTTAAATTCGTGTGTTAACTTCTTTTTTTTTTTCGTACTTAGTTCGATATTGAATAACTATACACATAGCTTTTTGACAGGCCCGTTGGTATAGTGGTCAGTGGCCCTGACTGCTATGCGCAAGGTCGTGGGTTCGATTCCCACCTAGGACAAATGTTTGTGTGATGAGCACGGTCATTTGTTCTTTGTCTGGGTGTAATTTATCTATAATATGTATGTATTTAGAAATATATATGTATGTTTATCAGTTGTCTAGTACCCATACCACAAGCTCTGCTTAGTTTGGGACTAGATGGCGTTGTGTGAAAAAGTTGTGGAATATTATATTATTATATTATATTATATTATAGCTGCATAAACTTAATCTATCTTAGTCATATTAATATTTTTTAGTTTACTAAGCTGTCGCCTGTCAGTTTCAGTGCTCGACATGGAGAGAGGGAGAAGAGTCAAAACCGAGATTATAGGACTTTAGTCCGGTCCCAGGAGTACCCAGGTTTGAAGGTCACGATCGGGAAGCGGTAGACTTGAGGAGTGAGTCTGGCCACGCAACTAGGCTAAGAGTACCCATGTATGAGAGTCAGGCTCGGAGGGCACATTTGGAACGACCAGGGGTATCACGGGTGCGTGATACTGAGGTTGAGTTATGATAATATTGACAGCGAGAGAGCGTCAAGGACGAAGGGTGTTTCGTCCACAAAGGGTTAAAAAAAAAGATTTCTTCACACGCCTTCGCATTCAAGGCGTAGCCGTTCATTGAGCGCTGGATCCTATGGCCGTGAGGATACCAGAGAGAGAAGTACGAGTAACCGAGGTAGGAGACCAGAGGACGATAAGGTTTCAAGGTCGGGTTCCAGACGTAACCGGAAGAGGAGCCATTATCTTGAGCGAGGAGATGAGGGTGAGCAACAAATGTCATCTACTTTTATGAAACCTTGGAGTGTAGATTCCACTGAGAGCATTTTAGATACATTTTTTGTAAATTTGCAAACAGTCAAGAGTTCAGATAAGTCAAAGTTGCCTTTTAATACTAAAACTATTCCCGAATTTAATCCCAAGTCAAAGGAGCAAACTATTTTGACTTGGTTGACAAAGGTAGTAGAGTGTTCAGATGTATAGCTGGGAAGATAGAGAAGTATTCACTATGCCCTATAAAAGTTGACAGGGGTAGAGAAGAATTGGTATCAAAGTTAAGACTATGGTTTATAAGTGAGTGAGTTGATTGATGTATAAATAAGTTGGCTGAATATTTTCCTGTTCGCAAAGACTATGCTGAGCCCTTGACTGAAATACTTTGCAAAAGGATTAAATATGGGGAGTCACTTGAACATTACTATTATGCCAAAATTTATTCGTAAGATCTATGGGCGACATGCTGTCAATTGCTTGCTACACGGTGTTGAAAATAGGGCTGTTAAAATAGGTGCACAGGCTGCGCAATTCTCTGAGCCAGAGCAAGCGCTGAAATATTTCAGAACTGTGAAGATAGGGCATGATCATGATAATCTGGATTCTTGTTTTAAATTCTGAAACGAACGTAAGGGTACAACTGTTTTAACAAAACCAGCGGGTTTGAAAATGACGTGCTACAATCAATCAATAAATCAATGTATTTATTATTTCATGAGGTTGTTACAGGCTATAACATAATATAATTTACAATTATATGAGGAACAATTATAAATAAGTAACAATTAAAACGGCTCCGGCGCCCTAGCTAGGTTACGTAGTAACCTGTATTAAGGTCCACCAGTCACTAATTTTCACAATGAACAATATTATAAAGACTGCATTTTACTTAAAGACTTGTGATGTCTACATTTCTATGTTTATATTACCTAATCTAAATTATAATTAAATGTGAAGTGTGATGTATGTTCTGTGCGTGAGTGTCATGTATGTAGTAGTGAATGTGAAGTATGATTGGGCGTTAGCTGAACTATTGTATGTTAACGGAGCGCAAAGAGTAATAAGTGTTGCTAAGAAAGTGATACAAGGAAAGATTCGGTGTCATCATAATTTTTATTTGTCAAAAAATGTTGTCGCCGTTTTGCATATTTGGTAAGAAGATTGACGCAAAGGGATAGATATACTAATTCTGTTAAACAAAAAGGGGCCTAAATAGTAAAAAAAGCGTTTTGTGAAGGTAAAGCGTGGAAATGGAACATGGCATAAATGTTGTTCTTACGTCTAGATAAAGGTCGGCTATGTGTGAGAGGTGTTCTTGTGTGTTAGTGTAATATGGTGTTCATTATAAATAATTGACGGACCGTAAGGACTTGACATTTTCGGTATAAGTCAAATGTTGGGTAAAGTCTAGGTTAAAATGTGATAGGTACTTTAAGTATGGCTCTCTGAGCCACTTCCACTTGTTTTTTTTTTGCGATCAAATTGGTCATCTAAGTTTCCGGTGTGATAAACCTCCAACTAAGTGGATCAGTTGCGATAGATCAGGTATCTTGGTCTATTCAGGATGTCTGTAAGTGAATTCAATGACAATGATGATGAAGGTTTGTTTCCGTATGTCGGTGATTACCGAGCACTCTAGGAGCAGGTGTCCCACCGTTTACTCCATCTCCATGCGTGTCCTGCACAAAGGATGGTCCGTACACCTATTGTGTGGTAGTGTTTGTTTAGTGAGCAGTGCCCTGTGATGGTCCCCGCCACCATTCGCAGGCACCTTCTGTCCAGGTGTAGGAGGCGCCTATTTAGTTTTGTCCAGAGTTTGAATAGCCTCCTTGGACTGCCTGCAGCCTGGTGCCGAGGTCCACCATTTTTGGGCTTGGGAGTGTATTCCTTTACCATGTGCGTAGCTGGGTGAAGAGGAGCGGAACGATGGACTCAGGTCCGAAAACCATCGTGCCAGACCCACTCCTGGATAGCTCGTCAGCTATAGCATTGCCTAGTGATCCGCTGTGCCCCTTTATCCATTGCAGTGTCACAGTGTTGCTGTTATTGACCGTAGAACTTTGTAGCGCGTTGTATTCTAGAACAAGCTTAGACGTCATATAATTTTTCCTTAGGGATTGAAGAACTGTGGCACTGTCGGAAAGTATACCAAACTGACTATCCACAACTTTTCTGTCCTCTATGGCATGGATCACTTGGATGATGCCAACACATTCCACCTGATAGACAATGTTGAGCTTTCCCAGCAATGTGGATATATTGATGTTGAGATTGTTGGAGAAAACTCCTCCAGTTCCGATGTTTGTCTTTGACCCCTCAGTATATGTAGATCCTTAGCTCCTTGGGCCCTGAGTTATCCCCTGGCTCCGGCGTGAGCTGTAATTGGTAGTTTTTTTTTGGAAGTGGTGCGTCTTTGTAGTCTTGTTGTAAGGTGTGGTCATCACGAGATGTCGTTTAACGCATTTCTCCATAATGTGAGTTTTATCCTGGAGTTAATCAAGAGTATCCCGGACATTGTAAGTCTAAAGGCTGCCAGGGCAACCTCCTTCCACACTATGAGGTGTAATGACGGTAGGCCCAGCATGGCTTGTAGTGGGGCAGTGTATGCAGTTCTCATGCTGCTGGTCATCGCCACACATGCAAGTAGTTGCAGCTTCTCGAGGTCTTTTTGTGCCGTGCTTAAGTCCGTCCTGGTCCACCAGGCGAGGAAACCGTACATGATGATTGGTCTTATAACTGTCGTGTATAGCCGATAGGTGGTTTTGGGACTGATATCCTAGTTCCTGCCAAGCATGCGTTTATCTGCCACATGCAGATACTGGCTTTCTTAGTGATGTGCTCAGTGTGTATTGCCCAGTTCAGTTGCTTGTCCAAAAAGATACCCAGGTATTATGGTCATAGCTGAAAGTCTTAGGGTGGTGCCAAAGAAACTTGGCAGTTCTGTCTTTGGTACCTTCGTCTTTTGTGTGAAAAGTTGAGCTCAGTTTTCGTGGGATTCACTTAGAGTTGATACTCTCCGCACCAGTCCTGTACTATCTATAGGGCTGTGAGACGCGTGAGATTGCATAATTATGGTGTTTTCATGGTTTCCGTTTAGTATTATGATTATATCATCGTCATAGTCAACGGTAAAGTAGCAGCTAACGTATTTTCATATCCTAACCATTAAAAATTGCGTGCAAGACTAGATTTCTACTGTAGGTCGGCTGACGAATAGATCGGAAAGATAAAATAAACGTTATCGGATCCTGATTCAGAATAAGTGATGGATATTCACAAGCACTATAAATTTAATAAAAAAAAACAATAGGGGTCACAGAATAGTCGGGGATGAAATAAAATGGCTGGTAAGTCTTGTGATAAAAAAAAAATCTGGATATACAAAAGATAGCGAAATACTCCATCAGAGTTACTTTTCGGATTTAACATTAAGTGTAGGGGTGAAACCATATTGAGTGAGGTTTTACACAATACCGTGACCGAAACATCAGGGACTAAATTAGCAAAAGTAAGAGACATAGCTTGGAGGAAAATAAGGGAGACTCAGACTAAAGATAGCGAAAGGTTTAAGACGCATTATAATCCCGTTGACCTTGCTCAATCGGGCGCACTCACAGACACATCACAGAGAATGCCCCGCGCACCCCCTCATTTGAGGGGGTGAAGCAGATGAAGTGGGACACGAGTAGTCCCGCCTACTGCGGGGTGCACCGCGCGAATTTCGTCGATGCGTGTTTTTCATTACATTTAACATCGTAATTTCGCGGCTGGTTTACAGAGCTCGAGCGGTCCAGTGTGTCACCGTTCGGGTTTCGCAGCACGTTTCCGCGGCGATCACCAAGATCGAATCTCATTCGCGGTATAGCTTTTTGTTGTCTTATTTATTAAATATTATGTATTTATAGATATTTACATATTTTCGTGTTGTTATTATTTTAAAATATGTGCATAGTTTTGTTCTCTTATTTTTTATTTAATTCATTAGGTTATCAAAAAAATTTTTAGCAAAAAAATAGAACCGACTTCCATATAAAACACTACAAAGGCAAAAATAACTTTAATTTCGGTAGTCGGTGTCATTTGTTTTGTAGTTTCTTTTATATTTTTGACACCGCCTTCCGAAATTAAAGTTATTTTTGCCTTTGTAGTGTTTTTATATGGAAGTCGGTTCTATTTTTTTGCTAAAATTTTTTTTTTCACGCTTTTTGTAATTTATCTAGTTACAAAAGCCAAAATGTAAACTACTTATCACCTTTTACAAAATATTGCTTTTCCTGGTGCAGAGCTGTTAATTTTTGAGGAGTTCACCTGGTACATCACCATCAGCTCTACATCACCATATACATTGCGATGAGTATAAAGTGCTTAACATCCGTACTCAAGTAATCGAATCGCAATCCACGAAATACTTATTATTGAGTAGTTTCAGTGGCCATCTGTGGTCTTCTTCATCAGTTCAACTTCCCCAAATGGTAATTTTCAAAAGCAACTGCTCAAGGTACTATAAGAAATACCCAAAACGCTATAGGTGTGCCTATAATATTTGAAGAGTTCCCTCGATTTCTCCAGGATCCCAACATCAGATCATGATTTCGTAACAATGGGACCAAGTAGAACGTATACCCTTTCAAACGCAAAAAGAATTTTTCAAACCGGTCCAGCCGTCTCCGAGTTATGAGGTAACATACATAAAAAAAAAGTTCAAGACGAATTGAGAACCTCCTCCTTTTTTTTTGAAGTCGGTTAATATCAATAATTTTTATTCCTATAGATATTTTATTTCAGAATCAAGAATAATATAATGAAAAAAAAAAACATCCAAAAAGTTTGATGGTGGATTCTGAAGAAAAATAATATACAGGGTGTTACAAAAGAGTTTAAGTAATACCAAAGGAGGTTATTGTACTCATAATTATGAACAAGTTTTACTATGGCACCAGCTCTGAAATCGCAATAAAAACAGCTGTTTCAATTATTTTTTTCCAAGTGAATAAACTTTTTGTATAAAATAGCAGTTTATTTTCGTCATTTTTATTTTCGCAATATACGGTTTATAAGAATACAGCGTGTGAAGTGAACATACCTACGGATGCGAGGAGAGACGAATAAAAGGGTGGGATACGGACTGGGTGGATGGATGGACAGGTGAACGAACAGGAAGGATACATAAAAATTAAACAAGCTAATTATTATAATTTTATTTTGTGATTTTTTGACGTATTTACGCATACGGAGCGCAATGTTAATACACAAATTTTGGAAAAAAATTACTCAAGTCACAAATCTTCAAAATTTAGTTTTCTACTACAACAAGTTTTGTTTTAAGGCATCCAAAACAAATACTGCCTTGTATGTGCTCGTGCAGAGAAAAAACAAACTGCTGCACCGGAACAGTTTGCTTTCATTCCATTTCGCTTTTGTCTTTTTTGTCACTTTTATCTCTATCTGTATTTTCATCTCTATTTTTGACGTATGGTCCACGAATTTTCATATTTCTTGAAATTCGGGGATCAAGTATCTCAGGTAAAATACAGTCTAAATAGAACTTTTTCAATTTTTCTTTCATTTCTCTTTCCCAAAATGTATCATCTCTTTGAATGATTTCCGTCTTCAGCTTTTCTTTTTCATTCTCCCATACGGCAAACAAACAATTTTTTTTTTGGGTTACGTGTAGCTGTCCTTGAACCAAGCATGTTTTTTGTTGATGGCTAGTTCACTAGTTTTTGTTTTTTGCCAGAAGTTTACTTTTTTATTTTCAATTGCTGCTGCTAGGCCCATTTTGTGGGCTGTCAAAGGACACTTTACTTCTACAACAGTATTTTCTCCAATTAATCCATCAGGCGTTGCACCCAAGAAACATAGTTCTTGGTCTATAAATAAACCACAGGGTCTAATCGTTTTGCGCTCTTGTACAGCCAATTGTGCAAGTGCGATTTTTTCATTCAATTGGCCATGTCTAATAGATTCCACGTGGTCAATTTTGTTCCGATAAAGAATATCTTTGACTAAATTAGCACATGGTGTATTAATACGCCTTTTTATAACTCTGCCGAAATTGGATGCAGTCAATAACGATCTTCACATCTCTAGCCATTCTCCACTATCACTTTGTAAAACAGTTTTTCTTTCAATTGTTGCTCGTTCCAAATCAGACTTTTTAATTTTTTTCATAAACTCGTTTTTCAGTTTATCCAGTATTTCTACCGGCATATCGGGCTTTTCACAGGACTGGCCATAATCCTTATCGTCTTGTTTTTTACTGAAAACAAGCCTTCTTTTTCTTTTTATATATCTTTTACTAAGGTGTTTTTGTTTCTTCTTTCTTTCTTCCCACAGTTTCAGTTTGCCTCTTGGGCTCTTATTGGTAATTTTTTTATAAAGCTTCGAAAGTGCATTTTCTTCATTGAACGACACTGTTGACGCAATGCATCGCGTCTGATATGAGTTTTTGAGGGAAAAATTAACTCTTTTTCCTCCTACATATTTTGCTATGATGCTATGATAGCGTTCTACAACGTTACTGTCCACGTCTGAAGTAAACTTCGAGCATGGCCAGCAATAATTTGTATCATTATACTAATTCTCTGCCACAGAGAACTTAGCTGAAAGTCACTTGGAACATCATTTTGCTCCAAATCTCCCGTTTTTTTGCAGAAATGTGTTTTGCATTCAAGGTGGTTTCCAAAAGCGTGATGATGTGCTTGTAAAATGTCCTCAAATAATTTTTGCTCTTCTGGGCAGGGATCATTTTTATTTTTTTGTATTGCTTTGGTTATGCAGGATCTCATGCTCAAAACTCGCGATATGGTCAATAATTTTCTGTGACTTTTTAAATATTTGGTTTCAGTTTGCAATGTCATCATTTTGTTACAAAAATTCCTCAGTAAATGATTTCTGCATTCTACTTTTTCGACGGTAATATCAAGGTAAGGTCTTGCCTGCAAAATTTTGAAATAAGTACTTGAGTCACCATCAGATATTAGTCGTCCGTAAATCAAACCGTGGGTAGCTAATGACTGCTTAAAACCTTCCACTATAATTTCGCTCTCCATTCCTGTGGACGGACCGGAATAGTTTTTCAAACATAAATGTTCAGGCACTGTTGTTTTTTTCTTTTCGGCACGATCACAAGGGTAGCAATATTTATTTCGGACTCCCAAATATAAAAGTTTGCCTGTTTTTCTACATAAGATTGCAGCAGCGCCGGATAAAGCTGAATAATTTTTTTTGTACGACCTTTTACCGTACACACCATCTGCTATCACATCTATGATAGGCGTACCATTCTTTGTGACCCTGCCTTCTGCTATAGCCATAATTTTCTCTTCCTCAGCTGCTTGATCCATGGACTGTTGTGCCAGTTGCTGCCAGTTTTCCGACAGTAATTTGTGGTTCTTTTGGTATGTTTTTTGGAAAATCATTGGCAAATTCATGGCTGATGAAAATTCTTGTAGCTGAGAATGACCACAACCAATAGAAATTGCACCAGCTACAGCACATGTATTTATTGATAAACAATTATCATTGTCGTTAATGATAACAAATTGTTGTTTACACATTTTACATAAAAAAGTAAATTTGGAAGATAAGCCGTGAAGCTTTTCACCAACTAACTCAAGAGAAGATAGCCCGCAGTCTAATGGTCCGTGATTTGAGATCTCACACAGCTTTAAAAAAAATAGGAAACATTAATAATCCTGCGTCCAATTTGTATGTTCTTTTTAGGAGTATAGTTTTCCGTCTGTAAAAATAAATTAATAATTTTTTTTATATCATAAAACATTGTTTTAACTTAAAATAATTTTAAATAAGTATGTTTTCACGGAATAACTTACTTCTGCACTATAATTTAACCCATCAGTTTCTTGGTTTTCAGGTTGGACATCACAATGACTTTCTTCAGTAGCACTAGCCACCTAAAATTGAATTATACCATTTTTATTTATAAAACTAATTCTACACAACTCGCAAAATTATGTTACTGTAACGTGCGGTTGAAGTTTTGAATATTACCTGTGTATTAAAGGTTTCTTCTAATACTTGCTCAGATGAATATGTACTTTTATCAATAACTTCACGACCGTGATCATTCTGTGATGCCACAGTTTCCAATCTAAAAATACAAAAAGTTTGTGGTAATGAAATTCATTACAAAATTAAAGCGGAACATTATTTACCATGTTTGTTATTTGTTTCGAGTTTCGATTGTGAAACAACTGAAAAAAATTGGCCAAGTGCAAGTCAGACTCACCCATGAAGGGTTCCGTAGTAACTATAATAATATAATATAACATGTATATTAATTTGACAAAAAAAGACCTTACAAATTTCTTAAAACTAGCTTATTTACACTTTTACAACTACGCCAAATAACTTTGTTTTTCATAGTGTTTGTATGAATCACAAAGTTATGTTTGCGGTTTTAGAAAATATGCTGTAATACAAAAACTGCTAACCCGATCTCGTTCAAACCGATTTTGGTTGAAAGTGTATATCTACAGACATATATTTTTTTAGATTTTTCACTCCATTATTATAGAAGTTAGAGGGGGGGGAGGGAGAGACACATTTTACCACTTTGGAAACGATTTACTTTATGAAAAAGTGGTTTTAGAAACTTCAATCTCATTTTTTAAAGACCTGTCTATAGATATCACACACGCATAGGTTTCATGTAAAGAAATATTTTCAGTTTTTAGTTCCATATATGGGGAGCCTTCCATGTATGGGGAGGTTCCATGTATTTTAATTTTTTTTTTTTTTTTTTTTCTCAAAGTCGGAAAGCGGTTTATCGGAAGACGGACGGACGGACGGACGGACGGACGGACGGACGGACAGACAGAAACAGACAGACATGACGAAACTATAAACAACAAATACAGGGTGGCAGGGACATCTACGCGCAACCGCTTACCATGGATTCAGTACATGATTCTGGACCCCCCTGCGTTGATAGTTTTCGTCGGCTTTTTCTTAATTTCATAAAATTACGAAAAATCCGACGCAATAACAAAACAGTAAATTCACTTATTTCAAACAGTAATGTAAACAAAACTCGAAAAGACTACCTGATTAGTTATGTTGATCTCGCAAATTAACCCTAGCAAAACAGCTGATCATGTAGCTCTTTCGAATTTTATTTACATTGCTGTTTCAAGTGAAACAAGTGAATTTTATATTTTAATTAACAATGATTTTATACAGTTTTCAGTAAAAAAATACTGAAAAATCCTGAAAAGTTAAAAAAAAAACGACGAAACATTCCAACGCAGGGGGTCCAGAATCATGTACCGAATCCCTGGTAAGCGTTTGTGCGTCGATGTCCCTGCCACCCTGTATATTACTTGTGCCAAAATATAGTAGTAAATATCCCGTTTTAAGACAGATTTAGTGACCATGTCAATTTTAAAACTGCGTGAAAATGTCAATTCTAAATTTTCTAGTTCTGTGGTTCAGAAGTTGGTACATTTTAGATTTCATTTTTTAGGGTTCCGTAGCTGAATGGCAAAAAACGGAACCCTTATAGTTTCGATATGTCTGTCCGTCTGTCTGTCTGTCTGTCTGTCTGTTCGTCTGTCCGTCCGTCCGTATGTCACAGCCATTTTATTCCGAAACTATTAAGACTATACATGTGAAACTTAGTAGGTAGATGTATTCTGTAAACCGCTTTCCGATTTTAAGTAAAAAAAATAAAAAATATTTAAAATAAATGGAACTAGAAATGAACATATTTTTTTTCATGAAACCTATGTGTGTGTGGTATCTATGGACAGGTCTTTAAAAATGATATGAGGGTTTCTAAGACTGCTTTTTCATAAAGTCAATCGTTTAAAAGATATAAGCTTCCAAAGTGGTAAAATGTGTGTCCCCCCCTCTAACTTCTATAATAATGGAGTGAAAAAGTAAAAAAAAAATATGTCTGTAGATCTTAATGTAAACTTTCAACCAAAATTGGTTTGAACGAAATCGGTTCAGCAGTTTTTGAGATACAGCATATTTTCTAAAACCGCAAATATAACTTTGTAATTCATACAAACACTATGAAAAACAAAGTTATTTAGCGTATTTGTAAAAATGTAAATAAGCTAGTTTTAAGAAATTTTTAAGTTTTTTTATTTGTCAAATAAATATACATATTATATTATATTATATTATTATAGTTACTACGGAACCCTTCATGGGCGAGTCTGACTCGCACTTGGCCAATTTTTTGTATTCATTTCGTAAAATTGTTGAGCTACAAATAAAAGATTAGGCAACTAACATTCATAGTTAGGTACATACCTATTCTCTTACTTAGTTATGTATGACAATAAGCAACATCTGAATTTTCAGATCAATCAGATATTTTGTCATGCACATTACTGCCCATATCAATAAACCGCGGTCTTGAAACAAAATGTTTCTTACTTTGTTTTATTCTTTATTATAGCCTAGATAATGTGTCGATACTTACTCATTGAAAATAACTTCGGCGTTGAGATTTTCGACTTTCTTTCTCCTATAAAAAAATGAAAACGTTTCTTTTTTTATTCAACAAAATATTTACAAAAATATCTAAATATAATATAAAAGTACTTTCAATAAAATAGAAGTGACAAAAAGACAAAATAAGACCCTAGGGTTTGATCCAGGACACTGGCGGTTGCCAATCCGATTCACTACTATACACGCTAATAGAACTTAGGAATTGTAATGAAATAACGGACCGTATTCAAGTAAAATAAAGTGCTCAATACTGAGACGGTTCCAATAATGTGTCATAATATTTTAGAAATAATTTAGTAATCTAAAATATTCTTACCTTTTAACATCGTTCATATGTACGGCGTTTGATTTATATGAACGTTTTTTAGGCTTCACTTTATTTCCCATATTTATAAAATAAAATTGAAATCAAATTACGCTATTTTAACCTAAAGTATTTTATATTTACAAAAAAAAGAAGATTATTTATAGAAAATTGATATAAAAAATGAATTTATAAATAAAATAATGAATTTACAGACGAAACTTTACAATAACTACAAACAATTCCGAGTCGAAATAAATCGGCGAGAAAAGCGACACGTCCATATAGCAACAGGCGTTGGCCGGCACTGTCGGTACACAGGCGTTTACGCACACATGCGTACGTATTATATTGCGAAATAATAATACGCGATTTACAGAAAATGTATTGATTGGATTAAAAAAATAAAACACTATTTCGTTAGTATGTTTCTTGTTGAATAATTTGTCAAAAAATCAGAATGATCGTATGTATTTTAATATGGTTTTTATTCGTTAAAAGATTTTTTTAGAGGTATCTTTGTGATTTTTTTCTATGAATTAAAATTTGTTGTATTATGTTTTCAACACACTACTTAACTAGATTATATCCTGAAGAATGTCATATATTTTTCTGATTGTGTTAACTGCAGTGAATCATATACTTTAACGCATTATAAAACTCGCGTTTAGCTCTTGTAGTCCCCTTAACCGCCGTAGGAAACCAGTGAATAGCTATTCTGTAGGAGATGTATTACGTGTAGAGCGATAGGTTTCTAACAATAGACAACCACAAGAACTGGTTGTCAAATATCAGGGTCCGTTCCATAATAAACGTACAACTTCCTTACGATAAATATCTCGTCGAAGACACTACTCTGTTGCGCAAAAATAATCGTTGTTACGAAGCCGTAGTAGCAATTGACAAAATGCAGCCCTGGTTTTTTAGTAGAAACTTTGAAAGTAGTTGAGAAGAAAGTGGTTCAGATACTTAATGAGTATAAAAACATAAAAGTCATGTTCTTGTTCTTATTAAATTATTTACATATAATTACATTATTTAGATTCGTGTTTGTAACTATAATCTTCGATTAACATTTTTTTGTTTGTTTCATGTCTAGATGTAATATACGTGTAGATGGTTATGTAAAAACATAATACATTTAATATTTTAGTATCAGTCTGTGGCACTTACAAGTTACAGTTTCTGTTTGGTTTGGGTTCAATGACCATGAAAATAATCATTTCATTGCAGATTGTACTGTGTTGTAATAGAGATGGCAATGTTTCCTTTCTTAATTAAATCATTTCAATACACCTCTACTTATACAAAGTTAAAAATAAATAAATATGTAAACAAACGTTCTTCTTCAGAGTTAAACTAGCTTGGTGAGTTAACGGTTAGTTAAAATATAGATAGAAAAATGTTGTACATGTAATAAACGTATTAGAAAAATATCTGTTTATCTCGATAATAGTAACGTATTTCTTATTTCGCGAAGGGACTCGCTTTCACAGGAAGGCCGAGCTGTAAGCCTAATTAGTATAATGTATTTACAATTATAAGGAATTATTATACCTTTAATAGATGTTGTATTGACTTCATTAAGTAGGAACAGGTCATATGTTAAACTGTAGTGAAATATATGAAATTGTTAATTTAAATGATAATAATTAAATGTATTATTTATTTAACAAATAATTGTAGAAGAATAATCGTTTGTTAATAGCCATTTTATTAATTTAAGATAGTGTATTCATAGTAGTCGTAGTTAATGTCTTAACCGATAGTCGTTACAATCGGCAGTTGTCGTGTAGCCGTTGTACAAGCTAAAGTGAATTTTGTGATTAAAACGCTGTGGATTTTATTTCTGCAATAATTCTGAGGCTATCCCAATAATCGTTATCCAAAACGACAGTCATTCCCCGTTGCTGTATTTCCCTTACCAATGTTACATTGTATGGTATTTCAGAACAGAAATGCACATTCTGTAGTATACCTGGTACGCCAATTATCTTGGTAATCCGGAAAATCTGTTTTCCTCGTCGCTTGCATAATCATCCTACATTTCATCACAGAAATGAATCTTAGCTTTTTAAGCTCAATGAAGCGTCCTGGCAAATATTATTTATTATCCAATGAACTAAAACTCCAGATCCAGATAAAAATATATGGAAACTTATCATGCCCATTTTTACATACGGTTGAATCACTGTTCTCCATATCGCATCATGTAGTTTTGAACTAACCAACTGTTCAATCCTTCAATCAGCCAGCCAACGGTAACTGGTGTGTCCGAACTGTCCACGGTTCGTGGAGCCCTAGCTACGTTGCTTTTCAAACAATAGGCTCTTAGGCCTCTGTACAACAATTAAGCTTACACTTACCCTCTGAGCTGGGACGACAAGCTTCGACCTTTTCTTCTTGCCACGTCCTTGTGGTAGGTGTGCAAGTATGTAATGAGTAATTGAATTACAATTTAAAGGATTTATTTTTTATTTTTAGCACGTAGCATGATATTAAACGTTACAATTTTTGTTTTATTTATGTATTTAATACACTAAACATTAATTAATATTAGTTTATTTACCCTCGTCCGTGTGTCACTGCGGGGTGCCAACTGAAAACCAGCGCTGGGTGTCTTTCGCCCAGCAAATGCTGAGTTGGTAACCCTTTCGGTGTAGACATGCTCAGCGAAATTCTTAATGTATTTTTTTTTTTATGTTTGTAATTTTCTGTTGTTGTGTGTGTTTATAACCGAATAAATGGTTTTCAATTTCAATTTCAATTTCAATAATGATGTCAAGTGTTGATGGACGGTATAAATATAATAAATACTATAAGCAATAAACCAATACACACAATTCAAGTCTTGTTATATTAGGCTATGTTAACAAATGTGTGATTATTACTCGGATAAACTTTTAAACAAATTTAACAACAAATATACCAAACAACTTTTACAACAAATATACCAAATTATGTATCAAATACAACCTAATAATTCCTAATTTCACAAATAAATCTTACTTGTCAGTACAACAACAGGGGCTACAGTACAAATTACAAATACAAATTGAGCCCGGGTGACACAACAATATATTCAAACTTATTAAGTTATTTTTACCAAAGTTCAAAACTTACAATTAAACCAGTGGATTTTATAATGTAAAACCACGCTTCTGCTACCAGTTTGTTCGATCCTTCAATCAACCAGCCAACGGTAACTGGTGTGTCCGAACTGTCCACGGTTCGTGGAGCCCTAGCTACGTTGCTTTTCAAACAATAGGCTCTTAGGCCTCTGTACAATAATTAAGCTTACACTTACCCTCTGAGCTGGGACGACAAGCTTCGACCTTTTCTTCTGGCCACGTCCGTGTGGTAGGTGTGCAAGTATATAATGAGTAATTGAAACGTGTAATGATGTCAAGTGTTGATGGACGGTCACAAGGCGCCGGTCTTCAGATGGCGTGGTCCAGACAGCATTAACGTTTCCCCACAGGCGTATTTTAGCACCAATTCACAATTACTTTCAACAAAGTTCGCGTGTCATACGTCTGACTTCGATACGGCGTTATTGTTCAAAATATCCCAGGTTTCCACTCAATTCGGGATTCTAGAGTTCAACTAATCACTAATTACAATCAATTTATCCTTAACCGCGTAGATTCAACTCGATTTTCAATTACAATCAATAAAATCAATCTCAACAAACTCGGCGGTTGCTTTTTGCAAGGAAAGTTATATGTCAAGTCATTTTCAAAGACAAGACCATAGATAATAATGTTGCCAACCAAAAAGGTGCGTTCTGTTTCACGTTGGACGGAACACCAACCAAACCATTCTTTTCTTTTTATTTGCTTTCAAGTGACTTCTTTTTAACCGACTTCAAAAAAGGAGGAGGTTCTCAGTTCGTCTTGAACATTTTTTCTTTTTTTTTATGTACCTTACCTCATAACTCGAACACGGCTGGACCGATTTGGATTTTTTTTTTCGTTAGAAAGGTTAAGATAAGATAAGATAACTTTTATTTGTTCAAAACACGAGTATACACACACATGGCATGCAAGATGTTATATAAAATTAAACCACAGTCATGTTTTGCCTCAACGGCGCACAAATACATGTATGCTAAATAACAATAATAAGCCAAGTAGGTAATTATTAAATTAATAGACAATTAACGATAGAAATTAACATTAAATTCAAGATAAAACACAAAAAATAAAAGATTAATTACAAAATGTCAATATTAGTTATTACAATGTCTTACTAACAATTAAATGTTTACATAAAATTCAAGTCCATTTTTCAGTCAAAAATTCTTCAGTCCTGTAATATACCTTCTCTAACAAAAGGTTTTTTAATCGATTTCGCAATTGTGTTATTGTATATTCCCTCCAATGTTTTGGCAACGTATTATACAAAATTGGCGCCATACAGAATACACTTTTGCGCAATAGAGCCGTCCTGGCCCGAGGGATACATAGCTTGCTATTGTCGCGCCTATTTCGTACTATCTTATCAGACACTAAGGGAAATAGGTGTGGGTTGGATTTTACAAACATAATGGTCTCTAAAATGTACATTGAGGGAAGCGTTAATATTTTGTATTTTTTAAAAAACGGTTTGCAGCTTTCAGTAACTTGAAGTCCAAACATAGTTCTAATGCACCTCTTTTGCGTTTTAAAAATTACATCTTTATTTGTTGAATTTCCCCAAAAAATTATGCCATACCTTAAGTTAGAAGACACTAGGCCATGATACGCAGTTAGAAGTGCATCTACATTTAACATCGGGGCTAATTTATATAGTGCATATGTGGATGAGCTAATTTTTTTGCTTAAGGCTTCTGTATGTGCTTTCCAATCTAATTTACTGTCTACTGTTACTCCAAGAAATTTCGTTGTTTCAACTTTGTCTATGTGGTTGTCGCAGTACTGGACATTGACGTTTGGAATGGTTGACCTTTGGGCAAAATGTAAAATATTAGTTTTCTCTAGATTTATCTTTAGGTTATTGTTTTCCAACCACTTTATCATTGATTCTAGTGAATTGTTAATGTCAGTTTCGTATGTATCTCTGTTTTCGCAAGCAATTGTAATAGTACTGTCATCGGCAAATAGTGTCATTGGGTGGTCAATATTTTTGGGCAGGTCATTAGCATTGGTTAGCAATAACTCAAATTCTTTAGCTATTATATAACTCTAAGTAATATTATATATAATATAACTAATACTGTGTTAGTAAGTCAGTCTATGTAAAAGGGTACGATGGGGCTGACATGTCTTTGATAAAAGCCCCTAAATAAAATTAGATTTAAAAAAAAAAAAAAACATTATAAAAAACAGTGGGCCTACGACAGTCCCTTGAGGTACGGCAAATTTAACTACACGCTCTTTTGATTTATATCTAATTTCCTGCTTATTGTTTTTATTTATAGCCGAAACTTCTGTAAATTGTTTTCTATTGCTTAAGTAAGATTGAATAAGGTTTGACACATTACCTCTGATACCATATGCTTCTAACTTGTCAATAAGTATATCATGACGGACCTGATCAAAGGCCTGTGTCATGTCGCAGAATATCGTACATACAGGTATGTTCGCGTCTACTTTTTGCATGACATATACATAGACGTGTAAAAAGTCATATATAGCCAGGCTTATAGATTTACCACTTCTGAACCCCTTCTGTTCGTTAGTCAATTTTTTTTCGTTTTTCAAGGTAGCTGTACAACTGGTTATACAGATACTTTTCAAATATTTTTGAAATTATGCTAATAAGAGATATTGGCCTATAGAATTTCATTAATTCTTTATTTTCTTTTTTAAATAGTGGTTTAATAATGGATATTTTTAGCGCATCAGGATAAACACCAGTCTCAATGCAAAGATTTATTATATGGCTTAGATGCGTTGATATTTCTTCCGCTACTGATTTTATAACTTTTGTTGAAATGCCATCGTATCCTACACTATTTGTGTTTTTTAAACCTTTTATAATTTTAAACACTTCCATTGGCACACATGGAGCCAGAAAGAAATATTTGCTTTTTTTTGTTATTGACGATGTAACTTTTTTCCCAGATTCTGCTATAGGAATAATTTTGTCCACAAAGTAATCATTAAAAGCGTCTGCAATATCTATTGGGTCAGTGATAATGTCATTGTTTACGCGAATTTTGTCGATACAGTTTGTGGGAGTGTTAAATTTTGAGTCATTTATTATTTTCCAAGTTGTTTTTGCTTTATTATCTGAGGTATTTATTGTATAGTTATTTTGTGCTTTTCGAGTGAGTTTCACAATTCTTTTAAATAGTTTGGAGTAACAAGATAATTTTCTTTTAGTAGTCTCATTCGGATTAAGTCTATATTGCCACAAAAGTTGTCTTTTCTTTCTACTACATAGTTTAATGCCACGTGAAACCCATTTTGGTCTTTTGATTGTGCTAATTCTAATATTCATTTCTGGAAAGCATAATTTATAAAATAATGAAAATAGGTCAAGGAAAGATTTATACGCTACATTAGGATCATTGGTTTTATAAATATCATGGAACGATAAAGTTTTTAAGTGATTTTTAAATTTTGTCATATATTAATTACAATAGTCACGTTTTGTTACTGTCCAATATTTAATGTTACATTTTTGTTTAACTGGGAACGTCATTAGTTGTGCCGTGTGGTCTGATAGAGCAAGTTCTAGAACTTCCATCTTACATGGTTTTCGAAAGTTATGAGCAATATTGTCAATATAAGTTTTACTTTTTAAGCGTGTAGGTTGATTCACTGCTAGTTTATATGAAATCAGGATCTGATGATGGGATCCTGGAGTAATCGAGGGAACTCTTCAAATATTATAGGCACACTTATAGCGTTTTGCACCATTTGAGGAAGTGGAACTGATGATGAAGACCACAGATGGCCACCGAATGTACTCAATAATAAGTATTTCGTGGATTGCGATTCGATTACTTGAATATGCATGTTAAGCACTTTATGCTCGTCACAATGCATAATTATGTTGAAGTAGAGCTGATGGTGAAGTACCAGGAGAACTCCTCAAAAATTAACGGCTCTGCATCGTGTAAGCTTAATTAGTATAATGTGCGTCTAATTAATATTATTCTATGTGTCTTGGAATTATTATAACTTTAATAGATGTTGTATTGACTTTATTAAGTAGCAACAGGTAGGCACATATTAAATATTTTAAGTTATAGGGAAATATATTATGATCTGGATTTAAATGATGATAATTAAATGTATTATTAATTATCGAATAGTTATAGATGAATGATCGTTCGTTAATAGCCATTTTGTTAATTTAAGATAGTGTAGGTAGTCATAGTCGTAGTTAATGTAATAACTGATAGTCGCTGCAATCAGGAAATTATTTAATTTTGTCCGATTCCAGAAGTGCTCTGCAACACCTGGCTCGATGAACATCGAATTGTCGAGGGACACCGATAGCCTACAAAATTTTAGAATCCATTTCCAGGATCCAAAATAAGAACAAAATTACTTTACAATGGATACCATCCCATATTGGCTTGTATGGAAATGAGCAAGTTGATCGGTTAGCGAAAGAGGCGATTACAGACGGTATCTTCGTGGAGTGCCAGCCCTTATTTAGTGACCTCTTGTTTAGAGTACGAGACCAGTGTATGGTACTGTGGAAAGAATACCATGATGAGAGGTCACTGTTTAAAGGGATTTGGTACAAGATCATTCAGCCCAGCCTTACCCGCAGTCCATGGTTTGGTGGCACAGAGATGTCCCGACATGAAATTGTAACCGCGTTTAGACTTCGTTCTGGACACATTCCTTTAAATAGCTTTGCTTTCTTAATGAGGAAGACTGAGTCACCCAACTGTTCAGAATGTGATAACGTAGAAGATGTCACTCATATTTTGGCGGAATGTGTCCGGAACGAAGCTGAAAGAAACGAGTATTTGCAAAAAAGATGTTTGTGTCCCAATAATATGGGAATTTACACTAGTAGTCTGGCGTTTCCATTATCAGAGAGCGCCAAAGATCTTTATAAAATTGTTAATGTAGGTATTAAGCGTAGGTAAATGTAAAGAAAGACCCTACGAGGGTGGCATGGTCATTGTTATCAAACCCTCTATAAAAAATAAAGAGAAAAAATAAAAAAATAAAAAAATCGGCAGTTGACGTGCAACCATTGTACAAGTTAAGGTGAATTTTGTGAGTAAAGAGCTGTGAAGATATTACTGAATTTTATTTCTACAATCATTCAGAGGCTATCCCGATAGCTTCAGAAGTGGGATCAACGAAAAGTATCACTCTTTTCGACTTACGCCTACGAGAAGAAAAAAAAACGTAAGTAAATTTATTTTGTACCAACAACTTAATCGGTTGATTAGAATTTTATAACGTGGAAGATGCATGACTGTTATTTTATTGCATCAAAATTACGGTAAAATCGAATTGAGGTTATTTATCTCCTGTTTAAAGTGACAATTATAATGGGTTGTTAGCTGCTAAAAGATTTTACTGTAAATAAGAGTATTTAATAAATAAGCATAGGTACCATTCCACAGTAAGATAAATGGAATTGCCGTTTAACTATTTAACGCTCGTGTAAGTACCTACGCTTGTCTAAAGTAACGTGTTGTTTTTATATAATTTTGGTGCTTGATGTGTAATGCAAGTGACTTAATTATTTTGGAAACATTATTTATCAGAGCCCGCGATTGGCGAGGGTACTGGAGTCGATTCTTGCAATCGCAGAGAGTAAATGTTTTATTTTTATTTCTAAAATATATGCGTATTGCGATTTGAACATTGTGTGGTGTGTTACGGTGGTAGTATCAGCACTACGTGATAATGATTGGTCTTAATCAGGAGTGATTAAGTTACTATTACCGAAAATATTACGGTAAAGATGTTTATTTCTCATAAGAATTACAATGGTATTTACTTACGTGAGAAACTTAAATCTTAACTAACAGTGAGGTTGCTGATGAGTGTAGTACAGAGTCTAAACTTAATTCATTCAATAATCAAAAGACTATTTGCAAACAACCCTCAAATATAAAACAATTTGTTAGTTAATATAGGGTATAGTTTTTTTTTTATGGGTATTAGTTAATAAGTACAGAGAATTAGTAATAACTTGACATGAAGCGCCAGGTTCGTCATTACACTGAGCGTACTTGATATTTATATTTTGGTTTATTGTTTTTGTGTAATGATTTCTTTAAGTAGTTTTCTTTTTATAATTGTAATGGATTACATTCTTTTACATGTTTTGGTAAATTATTGAAATTTTTGCCTCTTCTCTTCTTTTTTGTCCTGGTGTTAACTTCTTTTTTTTTTTCTCCGTACTTAATTCGATATTAAACAACTATACATATAGCTGCATAAACTTAATCTATCTTAGTAATGTTGACATAATGGGTTACTAAGCTATCATCTGTCAGTTTCAGTGCTTGACATGGAGAGAGAGAAGAGTCAAAACCGAGACCCAGGAGTACCCAGGTTTGAGGGTCAGGATCGAGAAGCGGTTGACTTGAGGCGTGAGTCTAGCCACGCAACTTGGCCAGGAGTACCCATGTATGAGGGTCAGGCTAAGAGGACATATTCGGAGCAACCAGGGGTATCACGGGTGCGTGATACTGAGGTTGAAGATAATTATGAAATTATTGACGGAGAGCGTCAAGGACGAAGGGTGCTTCGTCCACAAAGGGTTAAGGAGAGATCTCTTCGCACGCCTTCGAGTTCAAGGCGTAGCCGTTCGTCGAGTGCTAGATCCTATAGTCGTGAGGGTACCAGAGAGGGAAGTACGAGTCGACGAGGTAGGAGACCAGAGGACGATAAGGATTCAAGGTCGGATTCCAGACATAACCGAAAGAGGAGCCATTATCTTGAGCGAGGAGACGAGGGTGAGCAGCAAATGTCGTTTACTTCTAAGAGACCTCAGATTGTAGATTCCACTGAGAGCATTTTAGATAAATTTATGTCAATTTTGCAATCAGTCAAGAGTTCAGATAAGTCGAAGTTGCCTTTTAATACTAACATAGTTCCCGAGTTCGATCCTATGTCAAAGGAGCAAACTATTTTGACTTGGTTGACCAAGGTAGAAGAGTGTTCAGAAATTTATGGCTGGGAAGATAGAGAAATAATTCACTACGCCCTGCCAAAGTTGTCAGGGGTAGCGAAGACTTGGTATCATAGTTTGCCGACAATGATGTATACGTGGGGTGAGTGGAAAAGAAAGTTGATTGATTCATTTCCTGTTCGCGAAGACTATGCTGAGCTCTTGACTGAAATGATTAGCAAAAGGGTAAAATATGGCGAGTCACTTGAACATTACTATTATGCCAAAATTAATTTGTTAAATAGATGTAAGATCTATGGGCGACAGGCTGTCGATTGCTTACTATACGGCGTTGAAGATAGGGCTGTTAAAATAGGTGCACAGGCTGCACATTTCTTTGAGCCAGAGCAGGTGCTGAAATATTTCAGAACTGTGAAGATAGGGCATGGTCGTGATAATCCGGATTCTAATTTTAAATCCCGAAACGAACGTAAGGGTACAACTGCTTTACCAAAACCAGCGGGTTTGAAAATGACTTGCTACAATTGCGATCAAATTGGTCACCCAAGCTTCCGGTGTGATAAACCCCCAGCTAAATGCGCCACTTGTGATAAATCGGGTCATTTGTCTATTCACTGCTTTAAAAACAAACGCATGAATAAAGATCGCGAAAAGGAAACCAGTCTTAAAAGTAACACAATCGAAAAACAAGTAAAGTATTTTTTTTTAAGTATTTTTTTATTGAAGCCATATACACAAGGAACAAAGCAATTTTACAATATTTATATTCGGCTAGGTCGATACACATAACTTGAAACTTCCGACACCCAAACTAGGACACGTCCTGTATCTCAGGTGTCGGGGTTCCTTCCAAGCTGGTCACAAAAATATAGCCTAAAAGAATATTCATTACAAGACAAAACTAAAAATTATAAATTAAAAAATAAAATTAATTAAAATTAATATGAAACTAAAATTAATCTAAAACAAAACAAAAAGCAAAAAGTTTGTCCGAAAATACTAAGTAAATAAACTGCTCATTGATGTGTGTACAAGTGTGTATGTTGTAGTATAACTGTAAGTGTATGTGAGATTTAATATTCTAGGGGAATACAGATTATAATATAATGTGTGTTGTGTGTTTGATAACTTAATAAAATTACTTAGACATGGCAGCCAATAGGTCCTCGGTTTCCTGGTAGGAGAGAGAAGTCAGCCAATCCTTTAATTTCATTTTACAGGTTTTCCTATTAAGATAGAATATACCTAACTGTTTATTTACTTTATTGTACAGCCTTGCGTTTAGGGAGAAGTAATGGTTGCGGGCAAAGACTGTTCTGGTGCGATCCGGCTTGAAGACTGTGTGCTTTATTCTACCTATAGGCTCCTGTAGTGGTCGGGACTTGTGTATGCGAGTTATTGTAAGAAGGACGTAAAGTTGCCTCACCGTTAGGACTTTACAGTCAGCATATAGCAGCGAGGTTGGGTACCTGTAAGGTTTATTGGTCAACACCTTAAGTACTGCACGCTGTGCAATCTCGAGTTGTAGGATTGTAGACTTTGGTGCTCCACCCCACACAGTTAGGCAATATGATAGCAGGGACTAACATAGAGCCAAATATACCATTTTCAAAGTCTCTGTGTCAGCAGACTGACGAAGTTTTTTAAAGATAAATATAAGCCTTCGTGCTCGGGTTGTTACAGTTTCAATTTGCTTGTGCCAGCGAAAACTCTGGTCAATATGCACGCCCAAATATTTAACGCACGGAGATCTGGATACGGATAAGCAGCTACAATCCGGGACAGTCAACGAACAAGTGTGAGCCTTAAGTGCAAATGACTCCAGAGGCTGGAGGTCAGCTCTCATTACAAAAAAAAAAATAAGAAGAGTATTATCAATATTCAAAGTCAACAGATTAGCTCTGCGTTTTGCCTCGTATGATTCCAATCTAATCCATCCACAATAAGGGCCGTATCGTCAGCATATGTAAAAATTTTCCAATTTGGGAGGGGAATGTCGCATAAGTCATTAATAAAGATAATGAATAATGTGGGGCCAAGGATGCTACCTTGGGGGACGCCACAGTCAACAACCTCTTCCCCACTCGAAAATTCCCCGATTTTCACAACTTGAACCCGGTTTCTGAGATAGTCAGTGAACATTTTAAGGGGGATGCCTCTAACTCCTATGCGTTCCAGCTTATTTAATAGAATGGGGACAGAGACAGTGTCAAATGCTTTAGCTAGATCTAGGAATAGACCCAAGCATTTGTGTTTTTTATCTAGTTTCCTAACAGCATGTTCAGTTAGAGCAAGCACTGCATCTTCCGTGGATATGCCAGTACGGAAACCATATTGGTTACTAGATATAATTTTGTTTGATTCTAAGAAATTTGTTAGGCGGTTGTTCATTATTCGTTCAAGAATTTTGGAGAGTGCTGTCAGGACTGATATTGGTCTATAGTTATTGGCACTGCCTCTGTCACCGGTCTTAAAAACTGGATGCACTATTGCCTTTTTAAAAACTCTCGGAAAGGAACCCGTTTTAATTGACAGGTTACATATATGGGTAACAAGGGGCACTAGTGTCCGCCGAGATGAATTTAATACTGTGACGGAGATTCCATCCCAGCCAACAGCTGAATCAGGTTTTAGGTTAGCCATAATGTGTTTAACCTCGTCCTCATCGGATTCAAGAAGGACCATAGAGTTCAAGTTACTTTTATTGTATTGGGGAGTATCACCATTTAAAACTGAATGATCGGTTGATATTTTTCCGGCCATTTCCCTACCGATGCTAGCAAAATACCTGTTAACTTTATCAATTGAGTTTTAAGGGTCATTATTTGTTATAAGTTCGAAAGGGGCGGTCGGTTTAGGCTTTAAATTTGTTACTTTATTAATAACATCCCAAGTCGATTAATGGCTACTCTTAGCTTTCGTGAATTCGTCACGTTCATAACTTCGTTTTAGCTTCCGTAAAAGTTCATTACAGTAGTTTCTATACCTTTTATATGTGATTTGTATTATATAATAATAATATTTCCTGGAGAGTTTCTGGCTTTTTTATGAAGACTATCACGATGAGAAATACATCTGAGTAGCCCTGGAGTTATCCAAGGTTTGATGTGTCTATTTTTCCGCGGGATTTTGGAAACTAAAGTGTGTTTTTTTTATTATTGTAGATAAGATTTTAACTAAGATATCCGCTGCCTCATTGGCATCAGTAGCCTTAAGGACTGTTGTCCAGTCCGTTTCATCAATTTCAGTACGTATGGCGACATAATCTAGTCTCTTTATTGACTTAGCCGGTTTTATTTTCGGTTTAGCGTTTCCGATACAGAGAATAAGGGGCTCGTGGTCCGTTATATAAGTCTCCAGAACTAATGTCACGGCCGGTGCATTTGTGCGAAGAAGAACATGATCGATGCAGTTATTTAATCGGGTAGGAAACAGATGAGCGGGCAGAAGGCCATGGTATGCGGTAGAGTTAAGGTAATCATTGCAGTTTGTATCAGTACTTCCTGTTTTTATGTCGATATTAATATCACCAATAACAGTAAGAGTTGGGTACGATGATAAAGATCCAAGAATATTATGAAGGCTGTCAATAAAGCTAGAAATGTTTGTAGACGAAGGAGATCGGTAAAGGGCAACTATACAACAGAGTGATCCAATTTTGCATACCAGACAATTTGCTCCATTAAACTGAGGCTCCAGTACGTCACAGATAATATTTTCCTTAATATAAATAGCGACACCATCATTTTGGTTTTTTATGTTTTTGGTGCAGTAAGACACATAACCAATAAGAGGAGGCAGGACAGACACTTTGCTAAGCCAACACTCCGAAAGTATTATGACATCGCATTTAAAGTCGAATTGGTCCAATAAAGCTACTATTTGGTCAAAGTTTTTGTTTACACTGCGCACGTTCAGGTGAAATATTTTTAGCCCAGTTTGGCTACCCAGTTTTTCCGAGCACAGATTAGGTGAACATTTAAATGATTTGGATACAGTTAGTAAATCAAGCTCGTTGTTTACATCGATTATAAAACCGATTCTATCCATTTATAATATATAAAACATAATATTCGAGGCTAGTGACTAGTACCTGTGGTGGCCAAGGATTTAACCGATATATTGCAGGATTGGAGTGTGTGTAATGAGAGCATGTGTGTGTTAATGAGAGAGTGAAGTAAGTGTGTTTGAGCAAGGATTTTGTAAAGAACTTATAAGTACAATAAATGTGGCAAATCTCTATGAACAGTGTTAACATATTTTGTAACATACTAAAAACCAAATATACAATAAACAGGAGAAAAATAAAATAGATGTGAGGCTGAACTAAGATTAATTGTCCGGTAGATATTCTTAGTATGTCGGGCAGTCATTGTGTTGATCTTAAATTATTTAGGTAAAATTCTGAATCAATACGTATTTGCTTCATACCTTTGTCTTTTCGTAGAAAGACATTTCCATTAGAGCACCAGCAGAACGAATAGTTGTTAGCCTTCGCAAACTCGCGGGCGTAGTAAAATAACTTTCTTGTAGAGGGGGGCATGTATTCCACTATGTAGACGGGGTGACGTTTCCCAGGAAGACCAAAGGTTTCAGTGTTTAGCTTCTCGTCCAGTGCGCGACTCCTATTGAAGGAGCGGGTGGAGAAAAGAATGTCGTTTTTCAACTGCACAGAACCAAATTCGACAAAGACTGATCTAGTTGTACCAACTTTTCCCGGTAGGCGATAAATATCGCGGATGTCCGAGTGCTTGATGTCCACTTGCATTATCGTGTCTCGTGTATAAGTATCCCAATTATGTTTATCTGAAGACTTGACTGCTAAGTACATGCTTGAGATCAAAATCAATAACCATAACTTGGATTGTCACCTAGACTTAGGAAGTCAATGTTCTCTTATAAAGCTAACGATAGCTAGAGAACTCAACTGAAACATTGTAGTGCCAGAAAATTTACCTGTCCTTAGGGGTATAGGTGCCAATTTGATCTCTCCAGTAGGTATGACGATTGTTTCCGTCGAAGTGCAAGGCATAAAGGAGACGATTAATTTATATGTAGTGAATGATTATGTAATCAATCAGTCAGTCCTATTAGGACATTCCTTTACCGAAAAACCAGATATCGTTATCACAAAAACCCCTACCGCTGTGATATTTCACAAAATTCCGAGCGTTAAAATGCGTCTTTTAACTAGCAACGATGCTGAAATCCCATCAAATACTTTACGCGCTGTGCAAGTCTCTACTGATCCTAGTGTAGATGCGCGAGTTTATGTTAATGGTTCTTTGCGAGGTCCTGAAGGGAAGGAATACTACCTCCTTCCTGGAGAATATGAGGTAAAGGGTGGCCGTAGCGCACTACTCATTCATAATGCATCACCCAGTTCGATCACACTCGGAAAAGGAACCCTTTTGACACGAGTACAATTCAAAGATGTTGACACCTCGAAAAATATCTTAAACTCGTGCAATGTCACAATCTGTGAATCCCAAAGTAAAGACGTTTTGAATTGTAACGATGCTCTAAGCGAAGAAGAAAAATTAAATTTAAAACAGCTAATCGATAAATATAGTAACTGCTTTTCAAAGGGACTTAACGATTTGGGGTTCACGGATTTGACAGAGATGGTTATTGAGCTTGAGGATTCGGAACCAGTTGTTTATAGGCCGTATCGTATGTCTTACGCGGACCGCGTTCTGGTAAGAAATATGGTGCAAGAAATGGTCGATCACGGTATTGTTAGAGAATCTACCTCATCTTACGCGAGTCCTATTGTCCTGGTACAAAAGAAAACGGGAGATAAACGCTTGTGCGTTGACTATCGTGCCTTGAACCGCAAAACTAAAAAGGAGCATTACCCTCTCCCTCGGATTGAGGATCAATTAGACCACCTGTCAGGTAACAAAGTTTTTACGTCACTTGATTTAGCCTCTGGGTATTACCAGATTGCAATCGCTGAAGAGTCACGACACAAAACCGCCTTCGTGACACCAGACGGCCAATATGAATATAATCGGATGCCATTTGGTCTGGTAAATGCACATTCAGTGTTTCAGCGCACTATCAATAAAATACTTCTTGAGGCTAAAATTAATTAATGACGTCCTTATTCCAGCTAAGGACGTTACCGAAGGACTACACCGGTTGGAAGAAGTTTTAATACTTCTCCAAAAGGGTGGTCTAACATTAAAATTAAACAAATGCCACTTTTTCCTTAACAAAATAGATTTTCTCGGTTATGAGGTTAGTTCCGAAGGTATACGACCTGGTCAAAGAAAAACTGAGGCGGTATCTAAATTCCCGACACCCAGGAATCAACATAAATTGAGACAATTCCTTGGGCTATCGGCATATTTTAGGCGATTTATTATGAATTATGCCATACTAGCAGCCCCACTAACCGATTTATTAAAAAAGGACATTAAATGGACATGGGACAAAAGTCAGGAATTAGCATTTAATAAAATCAAAGCTTTGCTGGTTGATAGACCCATCCTTGCGCTTTACGATCATGGTGCGGAAACCCAATTGCATAGCAAAAGCGGACTAGCTGGTATCTTATTACAAGCTAACTCAAACGGCGTGTTCCAACCAGTATCGTACTTTAGCCGAAAAACTAATATAGATGAACAAAAGCTTCACTCGTACGATCTAGAAACATTGGCGGTAATTGCATCCCTCAATCGTTTTCGCGTCTACCTCATCGGAATTCCCTTTAAAATACTTACCGACTGCAACGCATTACGGGCAACGTTAATCAAACGTGATTTAATTCCACGAATAGCCCGGTGGTGGATACAGCTACAAGAGTATGACTGTACCATCGAATACCGTTCGGGATTGCGCATGTCTCACGTAGATGCGCTGAGTCGCAATCCGGTTGGAGGCAAACCAGAGGCGCCAACGTGTTTTGATATCCTAACTATCGAAAATAGCGAGCAAAACTGGATTGCTACGGTACAGTCGGCTGATGAAGAAGTCAGGAAGATAAGAGAAACGTTATCGGATCCTGGTACAGAAGAAGTGATGGATATTCACAAGAATTACAAATTGAAGAACTATAGGGTTTATAGAATAGTCGAAGATGAAATGAAATGGCTTGCACCGAAAGGCGTTCGCTGGCAGATTTTAAAAATGAATCACGATGACGTCGGTCATTGTGGTTACGATAAAACCTTACAGCGGATCCGTAAAAATTACTGGTTTGCTAAAATGCGCAAATTCGTAAAGAAATATGTTTCGTCCTGCCTCGAATGCTCACACCACAAAGCACCTGGTGGCAAGCGTGAAGGTGAACTGCACCCTATAGAAAAGCCAAGCATACCGTTTCATACGGTTCATGTTGACCACTTGGGTCCATTCATAAGGAGTAAAAGGGGCAATTGTTATTTACTCGTTTTGGTCGACAGCTTTACAAAATACGTTATCGTAAAGCCGGTTAGAGACACCAAATCGACGACAACGGTAAAGGTACTCAAAGACCACATTGGCTACTTTGGTGTACCAACACGCCTTATCACCGACAGGGGCACGAGCTTCGCTAGCGGGGTTTTTAAGGAGTTTGTGACACTATACGGCATTAAGCACATAATGAATGCCGGGGCAACTCCCAGGGCAAATGGTCAAGTTGAAAGATTCAACAGGACCATATTAGACGCACTTCCTACTTCAGCCCATGGTAAAGACGAAAAGTCTTGGGATGAACAAATTCTCGATATACAATTAGGTATGAATACAACGACTCATAAAACGACGCAAAAGACTCCTTCAGAGTTACTTTTCGGTTTCAACATTAAGTGTAGGAGTGAAAGTATATTGAGTGAGGTTTTAGACGATACCGTGACCGTTACATTGGCGGAAAAATTAGCAGAATTAAGGGACGTAGCTGGGAATAAAATTAGGGAGACTCAAATTAAAGATAGGGAAAGGTTTAACCGCCGTAGGAAACCAGTGAAAAACTATTCAGTAGGAGACTTGGTACGTGTAGAGCGACAGGTTCCTAACGATGGACAATCACAAAAACTGGTTGTCAAATATCAGGGTCCCTACCGAGTAATAAAATTACTTCCCAACGATAGATATATCATCGAAGACACTCCCCTATCACGCAAAAATAATCGTCGTTACGAAGCCGTAGTAGCAATCGACAAAATGCAGCCCTGGTTAAATTTTAGTAGAAATTTGGAAAGTAGTTGTGAAGAAAGTGGTTCAGATAATGAGTAAAACTAAATAAATAAACTAAATCTATGTCCTTGTTCTTTAGTATTTATATGAACGTAATATAAATAAATTACTATTAAATTTAATGTATTATGATTAAATGATATTATTTAGATTATATTAGATTCATGTGTGTAAATTAGAAGCTTCGAATCAGCATTTGTGTTTTGTTTGTCTAGATGTCAGACTCGTCTAAATGTTGTAAGAACATAATTAATACATTTAATTTTTAATTTCTGTTTGTTCTGAAAGTTCTGTTTGGTTTGAGTTCTATGGAAATAATTATTTCATTGCAAATTGTACTGTGGTTATATTGAAAAAAGCAATTTTTCCTTTCAAAATTAAATCATGTAATAAACTTTACTTTTTGCAATCAATATACATCTACTTGTAGTTTCTGAAATGTATATGGTTATTATAAAGTTAAGTAAAATAAAATTAATATTATGTAAAGTAAACGTTAGTCTATACTAACTTGGTGAGTTATGGTTAGTAAAAATATAGAGAGACACATTTTGCACATGTAATAAACGTAAAAATACTCTATTTATGCCGATAATAATAACGTCATTCTTATTTCGCGAAGGGACTCGCTTTCACAGGAAGGCCGAGCTGTAAGCTTAATTAGTATAATGTACGTCTAATTAATATTATTCTATGTGTCTTGGAATTATTATAACTTTAATAGATGTTGTATTGACTTTATTAAGTAGCAACAGGTAGGCACATATTAAATATTTTAAGTTATAGGGAAATATATTATGATCTGGATTTAAATGATGATAATTAAATGTATTATTAATTATCGAATAGTTATAGATGAATGATCGTTCGTTAATAGCCATTTTGTTAATTTAAGATAGTGTAGGTAGTCATAGTCGTAGTTAATGTAATAACTGATAGTCGCTGCAATCGGCAGTTGACGTGCAACCATTGTACAAGTTAAGGTGAATTTTGTGAGTAAAGAGCTGTGAAGATATTACTGAATTTTATTTCTACAATCATTCAGAGGCTATCCCGATAATCGAGAAAAGCAACATTTTGTAAAAGGTGATAAGTAGTTGACATTTTGGCTTTTGTAACTAGATAAATTACAAACCGACCCACTAAAAAGCGTGAAAAAGATTTTTTTTGCAAAGAATAAAACCAACTTGTTATTCACAGTCGGTGTTATTATTTTTGTATATTCTTTTTTTTTTGACACCGCCTTCCAAAATTAAAATTATTTTAGGCTTTGTTGTGTTTTGATATGGAAGTCGGTTTTATTTTTTGCTATTTTTATTTTATTTTATAGGTATTCTTCCACAAATGTCCCTTTAACAACATGGTAACATTTCTTGTGTTTAAAATTGTTCTTGAATGGTTTCATTAACTTTTGATTTTCCTGATGATTTCTTTAATTGATTAAGTTTTCAGTCTGAATTACTTTTCAATTTAAATCTCGTACTTTGCTTTAAGTACGAGACTTGTTAGCACATAAGCTAAAGTTAATTTGTTTTATAGCTTTTCAGTACAGTCAAAAGCAGGAGCTTTAAAATATTTCATTAATAAGATGTCACTATCCAGTTTCAAGTTCAGCATTCATTTTCTAAGAGATCATTGTGAGTCACCAGTGTCACCACGCTTTATTTCTCTTAAGACATATTCTATAGAGTCTATCTTGGTGAAAAATTCTTCCGTCGAATCACGTTCTGTTCTTCACTGTAATTAGGCCAAGTAACGAGTCTGACAAACATTAGCAGAATTTTCGCATCAGGTTATTGTTTTCTGAGGCCTTTTTGCATGTTTCTTGAATCACTGAGCACTGTTTCTATTGGAGCTTCATCGCTGACAATGTTCAGCAATTCAAATTCACTTCAAAGTTTACAAGTTCAAAATTTCTGCACAATATACTTATCGCCGTCAAATGTTTTATTGTTCGTGTTGATGTTAAACACTCTTATTTCTTTTGATTTAATCCACTAACTGCATAAAACTTTTTTGTTATTTAGTATTAATTAAATCCACTTTAGATTAATACTTTCACTTTGGTTTAGCATCCTGGGCCCATAACCTGTTGGGGTTAAAGGGTGAATACCAAAGGAAAGACTGATTCAAGGATTTAAATAATAAGAGTTTATTATCCTTTACTTTATATATACCGGTGTGTTTCAATAATACAACGTAAGACGTGTGATCCCAAGCAGGGCTAAGGGAATGCAGTACTGTTTCACATAAGGAATATCAGTCAAGTGGTGACACGGGGCTCGGACTATTAAAAACAATATTTATGGGTTAGAAAAAAGAACGATAAAAAGTTGAAGTATGATTGATTTATGTTTGCCATACTCCAATATAAATAAATAATTTAATCACTAGAAGTAAGCTATTATTGAAGGGAATTATATAAGTATTAATACATCTTTGCCTATAGTAATTGAGTAATAATGGGCAAATAAACTATAGCTATTTATTTCGTTCCAGAAAAAAACTGTTTACTTCTGGCTTCGGCGGTGGGAAGAAAGCGGAACCATAGAAGCCTACCGCCGCCAACTCTACGCCAGAGCTACTATGGCGGCAGATGATGCAGCTATGGATTGGTCACTGCACACTCTGCCGATCCTTTTCTGACCACATGAATAACATCAACTTCGTACAGCGTGAGTCCATGTGTAGCTTGTAATCACACTTATCACCTCAACTTATTCATCACTTACATAAAATATGGTTTTCTTATAAAAAGTGAATAACAAAATTGATTTAAAAAGTAGCTATACGTAAGTGTTCCTGACGTCACATCGAGCCACACACCACTCCGTGATCGCGAGCCTCACCTCACCTTTCACTCGTTCGCCGACACCTTGAGCGTGCGCACACATATCGGTCGTCTCAACAATTGTAACCACTACCTACCTAAGAAATACAGTACTTGTCATACCATCGGAATCAAGTAGTTTTATTCAAGACCACCAGCAGCACACCTGAAGCTTGATACTCAACATATGGTCCTTAGGGGGAAAGAAGATCGCCGTTTTTTGTCCTACGCACGCGCCTCCTGTGGACTTTTGACTGGCCGTCCCAACCGCGCGCTCACTTACGCCGCCGTAGAGGACACTTAAAGGACAGTCTACCCAACTTTCCGCTCTATTCGCCTTTTCTATCCAGGAACATTAAAATAGTGCTATACGGATCAGGCATACATTGATCTCTTCATATATAGCTTACCTATTCAGTGGAACTTTCCATAATCGAATCATCGTCATTTTGCATAATAATTTAATTTCTTAAAACATAATGAATGTTTTCGCTCGCTATCTACAAGTGTTTGCCAAACGCGTAAACAACCTCATTAGTGTTTTTTTCGTTATTGTTCTTATTGCACCGGTAACTTGTCGGGCTCATTGGCAATATCAGGTGAACTTACCGTAGGTTTAGCCAGCTGTTCACGCATAATTTTATAGCTAAACTTACATTATGTTGATTTCTTTGTCTTTGCTTGCATTTTGGACTTTATGCTTTGCCTTAACGACCTACCTACCTTCTCTCATTATGTCTGATGCAAAATTAAGGGAACTTATAAAGAGGCGTGGAGGCTACAAAGCAAAGCTGACGCATTTTAGCAACTTTTTAAGATTATTACCTAGTACGGGAAATGATTTAGATAGCTTCCAAGCAGCGGAATTAAAAAACCGTCTTAGTTTAATGGAAACATTATATTAGGAATTCGACGTGTTACAGACAGACTTGGAGCTGTTGTCCGAGGATGCGGACGAAATGTATGACGAGAGGGAGCAGTTCGAGGCCCAGTACCACAAGCTGGTGGCCCGCGCGAGGGCGAGCCTCGCCACCGCGCGCGCCTCCTCGCCCGCGCTCTTGTCTGCTACCTCCATCAGTGATCTCCCGCACCATGGCTCTGGCTGCAGGCACGACTTCGTTCGGCTGCCTAAGATAGACTTGCCTCACTTCGACGGGGACTATCAGCACTGGCTTGAATTCCGAGATACGTATCTTTCTCTTATTCATAACAATGACAGCATACAAGACATCAACAAATTTCACTACTTACGTGCTGCCTTAACCAGCAGCGCGTCATTAGTGATAAAAAGCATAGATTTCAAAGCAGATAATTACGGTACAGCTTGGCAGTTATTATCCGAAAGGTAAAGGAAACAAATTCAACATGAATCTTGTAAATCATTACGGAATATTATTGATGTCACAAATAAAAATCTTCGTGCCTTGTCTACTTTAGGGCAACCTTCCGAGCAAGGGGGCCTAGGGGAAACTCTTATTGTATACATGATGTCAGAAAAACTTGACAAGGTCACACGAAGGGAGTGGGAAGAATATAAAAACAATTTAAATGCCTTTCCAAAGGAGATGTTTCATTTTGGGCTACCATTAGTACACCACATAGATAAATAGAAAAAATAATAGAGATTACCATAAAAATACTCAAAAAATTATTTGGAGACGGGTAGAGCTGTGATAAATTATTATTTGGGAAGATTTTTATTATGACAACCCTTGTTTTAGGGCAGCCATGACAGTCGTGTTTGACAGATTTAAGTTTCATGACGTTTGGTGTCTTTCTGTGAGTCGTAGAGATGGGCAAGTGAAAAAAATATATCGATTAATATCGAATCGATATTTTTAATCTATATGAATTATTATCAAGTCAAAAATAGATATTTTCCGTAAAGGTAATGTACGTAGGTAACATGGACTCGAGCCACCGCAGGAGACACACCGGGCGTCAGGATCGCGAGCTGATCTCCGGCCACCGTAGACGCAGGCTTGCAGACTGCGAGCAGGGGTAGTTCACTGTCCGGTAAGGACCAGGTCCGGGTCGGCGGCGCGTTATGTTCCACGCGCGCCTCTAAGAGCTGTCAGCACCAGTGACGGGGCCTCATGGGACCATTGCCTGCCGGGGTTGCGGGAATGTTCTAACGAGATACCGTGGCCCCGGAACTTAAGGGCAGCTGGAAGGGAACAGGGTGGGTTTTTATTCAGTAGAACTTTGACACGCCCTTACGCTTCGCGAGGCCAAGAAAAGAAAATTAATCTGAAGACATATGCATATTTTGATGGTGCAAACATGCTGACGATCTGGTGCGACATTTGGACTACTTCCCAGATCTGACAAGATTAGTGTAACTGAGACCAATAGTATACTAAAGTGAATTAAAAAATATCGATTTATTGAGATTTAAAATATTGTCTATATTTATCGATTATTTTATGAAAAATATCGATATTTTTACCCAAGCCTAGTGAGTCGTTATGTGTTTTCGCTGTGTTGGATTGAATGATTTCGGAGTTTTTAATGATTATTTTGTTTTACGACCCAGATTATTTCTAAAGACATTGATTGATTGCTTCTCTATTGATCCCAGCTTTGTTATATGGTTTTTGATTCGCCTGTGATTTAGATATCGTTGTTTACGGTTTCGTCGTTGTTTATTCTACAATGACAAGTTCAGTTTCAAGTATGTCTGCATTAACCCGTGCATTTACTTATTATTTTCTTAACATGCTATTACTATATGATGTTATCTTCCCACTTTCCGTATTCTAATAGATTTTAACTCATATTTATTCTAGTTTATGTACAATAGCGTGCCTGCAGTGTACCTCTGTTATAGATGAAAATGAACTATATTTTGGACAGCATAGAAGCCGCGGCTTTTTTCCTGGATGGAATATTGATAAGGGATAATGCGGAATAAATATATATATTTAAGTCTCTACAAGTTGTTTTATTTATATACTTCTTATGGCTGGTTTTCCATCCTCTTAATGTCACCAATTACAGAACTTATTTGGAGTTTTATAGGAGTAATAGTTATCTACAACTCACAGAACAGTTCACTGCTCTTCTATGCATTATCGAAGTCCAGAGATTATTGACAAGCACTAAATAATGAAATAGCACATTTTGCTACACAAAGTAACATTCAAGCCTTCGTTTTATGTTTCCAATATAACCAATCTTTAGCTACTGAAATATGTATTAGGTAAAAGATGTGCCGCCGTAAAGCAGTAATATAATTATCCTGTGGTCTTATTTTATAAGTATAACTATAAGGAATCCTACGTATTTTCGGAATTCGTATGTTGATATTTTATTGTAGTTACAAAAATATATATCGACCTCCGAGACGTCAAAAACACGATCCGTCAAACTGACATGTCAAAATGACATTCGCATCATTGTTTAATAGCAACATGGCTGATCCATATTTATTGTGTTGCTCTCCTCGACCGAGTTAATTTGAATATCACACTAAAATAAAGCGAAATCATAGAAAATTAATATTAAAAAACGGTTACTACATTATACAGCAATATTTACATGTGGTGTACTAATGGTAGCCCAGGCTCCATACATTTCTGGAACATCTCCTTTAAAAGATTACATTAAATTTTTGACAAACAGAGCAGATTTACTTGAATCCTTAAATTATAATAAAAACACAACAACAACAAAAAACACAAACGAAAACAACAAAACAAAAAACTTCCTTGCAACAACTAAAACTATTTTTTTTTTTATTTTTTAGAATAGGTTCGCGTTTGACCACCATCTCACCTGATGGTAAGTGATGATGTGGTCGAAGATGGAGCACGCTTACCTAAAAGTAACCTATTCACTCTTGACTTAAAGACTCCTAGGTTAGGAGGAGGCTAGGAGTCTGTGTTTCCCGATAGCTATAACCTAGGAGGGTTATAGCTATCGGGAAACACAGACTCCGGCAGGGAATTCCACTCCTTAGCCGTACGCACAATGAAGGTATTCCCAAAACGTTTGGTACGTATGGGTGGGATGTCCACCATGTAACGATGGCGCTTCGCCGTTTGTCTCGTAGTCCGATGATGGAACGGGCTTGGTGGAATTAGATTGTGTAATTCCATCGCACACTCCCCGAAATGTAACCGATAGAAAACCGATAGACTTGCAACTCGTCGTCGATGTTCAAGGCTCTGGAGCTTTGATTCGACCAGTGCATCGTTGCCAATGAGTCTTCTGGCCCGCTTCTCGATAGACTCAAGCGCGTCCAGTTGGTATTTAGCAGATCCATCCCAAAGATGAGAGCAGTACTCCATACACGACCGAACCTGGGCTTGATAGAGATTGAGCAACTGTTCGGGTGTGAAGTACCGTCTCACCTTTGCTAGGATTCCCAACTTTTTTGATGCTAGTTGAGCCTTAGCCTCGATAAACGGGCCAAAATTGAGGGTAGAAGTTAATGTTACCCCCAGAAGCTCGATACGGTCGGTTATCGGCACAGTTACACCTCGGAAAGTAGGAGCCGGTTCAAATTGGCTCCTTTTTGTGGAGAAGAGACACGCCTGGGTCTTAGCTGCATTAAACTTGACCAGGTTGGCATCGCCCTATTCGGAGACAGCCTTCAAGGTCAAGTTCAAGCGCCCGACCATGTCCTCACGGAGAGACTGGATCTGTGACCCACCAGCTCGCGCGCTGGACACATATCTCTCAAAAACTGTGCTGTCGTCTGCATACCCAAAGGTACCGGGCATTAGCAGATCGTTAATGTGCAGCAAGAATAAAGTTGCTGAGAGAACAGACCCCTGAGGGACCCCGGCATTAATTGCCAATTGGCCAAACGAGCAGCCATCAATGACCACTCAAATGGACCGATCCCTCAGGAAGTCTTCAATCCAAACGCAAAGTTGAGTGGGTAACCCGAAAGAAGGAAGCTTAGCAATAAGGCTATCGTGCCAGACCCTGTCAAAAGCCTTGGAGATGTCAAGGGAAACAGCAAGTGCTTCCCCTTGCCTCTCAATGGCCTCACTCCAGATATGAATGGCATACGCTAGAAGATCCCCAGTTGACCGGTTTTTGCGAAAGCCGTATTGCCGGTCACTGAGGATGTCGTTGGCTTCTAGGTATGCCAGGAGCATACTATTAAGTACACGCTCCATACTCTTACAGAGTATGGACGTGACTGAAATAGGCCTGTAGTTGGCAGGGTCAGCACGACTGCCCTTTTTGGGTACAGGCTGTACGTTAGCCAGCTTCCATGCTTTCGGCACCTTTCCAGTCTCTAGCGAAAGGCGAAACAGGCGTGTCAAGATTGGAGACAATTCAGGCGCACAAGTTCTAAGAACAATTGCTGGTATCCCGTCGGGGCCACTAGCTTTGTTCACGTCAAGATTACGCAGCACTCTACGGACGTCCTTCTGATGGATGCGAATGTCCGACATACACGTCTCGCATCCAATAGGAGCATCAGGAGGGTGAGCGCCACTACTATCCAGACATGAAGACTCCGCGAAGAGAGCGGCAAACAAGTTTGCTTTTTCCTCAGCGGAGTGAGCCAGAGACCCGTCAGCTTTGAGCAGTGGTGGTAGTGAGGGGCGACAGAAGTTCGATTCAACCGACTTTGTTAGGGACCAAAACGCTTTGCTTCCAGCAGGGTATGAAGCGAGTTTGTTCCCAATTCGGCTAACGTGGTCAAACCGAGACCTCCGCAAAACCTTCTTGCTTGACTTGGCAGCCCTGTTGAAGGCTCTCTTCTTCTGATCCACGTCATTTGCTTTGCAGTTTCGAGCATCGACCCATGCTAGGTACGCCGCGTGTTTAAGCGCTTCAGCGCGATCACATTCGGCGCTAAACCAAGGTCGAGCTTTGCCGGACATTGTTAGGTCAGAGAACGGAATGTAGTACTCCATCCCCTGTCGCAAAACATCTGCCACGGCGTCTGCGCACGACGATGGATCATTTGAAGAAAAGCAAGTAGGCTGCCAAGGATAACATGCAAAGAAAGATCGCACGCCATCCCAATCCGCTGATTTGTATCGCCAAACCCGCCGAGTGCCTTTAAGGCTGAGATCGGGCGGAGAGTAGACGGATACAGACTTCACCAGACAGTGGTCGGAACTACCTAACGGTGAGGATATCGTTACCGAATAGCGGTCTGGATCTGTAGTCAGCAGAAGGTCCAAGCAATTGGCTGTGTGCGACTCAACATCCGGCACCCTCGTTGCTCCCTGGACCAGCTGAGTGAGATTTAATGCAAGTGCAAGATTGTGCATTTCTCGCCCAGCATGGTCCATGCACTGGTATGGGAAGAGCCACTCCTGGTGATGGGCATTAAAGTCCCCCAGCAACACGAGCTGAGCTGAAGGGTACCGCTGTTGGGCCGCATCTGCCGCCTCACTGATGTACTGTGTGAGCCTGGTTGTCTCCTGATATCCGCTGTGCGAGCGGTAGACACAGGCATAAATAATTTTGTCTATGCCCGTGTCCACCAGAGCCCAAAGCGTAGAGAACCTGGAGTCCTCAAGATTCCGGAGACGCCGATAGCATTATATTTATTTATTTATTTATTTATTTTACTAAAAATAATAATAATTCAGACAACGTTAAATGTCCTATGTGTTCTCAGAATCACTTTTTATTCAGTTGTCAGCCTTTTAGAAATCTTGAAATAGAAGCACGTTTTAAAAAGGCTTCAGAAAGCAATGTTTGTATGAACTGTCTTCGACCTGGTCATACCGAAAAGCGTTGCAGTCTCTCGCATTGCAAATATTGCAAGATCAGACACAATACCCTCTTACATAGGGAACCAACAGAAAAACAGACAGGGGAAAACATTGTTTTGTCAACAAACGTCGTATTACCCTGTTCAGAAACTAATTAGGTTCACATTTTGCTATCCACAGCCTTGGCAAACGTGACAGACGTCAATGGAGAGATTCATACTGCCAGACTACTGTTGGACAACGGCAACACCTCCAATTTCATCACCCAAGAGCTCTGTGGGAAGCTCGGCCTGGTAAAACGCAGCACTAGCTCCACTGTCTCAGGTGTAAACTGTCAAGTTTCTAGTACCTCAGAAAGCTGCAGTCTTCATTTGCGGTCTTGTAATGGTGGCTATCAGGTGAATGTAAGCTGTTTTGTTTTACCAAAGATCACACAATCACTACCTGGCTCTTATGTAGATAAAAGGTATATTACCATCCCGCCAGGTATTCAATTAGCAGATCCTTCGTTTAATGTACCTACCGCTATTGATATTCTAGTAGGCGCTGAGGTATTCTGGGACGTCTTAGGTACCGATACCATTAATTTAGGCAATAACCAGCCTAGATTACAGTCATCAAAACTAGGTTGGCTTATTTCGGGCCGCGTCAGTCGGTCTCGTCTTCGTACACAACCTTCCGCTTGTCTTTTTCTTTCACATGAGGAGTCAAATCAGCTGACTCACTTCTGGGAACTTGATATGGTATCGTCTGCAAACTGTTTCTCTTCAGAAGAACAGGCTTGTGAAAATCTCTTTCAAGAGACCACACGTCGGGATACGCATGGTCAATTCGTTGTCACCATACCATTGAAGGACTCGCTCGAGTGCTTAGGTGACTCTTACGCGATGGCGAAGCGTCGTTTCCTCTCCCTAGAGCGTAGATTTGAGCGGGACTCCACATTTAAAAACAGATATTTGCAATTCATGCAAGAATATATTGACCTTCATCATATGACAGAACATTCAAAAACAAATCATTCAGAAATTAATTATTTTATGCCTCATCATGGTGTTGTGCGCGAGTCAAGTTCTACCACAAAACTTCGCGTAGTTTTCGATGCTTCGGCCTCCAGCACCTCGGGCAAGTCCTTCAATGACATTCAGATGGTAGGTCCAACCGTACAGGAGGATCTGCTATCCATACTTTTGAGATACAGGCAACACAAGTTTGTTGTAACGGGTGACATTGAAAAAATGTATAGAGCTATTTTAGTAAAACCATCTCAGCGCACGTTACAACAAATTGTTTTCAGATTCAATTCCTCAGACCCTTTAAAGACCTATGCACTGAATACAGTGACATACGGTACAGCATCAGCCCCATATTTGGCCACAAAATGCCTAGTTTCGCTTGCAGATCAATGTTCAGACCCAGAGGTTAGTCAGTCCATCAGACGTGATTTTTATATCGACGACTATTTGAGTGGCGGAGATACGATTGAGTCCGTCATAAATTTATGTCAAGGGGTAATGAATACTCTGGAGTCCGCCAAGTTTCACCTTAGAAAGTGGCAATCAAATAGTTCGAAGATATTAGAGTCAGTCACTAATCTAAAACCAGAAAATCAAGATAAAAAATTAAACCTAAATGACACTCCTAGCAAAACACTTGGGCTATACTGGGACTGTAAAACAGACAGATTATTCTTTTCTATAGATTTAAAACATACTTCAAAAATTACAAAGCGTAATATTTTATCTTTAATTAGTCAGGTGTTTGATCCTATTGGCCTTGTCGGGCCATGCATAGTTCAGGCTAAACTTATGTTACAGCAGCTGTAGATACTTAAATGTAACTGGGATGATGAAGTACCAACAGAAATAAAATCACAATTCCTTGAGTTTGTACAGTCACTTCCAGCTCTTAACTCTGTTCATATTCCTCGTTGGGTATCTTGTAGCAATGCTTCTTTAGTAGAGCTACACACTTTCACAGACGCTTCTGAACGCGCCTATGGTGCATGTATTTATGTGAGAACGGTAGCAGTCGATGGAACAGTTTGCGTTCGCCTTTTAGCTTCCAAAAACAAGGTCGCCCCTATAAAGCCCACAACCATACCAAGGCTGGAGTTGTGTGGTGCTTTATTGGGCACAAGACTTTTTCTGAAGGTACGTAAATCACTCATTCTAGAGTTTAATCACTGTTTCTTTTGGTGTGACTCGATGATCGTACTTGGATGGTTGTCTACATTACCAAGTCGGCTTGATCAATTTGTCCGCAATAGAGTAAGTGAAATTCAAGAAGCTACGACTGGACAGACGTGGAGCTATGTGCCTTCTAAGAGCAACCCCGCTGATCTCACATCTCGGGGGGTGAAAGCTGATTGCATCAGCTCGTCCAGTCTTTGGTGGTCGGGTCCTGAATTTCTTAGTCATAGAGAAATCAAATTTCCTACATCACCTAATACACAAATTCAATCTTTACCAGATACGTCTTTGCATACAACTAATACACATAACCAAAATAATAACAATATATTTTCAAATTTAATTCATACAAAATCATCATTTACGTCACTCATAAGAATTATAGCCTATACACAAAGATTTATTAATAATTGCCAAAAACAGAATAATAAAAAATCTACTTACTTAACAGTTTCAGAATTACAATCATCTCAGAATCTTATATTACAGATTTCTCAACAGGAAATGTTTCCTGAGGAATATTCATGTCTCAAAACTAATCAGGCCTTACATAAAAAGAATTGACTAATAAGTCTTTCTCCTTTCATTGATTCAGACAATTTAATACGCGTTGGTGGACGCCTTAATAACTCCAACTACAGTTACAATGTTAAGCATCCTATCCTTTTATGTAGCAAACATCACTTGACGAAAATTATCTTCGAAAGAGAGCACAAAACACTCTTTCATGCAGCGCCACAATTACTTTTAGCACACATTAGACTCACCTACTGGCCATTAGCAGGCAGAAACCTAGCCAAGCATGTAGTGCGTAACTGTGTTCGCTGCACACGTTTCAATGCTCAGCCTATTCAGGTCATCATGGGCAACCTACCAAGCGATAGGACTCATCTAGAGTACCCTTTTTTGAATTCAGGGCTTGATTATGCCGGGCCAGTGCTGATAGCCGACCGTAGGGGTAGAGGATGTAAGCTACTTAAATCATACATTTGTGTTTTTGTATGCTTTGCAGTCAGAGCCGTTCACCTGGAGCTGGTTTCCGACCTTACCAAGGAAGCTTTTCTTGCGGCCTTCAGCCGATTTGTAAGTCATCGGGGAAAGCCTCAACGCATGTACTCCGACAACGGCACTACATTTGTGGGAGCTTTCAATGAGCTTTCACGCTTCTTAAAGGTTTCATCTAGCAATATAGAGTCAGATCTTGCAAACAAAGACATTGAATTTAAATTTATACCTGCCTACAGCCCACATTTTGGTGGAATTTGGGAAAGTGCAGTAAAGTCCACCAAACATTTATTGCGTAGAGTCATGAGCCTAACTCATTTAACATATGAAGAGCTCTCAACTTGTCTCATTCAGATAGAGGCTATTTTAAATTCCAGACCTTTAACACCTCTATCCACTGATCCATCAGATCTTTCTTATCTTTCTCCTTCACACTTTCTCATCGGACGATCACTCACGTCAGTCCCTCGGCCTCAGATCGCCGATGTCAATATCCAGCGGCTAGAGCGCTTCGATCGCATCGAAAAGCTAAGACAACATTTTTGGCAGCGCTTCTCTAATGAGTATGTGTCTCTCCTGCAGCAGAAAACCAAATGGCAGACAGCTGGGCAAGAGCTGAAACCAGGCACCATGGTCTTAGTGAGAAACACTAATCTTCCTCCTCTTCTGTGGTTGCTGGGCAGAGTGGTCGCAGTGAAGACTGGCTCTGACGGACATTGTCGAGTCGCCGACATCCTGACGAAGAAGGGCACCATAACACGTGCCTACAACAACATATTCCCTCTTCCAGTCTCTTCAACATCATCTTGAAGACTTCTCTTCAACGCGGGGAATATGTTCCTGACGTCACATTGAGCCACACACCACACCGCGATCGCGAGCCTCACCTCACCTTTCACTCGTTCCCTGACACCTTGAGCGTGCGCACACATATCGGTCGTCTCAACAATTGTAACCACTACCTACCTAAGAAATACAGTACTTGTCATTCCATCGGAATCAAGTAGTTTTATTCAAGACCACCAGCAGCACACCTGGAGCTTGATACTCAACATAAGTAATTGTATTGGAATTTATTATTTACTGTTAATTAGACCTCGTTTTACGCTTCAAAATTCATGCGCCTTGTTAAATAAGGTATTTACTGTTCTCGTTTAATTATTTTATTTGTTAGATTGTATTGATAGTGTCGCCATTAGTACAGCTGCATTTTACAAGCGCACTATTAAACTAATATAAGATTGTTTACTCTAATTTTAGCATTCGGTATACTAAAGATAACTCCATATTGGAATAAATTAGGGTTCCTCGCAATTTTACTTAAAACCTTAAATCGACAGAGAGAAAAAACGAAGTCGGCGCGCGTGGCGCGGTTGGTGGGGGCGACGACTTGAACTATTAGATACTGGCAGTCCGTCTATATTGACATTCAAATGAATAATATCTGGAGTGTCCTAAAATATCAATGAGTCTTGTAATCAAGCCACTGTGCCAATACATTCCTGGAGCCGAATTACTAATGTGTACTTACTATCTATTTGTTTGTTTCAAGTAGTGTTCGTACGTCTTTGGGTAGAACATCATTTAGATTCTTGATTAAAATAAATAATAATGCATTTAGTGCTGCATGTGATATGTTAAATTTCAACGCCCATTTCTTGACATCATTTTTTAACCCGAAAGTTATTTCATAGTCGGTTTCGTCCTCGCTTGGAGATTCATCTTCACTGAAATCATTTATCACAAAATTCCCGTCGTTATTATCGACCTTTTGTATGAAAGCAAAACCTGCAGAACCCTCACTGATATGTTTCTCAAAACTACTTAGTTCTGGCAGCGGTATATGTGTTTGTCTTTTTAACATTTCATTGGACTTCTTTGCAATTTTCCTCCTGTAGCCACCAGTTTTCATAAATCCATTATTACTATTACAATTTAAATACCTAAAATAAAATATGGCCATCAAAATTACTATTAAAATTAGTTATTCCCAAAATTGATCTAAGATCAAACGCTCTTATGTGGGTCTTGTCTTTTATATTGTAAATATGTTGTACCAAAATCACTCTAATATCATACTTATCCAGTGGTATTGATCTTATATTAGTTTCAAATAAGATCAGAAACGCACGTACTCACAGTACTCTTATGCTATGCTGATATTAGTCTGACATCATACAATAGCATTTAGCAAGTCTAATATAAAATCAAATGAGCTTAGAAAATATCCATATAAGAGCAAGTTTTTCTCAAGTGCAACTAGTCTTAGTAAATGCTATTATATACATATATGAGACTTGGTTATGAGACTGAGCATTCTTGAGGCCATACCGGCTTGTCTAAAAGTAATATAGGATCGATGGTATGTTCTAAAACAAATATAAGAGCGCTTTAAGCCTACTACTCTTAAAAAGTGCGAGTTCTGAGACTGTTTTGCTGGTTGGGCGGCTTTGGTGAGGCCCACAAATACTGTAGTGAGGATTTTGAACCCAAATAATGAAGAGCACATATTTAAAAAGGGAACATTGATAGGCAGTCCTGTGAGGAAGTTGCCTGGATACGCAGATGCCAAGAAATATCCAGTAGCAATAAACTTAATAGCACATATTATAATGTGTCATCCCTTCTAAAAGGTTGTCACAAGGATCTGTCTGAAGACGAAATTGCATTGGCTAAGAAAGTGTTACTTCGGTACGCCGATATATTCTCTTCCAGTGATGCTGATATTGGAAGGACCGAACTGGTTCAGCACACGATAAATACTGGTAACCAATTACTAATCCGTCAGCGGCCAAGAAGATTGCCAGTTGCACGAGAGAAAGGGGTAGAGGCCATGATTGAAGGGATGGTAAACGATGATGTGATAGAACCTTCATCCAGTCCATGGTGTTCTCCTCTAGTGCTAGTCAAGAAGAAGGACGGCAACTTACGTTTTTGTGTTGATTGTCGGAGGTTGAACCATGCAACAAAGAAGGACAGTTATCCACTACCAAGAATTGATGACACGTTAGATACGCTGACAGGACTGAAGTGGTTTACAACCCTAGATTTGAAAAATGGCTACTGGCAAGTGGAATTAGATCCTAAGAATAAGTAAAAGACAGCATTTTCTACGGGAAAAGGTATGTGGCAATTCAGAGTAATGCCGTTTGGATTGTGCAATGCATCAGCAACTTTTGAAAGGGTAATGGAGCTAGTACTCACTGGTCTTATCGGAGACGCCTGTCTGGTATATTTAGATGACATTATTATCGTCAGGCGCTCATTTCAAGACCACTTGAAAAACCTGGAACATGTGCTAGCAAAAATCCGTGTAGCCAATCTGAAGCTAAGTCCTAAAAAGTGCTCATTTTTCAAACGTCAAGTGACTTTCCTGGGCCATGTAGTTTCGCAGGAAGGTGTGCAAACTGATCCGGAGAAAATAGTCGCTGATAAGGATTGGCCAGTACCAAGATATGCAACGCTAAACGCCGCCACATTCTCGATAATATATCTTCTTTTACTACTGCTGACATCTGGAAATTCCTCGGAACTCTTGGTTTCGGCAGAGTACGTCATGTGGATTTTCCTAAAACGATCGGTCTCGATGATATCAATCGTCAGTTTACCACTACCTGTCATTTGGATTCCCAAATATTATCTCAAACGGTTGATTACATTACTGGTCTACCATGTCCAATCATTGAACCATTCCGTTTTTCTCCAGCAACATTGGATGATATCAAAAAGATTATCCTTAGATTATTTTATCTAAAGCTGTGGGTTATGATGACATCAGTCGTTATATGATCACCTTGATCCTTGACTCTCTCCTTCTGCCAATTGCCCATATTATCAACTTCTCCCTCGATTCCGGGCAATTTCCAACCCTGTGACGAATGGCTTACGTTCATCCACTTCCTAAAATATCGAATCCCTCCTTGTCTATCCATTTTCGACCAATTTCCATTCTTCCTTTCCTATCCAAAGTACTAGAGGCCTGCGTCCATAGACAGTTTTCTGGATTTGTTCACCGAAACAATCTTGTTAGTCCATTCCAGTCTGGAGTTAGGCCAGGCCACAGTACGGCTTCCGCTCTCCTTAAAGTGACTGGGGACATTAGAGAGGCGATGGAGAATACAAAAGTTACTGTTTTGGTGCTTATTGATTTCTCCAATGCTTTTAATGCTGTCAGTCATGATATTCTCCTTTCTATCCTGAAACATCTCATGGTACCTTCCGAGTGCCTGGAATGGTTCTCTTCTTATCTTCGGGGATGTCAGCAGTCGGTTCGTGTCGATGAGAATTCTTCGAGTTGGCGTGACCTGGATGTTGGTGTCCCACAAGGCGGTATTCTTTCTCCGTTGTTATTCTCAATCTTCATAAACTTTATAACTCTCTATCTTCGGTGTTCGTATCATCTTTACGCTGATGATCTGCAGTTGTATGCATCTGCGCGGGTGGAAAGTTTATCAGACACTATAGGAGATGTAAACCGAGATTTAGATGCTATCATAACCTGGTTTGATAGATTTGGGGTGTCTGTAAACCCCTCTTAGTGTCAGGCCATTGTGATTGGAAGTTCTGGTATGATCGGTAGATTGACAGTAAGTTCGCTCCCTCCAATCATTTTCAATGGCACCGTCATCCATATTAGCTCTAGCGTTAAAGATCTCGGTTTGCATCTTGACTCTGTGCTGAGCTGGCAAAGTCAGGTCTGCAGTGTCAGTCAAAGAGTCAACGGTACTTTGCGATGCTTGTATCGTCTGAGGAACTTTATACCTGCAAAAACCAAGACAATGCTTATGCAAACTTTAATTTTCCCTGTAATCGACTATGGTGAAGTGTGCTACTTTGACTTGAATGCGGTCTTGTTGTATAAGCTCGATAGGCTCCTTAATAACTGTATCCGGTTCATTTTTCATTAAAAAAAATATGACCACGTATCGAGGTATAGAACCGAGCTCAAATGGATGCCCATTCGCCACAGAAGAAGTTTGCGCTTTGACTACGCTTTTCTCTTTGCTGAACTCTCCTACCCCTCCCTCTTATCTTATTTCTCATTTTCAATTTCTATGTTCCTCACACGCTAAAAGTCTGAGCTCTTCCACTAATCTTCTTTTACCGTGTCCTTCTCATACTTCTGATTTTATTCATTCTTCCTTCTATATACAGTCCATTCTTCTGTGGAATGCACTACCTCTCGATATCAGGACGGCAACAATCAATATGCATTTAAGAGAAAGTTGCGGGATTATTTTCTTAACAAATAGTGGAAGCAGAGTTTTCATAACCCCCTTTCTATAACTTTTTAATAATATATATATAATACACACATCAAAAGTGTCTAGGGATCAAGCATTTTTATGCGGATTTCTTGAGATTGAGATGTGGCTTTGTAATAAATTTATGATTTTATAAATTTATATGGATCCTTTTTGGTGCATTTCATAATTTGAAACAGGAACTGTTAATCAAATTCGAGTAAAAGATGAAAATCAGCTGTCAATATTTTCCCTATAAAAACATACAACGCATTGAAGACATTATTAGTGCTACTGTTTCCCTACTACTGATTAAAACCAACGTTATTATGGAGCGGCGACGTCATTTAAGCAGGGAAGAAATGCTCAGAGCCGTGGGAATGATAGAAGCTGGTTCCCGGCAACGTACTGTGGCTTTAGCTCTGAATACAAGTCAGAGTGTTATCAGTCGACTTTGGACACGTTACCGAAGCACTGGTACCGTGGCTGAGCGCCATGGAGGACGGTATCGCTGCACCACACGGAGACAAGACCGATACATTCAAATCTTAACTCGAAGAGCTCCAACAATAACCGCCATGATGTTAGCCGTGAGGCTTCATCACTCTTCAGGGAACTTAATTAGCGACCAAACAGTCAGAAACCGCTTGCATGAAGTGAACCTTCATTCCCGAAGACCGCTACGGGTACCACCTATAGCAATGCACAATCGTAGGATTCGATATCAATGGGCTCTTGAACACAGAAATTGGGCAGAAGAACAATGGCGTTTCGTGTGCTTTTCTGATGAGTCTCGTTTTGGTATGAGACCGGATACAAGACGTATACGACACTGGAGAACCCCTGGACGCCAACAGCGATTAAAATCCTGCCAGGAAGTCCATCCTTATAGTGGTGGAACCATCATGGTATGGGCGGGTATTTGGATCGGCGGAAGAACTGAGTTGATTTGGATCAGAGGCAACCTCAACGCTCAAATTTATGCTGAGACGATTGTATCTGACGTCATCGTTCCTCTACAAGTGCAAATCGGTCCCTTATTTCAGTTAATGCATGATAATGCACGACCGCACACCGCAAGAGTTGTAAGACAGACTCTCGCCGCAGCTAACATCAATGTCCTGCTCTGGCCTGCTCAGTCGCCAGACTTGAACCCGATTGAGCATGCATGGGATATGCTACAGAGAAGAGCTCTGCCGAATATGGAGGGTATCCAGTCGCAAGAAGACCTTTTTTTGTTGTTGCAACGAACATGGGCGGCCATTCTACAGCGTGATTTGGATGAACTCATTTTGAGTATGCCAAACCGATGTTCTTGTGTTGTTAGTGTTCGCGGTAGAAACACGGATTATTAATTGTTTAAGTTACCCAATAAAATTTTAAAGAAAACTGTTATTTCAGTCTTTTTTTCGAACTTTAATGTTAGTGGTTCAAATGTCAAAAATCCCTTTATTAGGAAAATGGCAAATTTCTTTATTAATGCAAAGGTGACTTGGTTTATCGTTACTGTGACAAACGAAAACACTTTATTTGATGAATCCTTAAAGAAAATTTTAATTAATATCAATCAGGAGAAAAGTTATTGCAAAAATATATGTTGATCCCTAGACACTTTTGATGTGTGTATATTTTTGGTATGTATTATGATACAAATGTATGTAAGTTTATTCTAGTTAGAAGTATATGTATACACTTGTAATAAAACTTTTACTTTGCAAAATATTATCCACTTAGTTTATTTTTTTTATGCACCTGCCATGTTATCTCTTCTCCACCCATGGTTGACTGGTAGAGAATGCCTATGGCATTAAGTCCGCCTTTGTACATTTTGTGTTGCATAAAGTTTTAATAAATAAATAAATAAAACGTGAATCCAAGATGGCGGCTGCAACAGGTATCAATTTTTTCGTCATGGGTGTCGTTTTCATGGTATTCAAGGCTGCTAAAAACGATAGTGCTGTCAGAACGTGAATCCAAGGTGGTGGCTGTAACAGGTATCAACTTTTTCGTCATGGGTGTCGTTTTCATGGTACTCGAGGATGCTAAAAACGATAGTGCTGTCAAAACGTGAAACTCTGCCGAAACGTTTTCGTCCAACTTCGGCTCGCGTACGCTCCTGCCAAAACTTGCAAAGGTTACACCGCCATAATGACAAACTTACAGATCTATAGTTCTACAAGTTGTTGTGTGTTAATATTAAATTGATTTTCGTGTTTAAACTATCGTCTTTTGCTAAGATTAACCGACGCCATGAGATTACTTATTTAAATTGTATTTGTAAGCTATTTAAAGTAAGTAAGTAAGATATTTAAATTTGATGGATTGATCACTACAAAACAAAAATGTGAAAAAAAGCAATATCAAAATCTTTAAAAGTGACAACCCTAAAAGAGCGTAGGTAACCTTAATGTCGGAAACTAGGCTTAATTTCTATACTGGCCATTTTTATTCTGTGGTCTTGGGGTACATTTTCTCGGCTAAAAATTGATAACGTAGGTGTTATTTACTTGCACATAGCAGGGAAGTGCTTAGAGACGCCATTATCTCTATACCTAAACATATTTTCAAAAAACAGCGAAACTCGGTGTGAACATTTAAATAACAGTAATAATGAGGAAGGAGGTGACAACAGGAAAAAAATAGAACACACAACTGCGATATTTAGAATTATTTTATTTTGTTTACATCCATAGTAGTGAGATAGTTGTATTTTATTATTATATTATGAATGATAAGTTGAATAATCAATTCATTTAAGTATAGTTTTTATTGGTTTTAAATATATTTTGTAATGTTTTCCTAAATTTGATAAGCTATTTTTTACATTTTCAAGAGGCAATTGAAATACTTTGCATACTTTCAAATGTTGCGATTTCAGAAAGAATGCAAACGTTATACGGTACTTAACGATAGCTTAGAATCAATCAAATTAATGTTAATACCAGAAAAATAGAATCAATGTTCTTTTTCTTTATTCTGTTAAATGTAACATACAGTTTATGAACTATTTAAACTAAGCTTAACCCCAAAGTAAAGTAAAGGATAGGCACTGCTTAAGTATATATAAGTATAGTGCTTCTTGTAGGTTCTCCCTTCTGGTTTTACTTCCATGGAAAATCTCCATCAGAACTAACGGATCAGTAGTTTCAAAGATATGGTGGGTAATGATATATATTTTCTAAATTCTCAGTATAGGACCGCCCATTGTAACACCCTTTGTAGTTTTTAAGTCCTCATTTAATTCTGCTATGGTGTACAATAAAGAGTATTGATCTATATATCTATCTAAGTGCTGACATTTGATATGCCACAAGATACCATTTTATTCTTATTTTGCGTAGAAATGTGAACATAATATATTCAAAGTAGTTCTCTCTATGTAATACATATTCACCATATTCGCCGTTGTAACCATAGAATTAAGTAATATTGTTAAACAGGTGTGTTTAAATTTTGGTGTACAATAAAGTATGTTCTATTCTACTTATATGTCCGTTTTTATGTCCGTTTGCCCCGCAAGAACCCCAAAATTTGCGTTTTAGGTGTGCACCAATGCAATGTACTCGCTTCTAAGAGTATATGTCTTGGTTTCTTTTTCTGTCTCTGTACTTTTGAAGAAATATGCAAAAAAGATGTACATCAGAACGTTCGGCCAGTCGAGGTAGGGAGCTGGCTGCTACTCCAGTTTTTACTGACGATCATGTGACGCATAAAGATGCCAGCCAAAGAATTTGTGACGGAATAGTTCGAAAGTTAGAAGCATTTATTTATGGCCGAACGACCTGATATCAGAACGTTCGGCCAACCTAAATCTCCATAACTGAGGACCTCAGATAAACTGTTACTGAATAAAGATTTAGCGACGATTTGCTGACAAACAACCACGGCTTTACTTTTACTCGTAATATCACCGATTAAAAGTAAAATGAACTTTAGTTTCTGGAACATCAGGACGTTCGGCCAACGTGATCTCCATAACTGAGGACCTGAGAGAAACCGTTAATGAATAAAGATTAAGTGACGAGACTGAAACGAATTTTTATTGCTTTATTTTATTTTGTGACGGCCCCGTTAAGTAGTAAAATGAAAATTCAACTTATAACCTCAAAACATTGGGATTATCGATTCCTCCACAAGGAAGAAGCCCAGAGAAACCATTAATCAATAAAGATTAAGTGACGACACTGAAACGAACTTTTATTGCTTAATTTTTTTTTGTAACGGCCCTTTTAATTTGTAAATTGAAAATTTAACATATAACCTCAAAACATTGGGATTATCGATTCCTCCACAACAAAGAAGCCTAGAAGAATCGGAAAACACCTGATGTGTTTTCAGTTTCCAGTCCAACGGTGTCAGTATTTTTGTTGATTCGAGATTAATCTATAAAAATGCACTATGGCGGATGGCGCCTGAAATAGGGTGACCATGTATTCCAACGAAACAAGTATTTATCGAGTAGGTACCTATTTATCTACTTAATGAAGCAAAACACGTCGAAATAGTTGAAATAAGGTGACGATGTAGGTATTGCAACGAAATAAATAGATACGCGGACGAAAGAGTATGAAATTTGTCACAGTTAAGTTTATATGGAGAAGGAGTGCAGATAACTAATATTTATATAATATGCATTAGACATAAATTGTTATAAAAAACACATACACATATGCGTTATGATGAAAAAGTCGAAGCAATGAGGCCACCGTCTTTGCTTCGACTTTTATTATTTTACTGTTTGTCAATGTCACATAAATAAAAATAATTGAAACTAATTGAAACTATCTATAGAATTTCGACCAAAAGGCGACCAATAGTTTTACTTTATTCAGTTACAGCCGCTTTCTAAAATATATCTCAATCCCAATTAATTACTCTCGTTTACAAGGAGATGTGATAGTGGTAGAAACTGTGCCATGCTTCTGCTATAACGAGAGATGATGGAGGTAAATAAACTTGCACCAACCTAAATCGTACCTGAAATAAAATACCTACTTGTAGGTAACGATTATTCGGGTTAGAAGCGTTATGACTACCTCTCGATAAGACTAAATAGCAGATATGACTATTTCGCAATAGGGCTAAATCTCGATATGACTAGATCTTGTTTGGACTAAATCGTGTTTGGACTAGATTGCTATAAGGCCAGACAGCGTAACGACTAAATTTTCATTTGTTTTTTGAAGTACAGCTAAAGAGATAATTAAAACATTAAGCTCTTTTCCACGGTACCAATATTAAAATACTAAAAATGAAAGCATTCTATTGTAACATAAATATTTATTTGTTTATAACAGGGAATTACATTTTTCTTATCTTGAAAATGTGCCTCTGTTTTTAAATAAAATAAAAATTGTAGTAACATAGGTTTGTGCTGCATGCGCACATTAAGGCGACGATGCCATTCCTCAGAAATTATTATTGGTCCTGTCCTTTTGATTTGCGCAGGAAATAAGCAAATGATTCTTTAGCTATTGCCTGCAAAAGTAAGTTACGACTGCATTCATTTCAGGTGATTGCATAGAACATTCAACAATAGCAGACCACCCATCTTGTATATAAGATGAAGGCAAGAGCGGCAAATATGCAGTAATTCTAGTAATGTATCGTCCTTCTTCAAATTTCGTCAAGCCGATGTCGTTCGCTTTTTTCCACACAGAATTATTGTAATGGTAAAAACATCCTGTAACTTTAGCATTCGGATACACAGTCTTGAATGTATTGATGAGTCCCAATTCGTAATCACATTTAAAATGTTTAATATGTACTTTAAGCACATCACGTATTATTGTAAATAAAGCGAAATAAGTTGTTTCGCGTTTATTTGGTAAGAATGCATACAAGACGGGAAGCATTATTTGTCATCTGTTCCGTGCTATCAACGTCTAAGTGAATGGAGGCCTGGATGCACTTTTAAAGGTTCCATCACCAAAAAAAAACCTTTTCTTGATCTGCATAAATTTTCATATTCGTTTTGGAAAATTGTGATGAGGATGATGACTAAATTATTTTTAATAGCGGAACATCATAGTGTATTCACACTTCAGTAAAGCTAAGTACTCCATGGAGTACTTAAACCAATACATTTTGGATACGATTGTACGTCATATCGATATTAAGTCAATTCGATAACAGGACATATGCATATATAGTCAAACAGCTAATTAGTCTTAAAGCGATCTAGTCATATCGAGATTTAGTCCTAAAGCAAAATAGTCTTATCTGCTATTTAGTCTTATGGAGAGGTAGTCATAACGCTTCTAACCCGATTATTCGTCTGACCATCCCTTGAGTCCACTGCGAGCGCGCTATCAACTGACTCATACACGCACATCTATGCCGCACTACGTCATCACCGAGTGGATCGCGTATGATCTTGCTTTTATGAACAAAATAGTGGAATCGCTACTAGAAAACAAAAAATTACAGAAAAAACTGAAAAATTTCTAACTTCTTTATTAGATGTCTTAAAAAAAAACAATAACATTGCCAATAGTAACTATTACTCGTCTGGAGTTAGTGTTTCGGCTTCAAAACGATGTAAAATTAACCGTGTATAATCAAAGAAAAATGATGCACAAAATGGTCAGTGTCATTATGATTAAAGTTACCTTTAATCATTATGACATGAATTTACTTAGTCATTTGACTTCTACACTTTCAGACTCCGATCCACCTCTGCTGGAAGGTGCTAGGTGTAATGATTACGAGGATCTAGTCGAAAAGAAGAAGAGACACGCTTTTTCACGTTTCCTTTGCCGTAAGTGTACTTATTTTAATTTTTAAGAAATGAATAATAACCATTAAGTATGAAAAAAACCGGCCAAGTGCGAGTAGGACTCGTGCCTTGAGGGTTCTGAATCAAGATTATTATTATATCGTTTATTAACTTTTTTTCTAATCTAGTTACATTTTTAAATATTTCATTAAAAAAATAGAGGCCCGCGTATTGGGAGCAGGGTCCAAGCTACCTGTGGTTAGAGCTGCAGAGACAGGAACCTCCTCACAAACCCCCTGACCACAACTAAGCGCGGTGCGAATTGCGGCGCGTCTTGAGGCGCGTCAAGAGGTGAGTGCCGAAAACAAATTGTAGACAACCTATGAAGTATGCCACAGCTACCGGCGACGCGAACTGCGGTGCGTCTTGCGGCACGTCTTGCGGGCCCAGTTACACACTCAAACACTACATACCCATACAAATATTAAGTAGGTACCACTTACATACACTTCACACATACATACTTCAATCAAACTCCACAGATACTGCACGCACTCTCATAATCACCTCCACTCTTACTAACTCTTCATTTTTTTTAAATTAGTGTTAAATTTTCACCTTAGCTGATAAGTACTCCATGCTGTTGGCATTTTTTTTTAAACTCCTGGAAATGGCATTGATAACTGAAACACAGACATTGCCTAGTTCGGTTACAATAGCTACATCCATTTTACACAGTTACTCACTGCCAAACTATAATTCTGTAAACTACTACTAAATTTTTAGAGAAATAAATTACTATTGCTATTGTTAAGTTTTATAGAGTTGTTAAGTTTTTTACTTCTAAGTAGATGGACATTTTTAAACGGATGACAGTACCTACCTACTTGTTAACACGACCAATTGTAAACTAATACCTAACTTATTATAAGTCAATTTAATTTTTAAGCAGTTTTTGATGATAAGAATCAAGCGCTTTTAAAGTGTAAAAAAAAATATTCTCTGACTGATTTTTTAAGTATTTTTCAGCGCTATTTAAAAGGTTAATGGTAATGCAAAAATGTGATGTCTACATTTAATTTAATTTTTATGGCATCTGTGAGTTTTCCTCTCGTGCATATTAAATGTGATTTCTTATCAATTTCTACTATAGTACCAAGGTATTTCTGCACCCGCGTGGAATGCGTTCCTTTCTCCGCAACTTCTCCGCGGGGCGCCTTGCTGTCTCTCGCTCGCTCATGTCATTGGTGTGACGTCATCGAGGTCAGGTGCAGAGATCCTTTGGTAATATAATAGAACCGGGCATCAAGAATGGGTAGCTTAAGTCCTGGCTGATCTTACTGGAAAGAAAGCCGTAATGTTGTCGACGTATTTTTAAGAGGTCATTTGGTGTAGTTATTGTATAATACTTACTGTGATTTATCTATGGAACTGTTATTTAATTGTAAAATGTGTAATCTAGTTTATCAAACTAATTCCGATTTGACAAGTTTCAAGTCAATCACCTAGCAGTAGACACGAAGTAGTAAACCAATTTAACTGTAATTCTAAAAAGTACATATTATTATGTACCTAACTACATACCAACGTTTGATTACAAATATAGAATTTCTAAGTTGTGTTTGTTTTGTTGTATTATTGTATTTCCCGACAGCTACAACCTAGCAGTCTTTAAGTCCAGAGTGAATAAGTTACTTTTAGGTAAGCGTGATCCATCTTCGATCACATCATCACTTACCATCAGGTGAGATAGTGGTCAAACGCGAACCTATTTACAATAAAAAAAGAAAAAAAAATAGGCTCGCGTTTGACCACCATCTAACCTGATGGTAAGTGATGATGTGGTCGAAGATGGAGCACGCTTGCCTAGAAGTAACCTATTCACTCTTGACTTAGACTCCCAGGTTATAGCGATCAGGAAACCTATATATTTAAGTATTCTTGTACTTAATCAAATTTCCCAATCTCCAATGTCAGTCACCTTTCCACTTTCGTTTGCCTTTAGCCAAAATAGACCCAACTGATATAACAAAAACTTCACAAGTGGACACTGGTATGCAGGCATCAGCTCAACGTTGCTTGTACTCGTACACAATTTTATATTACGACGTGTTTTGCGTCATTGTTTAGGTAATGAAGTATTCGAAAATACTTGTTTCGTTGGAATACATGGTCACCCTATTTCAGGCACCATCCGCCATAGTGCATTTTTATAGATTAATCTTGAATCAACAAAACTACTGACACCGTTGGACTGAAAACTGAAAACACCAGGTGTTTTCCGAGTCTTCTAGGCTTCTTTGTTGTGGAGGAATTGATAATCCCAATGTTTTGAGGTTATATGTTAAATTTTCAATTTACTAATTAAAAGGGCCGTTACAAAAAAAAATTAAGCAATAAAAGTTCGTTTCAGTGTCGTCACTTAATCTTTATTGATTAACGGTTTCTCTGAGCTTCTTCCTTGTGGAGGAATCGATAATCCCAATGTTTTGAGGTTATAAGTTAAATTTTCATTTTACTACTTAACGGGGCCGTCACAAAATAAAATAAAGCAATAAAAATTCCATTCAGTCTCGTCACTTAATCTTTATTCATTAACGGTTTCTCTCAGGTCCTCAGTTATGGAGATCACGTTGGCCGAACGTCCTGATGTTCCAGAAACTAAAGTTCATTTTACTTTTAATCGGTGGCATTACGAGTAAAAGTAAAGCAGTGGTTGTTTGTCAGCAAATCATTGCTAAATCTTTATTTAGTAACAGTTTCTCTGAGGTCCTCAGTTATGGAGATTCAGGTTGGCCGAACGTTCTGATATCAGGTCGTTCGGCCATAAATAAATGCTTCTAACTTTCGAACTATTCCGTCACAAATTCTTTGGCTGGCATCTTTATGCGTCACATGATCGTCAGTAAAAACTGGGGTAGCAGCCAGCTCCCTACCTCGACTGGCCGAACGTTCTGATGTACATAAAAAAAGGGGGCCGTGCCAGCCAAACGTTTTCAGCATGGCCCCCATGTAACTTGAAAAATAAACTCAAGGAATGTACTCTATTAACACGTTATATATATGTGCCACAACAGACATTGTGAATTCATAATAACAAATAATATATCGATGTAGATAGGGGGCCGTGCTGGAAAAAATATTATAAGAAAATATCTAAAACAGACAAAACAACCTTAGCTAAAAACTATTAACAAATTATTGTTGTTTGGCAAGGAACATATGTAACGCATTGGTTTCTCATACAACTTGCGAAATTTGAAAAACAAACCAATTTTAGTTCATTCAGCACGGCCCTCTATAGTTGCCTATACCTTTTTAAATATGACATGTTTGTTTACAAAATTCGACTTCCTGAATTATGTATAGGTACATTCGTTTCAAATAAATTGTGATTCTGCTGTATTACTTACTTTAAAAGATAAATTGAATCAAAAATATCATATATTGCAACTGATGGGGTGCCCATGATTCCACGTGAACATGGATAAAAAACTGATTTTTCATCATATATATATATATTTTTTTAAGAAGAAACCGGTATACAACGTGTTACGGAAACCCCATATCTATCCAAAAGGACTGAAAACAACATCTGGTATGGAGTCTCTATGCAAAGTTTCAGCTCAAAATAAGTGACTCACAGAATTTCTTGAATACCAATAATAACAAACATATCACAGCACTATGAGGGTCATCACTTTCCACGACACTTGCCAATAAAACGATAATTCTCTTCGTTCTTCTTAATTTGAAAAATTCGGTCTCTGGTATCAATGTATTGAAATTTCTAATAAGTTCCACACATGTAGACATAGGATTACAAAACCCTTGCTATATCGTATGTTATCATCCAAAGAAGCCGTGCACTTGGTATGTATATACCCTTTAAATTACACGTTGTATATACTCCTACAGGCGAGTACATTGCTAGGTGCACAACTAAAACGCAAATTCTAGGGGGCCTTGCTGGACAAACGGGCATGGTTTTTTGGATTCCAGAAATTCTTTTGAACTTAACTTATTTTATCAGAATCAGTCAGTGAATCTGCGGCAAATTGGTTACAAACTGATAAACAGACATACGAGTGACCCTACAAGAAAACGATTTTTTCCCTTGAACCCAAAAAATAAGGCATAATAAAGTAAAACTAGACCGAGACGTTACGAACATTCTTAGACCATAATATTTTATTAATGATACAGTTGGTGATGATTACAGTTTAAAAACACAGATTTTTTTTATAAAAAAAATTAAAATTCAAATGTTTTATATTTAATTTTCAGGTCCATTATAATCTATGTTAGTATTGGTTTTAATGATAATGTCTTCTACCGTAGTTTCACTTGTACAAGATGACCAGACACGGGTCGTAGAGCTAGGTCTATCTTCAGCTGCAGATTGTCAGCCTCGGACACAAACTCCAGCTCCCTCACACAATGGGCCAGCATAGTCTTCAGAATTGCCATCGCGTACTTCTTACATGACGAGCAAAATAGAGATGTTAAAAGGGAAGCAGTAGTTTTATAAAGCTTATTTATGCATATATTTATAAATACTACCAACATACATATATATATATAACTAAACTGTCTGTCTTTGATTAAAAGAAACTGACTTCTCACGTGCGAAACACAAACTTTATCAAAATTATAATGGTCTATCTTTCTGTTGTTGAACGGATTTTATTGAGACTTGTTGACTTGTTCACTGAAACATAGAAGAGGTTATGTATGTATGTATTGCATAAACGTAATCAACTGACCAATCACTCGGCGAGTGCTCCGCCGGCGCCGGCGCCGCTGCGTTGCCGCTTTTACAGGTCAGTAAACTAATATTATAGAGGTTTAATTATTTTTATCAATAACGCCATTTATTTTGTTTGATAAAACATTTTCTTAATTTTAGTAAAATTATTTATTTTATTATCATTAGAACTTAAAAAGTTGATACTGTTAGTGACCATGTTAGCTTAAAAACTTATATTTATTTTATTATTTTAACGGACTGATAACAACTTGTAAAACCTGCTGTACAATTTAATGTGATAACCTAATCGCCACTCTATATAGCATTATTACAAGTTTATATCGAAACATTAAGAGTAAATGACAACCATGCATTACAATTTTATGTAGGGACGCTGGCTAGTATTTGTTCATACAATCTTAATCTAAGATTTGCTTAAGCAAATCCATAATTATAAATTCGAAAGAGTGTCTCTTTGTCCTTCCTTCATGTCAAAACGGAGTAACAGTTCGGTGTGTTTGATGTGACGATAGTCGAACGATAGGATAGTGACATAGACGTAATTTTAGTTTAGCTGAAAAAAAAACTAGTTTAAAAAATCGTAATCGGTATTTAACATTGTAACTTCCAACATTATGATCAAATACATTTACGTACGCCTTTTGCCTGTAGAGAAACGGAAAATACAGTGTTTAATTCTGTTTATTTATAATAGCTTGCGCAATGCAGACTAAATTGTCCATTATTATCGGTTAAGTATCCGCATTAAGTACTGAGTCATTAGCGTTAATATAACCCGTAACATTTATCATACGTCGCATAATAAAGTAAAATATTTTAAGCAATAACAACTTCGTCATCTTATTTTTTTTATTTATGATAGACTCGCGTTAGATAGGCTCGCGTTTTGCCGCTATCTCACCTGTTGGTAAGCGATGATGTCGTCGAAGGTGGAGCACGCTTGCCCAGAAGTAACCTATTCACTCTTGACTTAAAGGCCCCCAGGTTATAGCTATCAGGAAACATAGATTCTGGGGTTCCACTCCTTAGCTGTACGCACAATGAAAATAGGTATTCCCAAAACGTATGGGTAGGATGTCCTCCACGAATTAATTTCTCAAATTTACCAGCAATTACATCATTATCTTCTTCTTAATAGGAAACACTTGGCTATTTTCCTCTCAATATACTATTGATATTCCGCGTAGTTGATTATCTAAATATATATAACTCAATGGTGACTGACTGACTGACATAGTGATCATCAACGCACAGCCCAAACCACTGGACGGATCGGGCTGAAATTTGGCATACAGGTAGATGTTATGACGTAGACATCCGCTAAGGATGAAAGGATTTTGCGAAATTCCCACGGGATCGGGATTTACACGGGAAAAACTTCCCACGCGAACGAAGTCGCGAGCAACTGCTAGTTATAATAATAATCGCTGTCGAACATTTAAACTACATGTTCTCGACGACAATCGCGATCGGCAAACTTTTAGAAAGTAGAATGTTAAAAATATTCACCTCTCAATAATATTTACAATGCGAGGTTTAGACGGATTTTGTTTTTGGGATGTAAATTACCAAATAACTCCTCCCACCCTGGATGCAGTGGAAGGGATTCTCAGACAGATAGGTTTAGTATAAGTAAAGCAGTAACTATACCTACATATAATATAGTAAGTACCAGACGTACCGCAGGATACCATCCACACTTGGTCGACATACCGTCTTGTCGTACTAAGCGCTTTTCTTCAACATTTATTGTGCATACAGCCAAGGTGTGGAACTCTCTGCCGGCTTCTGTGTTCCCTGCCACATATAACCCGTCAGCCTTTAAAGCAAGAATGAATAGGCATTTTCTGGGCTCGCTCGTTCGATCGTAGACCTCATCTTACACTTACCATCAGGTGTGATCGAGGTCAACAGCGGGCTCATTCGTATTAAAAAACAGTAATTTAATTAATAATTTAAGGACTGTATTCACGAGAACATTGCCGACAAACTGTACTGCAGGTTGGCAGTACATATATATGACTTTTCCCAGCTTTATAAGTAAAACTTTTATATTTGAATAAATAATAAAATAGAAATTGGCTGACTAAAAACTGCGCTGTCGACACCCAACTCGGGTGGTAAGTAAACACACCACACAGATATTCCGTGTTGTATTTTTAAGTTTGTAATGTTTTTTTACGTTTTTTTTTTGTATACATTTTCTCTTCTTTTTTCCTGTAATTTATATTTAAAATTGAAAGAATGACAATAGTTATCTAATACTTTTAATTTCAAGAACAAATCTCAGTTATCGCGCCTACATAACATTATTAGGTAAGCATTGTTTTCATGGTTTGAACTACAAAACTAACAGGTTTCCATTTATATTTTCATCCCGTATTTTACGCCAATTTTTAATTTTTAACCAGACTGATAACACCAATTTTCATAGTTTAAATCACGGAATAGATGAATAAGGTTGGAATGGTAATGTGGGCGTGGTGAGCGCGCCACAATTATGATACGAAAATCATAGTTCGACCGATTAATTCATTCACCGCGTTTAGTGCGCTTCGGATTACTTCGGAACACAGAGCTCTGCTTTAAAATGCCGTGTCGTGAAATTATAACATGTAAAACAAAAAGTAAGACCGCAAGTAGAGAGCGAGGAGGTATATCTTTCCATTAGTAAGTCGAAAATAACACTTAATTACAATTTTATTTGTAAAAAAACATAAAAATATTCTGATCACTATGAAATTCCGAACATTAACAACATTATTGCAAGAAGTTACAAAAAATATACATTGCCCGATGTGAACTCGCTTAATCAACGCAATGAGCAAGTCCGTTTACAATGTATTGCATCCTCTCACTTCAACCATTGACGTTTCGTCCTTTGCCCTGATTGGCCGTGATGCACGGCGCATGTTTATTGACAGTGAGTTACAATCAGTAGCAAGCTCTCGATTTAAGTGTGTGTTATTTATTTGTGTGTGTAATTCGCATACGTAACAGGCCTCTTGCTTGTAGTTGAGCTGTGGGAGTGGGAGACAAACGGCGACACGCGTTCTCATAGAAATCAGGAACTATTTCCTTTCTAACCTCTTTTATCTGTTCTGTGGTTCAAACTACAACAATAACGATTTTTCATTCAGATTTTCATCCCCTATTATTTCTCTTAGGGTTTGAATTTTGAAAAAACACTGAAATAAGTGGTTTTTAATTTTTAACCAGAATGATAACCACCAATTTACGTGGTTTAAAGTACAAAAATTACGATTTTCCACACAAACTTTCATCTATTTAACTGCTTTAAAGCTTGAATTTCAAAACATACTTCCTTGTTCCTTGTCTATATAGTAAAAGGCTACCGCAAAATTTCAGCTTTCTAGGTCCAAGTGTTTGGGCTGGGCGATGATGAGTCAGTCAGTCAGGACTTTTTGTTTTATTTATACATACCAATACAAGCTCGCCTCCCATAGCTGAAGGCGAGGAAGGCAGCTGAAGTACCCGGGGGCTGGTCCCCCAACCAGCGCTCAGGTCTGTACACCTTGGCGTCGGGACCCCACAACCGGATTGATCTTCCAGCACCCCAGTGGCTTATGCCGCAAAATGTACCTTTTGGTATCGTGCAGGATTCTGAAGCAAGGAAGGTGTACGGAACCGTACATTAATCTAATAACTTACGCTCCGTCCGTGCATTCTGCACACACATAAATTATCAATTACGCAAATCATATTGTTAAATCTATATTAATAATAAATCATGACGGTTGGTATCATTTCATCATTATCATCATCCTAATAGAATCACCTCGCTATCAATCACTATGTGTAGGGATCATTTCATTTTTTGATTTTTCGAGCCGGTTGAAATTAATCAAGTGAAATAAGAACCTGATAAGGAGTGTGTAGCGACATCTATCTCGCGACATACAAACTAAAAAACTATAGAAATCCTGTATCGCGCAAGCAGAGTTTGCCGCACAACTAGCATACATACAAAATAATCACCCGATCACAAACATTGGGCAGTCGCCCACCAGACAAAACACCTGTCTGGTCGGAAGATCCTCCCTGTTCCGCATTTCCCCAAAAGTGTAATCAAGAGAGCAAAAAGTGGCCATGTGCGTCAGGACATTGGACTCCATATTGAAGATACTAGTGAGGTTATGAGTCGGGTTATAGAAGTCAGGAAGTAAGTCGATTTTCGAAGAAGAAGTACGTTGAGGAGATTCGGAAGCCCAGCCTGAGTTTACTGAGCAGAAGCTGTTGATGCAGCAACCATCAACGGTCTGGTTATCCAGTCAGCCGTTCCTCCTTCCCCTGTGTCTTCATCTAGTATTCATATCGTACCTAAACGTTTTTCAGAACTGATCGAAATCAGATCTACTTACTGGCATTTCATGTCGTGTGTGTCAAGTTTCGAAATAAAATGGCTGTGACATACGGTCGGACAGATAGACAGATGACGAAACTATAAGGGTTCCGTTTTTGCCTACGGAATTCTAAAAAGATCTCCTATAAAAGAGAGTTATTTGCATGCACTTCCTAAACAGTTGTATATAACACAGGCCGACAAAATTTTTAACCAGAAACCAAACTATATATTTCCGAAGGTTTTCTATGCGTTGAATCCAAATCTGGCCTCAGAATTGCTCTATCACGTCAGGTTTCTGAGATATCCTAACCTAAAAGTGCAAAAAGTACCATTTTTGCCCGATTTTGAGGTTATGTAAAGGTTGCCATAGGTATTAAAGAACAAGTCTTTCTCTTTCAAATGCCGTTGAGTATAACCTATATTTTTTTTTAGAAAAAAATATTCGTGAGTCTACATAACCTCAAAATCGGGCAAAAACGGTATGATAGAGCGATTCTGAGGCCAGATTCGGATTCAGCGCATCGAAAACCTTCGGAAATGTATAGTCTAGTTTCTGGTTAAGAAGTTTGGTTAATTTTTTTGGCCTGTGTAATTGAAAACAATGTATGGCAACTTGATTCGACCTGATTTATTCTACAAAAAACCGGTCAAGTGCGTGTCGGGCCACGCGCAGTGTAGGGTTCCGAAGTTTTTATAACAGCCAAGTGCGTATCGTATTCGCTGACTGATCGTTTCGTACCATGATCTAACTAAAAACCAAACATGACTACCTAACTAATTTGACTTCCTATACAAATCCTCACCTGATCCGACAATTTTGCACGAAAAGTTTTAATTTTTTTTAGAGATTTGTATAAAACTTGTCATTACCGGCTGGCGTTTTGAATTTAAATACGGACACAGAGCTACACTACTCAATCGTCACAAGAAGCTAGCACGATACAACTGACGCTTAGCGCCATCTATCGACATTTCTGTAGAGTTGTTCGAAATTTTCGAGTCAAATACAATTGGTCGACTATTACTCGTAAACTTGTAAAGCCCACTTATGTGTGATAGTTTTCCTTTAAATTTCGTTATATATAGGTACTACTGCCGTGACATTTAAATTTTTAACTACAACCGTTTAGTTCATAGAGGGGGGGACACTTGACTCTAACGAAAATTGGTACTTTAAACCTTGATAAGTCACGAACGGTTTACTTAATCAAAAAACGGTCTCACCAAACCCCTAATATTTTTGAAAGACCTATCCCACGATATCCCAAACTATGGGAAAAACAAAAAAAAATAATTATCATCCCACTTTACATGTATGGGAGGTACCCTAAATAATTGTTCTTTTCAAAATTTTATTTTACCACTTTTTCGGCGTCATTAACGTGTATACTAATGCCAAAGTACAACTTTCTAGTACCAATGGTTTTTGAGCTAAACCGCGGACAGACGGACAGACAGACGGACATGGCGAAACTATAAGGGTTCCTTGTTGACTACGGAACCCTAAAAATGTCTGCAACACCATCACAGCTATCTTCTTTTTTTTGCATATATACCTAGTAGATTTTATGGATTAAAAGAAATATATTTCGACATTCGATATCTCGACAATTAGATTTTTTCAAAGAACAAATATAAAACCTTATTTAAAAAATATATTAATGTTCACAAATACATCATAGAGATAAGATGCCCTTTATAGTATGTCAACTGCTTAAATATTTGGTAAATAATACCAATCAATCAAAACGTTGCAAGAACTCAAAACTTTGTTAGGTTTTCTCTGTCTCTCTCAATTTTTTTTCTTATGCTATGTAGGTTGTTCCAATGTTTTCAATTAGGTTTTTCATGTACTTCAGCAAATACCTTCAGATATGGTTTGCGTTGCCTGAAATGATTGACCAATCCTTATTTCGCGGTGTTACGGCTCACTCCCGCCTCGCTCCCACCGGAGTTCGGCGTTTTAACTGTTCACTGTACTTCGTCGATGCGTGAGAGTGCCAGTGCTTTCTTTTTGGGTAACTTTGAATGGGCATCTTCTGAGCTCGCTTGCGTCGACGTAGATCTCATTAATCGCTTACCAGGCGTGATCGCGGTCAAGAGCGGGCTCAAACGTAATAAAAAAACCTAAAATATAAAATATAATCTCTGGGATTGAGAGATTTTTATGGAAATTGGATGATAGAGAAGCCTATAGTGCAACGAATTGGCCGCACGAATTATTCCCGACCCGAAATCGCAATGCCGCAATGCCATGCGGTCGGGATACGTGGAGAGTACCTGGGAGTGATGGTTGTTCCCGCATCCCGGACAGCTAATCATAGATAATGGTACACTCACTTAGTGGCAGGTCTCTGTCCGCCTCTCTGAGGACGCCGGGGAATGGCGGGTACAGCCGCAGAGTTTCGTAGATGACGGCCTCGCAGTACACCATCTGCGATAGGTCTTCCTTACTGACGTCACGCCTGCTGTCGCCAAATATACTCTTCATCCTATAAAATGTATGGTACTTGATATTGTGCTTATATTATGCAGGTTATAATGAATAATTATTTTATTTTATTACACTTAAAGTCATAAAAATAATTAAAAAAAAAAAACATCAAAACTGAGATCAAAAAACTTACTCCAAACGGCTTATTTCAAAAGGTTCAAAGTAATGAAAAATCCTGACTCCTAAACTAGGTGTTATAAGGAATGATTATTAGGAATGATATAAGTATTATTATTAAGATTTGATTTATAGAATTCGAGAGCAATTTTAAGTTTTCATACAAAATGTAAAATCACCCGTTCTCTTTAAACTCATTTTTGAAATAGAAGGAGAAGGAAGGAAGGAAGGAATACTTTCGGAATCCGGAACATAGAAAAGACTTTGGTCATATTATTGTTACCTTATTCAAAAGAGGTATAACTTCCTTGAATGAGAGCTTTTGTAATTAAGCTAAAACTTGTCATCGCGGCATCAAAAAACTATTAAATGAATTTGACGTGTTTACCACTGGCCAAATATGAATGAAACCGTGTCCACACTCGTCAATTCCAGTGAACGTCTAAATTCCAGCGCTTGACTGCATTACCTGTGCAGCATTAATGCAAAATGGACCTTCATGGCACAGCCGTGAGGCATGTACTGACTTTTTTTTATTTATTTGCATTTGTGTGCCTGATGAGTTCATGCAAAATAAATTGTTTTCTTTCTTTCATTAAAATAGTTGTTTTTAGGGTTCCGTAGCCGTATGGCAAAAAACGGAACCCTTATAGTTTGATATGTCTGTCCGTCTGTCTGTCTGTCTGTCCGTCCGTCTGTATGTCACAGCCATTTTATTCCGAAACTATTAAGACTATACATGTTAAACTCAGTAGGTAGATGTATTCTGTGAACCGCTTTCCGATTTTAAGAAAAAAAATAAAATATATTTAAAATAAAGGGAATCCCCATACATGGAACTAGAACTGATTTTTTTTTTTTTTTATGAAACTTATGTGTGTGTGGTATCTATAGAAAGGTCTTTAAAAATGATATAAGGGTTTCTAAAACCACTTTTTCATAAAGTCAATTGTTTAAAAGATAAGCTTCCAAAGTGGTAAAATGTGTGTCCCCGCCCTCTAACTTTTATAATAATGGAGTGAAAAATCTAAACAAAATATATATCTATAGATCTTAATGTAAACTTTTAACCAAAATTGGTTTGAACGAAATCGGGTCAGCAGTTTTTGAGATACAGCATATTTTCTAAAACCGTAAATATAACTTTGTAATTCATACAAACACTATGAAAAACAAAGTTATTTAGCGTAGTTGTAAAAATGTAAATATGCTAGTTTTAAGAAATTTTTAAGGTTTTTTTTATTCGTCAAATAAATATACATATTATATTATATTATTATAGTTACTACGGAACCCTTCATAGGCGAGTCTGAGTCGCACTTGGCCAATTTTTTCAAGATTACTAGCAGTGTGGGTAGAATTCACATTATCATAGCAATTTTGTTAACCCCTCCAATTAAGCTTAACATGCAAGTCTGGAGTGGGTTCACGACAATAGTATAATGGGTAGGGGTCGAACCTGCGACCTCACGATCACAAGTCCGACACCTTACCCATTACGCTATTGACGCTTCTTAAGCCGGGTTTTCACAGTAAGAGTTGGCTCGGACCTAGTGCACTCGGATATCTACTCGGATGCTACTCGTATCATGTAAACACGTAATCCGAGCGCACTCGGACGCCAGCATCTAATCCGAGTAGACTCGGACACTGCTCTATTTTTCGAGCTCATTCGGATCATTTGAATGTACTCTGTTATGAAAACAAAATGGCGACAAGTAAAAAAAAGTGGTGTGAACGTGACACAGTGAGGTTTTTAGAACTATATCGCGGGTCTCAAACCATAGGGGCGTATATGCAAAAATGCGATTTTTCGTTTTTAATGCAAATGGATTCTACTATAAGCAATACATAACCTAAATTTTTCTTATAATTTAATACTAATTACTTTTTGTATAAATTGCAAAATATTATTTGCCGTAAGCTAGACAGTCTACAATTATTTTTAGGCCATATGGCCGTATAACAGACGTAAGAGCAATATTATTGCTTATTGAGGCCGTTTCGACGTGCCTTATAGACGTATGCACTTACGACTTCCAATTTTATTATGGTCCTAGGAAATCCAGTCGGACCATATAGACGTATGCACATACGACTGTTTGTTTTATTTTTACCTGTAATCATTGTGTCGAGCCATATAGACGTATGCGCATACGACCATCAATGTCAACATGATCCTGGGGGTATTTAGTCATTATTGCGGACGTATGCACATACGTCTACACATTTTAGTATTGCTGTCTCAAGATTTCGTCATTACGCGGACGTATCGACATGTCAACAACACGAAAACAGTCATTCTGCAGTGAGCTGCCATAGCGAGTAGATGTAATTTTAATGCGTGGAATAAGTTTAGTGAATTTACTGTGAATAATGAAGCGTAGAGACAATATCTTGCGTTTAGCACTAAACAGTGATGATGTAATCAATCAATCAATCAATAATGGTAAGTAATTTTGATCATACCTTATTTAAAATATGAAATGTCTTGTTTTAAAGTATAGGTACAGTTCATTTGACTAACTAGGATGTTGTTTCTTGTTTATAATGATGAATTATTGTTGTTATTATAACAATAACGTAAATAATATTGATGTAGGTAGTTTTACGATCGTTTCTGTTGAACAGTTATATACAGGCATCCTTAGCGCGAGTTGATAGGTATGGTATTTGTAAAATGTTATATTGAATTAGTGTAGGTACCTATTACGTATAAATACTGACTGCGTGTATTTTTTTGTTTATAATCCTACTAATATTATAAACGTGAGACTTTGTATGGATGGATGGATGGATGTTTGTTTGTTACTCTTTCACGCAAAAACGAAACGGAACGGATTTGGATGAAATTTGGCACACAGATGGTTTATAACCAGGATTAACATATAGGATCATTTTTACCGCGATATTTCAACGGGATTGAAACTTATGCGGGTGAAACCGTGAGGCACAGCTAGTTTAACATAATAACTGTTGTTGTTAGAACTAGCTGCGCCCCGCGGTTTCACCCGCATAAGTTTCGATCCCGTGGGAATATCGGGATAATAAAAATCCATCCATCCATACAAATTTTCACGTTTATAATATTATATAGTAGGAAGGATGCTAACTATATGACTGGCCAGAAAAAAATGGAAATCATAACCTATAGGTTATGATGACCTGTATAATATTTGAATTTGCCTTTCTCTCATGTTTTATAAATTACAGGGTCTCGGACTATGGACGACTATGAGGAGTTAGCACTTCCAGTCGAAGAACCAATTCGAATTTTACATTCATCGCCAGTGAATACACTTCCAGTCGAAAAACCAATTCCAATTTTACATTCATCGCCAGTGAATATATCCAGGGATTCACCTCTAATAGTTGAACAACAAGTGACAATAGTTGAAATGGAAAACTTAGGCTTTACTGGCAGTTTCTTCGACAATAGTACCAAAGATATTTCATTAGCTTCACATTTGTCACCAATGTCAGTATTTATACCCAACGAAATACCTCTTGAAGAGCCAGAATATTCTTTAGTTCAAAGTAAACAAGAGCTTACACCACTTTTTACTCCAATCCAATCTGTGCAGCCATTGTCAAGCAATAGCATAATAGAAACACCAACCACTACATCTAACATCAATAATGAAACATTACCAGAAACAGGGATAGACTTTGATGATGATGATTCTGTGGCAGACCCTAATTACGTTCCTTCAGATATTGAATGTCAGCCATCCCCAATGTTACGAATTACACCATCATCTAATCAACCTCCTCCACTAAACAATTTGAATACCCCACAACAGTCTTTTGAAATAGATGAGCCAGTATCGGTAAACTCCATTAGTGAAAGTTATCAAGAGGAGGTTGATTCCCCTTTGCCAAAAAGAAATAAAAGAAAGTTACCAGAACTGTGGAAAAAAAACCAAAGGGAATTTAAAAGAAACAGTGGTGCTGCATATACGTCGGCTCTAGGCAAGAATAAACCTGCAAAAGAGTGCAGCTATGAACCATGCAAATGTCAAAAACAATGTCATTTAAAAATTGACAGTGAAACAAGACAAAAGCTTTTTGATTCTTTCTGGGGCTTAGGGGGTCTTGACAGGCAAAGAGATTTTTTGTCCAAAAACATAACTGTAACTGGAGCTACAGGATCACGTGTTAAAAATTCTAGAAGAAAGTTTACACTCCAGTACAGTTTTCAAGTAAATTCAGATACCGTTTTAGTTTGTCAACCTTTTTTTTTGAAAACATTGCATATAAGCGACAAAATGGTCCGCACTGCTTTAGATAAAGCACGCAGAGGAGTTTGTGGAATTATATCACCCGATAAACGAGGTCGACATGTACCATCAAATAAATATGACAATATAAAAATTCAATGCGCCAAAGATCATATTGATTTGTTTCCAGCAGTACCATCACACTGGTGTCGTAAAGATACAAAAAAAAATATTTGGAGCCTACATTAAATAGAGAAAAACTGTATCAATTATATAAAGAATATTGCATGGAGAATAACAAAGTTCCTATCTGCAAGACTTCATACAAGGAATTAATTCTGGAAAAGAATATAGATTTTCACAAGCCCAGAAAAGACCAATGTTGGTGTCATAAGTTTGAGCAGTTATCCGAAGAAGAACAGAAAGAAAAACAGGAGGAGTATGAAGAACATGTTAATAGGAAAGAATATGCTAAAGATGAAAAGAAGACTGATAAATTAAAGGCAATGGTTGACTCTACTCTTCTTGTCTGTACCTTTGATTTCGAAGCAGTGTTATATTGTCCATTAGTTTTAGGTAAACCTGTCTTTTATAAAAGGAAATTGGGCTGTATGAATTTCACAATACATAATGCAGTGAGCAAACAGGGCTACTGTTACTTTTGGCCAGGGTACGAGGGGAACAGAGGGGCAAATGAAGTCTCAACATGTTTGTATACTTATATCACCAAGCTTACCAATGTGGAACACCTGATTCTTTATTCTGATTGCTGCCCAGGACAAAATCGAAATTCAGTGGTTGCTACAATGCTAAGGTATGTAATGATGTCTCCAGAAAATAATGTAAAAATTATTGATTACAAGTTTCTCGAACCAGGTCACACCCAGATGGAATGTGACAACATGCATTCTACAATAGAACGGGCTCCGGAATACGCCAAAATCTATATTCCCGAAGACTGGCTAAATGTGATACGATTGGCACGGAAAGACAATCCATACATTGTTGAGGTGTTAGACCATTCAAAATTTAAAGACTCTCTATTGGAAACATAATAAAAGCCACGGATGGAACGATTTTAAAATGGACTAACGTCAGATGGATACAGGTGAGGAAAGATGTTCCCAATTCGCTTTTCTTCAAATTCGATTACTGGGAAGAATTTAAGGAGGTTAGGTTTACTAGAAAAGTAACGCGGTCGGACATTTCCTCTTCTATGGATACAAACCTGTACTCAGAACCACTTCCACTAAAACAAGTTAAATATAAAGACCTTATGGCTATGTGTAAGGATGGAACTATTCCAAAGAATTACCACAGCTATTACGAAAATTTGCCTGTAGAAGAAAATGAAAATTCAGAGACAGGAGCTACAAATGACGACGACGGCTTAACCCTTGCTGCAACAAGAGCATCTTATATACGACGTAGACCTAGGAACAAACAGTAATTAAGGAAAGCTTAAATATCTACAGCATGTATCAGAAAGGTGTGCTTTCTAATACACGCTTTACACATCACTTGTGCAATGTTTCTTCTGCTCTTATTTTTTATATCTTTTATTTATTGTTTTAGAGAATTTATTCTTAGTTCTAGGTTTTTGTGACTGTTTCTTTTAAATATTCGATTTTATTCTTTATAAAGTTTTATTTTTCTGTGTAAAAGCCTTTTTAAGTTTGAAATATTTATGTTCATAAGAATTTTGTTAAGATTTCAGTTTTATTTCATTTCTTGTAATGTGCCTTGAGCTCAATTTTAAATGTTTGTGATTTTAAGTCATTTAAAATGATTTTCAGATTTATGAATAAATTTTATTTTAATTATGCTTATTTTTCTTTTCACACAGAAAACCTTGTGTAATTACTACCATTTGTTCTTTTTTTTTAGATTTTAGAACAAAACTGGTTTATACCTCTATTTTGAATTCAAACACTTCTCAATATAAATGACAAGCCAGACAGGCGTATGAATTTCAAAAATCGCGCAAATAACGTTAATTTTGATGGGTTCTCATTCCTAAATTGCAATATTTTGAGTCACCAACTAGGTGAAAATAAATATAGGTATAAATATTAATAATTTAAGGAGAAGGGTTTTACGTCCATAAATTCCATGCATTTTTGGGAGAACTTTGACGGAGTTTTACCATATATTCGTCATGGCAAATAGACGTATCAGCTAAAAGCCAGTGTTATAGAGAGAAAACCTTAAAATCAAGCATTCCATATTAACTGGAGTGTAAATATATAGCTACATGCAAAAACACAACAAGCTGGCTCAATCACAAGAAAAGTTATTAAGTTTTTTGTCTCTCCTGAAAAGTAGGGGTTCTGTGGATACGCCCCTATGGTATGAGACCCGCGATATGAAGCGGAGGAAGTGTTGTGGAACGTGCGATTAAAGGACTAAAGAAACAAACAAAAAACAAACAAACAACTTCCGCTATTAACATATCTGCTACAACTACATCGCAGCAGCAGATCAGTCGACGACATCTTGATAGTGCATCAACAACAAATGACCACAATACGAGTGCACTCCTATCGTGTGTAAACCACTATCCGTGTACACTCGTACGAAGCTGACTCGTACGAGTGCACTCGGTCCGAGCCAACTCTTACTGTGAAAACCCGGCTTTAATATCTAAGGAACAGGCCTTGAAAACCTTTACGTTTTAACATGTTTAAGATACGCGAAGAATAGACGCATTAACATATTACAGTCAATTTATGATACGGTTACATAAGTATTTCCAAGTAGTACTTACTCAGCATACATCTTCTCCTGTATCCGAGGCCTGCACCCGATCATCAGCAGGATAAACAACATGGTGGAGGCTGCCGTTTCCTGCCCTCCAAAGATGACGGTGTTCACCTCTGACTTGATCTGCTCCTCAGTCAGGCTCGGATCAGTCTCGCTCAGGTCCATCAAGATGTCCAGGAAGGTTTTTATCTTTGGCCTGTCTTTAGCAACTGGAAAAGGCAGTTGTAGAACATTTAATAACACCAAAATCTACTGACTCTCTGATCTCTCTGGATCAGTTTTACCAATGGAACTGGTCACACAGTTAAACTGCTTTCAATGGCATGCAGTGATTCCACGGGTTAGAAGCGTTATGACTACCTCTCCATAAGACTAAATAGTAGATATGACTATTTTGCTTTAGGACTAAATCTCGATATGACTAGATCGCTTTAAGACTAATTCGCTGTTTGACTATATATGCATATGTCCTGTTATCGAATTGACTTAATATCCATATGACGTACAATCGTATCCAAAAGGTATTGGTATAAGTACTCCATGGAGTACTTAGCTTTACTGAAGTGTGAATACACTATGATGTTTCGCTATTAAAAATAATTTAGTCATCATCCTCATCACAATTTTCCAAAACGGATATGAAAATTTATGCAGATTAAGTAAAGGTTTTTTTTGTTGATGGAACCTTTAAAAGTGCACCCAGGCCTTACTACCTATTGTTCTCCATTCACTTAGACGCTGATAGCACGGAACAGATGACAAATAATATTTCCCGTCTTGTATGCATTCTTACCAAATACCAAACATTTTAAATGTGATTACGAATTGGGACTCATCAATGCATTCAAGACTGTGTATCCGAATGCTAAAGTTACAGGATGTTTTTACCATTACAATAATTCTGTGTGGAAAAAGGCGAACGATATCGGCTTGACGAAATTTGAAGAAGGACGATACATTACTAGTATTAATCCATATTTGCCGCTCTTGTCCTCATCTTATATGTATACAAGATGGGTGGTCTGCTATTGTTGAATGTTCTATGCAATCACAAATGAATGCAGTCGTAATTTACTTTTGCAGGCAATGCCTAAAGAATCTTTTGCTTATTTCCTGCGCAAATCAAAAGGACAGGACCAATAATAATTTCTGAGGCATGGCATCGTCGCCTTAATGTGCGCATGCAGCACAAACCTATGTTGATACAATTTTTATTTTATTTAAAAACAGAGGCATATTTTCAATATAAAGACATTTTGATTCCCTGTTGCAGCTAACAACAAAAACAGAAGCACGATATTATTTGATCGCTAGTATCTGAGAGAATTAAATAAACTTGAGACGAAGGAGATAATGCTCATATTTTTTTTAAAAAAACGTTAGCGATTTAAAACGTAAATATAAACAAATAAATATTTATGTTACAATAGAATGCTTTCATTTTTAGTATTTTAATATTGGTACCGTGGAAGAGCTTAATGTTTTAATTATCTCTTTAGCTGTACTTCAAAAAACAAATGAAAATTTAGTCGTTACGCTGTCTGGCCTTATTGCGATCTAGTCCAAACACGATTTAGTCCAAACAAGATCTAGTCATATCGAGATTTAGTCCTATTGCGAAATAGTCATATCTGCTATTTAGTTTTATCGAGAGGTAGTCATAACGCTTCTAACCCGATTCCACTAGTAGCTGGGTAACACGATACCCGTTGGTTGGTCCAGCGTCAGATTTACTGGCTTCTGACTTCCCTTAACGACTGTCAAAGATGTCCTAATGACAGCCGGGACCAACGGCTTAACGTATTTTACGAAGCACGGGGCTATCACACCGCCAACTTCCAAACTCCTGGCTTCTACTGAGAAATTCCTTACAGAAAAACCCAATAGCACTTTTTGTACGACCGGGGAATCAAAGCCGGAGACCTCGTTCTCAGTAGTTGCGCTTGCATTCAACCACCCATCCAACGAGGCAGTGCGCACAATGAAGGTATTCCCAAAACGTTTGGTGCGTATGGGTGGGATGTCCACCATGTAACGATGGCGCTTCGCCGTTTGTCTCGTAGTCCGATGATGGAACGGGCTTAGTGGAATTAGATTGTGTAATTCCATCGCACACTCTCCGAAATGTAACCGATAGAAAACCGATAGACTTGCAACTCGTCGTCGATGTTCAAGGCTCTGGAGCTTTGATTCGACCAGTGCATCGTTGCCAACGAGTCTTTTGGCCCGCTTCTCGATAGACTCAAGCGCGTCCAGTTGGTATTAGAGGGATAAATTAGAGGCATCCACAGAAATCTTAATAATAAGGCAATAGAAGTCGCAAAGACGGGTGACCTTGTCGTCGCGCATGTGTCTCGTAGAACACAAGAGTGCGTGGAGCGTTTGTTGCGGTTATTTGTGTTGTTTGGAACGTGGAGAGGTGAACATGGTGTTTTGAGCATATCACAGAAAACTATATTTTTTTTCTGAATGAAATGCTTGTTCATGTCTGCTATTACAACTGCTAAAAGCAGCAATGAAATTATAGTCATGCACAATAAACAATATCACCGTTTACGTAAATTCCAGGAACACGCCGCATGAGTTGGCCACGAATTAGTGACGTGCCACTACTATACACAATTCCAATTTCAATTCAATTTCAGTTAATATGTAGTTTTACCGAAATTCGAATGAAATGTAATATTTCGTTAAAAATTTCAATACGTATTTTCACTAAGCATGTTTTTTCGTGTTTAAATAGTTTATAAAAAGTCGTTTTTCAACGATTATATATCTGTTAATTCGTACTTTTTAACTATTTTTCATTCAGAAAATTAATAGGAGGTAGGCTTATTATTGTTATGTACATGGGTAAGTTAAATAACAGTCTGCGTTGGGTATCCTTGTATCATTGACGTGTTCAGTAGGTATTTATCTTGTTTTTATGACAAAAATTTTAAGGCTACATATTATTATGTATATTGTAAGTATAATGGATTAAGTTGGATCGGATCGATACGTTTTCATATTATTTATGCATTTGTTTTACTTTAAGGTTTCCGAAAGATCCGGATATCATTCATCCATCCTAAGATTGTCTAGAAGATATCGCTATAAGCGATAAGACCGCCATCGTAACCATGGAATTTACGTAAAACAGTTGTGTAATAATTTATTTTGATGAACAATAAAGTATATTCTTCATTGTTCGGTATTAAGTTGTGCCATTATTGCTCTATTTGATTTGGTCATTGTTTTTTTTTTCCATAAGGTGAAGTATTGGAGAGCCTTTAAGATTTATATAACTAAATAATAATAAAATATACTTACACTTAACGTTTTATTGTATTCCGTTTTCTCCTAAATAAATCGTCTAAAAGCGCGTCGAGGAATGAGAAGCTTTCAATAAATTAGTTACCTATCTATTGTTACGAGAAAATTGTCGATAATAATATGAGAATTACGAGCTTTGCACTGCACTATTCCTAAGTGAGAGTGAGCGCGCGATATCTTTCTCTGCTTTTCGCACAAGTTACGCCACCTGAGATTATGCGTTTTTAGAAAATATTGCGTAATATCATCACTTAAAGTTTAATTTTATTGTAATAATGCAAAATGCATGTGTAGGCGGTAGTGTGTATCTATTGTTTGTTTATGTGGTGGTAGCTGCGAACCAGCGACACGCGTCCCAGTATTAAAAGACAGTAGATATCATTTCTATTGCCTTATTATTAAGATTTCTGAGGAGGGATCTTTTGTTCAGCAGTGGGACAGAACGATTTCTAGAAATAAAAATAATGATTGGACATGGACACAATACTTTACCACTATAATTGTTTTCTCCCATTTGAGTTTCCTTTTCATTCTTCCGTTCCAGTTTTCTCTTTTCCATCACCTGATACAATAACAGCATATCAGAACCAGAATTAAGTCTCTTACTCTACCTATACAACGTGTAATTTAAAGGGTATATATGTCGCAGTAAAATAGATATAGCCGTGATATGATTATATCCCTAGGGATATAATTATATACCGGAACATAGTTATACGAAAGCGATTCATTACTATCTTACGGTCGCAATCTAGTAATATGCTTATCTGACTAAACCAATCTAGTTAAATAGTTATAAATCTACCACAAAATCAAATAAAACAATATATTGGTTTTTATTTTTATTACAAAATCAACTTTTTGCAACTTGCAATTAGTTACAATACTTTTTAGCAATAATACGTTGTTGGCAGTGATTTTATGGTGTTTACCACAATATAGACGGAGCCCCGCTTCGCGGGGCTCCTATTTCTGGGTGGTTTAAAAAAAATAACCACGAAGGCTAAGGCCTGAGCTCCGCTCCGCTTAGCCTTCTAACCTAACCTATCCGAGTCGAGGTGTTCTGAGTCGGAGTGTTAACCTCCGCCGCACCCCCACACTACACTCCTACAATTATTTCACTAAACTTAATCCAGTAATATAATTATATCACTAAACTTGAATGGTATTATAATTATATTCCTAGTAAGATAGTAATGAATCGCTTTCGTATAACTATGTTCCGGTATATAATTATATCCCTAGGGATATAATCATATCACGGCTATATCTATCTTACTGCGACATATACATACCGAGTGCACGGCTTCTTTGGATGATAACAAACGATATGGCAAGGGTTTTCTAATCCTATGTCTACATGTGTGGAGCATATTAGAAATTTCAATACATCAATACCAGAGGCCGAATTTTTCAAATTAAGAAGAACGAAGAGAATTTTCGTTTTATTGGCAAGTGACGTGGAAAGTGATGACCCTCATAGTGCTGTGACACGTTTGTTATTACTGGTATTCAAGAAACATATGAAACCAATAATTTGGGGTCAATTCTGTGAGTCACTTATTTTGAGCTGAAACTTTGCTTAGAGATTTCATATCAGATGTTGTCTTCAGTCCTTTTAGATAGATATGGGGTTTCCGTTACACGTTGTATACCAGGGGCGTGCGCTCCTTGAAGGCATAAATGTAGTGCTTTACTTGCCATTCACAGATATTTTAATAAAACGTTCGTACGTTTTAGATGACTTTAATTTATTAATACTAAATAAATGAATAAACAAAATATAATAACTTAAAAACGCCTAATAGTTTATAAATAGCACCTATTTTCAAGCACACAAACATTGTTTGCCAGGCGCTGCAAATTAACGTACCTATTCTCAAGTCCTGCCGCCCTCTACCGCAGGATTTTTGTTCGCATGTGTGCAGTACTTTTGCTATTTGTGCACAATTCGCCTACGCACACACCCATGAATGTCTAAAGCTGGGTGTCCTGCGACTCCTGCCGCATGATATCACAGACTACATAGAGATACTACGTATGCATGATACAAAAGTTCAGAAATGTTGTTCGTTGCCGTTCCGAGTAAAAATAATAGACAGAATAGGATTTATCTATTTGACTGGTTTCTAAAAACTGTCTCATATTATTTATTGGTGTATAAGGACCCTACAAATAATATTTATTTTCATATTTTATAAATATTTCGTTTAAAAAAAAAGCATTACAACATATAGTGATTATATAAGCTGTCAAAACGCTTGGACCAACAATATGACGGAGTGATGTCACACGTTTCACGTTTGTATATAAACATTGGAGAGCAAGTCAAATTGAGAGTTTTATGTAGTTTAATAAAGTTTCTGGCTGTAATTTACTGGCAAAAATGAGTTATAAATGGTGTGCAGTACCACGGTGCACAAATACAACGATAAAGATGCCGGAGAAGCTATTTATAACCGTTCTAAAAAATGTTAAAGTTCTAATAAGTATTTACAACTTGCATGCAGAAATACTAAAGAAATAAAGGATAGTTCGGTAATTTTCTTCTGTCAGGATCATTTTGATGTAAGTAAACATGTTATTATTACTAACCTAAAACATTTTTAACAATATAGTTATTCTACTGTTTTAAGGTTGGATAATTGAGATGTTTTTTTGTATTATACCTGAATAGCCACAAATATTTCAATATTCAATGATATTTATTACCACTAAATACATCAACATTTATGGCTTTAAAATAACATTTAAAAATATTTCAGATTGAGAAAGATATGGCTATCAATATAATATGGGATTAAGCAAGAGGATAATCATGGTAGATGGAGTTGTGCTTACAAAATTTTATTGCCAGGAAGACCACGGAAAAAGGATGAGTGATACTAGTACTTCTAGACATGTATTTGTTAAAAAACAAAGAACCCAACTCATTCAAGACTGCCAAGACACACTAATGCAGGAAGTGTTAAGTGAACCCGGCCCATCTAGCACCCAACCGACTACAACACCTGTGCAAGAAGTAGTTTTAATGACAACAGGTATGTAGACGTACATCTTTTTTGTCAAAAAAGGTTGGCTTTCCTAGCCGCATTACTAGTGTCATAATCCTGTGCTCGCCCATGTTGTATACATATGTATAGGTATGACGAAACGCTTCAGTAGTAGGCACATAAGTATACAGGGTTACTGGTAACTCGACGTATTCCTTGTAGGACGCCATAGTAGGGTTAAAATGTAATAAATTTAGCGACCTAACGTTCTACCAAAGTTTTGAGTTCGTTGGATTTTAGTATTTCTATAAAAAAGAAATCCTATTTGTAGCTAATTTATAAATGATTTACGGCACGACAGTACTAAAATTTAAGTTATCATAGTTGATGCCGTAGCAGATCTTTGTCATAATTAAAAGTTAAAATGCTTAAAGCCTTGGCTTCATACAAAATTTTATCTAGTATAGAAAGTACTCGGTACTACTAAATTCAATAGTAAATTCCTTGTCTTATCAGCTATCCAAAAAGGTATGAAAGTTAATACAATGACACGGACTGCACTATGAAAATTGTTTTTTATTTAATCCACTAAATACGAAATCATACGTCTCACAAAAAGTGATTATTGGGAAAACTAAATTAAATAATTTCGTGGACATTATTTTTAGATTTTGTATTGTCATCACTTATCGATTGATCAGCTATAAAGACTTAAAAAAAGACTGACCTAGTAGTTTGTTTCGGTGTTTCTTCCCAGGGTACTCAGCAAAAAAGCAGACGTGCTCAAAGTAAACGTACCTACATAATTACCCTATAATGGCCCCATTGCTGGGACTTAGGCCTCCTCTAACAGAAGTAATGGTAATCAACCTCCTATCAATCAGAGGTGTGATGTCGCATGTCTTCAGATTACATAGACATGCAAGTTTTCTCACTATATTTTCCTTCAACGTTTTGAGAGCAATGGTGATGACATAAGTTACACAAAGTAATGCACCAAACTGCCCTAAACATTTGCAACACGGTTCTATGTAAATTATTAATAAAATATAGGTAATTTATGATTTACGAGATGTAGGACTGCGGTGTCACTTAAGATAGTTCCAAAGCCACTTACAGTATCAGATACATGACGCAGGACAGCGACGCACTTGGCAAGCTCCCTGTGCGCGGCGGTAAGCCGGTAGATGGCGTCAGGGTGCACCAGCACGTTCAGGGAGCGGCTCACGATCAGCTCCAAGCATCGGTAGAAGGCTTCATTGTACTCCGTCGTCAATATGCTCTTCGATATTTTTGGTACGCCTAGTGCTGTTTCTGGTGAGACAAATTTACATCCATTGGTAATACCATAAATGTAAAAGTCTATATGTCTGTTATGCTTTCACGGTCCAACCACTAAATCAAACCCTCAGGGGCTAAAATAAGGCAACAAATGGCATAAAAAGTAGTTATCAAATGTTTCCTTTTTATAGGGCTTTGATACTTACGTTATAACATCATTATTAGTTTAGAATTTCCTAATATGCTGATATTAAGCTATTTTTTCTGCAATATTTTGTTCGTTTACGTTTCTGTAAAGTCATTAGTGACAGGACTACGTTTTCTTTTTAATTCATTGCTGGAGCTAAGAGGTCAGGTAGCATAGGTAACTGATATTATACCTCGTGATTAATTACCATTAATTACATTTATTTCTCTTTTCATTCTAGAACCTCATTCAAATGCTTAAAACTCGATTTAAGAGATGACGGAGCCCTCCCTGTCATCTCTCTAGCTACAAGTTTCGTAGTAATCGGGTTGAGAACAGTGTTGCCGCTGGTCATTTGTAGAGTTACCGTACGCAAGAGATGAAATTACCGTATTGAAACAAAAATTGCCGTACATTTTTTATTTTATTATTTAGATGAAAAAGAAAACTATAGGTATGAAACACAAGTCAAACAATTATTTGTTGGACTTGTGTTTCATACCTAAAAACATAAACAGAAGGTTTTTTATAAAACCTTCTGTTCATGAAAAAGATGCCACTGAACCTATAGGTTTGATAGAAACCACAGACCACTACTCTCCTCCTATCAAATCCTCAATATCGCCTATTGAGATATCTTCAGTGACATTTTTTATGGTACGCGGCAAATATGTTGAACCATTTGCTTTGATTACGCGCAGCCCCACTTCGATTACATTTGGGAGCAGCCACCGATGTTGAGATGGAAATCGGTTTGAATGGGATGCAGCGCTCAAGAATCCGCTACCAAAAGGAAAGCTGCGAAAGCTCTTACCTTTAGCCACGTACGTCTTGTCCAGCTGGTAGTATGCTGATCTGATCGAGTCACGAAATGCACTTATAACGTTCATTAGGCTTCACTGGCCTCTGGAAAGTCTTTATAACATGTTTACACACGCAGATTGAACGGAATTCCTTTTTTTTATCGAGCGCACGTGGACGTGCGCCGGCGAAAAAAAATTACACACTCACAGCATTGTTAACGGCACGGAGAAGCGGCATAAAATCAGGTCCGTGATTAGACGAGACGTAAGAGCGCTGCTTTGACGCTCTGCTATTGGTTCGAACCTCCAAATGGGAAGGAATTCTCGACGCTGCTATTCATACGATTTCCGGTGGAGATTGATGCCAATAGAAATTAAAAGCAATGTACTTAATTGAAAATAGAATGAAGGACGAATTATGATTATGAAACATACCACCCACCAAAATACACTTGTGGATTTTCTTACTTAGAAAATGATTTAAGGAAAATTAAACTTAGAACCTAGAAAACGAATGCACACAAAGAAGCTAGGGTACTAAATTTACGATAACACTAAACTAACGAATAACGCACTAATCGATAAGGTTCGGTAAAGGACACAACTTTGCGAAGGGTCTGGTTAGTGAAGAACCCTCGACTGTGCCAACGGTTGCGACGCGTACTACTCCGTCCAGGCCAGGGTGAAGTTTCTCAACTCGCGCAAGAGGCCAGTGTAACGGAATAGCGGTATCAACTTTAATAATGACAACCGATCCTACGTTCAATGGTTTTGACTGTTTGGTCCACTTTGCCCGTTGAGTAAGGGTATGTAGATATTCCCGTTTCCAACGTTTCCAAAAAATTTGTTGAAAGGGCTGTATTAATTGCCAACGACCGAGACGATTTATATTGATAGAGGTTAGATCCTCATCAGGGACGAATGTTAACGGCTCCAACGTTAAGGAATGACCCGGGGTAAGTACATTTAAGTCATTGGGGTCAGAACTCAATGGACAGATGGGTCGCGGATTAAGCATGGCCTCGATTTGAATGAAAACAGTATTTAATTCCTCAAAAGTAAGCGCTTGTTCGCTTATGATGCGATACAAGTGAGATTTAAAAGATTTAATCTGGATTTCCCAGACTCCACTAAAGTGAGAACTTGAAGGTGGGTTGAAACGAAATTCTATGTTTTCAACATGAGCAGCTGATTGCATGAATGAATGAAGCTGATTATTCGCGCCTACGTAATTGGTTGCACAATTAGAATGAATAACGCTAACTCTACCACGGCGACCAACAAATCTCCGAAGTGCGGCTAGAAACGCGTCAGTTGACAAATCGGAAACTGTTTCGAGATGAAGTGCTTTTGTACTAAGGCAAACGAATAAACATAGATACGCTTTGCCGATTTTAGCACCGCGATGTTTTCCTAATTTAATACGAAACGGCTTCACTTGATTGACGCGAACAGTGGGTAGGTCGCTCATGTACGGTTCAAGAGGAGTAGGATTGGTTTTGTAACACTAAGCATTTTGACAAACAATGCCGAATAGCGCGTTTTGGGCAAAGAATCCAGAATTGCTGAGTCAAAAGATACTGCACGGTATTAACGCCTGCATAGCAGTTTTCTCGATTAAACGCGTCTATTATCAGGTAGGTTACATGGTAGACATTCCACCCATACGCACAAAACGTTTTGGGAATACCTTCATTGTGCGTACGACTAAGAAGTGGAATTCCCTGCCGGAGTTTGTGTTTCCCGACAGCTACAACCTAGAAGTCTTTAAGTTCAGAGTGAATAGGTTTCTTTTAGATATGCGTGCTCCATCTTCGATCACATCATCAATTACCATCAGGTGAGATAGTGGTCAAACGCGAACCTATTTTCAATAAAAAAAAGGTGAAACTCGACTCACGAGGAATGAATGAAATAAAATGAATTTGAGGGAAAAAGGCAGGATATTTATGCTCAAACTCGAGTCCTGCTCTCGATAGTCTGCCGCCCACCCTCAGTACTCCTGAAGTGGTGCTGATGTAGGTACACTTCGTAATGTGGGAGTTATGGTCAATGATACTCGAGTCGAGGTAAGTAGAAGAATGTATTTTAAGTTCAACGAGCAAGGTTTATATACATAAAAACAATTAATAATAATAATGAATCACGCCACCTTTTTATAAACGGTTCGGACCTGACCGCATCACACCACCTTTCTGTAAACGGTTCGGACTTGACCGTATCCTAATGAGGGGGCGTCAACCTAAGACAAGGGATTAGCGGCGGCCATCTTGCGCGCGGGCCCCTCGGACAAAGGATGACGTTGTGGAGGCGTCGTCTAATTTGTTAACGCCCCTAATTACCTCATATGACGTAGGTGATCATACGATCCTGTGCTGCGTTGAATCGTGTACGAGTACTTGCCTACTCGCTACACTCCCTCCGCGTCTAAGAACGGATTTAGTTTACGCATTTGTATTGATAAAAAACTTTTTAGCAAAAAATAGAACCGACTTCCATATAAATACACTACAAAGGCAAAAATAACTTTAATTTCGGAAGGCGGTGTCAAAAACGAAAATATATACAAAACTAAAGACACCGCCTTCCGAAATTAAAGTTATTTTTGCCTTTGTAGTGTATTTATATGGAAGTCGGTTCTATTTTTTGCTAAAAAGTTTTTTTTTCACGCTTTTTAGTGGGTCGGTTTGTAATTTATCTAGTTACAAAAGCCAAAATGTCAACTACTTATCACCTTTTACAAAATATTGCTTTTCCCGGTGCAGAGCCGTTAATTTTTGATCAGAATCAGAGGAATTCATCAATCAGAAAAATTGAATGAATCAGAGGAGTTCTCCTGGTACATCACCATCAGCTCTACTTCACCATATGCACTGCGACGAGCATAAAGTGCTTAACATCCATATTCAAGTAATCTAATCGCTATCAACGAAATACTTATTATTGAGTAGTTTCGGTGGCCACCTGGGGTCTTCATCATCAGTTCCACTTCCTCAAATGGTGCTTTTCAAGAGCAACTGCACAAGGTACTATAAGAAATACCCAAAAGGCTATAGGTGTGCCTATAATATTTGAAGATTTCCCTTGATTTCTCCATGATCCCATCATCAGATCCAAACGTGACGACAATGGGACCAACTAGAAAGTATACCCTTTCAAACAAAAAAAGAATTTTCCAAATCGGTCCAGCCATCTCCGAGTTATGAGGTAACATACATAAAAAAAGTTCAAGACGAATTGTAAACCTCCTTTTTTTGAAGTCGGTTAAAAAAAGTTCTTGGCATGCATCTGTTGAATCTCGGTAGCGAAGTAACGAGACTGGATATGCTTTACAATAATCATGAGAGCGTTATGACGTTCTGTCCGACTTGATAAAGAATTAGAGCTGTGTGTACGTTTACTGCGAAGGAAAGCGATGAAATTGATCCATACGCACAAGATGCGCTGGATTTTGCGAATTGATGAATAACGTTCGAGAAAGGTATCTATGAAAGAAACTGTCGAATCATCGTGGGTGAGTAATGAATGTGGACTCTTTTCTTCCATTTCAAGTGCGGTTTGATCCAACACTTTTTCATCACTAGACCAAGAGAGGACAGGATAGGAAAGTCACGAAGGACCCGCCCACCATAAGCGATTGTTGGCTAGTGCTGACGGAAACTGACCGCGCGAAATTATGTCCACCGGATTGTCTTCGGAAGCCACGTGATTAGAGAGACGTAGATTTGATTGGAGCTTTTCGTCCTTTTGAGCATATGACAAAAAAAAAACCTGAACGTGTTTGTCTGCATCAATGGTTCGTAAGTATACTGCAGCACCATAACCGGTTTCGAAACTATCCGAAAATCCATGTATTTCACAAGATATTGTGTTTTTACAGCGACACAGCGAGGAATACGCAACGACTGCAAGAGAGGAAGCTGTTCTAGATAACGGTTCCAGAAATTAACGACATCCTCAGGAGGATCATCATCCCATCCCACATTGAGGACCCACAGGCGCTGAACTAAAACCTTGGCAACGATTGTCAGTGGTGAAAGAAAACCTAAGGGATCGAATACGCGAGCGAGTTCGCTAAGAATGTTCCTCTTGGTGCATTTCTTCTGCTGTGGAGTAACAGAGAAAAAGAAGCAATCACTGAATGGATCCCACCTTAAGCCTAGAACCTTAAGACTAGGATTGTCTTCATTGTCTAGAGTGACTGAAGCGGTCAAGCAGTGTTCAGGTGGTAAATCAGCAAGGAGCTCAAGGGTGTTTATTGCCCACTTTCGTAACTCAAAGCCTCCTCTACTGAGTAACTCAACGATTTCAATTCGTGCCTGTAAGTGTCAACGGTACAGTCAGTTTGATTTGCTTATTGAATGGTATAAATAGTTAGATAAACTCATAACGAAGCCAGGAAGGTATAATATATACAATTTATATATTTATTTTATTTTCTTAAGCCTAATAACAAAAAGAGAGAATATAAAATACTAACAATATATTGAAACTATACACATGGCTAAGTATAGGCATAATTTTGTAGTGAACTTCTAGCAACCAAACTAGGACATGTCCTGTATCTTGACTATCTAGACTATTCACAAAGAGAAGCCCAGCTCAGTGTATTACAAGGTCACAAATTATATTTTATATTAGTATCTTATTAATACAAAAAGTAAGTAAAAACTGTTAAGGAGGTTCTGTGTATACACTACAATTTTTAATTAGTACAAAAAAAATGGGGCTTTATCCGTACCCTTTACTGATCATATTTATGTAGTCAAAAGTAAAAAAAACGAAACCCCAAAATTGTCTACGAACTTGAGCCAGTCTACAACTTTCATTTTGTACTGTACTCTAGTCATATGAAATATTTTTAGTAGATTATTTGCTTTGTTGTATAAGCACCCGCTTATACAACGCTAAGGATGAAGTAGTGCCTACCTGCAAAAGTTGTTCTACTTCGGTCAGACTTGAATATGTCTTTATTGCTACCATTCGGTTCCTTTACAGGTCGTGAGATATGTTTTCGGACTATAGTTTGGTGGACAAACAGTTGTCTTACCGTAAGGACATTACGTTCTGTAAAGATTAGAGCAGTAGGGTATCTATAAGGCTTTTTCGTCATTACTTTTAAGACAGCTCTTTGTGCAACTTCCAACTGCTCTATAATGGTTTTCGCTGCTTCTCCACAAACAGGGATACAATATGAAATAAGAGACTGATACAAGGCTAAGTACACCAATTTCAGCGTGTTTCTATCAGCAGATTGGCGAATATACCATGATAATGGCTATAAATTGCCGATTTCTCAATTTTTCTGCAGTCCTACCCATAGTACGTGACACTTGGGGCGTTTCGACAAGCGGCAACGGAAAGAGCATTTTCATAAACCAACTCTTAATTTTATTTGTGAGGCAAAACTCTGGAGCATGTCAAATACGAGATCGAGAGAGAAGAGCCTTCTAAAGGCAGCAAAAAGTAATGAAAAATATAAATCTAATAAAAAATGAATTATCTGTAAACTACTTTCATACTTAGCTTTGTTGATTTTCACTAATAAATCAATTATTTTCAGTTATTAGATTATTTTATTTGTATACACCTATAGGTCATTTTATGGAAGTGGGTAATGTATTTTAAATAGGCCTCCTCAAATGGAGTGGTATCCTGGAGACCGGATCCTGGGATGCCGCGCAGCGACGGGAATACTAAGCTTGTAACTGTTACCCAAGGTGATATCTGCCTGGACACCGCTTCATTTAGTTTGGTTTTCCTTATACTTGGTTGGACACGCTTCCACGTGTTTAGAGTAGTCTATCAAGCAAGTCTGTCTATAACATTTTTTTAGAATTTATTTACATTCATCGTTTTATATACGACGAAAACGAATAAATTAACATTACTATAAAAAAAAAACATTTTTTTTGTTTGTCCCGATCTACAACACTAAATCCCGATTTTCTTTAACTTCTGTCCCGATTTAAAACAACTCGGACCTGGCAACACTAGTGTTATAAATTATTCCTATAAATATATATGTTTGTTGACTATTTATAATCATTATTCTATGAACTCTTAAGAATAAATGTACAGCCGCAGCCGGGGTCGAGGCCGTACGAATTCACCTGAAGAAAATTGTGGCAGCCGAAACTTTCGGTCGTGGACCGGGCGATCGAAAGGAAGACGATCACGACCGACGATTAGTCGGTCTCCATCCCGATCACACCATTCAAGAAAGGCAAGTCGTCGTGCTAAGCGCTCCAAGACCCGGCCGAGCACTCCAGGGCGACACGAGACGTGCCACGTAGAACTCGGGCATTCACCTAGGAGCAGAACTTCTCGCCGTCGTACACCATCCCGTGAAGAAACACATCGTAAGAGTGAGTTGAATAATAATCTGCTTATTCAGAACTTTATTACTGCACTTAAGGGTACGAATAATACAAGCGAT